>JAFIDM010000006.1:20722162-20772730 GCA_023159025.1 Thereuonema tuberculata
TTGAGATTCAAAAAAAAGATTGAATACATTCCTTATTGATGGGGGAAAGGAAAGGAGATATAAGTCAAAAAACCATATGAAGAGAGTTGTAGTCCCTATGGCCTAATGGATAAGACATCTGACTTCGGATCAGAAGGTTGCGGGTTCGATTCCTGTCGCGGATGTTTCATTGTAAAAATTATTTCTATTTTCCATTCGCTCAGAAAATTGCGCCGGACAGACACACAGACAGACAGACAGAGAAATAAAAGATTTTAGTAATATAGATTGCTGAGTCTTCTGCATTATGTTTGGAAAGATAAGTTTTGTAGATGCTTTAACAATCTTTAATAGTATTGCAGATTATAATCATAAGTTTTTCTGCATCCAAACTCTTAATAAGAATTTTATATCACATGATACCAGAGTACATGAATGTTTTATAAACAAAATTTAGAATTTAAATCTTATTTTCTGCAAGATTTAATAGCAGGAGTTCCCGTATTATTTTTTAATTGTAATGGCATACAGAACATTAGACATTGCTGTCGTGGTCTAGCAGTAATATAAGCATTTGATAAGTCAATATTTGGGTAAGAGGTTCAAGATTAGCAAGCAGGGATATTTCAGAAAGTGATATAGGATACAAACTGCACTTAGATCAAGATGAAGTGATGGGTATGAATATTCATGTTTTTTTTTTTTTCAAATATTTGTTGAATGGGTAGAAAGAACAGGTTTTACAAATATGGAATAAGTTATTTCTGCATCACTTACTGTTAACTATTGAAATGTTAAAGAATCACTTGTATTATTTAATAATTTTCTAATTATGTGTTTATATATTTCAGTTATAAATGCATTCAGAGAAGCCTGGAGCAGAGCAACCGTTGTCCAAAATGCAATTTCACTATAGACAACAAAGAACAGATTTTTCCAAATTTTTTATGTAAGTAGTTAAACAAAATATTTTGTATTATTATGTGAAATGTGAAACATATTTCTCAAATACTGTAAGAGTTTTATCAGTTAGTGATATTTAATTATGGAATTGAATAGAGTAATTTTATTAAGCTTAGAGGTCTTGAAATTGACAATAGTAGACAAGCTAATGTTTGGCATCAGTCAGACGACAACATCTTGGCTTGGAGTATGACTTGAATTCTGGGATGAGGCCTTGAAGTTAAAACTACTCCTGACTTCCATTGGCTTTTAAGGAAGGGATATGGGAAGAATATCTACCCCTGCACCCTGAAGAAGTGCAATGAGTTACATGTTTTTAAATGACATACATTGTAAAGAGTCAGAAAAAATACTAAGAAGAAGAAATCAGCTTCATTCAAGATGTTAGTTATGCTATAATTCTCAGATAATCTTCATAGATACCATACTTTTAAAAATATTTGAATACAGTGAAATCCTGATCTAATGAACTAATGGGGTTAGCGGGGAACTTGTTATTAAGTCTTTTCATCTATTTACTTATGAATCTACAAATAAACAGAATTCAGGCTCTTTAGTACGTTCTGCTGACTTACCATTCAAATTGTTTCTTCTCTTAGAAGCTGTAAAGTAAGTATTCATATAATATTAAAGCAAAACAACACAAATAAATAAAAACTTAGTTAGTCAGATTTGTCCATTTTTTTTTTTGTGAACCTATGAAATTGTAATTCTTATTATCCTGATGTTACAGTGTGATTTGAAAGTTACATACACTTAAAAAGTACCATGAACTAAAAGGAACTGAAGTGCAATTCTACCTCATTAAGCTCTGACTTCAATGCCATCTTCTTCTTCTTCAGCCGTACTTAGTCCACTACTGGACAAAGGCCTTCCCTATGTCTTTCCATTCTCGCCGGTCCTTTGTTCTTTCCATCCAATCTACTCCCGCAAAGCTCACCAACTCGTCCTTCCATCTAGTTTTTGGGCGGCCTCTTTTCCTTTTGCCCTTTGGTGACCATGTTGTCAACCTCTGTGTCCATCTGTCAACAGATGTCCTGGACAAATGTCCAGCCCATCTCCATTTGGAGGATTTGATAAACTTCAATGGGTCTGTAATCTTCGTCTGTGATCTTACCATGTATTTCTTCTTTTGCCCCTTAAAGTTATACCCAGCATCGATCGTTCCATTCTACGTATTGTGGTTTGTAACCTATCTTCCAGTCTCTTAGTTAGCATCCATGTCTCCAAACCAAAGGTCAGGACAGGAAGTATTCACTGATCAAAAGTCGTCATAGTTCCCTTTAATAAATAGGCCGTTCGTTGAATGTGTATTTACTATTCCATTTTGCTTTTTTTGTACATAATGCTTGTCCTCAAGACTTTTGTCAATAATGCTATTTGTAATATTATATAATGTAACAGCAAGAAATCAATTTTGATTAGAAAACCAATATTAAAATTTGGAAGGATAGAATCGAAAAGTGTTTTGAATGAGTAATTTGAATCTAACTAGTGCGCGAATTTAATTTTTTATATTCAAGGTATTAAAAGTGCTTGATTTTATGATGAAATTTGTTTCATATTTGAGAAGTTCTCAAAAAGAAATAGTGGAAACTGAATAAATATTTTGAGTGCTACTGATTAATAATATCAGATGATTAAACTAAAACTGAATATCTTCCAAGTTTTGATAAGGTTTTTCGTGGTACTTTGTAAAAACATATGCAATTCGTTCTTGTTGCCATTAAGAATAGCTGTTGTGCTTTGATGTTAAGATTGCAGATTCAGAGACTTAATAGCATAGAAACTGAACCAGAGGTGCTATGTTTAAATTTTAGTTGATTAGGTATAGGGTTTAGAAAGCTGTCCCCAAACAGGCCCATTGGTGCGCGGGAGGTATGGCTCCCGAGGTTTCTTGACCAAGGAAACTAGTATGAGGTCGGGTGGTCAGCCCGCCGCCTGCCCGCTTTTAACTCCCGTGAAAAAAAACCGGGTACCCATTCTACAGAGGGCTGGGTAGGCCCTAGGACCTGTTTGGAGGAGTATTGAGCGTGGAAAAATCCCTGCTCTCCGCCGAGGCTGGGAATCGAACCCACCACCTCCAACCCTCAGCCAAGCACCCTTACCCACTCGGCTACCGGGCCCACAGGAATAGGGTTATTTTATATTAAAAAAATAGATAATAATTTGTTAAGCATCCATACTATTAAATTATAAATAAAAAGAGTTGAAGTGAATTATGAGCCTGCATAGTGATAAAGCTAAGTTTAAATTAACAGTATACATGAACATTGATTTATAAAAATTTATAAGAAAGGTAAATGGGATATTTCTGGGAATTGCCTCTCTTTTGTTTCCTTGTACAATGAGCTCGACATACAAAGTGATAATGAAAACAGTTTTCATAAATTGAAATAAAAGATCAGATCTGATGAAGATTTGAGAGGAGATGTGTATTTCCAAATTAAAAATGTTTATATGATAACTAGAATGGATGAATACAGAGCAACCAACAAAGAAGATTTGGGGTCTACTAGTGGTACGAGGTGCTGAATTGCAGACTGGGGAGGAGCTCAGGTTCATTCCCAGTGCTGATCAGGGATTTTTTTTTCACAGTTGCTTCTCTTCTAGACAGACCCTAGGGTTAACCCAGACCTCTGCCAAATGGGTACTGGGTTTCTTATTCAGGGGTTAAAGGTGAGCAACCGAACTAACCCATTGGTCGAGAATTGCTGGAGCCTAAATCTCCTGTGCACCCAGAAGCCTGCATGGCCTGTTGTGGAATAACTAACAAAGAAGATTAAAATATAAAATGAAGGAAAAATACTAGCTGAGTAGTAAAAACACATACATAAAGAAAGAAAGAAATTGAAAGAGAAGAATTTAAAATTTCAAATAATTGACTAGAATAAGGAGTTGAAAGGAAAACTTAAAATCATAAAGAAAATGATAGTAGCTAATGAAAAAAACATAAAAGAAAACGAATTGGATTTTTGACGTGCTTTATTGTTATCATCATTTTCTGTCATTCAGTTGGAACCTTGTATCAATCTTGAAACTACTTGCTATTTACTCTATTCATTTGGTATTGTTAGAACATGCTTACTTGGAATTAAAACAAACTTACGGAAAAATTACACAGAGAAACAAAATTGTTTATTCACAAAAACAAGAAAGTTAGAACTTAGGAATAACAAGATATCAGAATCCAATGCCGCATATTTTGACAGTTTTTGAATTATCTTAATCGCAGGAGATAATAAACATTAGACTAAGCTTATAATGTGCTGTGGTAGTTAGTTACTATGTAGATACCAAAAAGAAAGCCTCTGTTGCTTCACGTAGAAATTTATTTTTACTCAGGATGTAAATGTCTTCCATACTATCATCACATCATTGATTTGTATTAGCCTGCTCTGTTGCTTCTTTCTACTCAGTGTTACAAGTTCCTAACAATTATATTCTTTGTCCTGAATTGTCACATTATTGTTAACTACAATGTACTCCATAGATAGTATGGGAGATTTCCATGGAAGCCACTGATGTCAGCTAAAAGATTACAACGATGATCGATCTGAATAAAAAGTTTGCACTTCTCTTAATTTAAAGACAAGATTTTACTTCCAAAAAGTTGCAACAAGCTATGAAAGTGTAATACACTATGTATCAACATAAGTCACCTTGCCTCAACAGACATTTGTTACAGCGTTTTATGAGTTTATCTGTCCGAGACTCATTATGCAGGGCTCCTGCTGTTTTAGCTCTCGTGAAACATCTGCGATGACATCTTCATCAGACTGAAAATAATATCCTGACAAGTGCTCATTCAAGGCTAGAAAAAAATGACAGTCCCTAGGAGGAAGTTGGTTGTTTGCTGTGCCTTATACAATCTGGCATTGTCATGGAGGAGGATCACACGTTCCTTGTCTACAAAGAAACTTGAACTTCGCAATTGCATCTTTTTTATAATTACAACTGCTAGAATATATGCTAATAAAAATTATAAACTAATAATGGAATGGTTTGATACCCAATGTCAACATCATTGAATTTTATAGAAAATGATTGTAAGAATATATTCATATATACAGGGTGATTCACGAAGATATGCAGAAACTTTGGGAGCTCATTCTACATGTAACAGTAAAGAAAAAGTTATATAACATAGGTCCGGAAATGCTTCGGTATCGAGTAACAGCTAGTGAAAGATTTCGCCCATAATGTAGTACCCTGGGTGAAATGAAGACTTGCTGGAAGTCTGGGAAGATAAATTAAGGGGCGAAATCAGTGGTTTCATAAGGTTGTTGATCTGAAAAATGGATTGAAACATGTCGCAGAACTGTATCTCCCAGTGGTTTGAAGCTTATCCCACAGGGAACCTACAAACAATAACAGCTGTTCAACAATAATGTGAATTGCATTGTTTTGATTTATTGTGAGAGCTAACAACTGAGGTGTAGTCCATGTGCGTATTGTTGTACTACATTATGGGCGAAATCTTTCGCTAGCCGAAACTTGCTACCGAAGCATTTCCGGACCTATGTTTATAAAACTTTTTTTCTTTACTTTTAAATGTAGAATGAGCTCCCAAAGTTTCTGCATATCTTCATGAATCATCCTGTATATATTTCTGATTATACTCAGAAATAGTTTTTTCAACAGTCGACAATGACAGGATACTAATTGAAATCAATAAAATGGTACTGGAATAAAATGGATTACTCAAGGCTTCAGTTTTCCAAAGCTGTTTGAGAAATGAAGTATCAGAAATTAAAAATAAATAAATAAAATAAATCGAAGCTGTTTACTGTCTGTCTTGAATTTTCCTCTTGAGCTGTATTGTCTGTAGATAAGATATTACATTCCAGAACAACAGAATTTTTTTTTTCTTTTCCAATGCCTGAACTCTTGGCACACCGCCATTTGGCCTCAACAAGGGGTAGAATTGTGAGCTCTTTAGTTGAAGAACCATTCCTCAGGGTACACCTTAGGAGGCATCTCCTAGAAACACAGAAGAAGAAAGACACAGCCATGCTGACTCAAGGATTTAAACTACCATGTTTTTACGTATCAGCCTCATGGAAGGCTGTGTCTGAACGTTAGAATGAGAGTAATGGAGTTTTATACAATATAATAAGGTTTTATTTTATTTTTTTAAGAATGCCTAGAATTGATAATAAGCACTGCTTAATTATGAGCCTAAATGAAAAGCTAGGCAGTCCATTTTAAGTGTGAATACCTCGTATCCTTGCATGAAATACTAAATACTTTCTTTGAATCTTAAAATCCATACTTTAAATTTTCAGAAACTGTTATTGATTTCTTTAGATATCCTTTTACATGTGCAGGACTAATTGTTTTTCTTTCTGTTTTCAGTAAATGAATTAATTTTGAAACATAAACAGCAGTTGGAGGAAAAGAAATTAAAAATGGAAAAAATGGTAAAGGCTTTTTCTTACATAAGTTGCATCTTAGAAAAAAAAAAAAAATCTATGAATTTTTGATAACTTTGATCTGTATTTAAATTATAATAAAAAAAAATCACCGATATGTTTTGATTTTCAGAATGGACACGGTATATCTGAACTACAGGAGTTCTTGAGTCAAGAAGCAGATAGCTTAGATCTTGCTGATGTAAATAGTATGTTAGAAGTTTTAATACAGAAGAAACAACAGCTGGAAGCAGTAAGTGAAAGTGTTTTTTATTATTATCACAGTAAACTACCTTTAAAATGCAATGCGGTCATTACAATGTAAATTTATACACGGATATTTTAGTTTTTGTATGTTTACACAACAGATTTCTAATTGGATATATTGGATATACACATTAAAATAAACCCTTGGTATCCATATTATTTAAATTCTAAATGTATTATTTACTTTTTGTTTTCTTTATTTTTGAAGTAAGGCTTTTTATAGTCATTAGAAAGTCTTAATTAAAATAAAAAGTAAATAATACATTTAGAATTTAAATAATATTTATGAAATACAGTCGGACCTCTATTTAACGAAGTCGCTAAATCCCGAAAAATAGTTCGTTATATGGAAAATTCATTAAATAGAGATTCACCTTTTAAAATTACTTTAAACTATATAAAACAGATTTAAAATACTTAAACAATAGATATTATTAAAAAAAGTAATAATTTTAATGATATAAAGCATACATTATCACATGCGTACTTAAATTTTACTAATAAAGTCTGTTAATTTTGTCTTGAGTATTTTTTTTTTTTTTTTGAAAAAGTGTTTTTGCTCTTAGTACGTCTCACATCTTTGCAATACACCAAAGGCGTATTTTCTTTAAATTGTAATCCGCATCGGATTGTTTCAAATGATTTTAGCATTTCATCATACGAAGGTTTTTTGATTTCTTCATCATGATCATTTCCATTTTCATCATCTTCATCTTCATCGCAATTCATAGCTGTATTGTTTTTATTTTTCACACTGTCCAAAATATCTGATTCAGTTAGTGTTTCTGAGGTCTCAACTTCAAAATAAAGTGAAAGATAATCATCAATCAGCACATCATCGTTAATTTCTTCTTTTTCCCTCAGCTGTATCCATATTTCTTTCATTTCCTCTAAGGGAATATTAATAATAAAAACATTTCAAGGAGAAAAAAAAAATAGATACCACGAAAAAGTTCGTTAAATAGAAAATGCACTTCGCTATTTGGAGGTTATTTTACGAAGAAATTAGCAAAATGTTCTTGGTTCCAAAGAAAAGTTCGCAAAATGGGGAAATTCGCAAAATAGAGGTTCGTTAAATAGAGGTCCGACTGTAGTAGATTATTGCAGTTACAGAATATACAAACTGCACAGGAATTAGTCTCTCTATCCATTTTGTATTACAATTTACCTACACTAGAACAGTAATCTTAGTTGTTGTGCTGTTGTCTTTACAGTATAGAATACAATGAAATATCAACTAAAACACGTATGTTTGCAATTACAATCTTGCTTTTGATTGTATACTACTTTTGGTCACTCATGATATCCTAATAATCTATTTACATTTTTCCCAAGGATCAATGAACTGAATGATTGAGATGTTGAGCCATCTTACTCTTAACATGGTGAATGTTTTTTCCAAACCAACTCCTTTACTTTTATATCATAGAACAGTGGACAATGTTATGTTCTCTCAAACTCTCACTATGGAGGGTTAATTCCTTTACAACTTGACAAATTCAAGTGTCTGTAGCTTCACGAAAATCCACCACCTGTTATGCTCAATGTGGCCAACAGCATTCCAGACTATGGTCCTGCAATGTAACTTCCACTGCAGGATTGAGTGCTGAAACATACACAGTGGTATTTTGACCCACTCCTCTTTACGTACTTTCCATATTCCATCAACTGTTGTAGCACATCTGTTCCCTAGTCCACGTTTTAATAGTCCAAAGCCACAAAATCCAACAGACTGGCATCAGGGAACTTTGCTGGAATACCCACTGAAAGGAATTTCATGAACTCCTGTTCTGGCATCCGTTTCTTGATAGAATCTCAGGGACTCTTTGTCCATATCACTGGAGGTCTTATCCTGATGAATGGCTGCTTTTGTAACGTCAGGACCATACAGAGCAGGTAACTCCTGAGTGTAGATTGGTGTCAGAACATGTTGGGCATTCACTTTGGCATTATTGGCAATTCTATGGATAGCCACTAGAGCAGATATAGTTTACGTGCACTGTTCATAATTGAAATTACAAAAATGAAGCCGATGCACCTGGATAAATTCAAAACACTTATTTTAATACCATTAGAATACACGACTATAGTTTCAAATGCCTTATGGAGCTGTAAGGCATTTGAAACTATAGTCGTGTATTCTAATTGTATTAAAATAAGTGTTCTGAATTATCCAGGTGCATCGACTTAATTTTTGTAATTTCTATGAATAGCCAATTTGCTCTGGTGACAGTATCCTGCAATCACCATGAAACCATTGGGAAAACTATCCTTGCACTGATGCACAAAATTAGATCTGCCTTTTTCATGAAATTGCCCTGTCCTTTCCACAATCGATAAGATGGATTCAAGCTTCCCATCCATAGTGGTCGCAAATCTATACTTATTGCTGTCCAGGTGTTGTTCGTAGAAGCTTCATGCAGGGTCCATCTTTCAGCGCAATGTTGGTCATTCAGCACAATCACCCGGGCCTTATGAAACTTTTCAGTCTGAGACAGTTCTTCAGGGTTACAGACAGTGGACTGAGCAATGTTGACCTTTCTGACAATTAGGGGTGGGCGAGTAGTGGTTTTTTGATTTGAGTCGAGTAGTTGAGCCAACTACTCAAGTATCAAGTCGAGTTGAGTAGCACGGGTTATAAGTAAAAGACTTAGTTTTCAATAGTTTTATTATAAAATTTAAAACAAACAATGTTCCTTATCTCTAAGATATTGGTTTACAATTATATAGGCCTACAAATGTATAACTCAAAATTATAAAATTTTGACTTAATCTTTTTCTTTTACTTTACTTTTAATGTTAAAACTAGTTGACCCATGCCAATAATTCTCATGGTATCTTGATCAGTCACCGAATGGTAATATAATAATGTGGAAATAAGTAAATGCAATTATTTATTATTGAATAGTATTTTATTTTGAATAAAAGTCTTATTGTAAAAAGTCGTTATCATTATATACAATAGGTTTAATTGTAAAATATTTATAAAGCAGATATTGGCTTTGTCAGATATGATTTTTTTTAAAACTTCTTTACTTAACAAAACTTCTTTGAAAACAATGTTAGCAGTTATAATCTGATTATCGCTTACTTTTTGGTTGTATGTGTCTTTAACACAAACATAAATATCAGTGAATTTACGAACTCGTGAAAAAGCCACGTATTACTGTCCATGCGAAAAAACAGGTTCTGGTTAATACAATCCTGCCTTTTCAAGCGTCTGACCTTGTGCTTTATTAATGGTCATAGCGAAGGCTACTTTTATTGAGAATTGTTTTCTTATCATTTGGAAAGGATGGTGGGATCAGAAGGTGTGAGGTTAATGTGGGTATGAGCACAGTTTTATCGGAGTGAATGAATTTAGTAGTGATGATATACTCGCCTAAGTGCGTTATCACTAATCTTGCACCATTAATTAATCTCTGATTAGCGTCAAGATTTCTAATTAACATAATAATAGCATTTTTCTTTAAAATCAATTTATGAGGTGGTAAACCGAACGGATTTTAGGAGTCAAGAATTCTATGGGTTACAATTGACCGTTGTTTATTTCCTCAGATTGGACAGAATCAGAATTGAGGTAAAGCTTTTCCTCTCCAGGTAACAAATTGGAAAGGACATATTCACTAATTGTTGTACAATCATCATTTTTTGGACATAAAATCGCCGTTGAATAGAATTGCGAAACATTTTGTTCATTGATTTCTGTGACATTGAATACGGTGGTAATAATACTATCGTAAAAACAATAACAATGTTTAGGAATTTTGATCACTTCATTGTAGTAATCTGTTTGAACTTCTAAATCACCATTACCCAATTTTAAGTAACCATTCAGTGAAAATGGGATCATCATTTGCCTTCATATTTTGAGTTAACTTATGAATTTTAACATGAGACCATAAGGGCGATCTTTTAATTGTAATTTCGACGATGGCTGTTCTACTGGCATGTCTAACGACGCGTAACACCTGACAGAAATCTCCACCAAACAGAATAATTCTGCCTCCATAAGGGAGATTATTATTCGTGATGTACCTTAAAAGTCGATCGATAACGCTTAGGCGTCTTTGGGAACCATTTAAATCTCGTCCCAAATGATGAGATCTGAGTTGTGCATCCTTGGTGTGAGTGTGAATCGATGAGACCGATGTGTTCAAGATGGGTACAGGTAGTTTGGAAATCGAATGTGATGTGCATCCCCCTGGTAGGAGATTAGCAGCAATGCCAGTCCATGCAACTGGTAAAACAACCTTGTTTTCACCTCGTAAAATGTGGCACAATGTTTTGTAGACAAATGTTTTACCGGAGCCTCCCGGTCCGTCAATGAAGTAACAGTTGGGAATTTTATTTCTTACTGCATGTAAGACTTCCTCAGCTATTGTCCTCTGTTCTACGTTTAGCTTTTGGTAAGCATTGAATCTGTCTTGTCTGTGATTGCGCTGAGCTTCTCTATTTTGCTGAAGTCGTAGTTGTCTTTGTTCGTCACTTTGTCGGGCATTTCTTCTTCTGCGGTCTGTGACACATTCCAAAGATGTGGAATGCCCTCTGGTTGGAGATCTCCCTCTCTGTCTTCCTGTTGAACCCTTGGCATCTTAAAAACATGAAACACAGAAGGAATAAAAAAATAATAATAATAATTAATATTAAGTTACAAAATTAAGTTATAAGTTAGAAAAATGAAGTTATACAAAAATTTAAATAAATAAGAATATTCCCGGCAATAAATTTTTTTTTGCTTGTCATGCAGATCAATGTTATTGAACTTAGGAGAAATATAACATAACGTTGCAAACGCTGTAAAGTAATGAAAAATTAAGTAATAAAAAAATAAATAAATAATACAAAACAACAGATAAATAATTATATATGGTACTTACTTGTGAGGAGAAATGTTGATTTAAGTGAACGTATCCTTCAAAATGATGTCTCAATCCTGTGGCGCACTGACAAAAAAAAAAAAAAATACCTTTGAGAAATAATAAACAACTCTAAATGCTGTCATCCATTTGTTAAACAGAGTGTGCCTTCTACAACTAAAGGTTTTTAAAATAACATTTTTTAACGAAAACATTAATTTTAAACAATTTGTTTATTTTTCGTCATTAGCGGTGGACATAATCTTCAAAATGATATCTCAATCGTTGATTTGATGAAGCATTAAGGGAAATAAAAAAAAAACACCTTTGAGAAATAATATATGAGAAGTTGACAAATTTTTAGGTTTCTTATTGTAATAAGTTCTTTTAATTTTATTAAAATATAAATCTTTGTTTGTTTTTTTATCTGTTCTTATTAAATAAACGATGAAATATCATTTTAAAGAGCATTTTTATTTAAGAAAAGAATATATTTGAAGGTTAAGACGCTAAAGCAATATTTGAAATGTCATTTCGTTTTCGAAAAGAAGTCGCTTCTGTTAAAGCGTGTCTACATTTTTATAAAAAGTTTTTTAAAATAAAGTTTTTTCAATAAACGTTAATTTTAAACAATTTGTTTATTTTTCGTCAGTAGCGGGGAACGTAATCTTCAAAATGATGTCTCAATCATTGATTTTGATGAAGTATTAAAGGAAATATGGCGTTCCGACAGAAAAACATCTTTGATAAATAATATATAAAGATGTGTAAATAAATTGATGAATTTATCTGAAATGACCATACTTCAAGATACAAATATAGTAAAAAAAAGTCAAGTGTAAATAAAATAGTGTCAGGTAAGTATTAAACAGGCCTAATATAATTCTAATATTACATTTAGAATTAATCAAGTAAGTAAAGTACCCTAATAAACTACAATTGCAACATGTAAATTATAACTCAATAAATGTCTCCCGAGAGACGCTAGCGATCTTGGTGGCTGGCTGTTACACTAACTCAGTCTGGCAAGTACAGCGCGATATATTCAAAAGGAATCAGCTGATACTATGACCACTTGGAGCACTGTTGTGTTGATTGATTTTGTATTTCTGGGGAAAACTAACTAGAATGGATTAAAGTTTGAACTTTGGCTGTGGCAATGTGAATGCATGGTCGAAACAAAGTGTATCTTATTTGGGTGTGAATCGATACTAAATAAGATACCGAAGTGGGTGTGAATCGATACTACTTCGGTAATATCGTAATCTTTTAGCAATACGTGGAAGGATATCAAACTCGTTGTTGAATATGCTGGAATTTTTGTAATGTTAAGAATCGGGACATATTTATTTTTGACAATGTTAAGAGGAACTTTTTTTACCGATATTGATACGATGAAGATTACTACGCGTAGTCTGCGATGCTGTCTCCGTCCCGTCTCTGTCCCGTCTGCAGCGACTACAGTGTTCGGGAACAAAATATAGATGACTGTTGAATTAATTATTCTACTTATTGCATGATTATATGAATTTTAAATCAGTATTCACTTAAAAGAATGAGGATTAAATAAAACAACACACACTCAAGTATGTTTTTAATTTGTCAAACACATTTTTTGTAAAATAATAGTGGTCGGCATTTTCAACCCTTTTTAATTACTCGACTCGCGTTTTCGAGTAGTCTCCACTACTCGCTCGAGCTTCGAGTATTAAATAATACTCGACAAATACTCGAAAACTCGAGTACTCGCCCACCCCTACTGACAATCGCACATTGGATGAGAGTGTTCTCAATTTGTGCCAAACATCGCAGCTTGGCCAGAACAGCGGGAACCGTCTTTGGAAATTTTCATTTCCTAGTCATCTTAGTTGGGCAATTTTGTTCAAAAAGTCCGTTCGATGTGTTCTATGAATGACGGCTGACATTCTATTTTTGCTGACTGACATAACATGCTCTTTACATTGTTTCACTGAATGGAAAAGTGCGACAGTGTAACCTTCCCAAAAACGATTTATTCTTGGAGCCATATCAAAAAGACGATTATTACCAACATAAAATGATACATTCAATTTAGAAGCACATGGTTAAGATGCTTCAGCATGTCTCATTTTGAGTAGGGGTGTGTGCCATCTCTTCGAATTTGTCAGGATCTAAAGGAATCAACCTTCCATATTCTGTTCTGAGCTCTGATCTTCTCTTTTTGATCATTCTTTGTTTTCTCTTGTAGTTGTGATTTTTAATTTTCTCTTTTAAATTAACATTTGAAATTAAAACTAACATGGGGTGATTTTGCCAGTCATCTGCTACTGACTGTGTAGAATTCAACAAAAAACACCAATAAACATTTTACTATAAAACAAAATATTTAACGTGCCTTTTAAAATTTTAAAATTAATCCACTAATAAAAGCACTACGTGTGAAAATAGTAAATCACCGCAGCATTTCGAATCTTCATCTTGTATTAAGATTCATTCTCAAGCATGCCTCCATTTTTAAACACCAGGGGGAGGTCCCTGTCAGGCCCGGATTTCCGCCTAGGCCTAGGGGCCCCAGCCAGCCGAGGGGCCCCGCCATATTTGATTTGTTTTTTTTTTTTTTTTGGTTGTTAAATAGGTTTGTACTTTTCTTTGTTTTTTGGTTGTTGAATTGGAGATTCCGTTTTTTTTTTTTTTTGGTTTTAGATTTTTGGGGGGGGGGGGGGGGGGGCGCAAATATCAAGTGCCTAGGGGCCCTGGGTGTATAAGACCCGGCCCTGGTCCCTGTTTCCGTTTTTATCTCTTCCACTGTCATTTCCATTAATGAATCCTAGCTAGGAGGATGTTTTTAAATAAATGGGGGAAAGCTTGAGAATGAATCTTAATCTAAGCTGAAGATTCGAAATGTTGGGGTGATTTACTATTTTCACATGGAAGTGCTTTTATTAGTGGATTAGTGTATTCACACGATTAGTGATTCACACGTAAGTGCTGAACTGATATGGATTACTAATTGAAACTTATTTTTAGTAACCATACCAGCAGTGATAATAATAATAACAATAATACCAGAACCCACTTCCTAAGAGATCTAACATAATGGCTGTTCTTTCAGAAATGGGATGACAAAATAATATATCAGTAAAACCAAAACAAAACAAAAATTAAGATACCTTACTTACAATCACGTTGATTTTAATTTTTTTTTTTTTTTTTTTACTTGGTGCTCATACAGTTTTCCAGCAAAACTTCTTTCCACTGTTGTCATCCTGTTCTGATGGCCTAAATCCATATTCCTTCAGAGAAATGTAATTTCCTCCTAACACAATTTGGTAAAAGTTGACTTAAAGAATTTGGGATTTAATAGATTTAACTTCAAATACAATGCACAGAAATTTTATTGTAGGACTCTTTTTTCTTTTTTTTTTCACCAATGTAGGTGGTTATTGAAGCCTAGAACATATCAGTAAAACTAAAAGCGAGAGAATTAAATTTTATCGTCAATGTCCTAACGTTGTGTTCAGTTTTATGGTTGTAGTTTTTGTATGCTCTCAATTGTAACTTTGAATGATAAAAAGTTCTAAAATATATCTTAGTAGCTGTATCCGGCATGCGTTGCAATGCCACTCAAAGAAAGAAAGTGTTTGTGTTTTACTTCTGTTTATTGAAGTGCTTTTGGATATACAATATTTTTTTGTTTTTCCGTCTGGTGCATATACGAATAAATCAGAAAGTTTTCCGACACGGGAGCAGGCTACATACAGCTGTCCATGTGTGAAGCATTGATTTAAGAAATTTAGTCTACACACTTGTAGCGATTGTCCCTGTGCTTTGTTGACGGTCATTGCTAATGCGAGTCGCACCGGAAACTGCAAACTTTGAAACCGGAAATACACTCATTTGTTGAAACGCCCCGTAACCAGATATTGTAAAATGGTTCTACTAATTCAGAAACCTTCGCGAGTGTGCCCACAACAACTCCCCAAAGTGTCATTGCAATTTGATGAATGGTTTAGGAATGCATACGGGATAAACAAAGAAACATTCATTTTTATATATTAAGATAAATAAATCTTTGTTCATTGAACAAAGAACAGAGTAATTACTTTATTCTGTTCTTGTTTCTATTCATTTATTTTTTGTTCCACTTTTGCTGCAAATGAACATAAAGAAAGTAATAAAATGCTATTTGAAGTGGAAGAAAAAATATATATGTATATTTATTATGTGAACTTCTCATGATTCAAGGTTTACTTTTCTGTGCTGAGACATACTTATTTTCACTGTGACTTAATCTGTATCTCAGTTGGTTTCCAAACAGAGTAAAGCTCATTTTCATTATTTTTATTATCAAATGATTTACATCTTTACATTATTTCTGAATTATTTAATGATGTGCCTCTCCTTCATGTTGGTTGCTGATCGCTTGTTGTATTTAGAATTGGAAAGAAAATAAAAATGTTAGTAACATGAGTTATAATATATGAATAGTGTGAATGATAATATAAAGTTCTAAGAATATGTAAAAAAAAAAAAAAAAAAAAAAAAAACATTTTTCTCTTAATATAGATTACAGTATAAATGGATTTTAAATTACGACTTTTTTTAAGCTTTAAGGGTCTTTCTGAGTTTTAGTATTTTTTTTTTGTTTAATCATTAAACATAGGCTATTTTATAATATTTTTACTTAATTGTTATTCATTTTTTCTTTTAGGATTGTAAAGCAGCTCAGACAGAATTACTGAGAGAATTCTTACAACAAGTACGAAGCCATAAACAAGAGGTAAGGCAGGAAAATCTAGTATTACAATTAAGCATCCCTAATCTGGATGCTTGCGACTGAGAATATTTCAGATTTTAGAATATTGCACTGGTGTTTGTGGGAGAGTCTTTTAGGAGCGAACAAACAACGAGTCAAGTTTTGGAACTGAACTGAATTAATTTATTAAACAGAAAACATGGGTTTTTATAGATTTTACAAAGTTGGATTTCATTGGATAAGTTATTAAAAAAATACATAGTGATTGGAGAAGAATGTAATGAATTTAAATTAATTAACTAATTAAGCGGTGGCAACGGAAAAGAATTTAAAAATAAACAGAACAGCAATAATTAGGAAAAAGAAAACTAATGTTTTAAAATAAATAACGGTAAAGATTAGAATGAATAAAATACAACAAATACAGATAAATAATTTCACAACAATACAAATAAATGATATCTAAAAATATTTACATATAAACTATTACAATATGACATGGTGGTGTTCCAGAGAAATGAAAAATATTTATTTTCATATAAGTAATGTTTTTATTTAACATAAAAAACATGAATACAAATGAAACAGACAAATGTTATAAATGTATTTATTTATAACAAAAGGTGGTAGACTGTACCTGAGTGATACATAATAGGAAGAATTGATCCTGGCCTGCAGACTGCAATTTTGGCAGATTTGTGAATTCTCTTAAGTCTCCCTTGGCTCTGTCTTTGATGGGGGTGATGGCAGTTATCTTTTGCAAACCAGAACAGCATATTATGAAGTTATGGCCCCTATTTATTACTTTCTCTATTCTAGCTATATTCTGGAAAACAAATTAGAGAGAAATGTAATCATGGGATTATGGTAAGTGCTAATGATCTTCGTAGGAACATGGTAAGGTTTGGCTAATGACAAAAAGGAATGCCCTGGATTTCCCATTGAATAAAAATCGAGAATAATTCCTTAGATTTATGATCCCAAGCACTTAGCATTAGTTTATCTTTCTAATATTTCTTAGGAGACCAATGTATCCTTCAGCACAAGAAGAATGAATACACACATACAGGAATATCTTGACTTTCTTCACTTTGTTCTTTCAGTCTTTTTCAATTATAACCACATTTCAAATTTTCATCCACGTGCTTTCCTCGTTCATCTGATTTCATCCAACCTTCCACAATATTTGTCAATGTTCTACATCCCAAGTACCATCTTTTTCATGTAGTCTTTGAATGGAAGTTGTTCAGTGTACATCATTTTCTGAAATTATACACTCATGTTTGTAAAAATTGCAACACCACGAAGGAACCATCAGATCGGAAGGAAACTTATTACACACATTACTAATAGTGATACAAACGAACGATTAAAGTTGCATTTTTTCGCCGGCCAAAATAAGTTTGTCAGCAAAATAAAGGCTGTGCTTTATTTTGTTTTCATCAATTTTGGAATTTAGTCCATGTTCTAGTTCCTAATAAGATGAAAGTACAAAGGTATTGCTGTTCACTACATTGGCAGGGCATCATCTCTCCGGATTTTAGAATTACAGATTAAGGATGCTTAACTGTTTTTTTTCCCCCCTTTATGATTTCTTTTATATATATTTCTTCCGTAATGATTTCATTTTGAACTGAAAGTCCATAATGTAGTTTTTAGATTATACAGTAGAGCCCCGATTATCCGCGGTGCAGATTATCCGCGAGTGCCGCGAAAATTTTTTAAAAATTTTTACGAACTCAAAAAAACCAATTTTAATCCAAGCCAACAACAGGGAAAGTACAATAGGCCCTACGGTGCAAAGGTCGAAAATTACTGACAGGTTTATTGTGCATCGTAATCCTACATGTGCTTCTCGGAATTTGTGGATGAGTGGCAGGCTCTTGCTCTGCAGAAAGGTTTCTGCTGTACTGTACGTATTTTAAAAGTTTTGCATATTATGTTTTTTTTTTGTGTAATAAAACGTAGTTTTTATGCTGAAACATTTTCGTGTTTACACCTCCTTTTTAGTCTTTTTTCGGGTTATCCGCGATTTTTACTATCCGCGGAACCCTTGCCACCCAATTCCGCGGATAATCAGGACTCTACTGTATAATACTTGGAATTTTATTGTTCACTTCTGGGAACCAAAACTTTTGTTGAGGATTTGGATTTCTCTTGATTGTTCTTTGAAACTATTAAAAAGAAAATAAAAATCCTAAAACATTATTATTTGGTGTGCTTTGCATAAGGACTACGTTTCTTCTCTTACGTTTCTTTTGTTTGTCCATGTCGATTCATGTGAAAGGAATCCACTCGGCTTCAATGAACTTAATGAGTAACAAGATCATTAACATATTTACGATCAAGGTTTCCAGCTTTTTAACAATAGGTTTCCTTAAACAATAAATTGACTTTTAATCATCTAATTTTCATGAATTTAATATTTTGCAATATTCACAGAAAGCAAAATGTTCAGAGATGTTTAAAATTAGCAGATATTAAACAGACACAGAAAGAAGTCCTCCAGTCTGATTTTATAATAACATGCAATAATATCCCAGAGATCCCAGTTAAATCTTAAAGGAAGCAATTTACTAAAATCTATAAAAAGATGGGGGGAGGTCTTTATAGCTGCCTTGAAGTTAGCAAAACTGCACAGTCATAGGTGAAACCATTTCAGAATTTTTATTAAGTTTTCGCTAATATATAACTTATAGATAATAGCACAGGTTAGTATTAAGTCCATATTTCTTCCTAATCCCTTTGCTTCTAGTAGTCATATTATTATAAATAACCACATCTACCACCAATAAATATAATAAATAAAATACATTTATTTAAAAACAGCGAATTTTTGGAAAGAGAACATCCCTTGAAATAGGCTTGATAAAGGAAAGAAAGATGTTCTCTTTCCGAAAATTCGCTGTTTTTAAATAAATGTATTTTATTTAATATATTTATTGGTGGTAGATGTGATTATTTATAATAATAGCACAGGTTAGTGTTTTTTCTGTATGCTTCAAATTGAGACGAATTTATCTGCAAGGTTTACATTGTTGAAAAATACTTACAGGCATATAATAGCAAATATGAGAATTGCAGTATGAAAGGGTTAAATCCTATGTTTGTTCTAGCTTCTTTTCTGGCAGTTTTGAGCCTCTGAAAGAAAGAATTTAGTGGCCTAGTAGCTGTTTTGGTGTTTGTCTTGGGTCAGGATGACTGAAAGTGATCCTTGGCTGAGATTGCATTAAATACTTCCCCTCCTTTGAATTGTTGTTCTGAAATTAGTAAACACATATCAACACATTAATTATCTTAGAAATCATTATAGTATAAAATACAATTTTTTTAGCATATTGAAGTGATTACTTAATGAAGGTTGGCAAGTATATTTTATATTAAATGTTTTCTAAACACACACTGGTCCAAAAATTACAAACTTATAAAACAAAACAGATATTAATAAAGATTTGTAATTTGTAGGCCAATGTGTGTATTCCTAAATTTCATGTTGCTAAAAAAAATAGTGCAGATCGACCATCACTAACCTGCTTCCACTGCTAATTCGGACATAATTTCTGCAAGTTTAATTTCAAATTTCCTGTGTCACTGCGCTGATTTGCTGCTACTGTTTGGTGGCGCTAGATGCTGCATCAACACTGTTGATGTCATTTGCAAATACAGGCAAGCCATTCCTTTTCATTTTTCTGCATTTATTATTATAACCTGCTCACGTTTAACCCCAGCCATGGTTCCATTGAATAAAGGAAGTGCTTCTTTGGTGCAAAGTGAAAACACTGTACATTGTCCATAACAGATAAGGTTGAACTTCTGAAAAAAAAAACAAACTCAACATCGGTATGTCTGTGAGGAGCTTGTGGGAATTACACAGCATTGGCTCTTTGAGTTTATGACATTAAGAAGCAGATCCCAGTGATGCCGGATTAGTGACTGTCGACTGTAACTCTCCAGGCATTAAATGCTGCAGTTCTAATCTTTTTCTATTATGTATACATAATTTACATTTTTATTTTATTGTTTTCTTTTTTTTCAGCAATTAGATCAACTTACTCGTGAAATTAAAGTCATCGATGATGACACTAAAAGGATGGATGTAAGTAATTTCTTTTCATCTAAACTTTTAAAGCTGAAGTTGGAATGATTAAAAGAGTTTCAAAGAAATTAAGTATTAAAATGTTGTTATTGACTTTCAAGGTATTTCCCCTCTGCAGTTGTACATCAGCAGTCGTACAACATTTCAGCACCTTCCTGAAAGACATTTTGTGATATCTTTTTTTATAAGGAAGCAACTCGTCCTGTATATTTTGAATTTTCATGCCCTTCTGTGAGATGCAAGTACACATTGAATGCTTGAAAAGAATATATGGGTTTGAGATGAAAGTACACATGGATTACTTGAAAAGTATATATGGGTTTGGGACACACATTTCATGGATTTCAAGATATTTGACATTATTTTCATTAATTTCTGCTATTAGCTTAAATGTTTGAAATGTGACTAATCTACTACAGTTGTTGGCGATAGCTTGATGACAAACATCATCAGCTTGAGATGTTGGGATTGAATCCACTGCACGTACTTTGTTTTTTGTTTTGTTTTTTCTTTCTTTTTATTTTTTTCTCCTTAACCCAATTTTTTGTTTTTCCTTACTTTAATGTACTTTTTTTTATTATTTTTCTTTTATTTTACGGCTTACATTAGAAAAACAATTAAAAATTGTTAATAATATTCTCTTTAATTAGAAAATGAAGTAAAATATTAATAAAATAATAAAAAATATAGTATTTATATAAATTATCAAATAGATCACTTGTATTTGATTACCTAAACTATGTTTTCTTACATTAATGGATTTTTATTTGGGTTTATGCTTATATTATACTTGTTCCTGAATGAAGAACACATAAGAAACCTGAAGATCTCACATTTTTCATACACAAAAAATAGATATAAATATATTTTTTTATGAACAGATAGGCTTTCTGAACTGTGCATGTAAATCCTTGATTCATTTTTAGCAAGTTTACCTTTCTCAATCAGTTCAAAATTTTAAATAAAAACAAAAACATATATATATAATTAAAGGGATGTTATTTACAATTTCTAATTGTTTTACTAATGTAAGCCAGAAAAAATAAAATAAAAATAATAAAAGAAGGTACATTAAACTAAGAAAAAAACAAAAACAAAACAAAGATAGTAAAAGAAGAAAAAATAAGATGAAAGAAAAAAAAAGTTCATGCACCTGATTAAATTCCAGCATCTTGAGCATGCTGAAAACGTTAACTATCAAGCTCTTTCCAACAACTATTTAGTTAGTCGCATTTCTAACATTTAACCTAATAGAGGAAACCAGTGAATAACCAATCAAATGTCATATATCTCGAAATACTTATGACCCTCAAACCCATATATATATATATAAAATATTTGGCCGTGCTGGCGTGGCCGTGCGCCAGTTCCCGGGTTCGAATTCCGATAGTGACATGGATGTTTCTTTCTTTCTTCTGTGTTTCGTCTGTTCCCCCTGGGACTCACTCTCTCAGGTGTATCCTTGACAAGAAAGTGCCTTCTTTCTCGTCTCTGATTTCCTAGCCTTGTTCTGACGTTGTCAGGAGGGGCTAGCGCATGGTCCGTCGAGGCCTATTCGCAAATAATAATAATAAAATATTTGAAGCGTTTCACTTGTACTTTCATCTCACAAAATGATATTGAAATTCATAATATACAGGGTGTCTCCTTGTCAGTGCTGCTGTTGTTGCCTCAATAATCTCTGCACAGCTTTAGGGAATTTAACTTTAACGAGCCCCTTCTACTTGGGAAACAGATGTGTAGTCACAGGGGCTAAATGTGGAGAGTAGGCAAGGTGGGGTAAAACAATGGTTCCCATTAGGGCAAAATATGATGTGACCGTAAATGATCTATAAGCAGTGCATTGCAGAATTCAAGAATTGTTTGGAAGAAATGTAGTCTTCAATGTCTTATGGCCTCATGTAGATGTTTCAGAATGTACATATACCTAGTGCCGTTGATAGACTGTTCTTCTGCTATGTACTCATTTTGGATCACACAATGATAGTTTAAATAAAACAGGGAGCATCATCTTACCTTTATCTCAATCACGGCCCACTTTTGTTAGTCAGTTTTCATCAGGAAATAGCCACATCTTGACTGTCATTTTATCTGAGGATTTTATAGAAAGCCCTAAGTTTCATTACTTTTGTTTCAGTGAGATCTATCTGTTGTCCTATTGAGTACTGGGCAAACCCAACAGATGAGAGATAGGAATCTCGAAACGGCTCATCTTGGACTCCCAGTACAAAATTTCCAAACATAGCTCAGTGAACCTTTAATTTGTGTGCGTTTTTATGCCTTCTTTTCTTATGATATTATCTTTAGTGCACGTTACATTGATTTATCTAGCTGATGCCTGGGTAATCAGATCTCCACAAATCTCCATCCGGTATGTCTGTTGTGAGGCAATGAGGCAAACTTTGGACAGACAAGTATCTGTAGATCTTGTTTGATGATAGCAACGCAGGCTGATTACGAGATTTCATGTCCTTCTATAAGCTGTGCGGATTTTCCTGAATTGATTCTCAATCTTAGCTGAAGTTCTTACATTTTAGACCTATCTGATCTCACATCATCTTGCAGTGATTGCCATCCCTCAGAAAATCACTTATACCATTCAAATACTTATGCTCAAAAAAAAAAAAAAAAATCACTCCATGCACCTTTGGATCTTTTTAAAGGTTTCAGTTGGTGAGATACCTAAGCGTTGTCAAAATTTGATTGAAGACCAAACCTCAAATGCCGACATGGTACTTTAAAGACATGAAAAAACCATAACAATGTATAGTGGAACCTCGCTATTCGTACACAATCTGTTCCAGGAAACAATTCGAATGGCGATTTGTAGGAATGGCGAATCATTTTTTCACATAAGATATCATGTAAATTGGATTAATCCGTTCCAGACCCACAGATGATTGCTTATTTAAACCTTTGTAATAATATTTTAAGCATAAAATACATAAAAACGATGAAAACGATATGGTTGATTTCGCCATGCCATACTGAGTTGCCAGGTCAGAGACACGAGTTCCACTTTCAAACTTCGCAACGAGTTCTTTTTTCAATAACAATTGTCGTTCTCACTGCTTTCGTTTTAGGCTTGGTTGAATCAGTAATCTTTTTTGGACCCATGGCTGCACTATTTTTAATAAAAAAATAACAATAAAATAGCACAAAGTTTCACGAAGCTTGCGTGGATGATGCGTAGCGTACGGAAGCTAGCACGAGACTGAGCTGAAGCGACCGCGTGGTGCGGCCACTAACAAGGTCACGCTGTCCGAATCGCGGGGCAAGCGTACGAATGGCGAGTTGAATTTTACTTGAAAAAGTTGGACGAATAACGAGTTTTACGAGTAGAGAGGCGGACGAATGGCGGGGTTCCACTGTATTTGATGATTTTACAAATACTAAAATCCACAAACCAAACCCTTCAACTTGGACATATCTCATGCGAGTAATAATTTCTTATTATCAGGGATGATATTGTCTTACACATGATAAAACAGTTGTAAGTGGTGTCTACTGAAATTTAAAAAAAAAAAAAAAAAATCAACCTTGAATGTATATGCATTATATAATGATGAGTCGGATGCATTAATCTTTTCTTTGATAAAACAAAGGTCAGTTGACAGAAAGGCTCTCACAAGATTAAGGAGTTTGAACAGTTTTTTTTTTTCTTTTGTGAGAATAAAAAGGGAAGAGATGTATTGACCAAATAGTTCGTTCGGTTTTTTTTTTACGTAAGATGGTTCTAGTAGCGCTTAGGTGTTTTTAACATCATTCGACATCATTTTGTTGTATTATATTGTGACAGCTGTCATATCAGCATACATTTAAAACAAAACTTATCAAAATCGGTGAATTTTGTGTAGCCATTTTAATATTGAAGATGGAAGACAGTAAGCAATATTTTCGGCAAATTATGCTTTATTATTTCAAGAAAGGTAAAAACGCAACTAAAAGGCAGAAAACAGATTTGTGCAGTGAATGGAGAAGTTGCTGTGACTGATCAAACATGGTCAAAAGTGTCAAAAGTGGTTTGCGAAGTTTCATGCTGGAGATTTCTCACAAGATGTTCCATGGTCGGGTCGACCAGATGAAGTTGATAGTGATCAAATCGAGATATTAATTGAGAACATTCACCGCTTTACCATGCAAGAGATAGCCGACATAGTTAAAATATCCAAATCAAGCATTGATAATCATTTGCACCTGCTTGGTTATGTGAATCGTTTTGATGTTTGGGTTCCATACAAGTTAAGTGAAAAAAACCTGCTTGGCTGTATTATATGCAATTCTTTACTTAAACATAACGAAAATGTTCCCTTTTGAAAAGAACTTGTGATGAGCGATGAAAAGTGGATACTTTACCATAATGTGGAATGGAAGAGAGCGTAGGGCAAGCGAAATGAACCACCACCAACCACACCAAAGGCCTGTCTTTTTCCAAAGAAGGTGATGTTGTGTGTGTGGTGGGATCGGAAGAGAGTCCTCTATTATGAGCTCCTTCTGGCAAACCAAACGATTAATTCCAACAAGTACTTTTCTCAGTTAGACCACCTGAAAGCCGCACTCAACGAAAAGCATCTGGAATTAGTCAAAAGAAAAGGCACAATCTCCATCAGGATAATGCAAGACTACATGTTTCTGTGATGATCAGGCAAAAGTTTCTGTTACAGCTTGGCTGGAAAGTTCTGATTCATCTGCCGTATTCACCAGAAACTGCTCCTTCAGATTTCCATTTATTTCAATCTTTACAAAATTCTTTTAACAGGATAAATTTCAATTCCCTGGAAGACTTGCAAAAGGCACCTGGGATAGTTCTTTGCTCAAAAAGATAAAAAAGTTTTAGGAAGATGGAATTATGAAGTTGTCTGAAAGATGATAGAAGGTTGTGGAAGAAAATGGTGAATACGTTGTTCAATAACAGCATTGGTGAAAATGAAAAACGAGTCTTTTATTTTTACTTAAAAAACCGAACGAACTTTTTGGCCAACCCATTAATATTAAGTGATTTAATTTTTATTCAACAACTGGTTTTAATATAGATTTGCATTAGAAAACAAACATGATTGTTGTGTTTGTAATTTGCTGTGAAGTACAGTGGTCTTTAAATAGCATCTGAACAAAATGTGATAAATCTGTATACTGTAATTTACAAATAAAGATTTATGGAGATAATAGGAAAGGACCATGCATCACCCACCTCCAAAAATGTGCAAAAATCAAGATATTGTCTGAATGAATGAATAAAAGTTTTCAAGATACTTTCCTCTATTTTTAGTTTTCGTTTTATCATTTTGAGATACCGTATTTACTCACGTATTCTTCGCACTTTTTTGGAGGAAAAAATCGTTTTGAAATAGGGGTGCGTAAATTACACGAGAAATAAAAAAATCCTTCCAAACCAGCAAATTCTCTCCCAGCAGCTCGGTTCCCATGTTTCTCTGCATATAGAATTACATGAACTTTAAAACTGGCCTTGTAACTACTATATTTACTGGTAATCTTCTGCTTTTCACTCATTTTCACCACAAATAATGCAAGAAAAAAATCCAAAATGTGCCTGTAAAATTTGGGGTGTGTAAATTATGCGAGGGCGAAAAATACGCAAGTAAATATGGTATTAGTCTCTGCCTCTTTTTCTTTTCTTTTTTGATAAAGTTATTCCCACTTATTCTAAATTAATGAGAATATTATATAGTATAAATACAATATATTTTTGCTTTGTATGATTTAATTTATGATTTTTTTTTCCAATTTTTTATTTAGGAAATATTAAATATGGAGAAAAGTAGAAGTTCATTTTTCAGTACAAATGTAAGTAATTACAGAGCTTTTATATAAATACACCATAATTGAATGCATTTTATATATTAATGCAATTATTCAGTACTTGGAATGTCTGTAATAAGCTTAACATTAGAAGCAAAAGCTCGAACATATGAGTACGTGTGACCCAATAGAGATCAAAAGACCTTACAATGGATACTCTTATATCTTTTGATTTTTTTCTTCTAGAATTCAGGTTAGAATCTGAGCCAGCACATGAATTTTTGCTCCTATCTTTTTTGGTGAATTAATTATTGCTTGTGTTGGTTTTGGATGCTCCCATGATTGTTGCTTTATCCTCTATACTGAGACATCGCTGTTTACTGGTGATATTCTTAGCTGATGATTGCCAAAGAGCTTGAAACAACTGTTGTAAGATGTCACTGAGTGCACACTTGGTCTCTCCCATTGATGCTTATAATAAGAGAGCACCATGTAAATTGTCTTTACTATGCTGTTTATTGTTAATTGACTTTCTATCACTATATTTGTTAACTATCATTGGTATTTCTCTTGCTGCAATCAAACAGTCCATCATTTGATATTCATTGGATGTACGATGGTTGGATCTTGAGGTTGTCCAAGAGATTGTTGATGAGATCAAGATCTGTAACAAAGCTTGACTGTAGCCAGTCTTGTTTGTTTGGCAAGAAAAATTGATATTTGATTAAACATTATGCCAAAGCAGTAATGTTAGAATTATCAAAAATACCTATTGCTTTGCTGCTTCCTTCTGTGAACTCATAGCAACTCACTCTTTCTCCAGTTGACATTCAGTGGAAGTACAATAGTTTAACTGCTGTTTAGCATTAATGTACATGAAAAGCCAATACATGTTATCATTATAATTGCACTGCAAAATGGTTTAAAACTCTCTTAGCAGCTCTGAAAGTTCTGGGATTTCATTACCGTATATGCTCCAATAAATGCAGAGGCTCTTATTGTCGCCGGTCTCTAATAAGCGCCAGGCTGCAGAGGGGACACGGCCAAAGTAGCCGGTCTCTAATAGTAGCCGGGTCTCTGATATTTGCATACCGGTACTAGTGTAAGCGTCCATATCTTTATAGTTGTGTGTAATACCTTACGGTACATTGCCTTACAAAATGCCGCCGAAACGGTCATTTGACATTGCCTTTAAGATTCGCGTGGTGGAATATGCGAAAGAAACCTCTGGTGAGGCGGCCGCTCGTCATTGTGGATTTGGACGATGAATAGCAGCGAAAGGTACAGAAAGACATTGCCATTTATCTTTAACAGTCTTATGTAGCATGTGAAATTCAAATAAAGTAGCTGTTTGTAATATTAGCCGGTATTTATGTGTAAAAATATTGCGTTCTGAAGGTTTTTGTTAATAATGGCCAGCCTCTAATAGCAGCCGGTCTCTATTAAGCGCTGGGAGCCGAGGCTAGTTTTGCAAATAAGTGCCGGGGGCCTCTATTAGAGCATATACAGTAATAATAATTGGCACTTAAGCATCAAGAACTTCATTCAACTATTCTTTCAACTAAAGGTTGTCAATGATTTTTCTTTATCCAAGTTTTCTTTTCCTCTCTTCTGTTTTAGGCCTAAACAGTGATTGATGTCTTCTTCAATTAATCTTTGAACAATGGAATTTACAGTTCTTGTTGTTCTTGGCTTTTATCTTTATTTAAATATTATTTTCTCAATGTCAAAGTGTTGTCTTAATGCTTTTTAATCCTAGTACATCTGTGAATAAAATTATCCCTTAGAAAAGTTAAAGTGTTGAATTAGCATTACTATCAGTCAGTGATAGTATCATAAGTTTCAGCACCTGTTCATAGTATTGATTGATGCTGTATTGATCCAATTATACAGCACCTTTCCCTTTATATTTGATTTGCTTTGAAATAAATGTGCTCTTTGCCTTTCTTCTCCTAGAATTTTTTTTCTTAAAATCTTAATGTTAGCAAGAAAAGGTTGAATAATTTTCATTCCGGTCAGTTGATGTCCAAATATGGTGTCTAGATGGTGTGCCTAGAATTCTGAAGATAGCAGAGTGCTTGTAATATTGGAAGCGAAAGCCTCAGAAACCATTTACTCAAAAGATTCACAGGCCTGTTTGCTAGAGTAAATTACTTGTGTGAGTTTGTCAACTGCTGAAATGGAGAGTTCTAATGTAATTAGGCAAAAAGCTGAATTACTGGTACAAAGTTGAGGCTACGTGTACAAACTATACCCTGATTACTATGGTCAAACTCACACCATCTAAAAAAGCAACCAGTCTAGCCATGTAACGGGAATCATGTCTTTGAATTCTAATCAGAACCGTGGTTCCTGAAAGCCAAGTTTTCTGATTATAACCTAAAATGATTAGGATGGTTAAAGGTTGCACCGGAAGTTTATAAATGAGTTAAAAAATGGAGTTTAAATAATGGAACATTTCACCTAAATATGCAAGATGATCTTGTCACAAGTACCTGAAATGATTGTATGTCAAATTTATCAATTATTATTATTATCAGGTATATTTTTTTGTAAACTTAAAGGTTTTTTTTTTTATTATTCATAAGCATTCTAAGTTGACCTGTTCTCAAAACAGCTTATGTCATTAATGTCCTGACCATTACGTCATTGTAACTAATTATATGATGAACACAGCTAATCTTGTGATGGGGGTTAGTTTCTGGTCTGAATGGAATATCTTTGTCAGGTTTTAGATTCAGTGTTGGGCTCATAACTTCCAAGAAAATGAATAATTATCCTTTGATGAAATGGGTTGAATATGTTTAGGTGTAATTTAGAATTGAATTAACTTTGTGAACCCAGTAAACAAATGGTAAGGCGCTTGACTGCAGTCTGTAGGAGCCAGATTCACTCCTGGCGGAGATCGAGGGTTTTTCTTCACCGAATTCTTCTCAGATGGGTCCTACACTCCACCCAGCAGAATGAGTACCAGGTTGGTTTTCTTTGCCCCAGGGGTTAAAGGCACAGAGACCTAGTCCTAATGGTCAGGGAATGCCTGAAGCCTTATCTCTTGCGATCCCAAGGGCCAACATAGACCATAGTGGAATACTTTATTTATTTATTTTTTTTATTCGCTCCTCTTCTGCCGTTAAGTGTAGAGGGTACAGAAAAATTAAAGAACAATTATTTACAAATTATTCAGAAAGCTAAAATGAATTAAAAGTTAGACCTATTGTTTATAAGTGCAAAAGTGACATCTCAAAACAGATAGAAATTCATGTGCCAGTCTCCGCTGGCCGCAATAAATTTTCTATTCTTTAATTTTATTGTTTTTTAGTTTAGATTTGGAGGTCCCACTCTTTTTTCTACCTTTACTTATACTAACCTCCGTAATAAGGACCTAGTGATTTACAGTTACTACTCTCAACTGAGAATCGGCAATACACTGTGAAACGGTTGTTTTGAGATGTCGCTTTTGCACTTTTAACACTAGGTCTAGGTTTTTTTGTTTAGATTTGGAGGTCCCACTCTTTCCTCTATCTTTACTAAAATGAATTACTTCAGAAATAATGCTTTATTTAAATGCCTACGTTTTGTTTCACTAAAACATTTATTTTAAATACAAAATTTAATTGAAATATATTTTTAAACATAATAAAGCAATAAGAAAGTAAATATTGCTATTTACGTTTGCAGAGTGAATCACAGGGAATCTAATGAATGTTCTCAAATGCATATAAAAATATGTACAAATCTTTATTTGGAAATTCAGTAACTTTCAGTAATTCTTATCTTTCTTATTTTGTAGATATCTGCTTTGGAAAGCTCAAGTGTTCAGAGCAAAGAACAACCCAGCACAAGTTGTCTCACACAGGAAGGATTTAATGGCAGCAAAAGTGTAAGTATAGTATTTAGGTGTTCAGTCCTATTGCTACTGGTTTGTAAATGTTGGGGGGGAGAAAATACAATGTCAACAAAGATTCTTAAAACCAGTTTGTGAGCTTTTCTTGGAATAGAAAAACTAATACAGAATACATTTCGATTATTATTTTTTTTTTAAAGATTAACTGTGAAATAAAAGTAGAACAGTGCATTTCAACAGCAGTTTTAGAGATAAAATCACTATTAACATACTTGAAATTGAGTGTTTACAAAAATCCAATACCAAGCTTTGAAGAGATTAAGATTTTCTTCAACTGCATAAAATCTCTTATAGTTCAGTTCACAAAATAATACAAAAAGAACGTGTCAGTTAGTAATGGATTAATCATACCAGTTTCTCAGTAACATCTGTTGCAGAAAAATGCAACTGATGTAAACAATAAAAAACACACATTTTTATAAAAGCAAAGTATAAATATAACATGGAATTTAATTTTAAATTTTATGTACTTTTTGTTTCTTTTTAAAAGTTATTCTGAAATTTGTTTTCAGGGAGGACGGCAGCAGGGACTTCAGATTTCCACGGCTGCTCGAAGAAAACGGATGCATATACATTTTGATGATTTAGAACAGTGTTATTTTGCTGTACGATGTAAAGAAGTCGCTGGTAATTAAATTTCTTATATTTGCAGCCATTTGTAAGTGAAAAATTATTTATTTAAAGCTTTTAGATATCTGTTCAAATATCAAATGTTCAGTACTATGATACAAAATTAATAATTTTATTATCCTGATCTTTTATGGTCCTTCCAACTAATCTTAACATTCTCAAAGCTTTTCATGTATTTTAAACATTATTTTATTAATCCATCTTTAAAGAAAGGGTTTATTATTTTATTATTACTTTATAATTATTATTATTATTATTATGTAAATGTTTTAATTCTTGGGTTTCCCTAGCAAAGACAACATGGCGGGTCAAGGACCAAAGCACATATTGCCAAGTGTAAAAAGTGTGGAAGAATGGTTAGGGATGTGTGGTTGGGTACATAAATTTCCTAACTATGCATGTTGTTGAGTATCACAACCTTCTGGAGTTGTGCATAAGTATTTTTGTGAATATGTGCTAAGACTGTAATGCAAAGTGTGAGGCACCAGACCAGTGGCAGACAGGGCGATGGGTACAACACATACTCGCCTCCACTGCTTCTGGAGCTCACTACTTCGTCTGCGTGAGATTTCTGCATGTTCTTGCTAATAGGCACTGCAATGTCAATGCGATAGGTCTGTTTGTTGCTCTTATAACAAGTGTGATATCAGATCTGTTATGATGTATAGCTTTGTCTGTGTGAATTGGACAGTCGCAGTATAGCTGAGTACAAATACACAGCACAAAGCATGAGGGTGACTCAAACACGCTTTGTGGTGTGTACTTGTAGTACAGGACTGTGTTCTTAATAAGTGAGTTTTGTGTGCTAACTGTTGATGGATGATCGACTCTACCTGATTGTATCAGTGGAGGTAGTCTGTTTGGGAGAGAAGGGGACAGCATATTATGTGGTCAATCATCTCAGGCATAGTGTGGCATTTCCTGCATCTGTCATCATGTGTGTTTGCATCATGTAGGATATGTTTCTTGGAATTGTGTGTAGGGATGACTTGGTCCTGTATCGCAATCATGATCCCTTCAGTCTCCCCGAACAGCTCACCACTTGTCAGCCATCTGTTTGACGCTTCCATGGTGATATGAGGCTGAGTTGAGGCAATGTCTCCCGTGGAGTTCCTTATGAGCCCATGATTTACTTAGCTGCTGAGCGTTGGTGTTGGGGGTGGTGAGGTTCTACAAAGGTTTTAAAGTTCAGGGGAGTAAGTGTGGCTAAGTGGAGTGAGGAGTGTTATGCACTCGGGTGAAAGTGTTCTGTAAGTATGTGTATTTGTTTTTCGTGTAGGGTGATGAGGTTGATGAGTCCTTTGCCTCCCTCCTTGCGGGGAGGATCATCCTTTCCCTTGTGGACTTGGGGTGGTGCATGTTGTGTTTTGTGAATGTAGTGCGTGTTGTGCATTGTTGTGCATCAAGTTCAGTGTTTGTCTAAGGGATTATGCCGAAGGAGTATGTTAGTGCGGGGACGGCAAAAGTGTTGATGGCTTTCATTTTATTTTTGGCATTGAGTTGTGTTTTGAGCATGTTCTGAACGCAAGCTCTGTATGTGTTCTTGAGTGCAGTTTTGATGTTTGCATTGTCTATGATGCGCACTTGCTTAAAGCCCAGGTACTTGTTGGTCTATAGTTCCATATGGCTTCTGTGCTTGAAGGAAACAGAACCAGTGCAATACAGTAAGGTAAGCAAGGCTGAAGGACATCATTTTGTTTTGCTGGCTGGAGCTCCATGGCCCGATGAAGAGAAGTGTCACCCATATTAATAGTATTGGGAGAGGAAGGGGATGATGATTTATAGCTTGCAGGGAGGCACCAAAAGGCCTAGCGCTGGCCCTCAAAAGGAAGAACAAATTGCCAATGTCAGTGATTATTTTGCAAAGTGTTTGGCTATTTTTTTTAATAAGTTTGATGTTACTTCTTATTTAAAAATGTTAACATTGTTTATTATTGTTTTTATTAGATCCATCATATGATGGTTTAGAAGAATTTCAAGAGAGTTTAGCCAGATTTACCCGCTACAATGGAATGCGTCCTTTGGCAACCCTTAGTTATGCCAGTGATTTGTTTAATGGTTCCAGTATAGTTTCCAGGTAAATATCCTGTTTTACGTATTGATAACAGATCAACTGAAATGATTCAATTTCTTTGAAAGATAATTGACATTGTCACATTTACAAATTCAAAAGAAGTAGTTGCTATTATTATTATTACTATTATTATCTTATTATTATTTTTGACAATCTTATATATGTAGTGCACATCTTTTTTCACATTGAATAAAATAGCAGTAATTCATTGTAGTTAAATTGTTTAACATTGAATAATTATCTGAAAAGTACGAAATATTAACAATTTTTTTCTTCTTTCTCTTTCAGCATTGAATTTGATAAAGATAATGAATTTTTTGCAATAGCAGGGGTCACGAAAAAAATTAAGGTTAGTAGATTTATTTTTCTGAATAACCTTTAATTAATAACCTATACAGTGGAACCTCTCATAATAAGCATAATTCGTTCCAGAATCTTACTCGTTATGTGAAACACTCGTTAAGCGAAATAATTTTTCCCATATAAATCAATGTAAAATACGATAATGTGTTCCATGCCGAAAAAAAATACTCAATTTTTTTTTTTATTTTTAACGTTGATTCAAAAAAAATTACTATACTTTAAAATTGTTAAGGAGCATAACAACCTGGAATGCTATTTCGATTTGCAAAATACAATAAAAAAATCGAAATAACTAGTTTATTATTTATGACAAATAATTCATTCTTTTTTACTAGAAAGCTGTCTAGAGACATTTGTTTTTGCCGATGCTTCATAATTTGGTGAAAACGTGACACAGCATTATCATTGAATAAATTTGTAGCATGCATAGCCACCTCCTTATTAGGGTGATGCTTCTCAATGTACGATGCAACAGTTTCCCTTGCTTTCAGCATTTCTCTGATTGCGCCAGAAGATTGTTGCTCTGCTACTTCCTCCTCCTCCTCCTCCTCCACTAACAAACTCTCCTTCATAACTTCTTGCTGTGAATCACAATGCAACTCCATAAGCTCTTCGGTGATCAGCTCTTGACTGTGCTCTTCGACAGGCTCATCAATGTTGTTGTTATCATCTCCAGTCCCATGATATTGGTCAAAGACACAATCTCGTTGACTGTAGACTCCACAGGTACTGTTTCAAACCCCTCAAAATCACATTCGACAATGTTCTCTGGCCAAAGCTTCTTCCAAGCAGAAGTGAGGGTCCTGTTGGTAACCCCTTCCCATGCCTTGTCAATCATCTTGAGACAAGCAACGATGTGAAAGTGATCTTTCCAGAACTCTCTGAGAGTGAGATTTGTCCCTTCAGTCACCTCCAAACAATGCTCGAAGAGTGTTTTAGTGTAGAGTTTCTTAAAGTTAGAAATAACCTGCTGGTCCATAGGCTGGAGTAACGGAGTGGTGCTGGGAGGCAGTAACTGGATCTTGATGAAATTAAATTCTTTAAGAATATCATCTTGTAGGCCTGGAGGATGGGCGGGTGCATTGTCCATAACGAGCAAGACATGGAGTGGCAGATTCATCTCAAGCAAATATTTTTTCACAGAAGGACGAAACACTTCATTGATCCAATCAGTGAAATTATCACGTGTCATCCAAGCCTTCTTATTGGATCTCCACATCACATTTAGTCTGCTCTTCTGTACATTACACTTCTTGAAGGCTCGTGGAGTTTCAGAATGGTAAACAAGCAGCGGTTTATTTTCAAATCGCCGCTTGCATTGGCACAAAATAGCAGCATGAGGCAGTCTTTCATTGGATTGTGGCCGGGCAATGCATTCTCCTCTTCTGTTATATAGGTTCGCTTCAGCATCTTTTTCCAGAAGAGAACCGTCTCGTCACAATTAAAATCTTGTTGCGGCAGGTAACCCTCAGAATCTACGAGCTTCTTGAAGTCGCCGATGAAGTTCTCTGCTGCCTTTGTGTCAGAGCTTGCTGCTTCACCGTGCCTCACAACGCTGTGGATGCCGGTTCTTCTCTTAAACTTCTCGAACCATCCATGACTTACCTTAAATTGTACTTCTTGTTCGGCAGTTGATGATCCTGGCGTCTTCTTAACGAGGTCGGCGAAAATAACTTTTGCCTTCTCACAAATGATGTTTTCATTAATAGTGTCACCTTCCAATTGCTTTTCGTTTATCCATATGAGAAGCAACCTTTCAACATCATTAAGAATAGGTAACAGTTTCGTAGACATTCTTGACACTCCCTTTGAAGCATCTATCTTCTTAATTTTGTCCTTGTTCTTGAGGATAGTGCAAATCATTCATGTAGACTGATTGTATGTGCGCGCTAGATCAGCCACGCTCACACCTCGTTCTCGCTTTTCAATGATTTTACGTTTCATTTCTACAGTTACTTTTATTCTCTTATGGTTGTCTTCTTCTGGTTTTTTTTTTCGAGGACATTTTTGCAAGGGTTATTAAACTTTTCACAAAAAAAATTACAAATAATGTCTGAACACAAGTTTGGAAAAATGTGTGATCACATGCGACACTAATGTGCTAGCGGAACGAGTGCTAAACACAGACGACGCACATGCGCGGAAGTCCCGGCTCACAAGTGAGTGACGTGAAGATGGGACTTCCCCTTTCTGCGTCACTCGTTATGCGAAATGTCGCTCGTTAAGGGAGCAATTTTTTCACAATTTTTTTTGCTCATTATGCGAATTACTCGTTAAGAGAGTGTGTGTGTGTGTGTGTGTATATATATATATATATATATATATATATATATATATTTATTCAGTTTGCTTTAATTTTTTTAATACAAACAGTTTCAAAAATATTCAATCTCTTTGAACTTACAGGTTTTTGAATATGGTACAGTTGTAAGAGATACCGTGGATATGCATTATCCAGTTAATGAAATGGTTTGCAACTCCAAAATCAGGTAAGTTCCTCATTAGATCAAATGCTATTTTATATCATGCTTCGATATAAGTGAAACTTAATAATAGAAGATTCTGTTGTCAATAGTAAATGTAGGTAAAATATATTGGGTTGAACTGAAACTTCAGATTTTTTTCTCATTTCCATAAAATCGTATCACTGAACAAACTTTCAGTTCAATCCAATAAATGTCCACTCCTAGATTATTTACTCTGCTGGAATATATAGTAACTTAGATGTACCTTGCAAATATTTCTGATTAATTTCAATTATATCACACCACAAGCAAATTAATAGATTAGCTAAAATGATTGAAATCTATTGTTAAAGACATGAATAGAAACTCTTTATTTAGGTTCGAAAGCTTTTTTTTTTTTTTTTGTTGAAATCTATAAATTTTTTTAATTTATAGAAATGAAATAATTAACCATAAAAAAGAAATTCCTAGCATTAATAGTATCATTAATTTGTTATAAGGTTATCCTAATGTTATGTTTAAATTTAGTAACTTTCACTTGTTTGCACGTTATTTTCTTATAATAGTATCATTTGTATTGTTTCTATTTTTATATTCAGCAGGATTTTTTTGTTATTATTATGTAATGTTATATTCTTTCTGTAGACATTGTTGATAGTGCTCCAAGAAGGAATGAAATAAGTAAAATGTAATACAGTAAAACCCCGGTTATCTGAACTCGGGTCAACCGAAACCTGGGTTATCCGAAACGCCTCTGAAAATCGAAAATCCAAACAATAATACTGTACTGCACGGAAATAATTTGGGACATCGCTGCTCGTAAAGGTTGGGAGGGACGCAAGAAACAAACAAAAATTACTGAGTTTTTTAAATGAGTAATTACAAGTAATATGCTACAAACTATTAAGTACAGAATACTGTATATTGAAGTAGCCTACTGTAATCCTAAAAATGTAATTGTAACTTATAGAAAACATAAGTGTAGCATACAAAGAGATTTTTGAATTCTTTTGACCTTCAAAACCTTTCAAAAATACTTACTTTAATTACAATACAAAATACTGTAGCTGTGTTTTAGATGTTCATGGCTTAACCGAAAAAAAATATTATCCGAAACGACTTCTCCCCCATTTAGTTCGGTTAACCGGGGTTTTACTATATATAAAGTTTATATTTATTGCATTCCCATGAGATGATCTTTATTTGTAACTAGCAAATTCCCTGTTCTTCGTACGTGATTACAATGATGTGAATGAGAAAGAAATTGAAATTGTAAGATCACTTAAAAATGGCAGGGGAAAGCATTGCAGACCTCTTAACTCAGGTGTATTGCGGGTTGCCGCCACACACTTCAAAGTCATTTCCTTCCCCCAATACAAAAATTTATTTTTATACTTTTTACATTGTCTACATTATGGAACCTACCGACATGTCAAATTTCAAGTTTGTAGCATATTGGGAAGTATGATAGACATTTCGAATGTACATACACCCATGTCCACAAATTTCCTTTAATATTATAGATTAAAAACGTGTGTTTCTTTTATTGCTAATATAAAAGTTAGATCGTCTCAAGACTTTAAAGATAGATATTAAGTGTCAAGAAGATCCATTTGCTATTTGATCCTAGTAGAGTAAGCTAAAAAAAAGACTAATTTGATGAAGATCACGAGAAAATTGTACAGAAATGCACCTTCAGAAAGTTAAAGTGTTCTATGACAGACCCTTGGGGTCACGAGAGGTAAGGCTTCTGGCTTTTTGTGACCAATGGGACTATGTTGAGGTGGGGTGGTCATTTCAATGCCTGCCCACCTTTATCCCCTGGGAAAGAAACCAGATACCATTCTACAGAGAGCTGGATAGACCCTAGGACCCGTTTGGAGGAGAATGGAGCGTGGAAAAATTTCCGTCCTCCTCCAAGGCAGGGCTCGAACCTGCCGCCTGCAACCAAGTGCCCTTACACCCTCGGCTACTAGGCACACAACCTTGAGAAAATAATGACGTGAAATTCTGCAAAACAGAACAAGAAAATTTCATACTTGAATGCTAGTAATGTATATTGTTTGTTTTTGTTAGTTGCGTCAGTTGGAGTTCCTACCACAAAGGAATGATGGCCAGTAGCGATTACGAAGGTACTGTTACTATATGGGATGCCTTCACTGGCCAGAAAGCAAGAGTTTTTCAGGCGAGTAAAAATGCCTTCTCCCTTTATTAATATGTTTAAGAACTTCAATTAATTTATTTATATTTTTAATTTTATCTTATTATGCTTATTTTTATGAAAACAGGAGCATGAAAAACGTTGCTGGAGTGTTGATTTTAATCACATCGACACTAAACTGGTTGCCTCAGGATCAGACGATGCAAGAGGTACTGCTGTTACTAAAATTTTAAACCAATCAAAGTTAAAATTTATTTAATTAAACAGTGTTATTGTAATTTTAAAAATCATCGTTAATTGTCATTTTAAATTAAGAACATTAAAGAAAGAAATGAGAAAATAGCCATAGGGAACAGATTAGAATTCAGAAATGATTCTGTAAACGTATTTTTATCATCTCGTTGGCTTGTTGCTAAAATTTTCTCTACATCTCAAAATGACAAGAAGCAGTTATTTAATTATTAATCAATTTATTAATTTAGTTAATTAATTTATTAAGTTTATTGATCATTGTTTATTTTCTGAAAGATAAGGATTTTTGGAAATACAAGCAAATGAAATAATTATAAAGGTAATAGTGGCAAAATTGGGTAAAAAAGTAATTAAAAATGAAATACAATGAATGTTGATATCTTAATACAGCTCAAAATTAAAAATTCATTTTTTTTCCTTGCAAATTAGAGACTATTATTCTCTAAAAATTGCATCATTTCTAACTCGAGGATTAGCATTTACTTCAGTTTTGTTGCATTTTGTTTTTTTTAGACTTGGCTGAATTAAAGTTAAATTGTTTCACTAAGGTCTATGTGGCCCTTGGGGTTGCGGGAGAGAAGGCTCCCATTGTTCCTAACCAACGGGACTAAGTTCAGATCAGGTGGTCAGCCCTACGCCCGCCTGCCTTTAACCCCTGGGAAAGAAACCCGGTACCCATCCAACAGAGGGCTGGGTAGACTCTAGGTCCCGCTTGGAGGAGAATGGAGCATGGAAAAAATCCCCACCCTCCACTGAGGCCGTAGATTGAAACCTGCCACCTCCAACCTGCAGCCAAGTGCCATTACCGACTCGGCTACTGATCCCACTTTTAGACATGTCATTTTATGAAGTAACTGCAATGACATCAAATTTCAAAATTCTTTCTGGGAAATTGAAAGGTTTATTAGATATCACAGCGGGGTGTAGTTCGGCAAATTAATATACTGAAAGGATATTATCCATTATTCAAAGAAAAAAATTAAGTTTAGGCCTTTTGTCCAAAATGATCTCCAAGAAGAAGCTAGTTTCCTTCATTCAGATCTTTAAAGACACAATTTGTCTTGGACGTACTAACAGACGATGGATTGTTTTGATGTTAGTTTATCATTGAAGCACCTGTAATAAATGTTTATAATTGTACAAATTCCCTATATAAGTAAATGAAAGATTCCAAGGCAATGCTCTAGTCTTCTGATTTTCTTGGTATTTCAACAATTATAAACTTTTTTTTATTTTAAACTTTAACGTTAAGTACACTATCTGCTTAAGAGAAAGATCGTTTTCCTTTGTATAAAATCGAATTACTATTGCAAAAAATGCCACTTTTTTCCTTTTAAATAATAAACTTTTATTAGTTTCCACTAGATTAGTAGGAAATAGATGAGTTAGATCTCTGGTACTGATTTATTTATTAAGAGAGAATAATTGAAGAGGCTGATGCAAAAAGTCCACAGATCCTACAAAATTAACTTTTCAGAAACTTAGAAAAGAGTTTCATTTAAAATGAAATTTATATTTAAAGATAAATAGTTAATACTGTAAAATGTTTTTTTTTATTTTTTTAAGTACTAAATAAATTCAAGAAAAATTTTGAATACGGAAATTTTTGAAGCAATAATAATTCATACGAAAGGCATAAAATGTATACAAGTCCAATATATAAGTAATACCTTAAACACTGCGTTACCTATTAACTTATTGATGCATTCTGTGCTTAGTAATGTAATGTTTATTTATTTATTTTAAATGTATACAATTTAACTGTAAAAAATATGAACGGATACAAATAGGAAAAATAAAAAACCAACATCAAACTAACTAATTTTAGAACTGTTTTTTTTTCTTCTTCCTTTTAAGTTGCAGTAATACCATTAAAAAAAAGCAGAATTTTTTTTTGCATTACATTTATTATTAATTCAACATTCCAAAACACAACCAAATTGCATTAATTATCTTAATTTGGAAAGAATGCGGTGCTACTTAGATACTGGGTTGTTTTCAAATTAATTTAATTAATGTGATTGGGTTTTAATTGATTATGTTTTCTTTTCGATCCAGAATAACTCGACAACTGTAATTCCACAAAACTTTTTGCAGTGATTTTTTTTTGTAAGTTCCTGCCTACAGTTGATCTTTGATACTTGTTTTCTTTGAGTTAATATTATCTTTGTCATGTTGCTCTGATGTCAGCTGGCATCACAGTCAGCTTCCAATTGGTCAGATAGGAGTGTGTGCATTTCTTGCCTATGTATCTGCTCATGCAGAATTTTGTCATTGTAGAACTTAGGATTGTGAATGTTTTTCAACCAAATTACCATCAGATTTGAGGTTTCTTATGCTTGGAAAACTGTGATGGAATGTAATTTTTTACAAAAGAAAATGGACTTTTATACATTTTGCACTGACCTTGTCAATTAAAAAGTTACATTAACAGTGAGAAAAATGTTTCCAATATGTTATAACAATCTTTATTGGCATTAAAACAATGATTGAACCAGTAATTTCTTTTCTTCCTTGTGGTATATCTAGTGAAATTATGGTCCACCAGTATGGAACATTCCATCACCAGTTTAGAGGCCAAAGCCAATGTGTGTTGTGTCAAATTTAATCCAGAAAGCCGTTTTCATTTGGCTTTTGGATCTGCAGGTACTGTAAAGTTTCTTACCTTAATTTTATTTTCTTTATTAAAATTTTTCTTGAGAATGTCTTAAAATACTGCATTTTTTTAATTATTTATTTATTTATTTTTTGTTACTTTGCTATCCTGTTGTCTTCACAAAATATAACAATCTAGTGTGGTGCCACATCTCGTGCAATTGTAGATTTGCTAGGACTATCATTTTATTTGTAATTGCAGTAAGCACTAATAAAAATGTTATCACCTTTAAAGATTTAGTTATGGTTGCCAAATGCATTCATATGGAGATATAATGCGCTTCAGGAAAATAATGAAGAAGTAATAGGTGAAAATTACACTTACAGTGCTGATGAGATGAGTTTTAACATTTTAAATGAAGCGTTTTGAAATCTTGACAGTTATCGCCTATTGTATGTTTTATTGCCTTCACTACGGTATGTTTTTCACCTGCTTTTTTCTTTTTTATTGTATATCTTCAGAGGAAGTTTGACTGCTAGATATACAAATTTATCTTCAAGTGCATTGAAACAGTGAAATAACTGGAAAACAACATTTGAAACAACTGGATTTTTGACTAAAAGTCTGTCTTAAAAAGCAGTGATGTAAGCATTAAGATATATTCTTATCAAAACACAAAGTAAATTAAATTGGTTTTTCAAAATAAGCACTATAGAGCAGCTTTAATTTTGTCCGTGAGCCAAAACAAGTGAACATCCATACTAATTAATTAATGGAATTAAGGCAAGTTCTTCCAATTATTTACAGAAAGAGATTGACAGCTAAGATATTCTTTCAGCTCCATCATCGTATGTTAATTTTGTTCATATATCATACATTTGTTTACACAGCTGTAAGATAGTCTGTCTTCATTTCATCAGAATGGATAATTACATGTAAAAAAATAAATATTGAATTTGCAAAACAGCCTTAAAAATATAACTCATTTATATCCAAGTACTTCTCAAATCAAGCCTCTATATTACGAAGATAAAAGAATGCCATTTTCAGTGTCTTCATACACACCATTTATTTGTAAGTACTTACAATAATTTTATAGGAGATTTGAACTTGTTATTGTTTTGCAAAATAAGAGTTCAGATAAGATCTCTATTTCGTGGTTTTGGTTTTTTTTTTGGTTGCTTTAAGAAATTTGTTTGGAATTTTCATCATTTCATGGTTCTCCTTTTTGATTTAAGCAATTATTGTGAGTTTTGAATAAGAATGGATGTTCAGATGAAAACAGAAACCTGGATAAAATAATAAGATAGGCTAATAGTCTTTCAGTAAAAGAATAAATTATGATGCTCTCTTTTGTCCCTATTGTTTAATGAATCCACATAAGTCAGTGGTCTTGCAACCCACAGGCAGCCCTCCAAGAACCAATAAGCAGTCCACCATGCGGTTCAGAACTTACAACTTCTGCAGCCTATCCTTGTTCTAGTTCAGAAATTGATGAGGAATTTTATAATACAATTCAAAAACAATCTGAGATTTGATCAGAAATCAAAAACAGAAAACAAAGGCTAGGGGAAAAAATGATTTTGACTGATTTATTGAGAAAGAGATTAGCTCCACTAATTGCTCATCTATCTGCTGTCAGAACATCAAGCTGATGGCCTGTAAAGTGTTGTATAGTATTTTTCAAAAAAGCAGGGTTTGCCATATATGGTCATTCTGTAGCAATCGATTTTGTCTGGAATAAACGTCTCCAGTCATGACTTCATCAACTTGACCTCCGAGCAGTCAATCCAAGATGGTGTCATTTTTTTTATCGCATAAGCGTGACCAAGAAAGGACAAATTATGCATAGCCAAGCAAGAGAATAGTGTGGGAACATTTTTAATTAATAATAACAATAACATAAAAGATTTCGTAACTGTTGAAAATATAAGAATGTTTTCGTAATGTTTTTAAGATTCAGTTATGGATTTTAGCAACAGATGGCGCTGTTACATCCTGGAAGCAGCAATCTATAAGGAAATTACGTCATCAAATGCTCTTCTTTCATGAACTGAACTGTAGTATTTCATTTCGAAGAAAATAACTGAAGATGTGGAACCATTTTATTGAAGATTCACTGACTTTCAATAACTGATCTGTTTTTTGTTTTGTTTTTCTGTATCCAAGTAAATACTAATATTAGAAATTATTTAGACAAAAATCCTTAGACAACAGTTACATTAATAAACTTGAAATTGAAAATTTGTTTTTCCAACTGTTCTTTCTTTATTGTTCTTTATTTGTTAGAAAACATTTATGCTTTTTAATGTTTCTGCTTTTCTTATTTTTTTGTTTGTTTGTTTAAATGTTGAAATTTAGATTGTCCTTATTTTGCATGATGATTTATCCATTCTATAAAACAGTAAAAAGATGGAATTGACTTTGATTTGAGTTCCTGACAATTTCCAAAAGACAATGTCGTAAAAATTTGAGTGTATGTTTGCTTATGATCTTCCCATTGTTTTTTGACTGCGATTGTTTTTTTAACACAGATCGAAAAAAAATGCCTAATTCATGAATTCGATTTGATTGACAATCTTATAAGCTATTTTTGATTTTAAGCTGCTAGACTGTTTTCTTTCATATTTAATTCTAATTATATCCAGTTTCTTTTAGTGTTGTTGGTTTTCTCCATGCCAACACTATTTTTTACATAAATGATACAGGGTGATTCACGAAGATATGCAGAAACTTCGGGAGCTCATTCTACATGTAAATGTAAAGAAAAAAAGTTATATAAACATAGGTCCGGAAAAGCTTCAGTATCGAGTTACATAATTTAGTACCCTGGGTGAAATGAAGACTTGCTGGAAGTCTGTGAAGGTAAATTAAGGGGCGAAAGCAGTGGTTACATATGGTTCTTAACCTGAATAATCGAATGAAACATGCCGCAGAACTGTATTTCCCAGTGGTTTGAAGCTTATCCCATGTGGAACCTATAAAAAAGTTGGCAACACAGTAACAGCTGTTCAACAATAATGTGAATTGCATTGTTTTGATTTATTGTGAGAGCTAACAACTGAGGTGTAGTCCATATGCGTATTGTTGTACTACACTATGAGCGAAATCTTTCGCTAGCCTTAACTCTATACCGAAGCATTTCCTGGCCTATGTTTATATAAGTTTTTATCTTTACTTTTACATGTAGAATGAGCTCCCGAAGTTTCTGCATATCTTCGTGAATCACCCTGTATAAAGCAAGTTTTTAAGAGCAAGAATGTTCTAGCATTTCTACCAATCAATTGTAGGCATTCATAATGATCCAAATCAGGAAAATCTCCAAATCTTAAAAAAATAAGAAGAGTTGATTTTTGTCTATAAATATGCATTACAAGTTTTAAGAAAAGGTTCAACAAACAGTGATTTAATAACTCACTGATCTAGTATTGATTTTAAAAGCCTAACTTTCTTTTGAAACAAAGCTAAAAACAGTTTTTATTTTGTGTTGTCAAAAGAATTGTCAATATAGAATTTCGATTTTCTTTATCTACATATTTTCCCTCCTATCTCGTCAGTTCTATCGTTAAGTAAAAACAAAAACAAAATCAGATTATTCTGATTCAAATAATACTGCTTTTTATTTTGCATATAAATACACTTGAGAGCAGAAAAATTGCACAGTTGCATTTTTTTTTTTACTTTTTTTACTTTTATTTTCCTCGCGATTTGCAATTTTTTTTTTACTCAAAATAATGTCAATTTAAAGATCGTTTTATCACCTATCCAATGCTACCACTTTAAGTGTGTATTGTCCTTTCAAAATCAAGATAATAAAAGACAATAGAACAATACCCCAAATTGCTAAAATCAATGAAAAATCGAATGAGGGCTGTAATTAAGGCTAGAGGAGGGAATACCCGTTATTAATAAAGATTCTTTTATAAATGTTCGTATTGAATTTTGTTTTAATCACCATTTCCCAGGCGAGGTTTTCTGGTAGGCTAGGAGATTCCTCCCAAAAACACTCTGCTGACATGCAATACACACTTAAGTGGTATCATTGGATAGGTGATGAAACGATCTTTAAATTGACATTATTTTGATTAAAAAAATTTGCGAATCACGAGGAAAATAAAACAAAAAGTACAAAAATGCAACTGTGCGATTTTTCTGCTCTCAAGTGTACATATTTTAATTTTTTTTTTAAATTTTACTGCATATTTTGGTAAATTAAGACATATTTCAAAACATAAGAGCACTTTTTGATAAATAAAGGAACAAGTTATTTTTCCTTTCCTATTTTTTTTTTGGTTGGATAGGCCAGTTTTTAGGTCATCTTTTGGTCATCTTTTAAAGCCATCTATGCATGCATGTATCTTAGCTTTTAGAATATAAAAAATCTGGGTCTTAGTTATTATGATTGAAGCTTCTTCATTTCCTCCGAGGCCACAAAAATTAAAAGCTATATCCTAATTCACTATTTATTTGTCAAGTTATTGTGTGTGTTTTTTTTTTTTATGAGGACAGAAAATAGTTGCTTTTTCTGTATCGTTGATCTTTTACACAACCGTTATCCTTTATTTGTATAACTTTGAAACATTTTTATGATAACTTTCTGTTGAAAGCATTTTATTTAAGACTGCAGTATTATGTTATCTCATACTTTCTATTTTAAAAGGAGACCATCTTAAATAGTAATTAATTTTATAAAATATTAACGCTTATTTTTTTTGTATATTTCGATGGTGACCTTTGTATCCATTGATTTGACATGAAACACTTTTCTTTTCATGGCTTTTTGCATATTTATAAAAATCTTTGATAACATAATTAACTATAACTCTTTCTATTTGAACAGTGACTATAAGGAAAACTGTCAAATAACAAAAACTTATAGAATTTTACAGCATAGGAACATACTTAGTTTTCCTTTTATGCCATTAATATACATTTTGCTTGAAAAATCGCTAGATTTTGCCACTATAATGAAAAGCGACATAGAAGAAAATAAAGCACATTAAATAAATAATGAACAGCTTGGTCGTCCTAAGGTAAAAGGAAGTAACTACAAATTTTCTGATTTTGCGTTTTCTGCATTTTCTACGTAAGGAAGTATCTACACATCTTCCTATGTAATTTGGTAGAGATCTGCTGTTAAGTTCGGCTCATATTTCGATGATCAAAGGCAGCAACTGACTCACAATATGCTTATATCTACGGTCAAAGGCAGCAAATAATCAGTTTCAAATTGCTAGTTGCTTCCTTTTACCTTAGGACGGCTGAGCTGCTATAGATGAATGTGAGTGGCAGGGAAGCAAAGTTGCATGACCTGTAGGTCTATTGTGCTCTCCCACTGAAATAAGGACAGACTGAGAGCAAGACTGAGAAAGTATGGTGGCAGAAGTGCAGGAGAAACTGGAGAACCCCGAGGAAACCTGCCCAGCATGGATCGTCTACAATCATGAAACACATGGTACTCGGATGAAAGTAAAATATTAAAAAGAAATGAATTTAAAAAAAAGAAAGAGGCTTAAAAGAATATCATTTACATAATTAATAATGATAGCCTTTTTAATGACTGATTATAAATTTTAGTCTCGTTACAGATTTCATGTTAGAATGAAGTCGAATGTCATTTTTATAGAATTGATTATGCTCAGAAGCATAGCATAGATTCCTCTGACATCACTATATGCCAATCAAGTTACATTTCTCTTATATTGTTTGGCTTCAGGGATTTGTTACTGACTTAATTCTATGATTTCTAATTGAGAAGAACAGATTTATTCAAGAAAAACTCATTAAAACATTGGCAGTAAACACAAGTTATTAATGTTAGTTATTTTTTTTGCAAGGAAAAAAAGAATCCCATTTATATCGCTTTAACCAAGTGATAAATAGCCAGCAAAGTATTGAGCTTGTGTAAAGCTTTTATCCTTGGTTGTTTTAGTGATAACAAATGTACTCTAGGTCTTTAAAAAAACCTCAATGAAGATTGTTGATCTTGGATTGTCTTTCACAAACACTCTTGTGTAGTAATAATAGGGAAGTTGTCAGGAACCATTTTAAGCTTTTAAATTGATTTGATCTTGTTTTTATGATTAAAATTTCGTGTTTTCATTGTTACATTATTATTATTACTTTCAAACACTTAGTAAATTTGCTTATCCCTTAATTCTCAAAGTAAAAATTACTATGTTTTTTTGCAAAACTTTCATTCAAAAGTGGAGAGGCTAAATGAAAAAGGACAACCTACACTCGGTATTTTCTTTTCACTTTCCCTTAACTAATTCTGTAGAAAAATAGATTAGTCCTTCCCCTTTGATTGTGGTGCGCTTTTAAGTGTTTTATTGTAGCCAAAGAGACTTGCTGTAAATGACTGGTTGAAACAATGAATGTATATTTAGTATTTTGGAAATTACATCAAGAAATGTTATGGACCCTCATCAATGCTGAATTCTGCACAATCAAGAAAAGTCAATGAAAGAATATTTTTTAGGTATCTAAAAATATTCAAATACAGCAAAAAAAAAAATTACAGAATCTTTATTTTCTAAAAGTTTTGTTTCCATTACTGCTTTATACTTAAGAGTATAATGTAAATGAACGTTTGAATCTCATTGTGCTGAGCAATACCTTCCTTTGCTTATAAGAAGCTTGATGTTATGTTGGATAACTCATAACCCTGTGCCGAAAGTTTCAAATACCCGCTATGGCAGTCTGACTAATTGTGGTCGGCCAATTAACATATTACATTACATAGACTTGTGTATATTAATGATCATACATTAATTAATGTAGCTAAGGAATAATTGTAATAATTACAGAAATACATGCAATAATAATTATTTTTTTTTGTGAAATTTGTTAAAAGATTTAAAGTAGTGATAGAGCAAATTACTGTGTTACTGTATCATCAGCCTCTTTTTTAAGTATCTGCACAGTTGCAGTATCAATGGCATGACCTTTCTTACGCTGTTAACAAAAAATAAAAAGCATTTTATAAGTTATAGATAAAATAAATGGGAAAATTACTTTCAAGAATCTGGTGTAGATGGGCCAGATTTTAATATGTGACAGGCAGACATAAAATGATCATTGAATAACTCTACTATTATGAGAAATAAGTTATAGCTATAACTGTGGATCAGAAACTGTTTGGTTCATCCAAAGAGTGCTCCAAAACTTTTTTTTTTTTTTATGCTTGTGGATTGCATTGTTCTTAAAGGAGAAAATCATTCATTATTTGATTGGGGTTTGTTCAGTAAAGTATTTGAATTGTGATAAGCCGAGATTTCTAAAACAAGATGTGAAGAGTAAAGGATTGCTTAAGTAACAACTTTTATTCAGATATAAGCATTGAAACCAGTCATGTAGGGCAAGTTATTTTTAAAATCAAAATAAGTTTTTATTTTTTTTTTATTTCTTTGTTTGCAAAAAATTACTATTATTATTCATTTCAATTTGTTTTATTAAATAAAGACAAATCATATGCATTCCTTGCTTTCATAAGACAGAAAAAAAAATCTTAAATTGACTATTTTTTTTTTTTTTACTTTCGACAAGATTCAGTATTTGATATACAGAAACCTAATTTCTTCATTTATTAGGGTAGCAGATAACCAAAACCTTTTTATCTTTAAATGAGTTGCTTAACATTAACTCTTAAAAACATTAATCACAAAATTAATTATTTTAAAGCGACTACTTTTGCTTATGATGCAGCTAAAGACCTACCTCTGTGTTTTGTAGTGGTTCTTTTTTTCGAGTCATCTACAACTTATAACTTGAATATTAATGTATGAAAAATCTGAAACTTTGCATAATAAATGCAAAAGTATTATAGTTTCAATTTTTAAAATGGGTTTTGATTTATAACTGATAGTTTTAATAACTAATAATTTCAAATTTGTCATAAGAAAAAATTGTTTTTTTCTTTTTTTTTTTTTTTTCTAACGGATTTTTATAGAACAATCTACTGACAAGTTTATATTAGCAGTTAAAATATAGTAAAATTTGTTTAAATAGGAAGCTTTATTTATTTAGTCAATAGTTTATTTTATTTTTATTTTTTGTTACAGTAAAATTGCTTGTAAAGGATAAGATATTTTAGGTCATAATTAACTGTGAAAATAGGAGTATTAAAGATCTCCATGAATAATCTCATAATTTTCAGTAATCAAGATTGTTTGTTATTTTTCTAAAACATGAAATAAAAAATAAATAATAATATTTTTTTAATTTATCTTTAGGATTAAAACTACTCAATTGTAAATCAAAATGCATTTAAAAATTAAAACTAGAATGATTTAACTTCTGTGTTTATAAAGTTTCGGATTTCTAAATACAATAGTATTTAGAACGTGATAAAAGTTGATACGAATAACGGAAGAAAAAAAGGCACGGAGGCAGTTGGCACCATCTTGAATGCCAGAAGCTTCATTGAAGTGCTGTGCTTATGAGAGCAAGATTTGATGGATTTGTTACTGTATCATCAGCCTCTTTTGTTCATTGTTTTCCCCCCGTCCCTTCGTCCATTTCAGATCACTGCGTCCACTATTATGACCTGAGAAATCAAAAGCAGGCTTTAGGGGTTTTCAAAGGTCATAGAAAAGCTGTTTCCTATGCCAAGTTCCTTAATCCTGAAGAAATTGTTTCGGCGTAAGTACTTCATTCTGATAATTGTTTTGTTGTTGTATTTGAAAATCGAGTTTTTTTCAATGGAATTGTTTCAATTTTTCCATGTGTTTGTTCTAATTTCAGGTCCACAGATAGTCAGTTAAAGCTGTGGAATGTTAACAAGTCTCATTGTTTGAAATCCTTTAAAGGACACACCAATGAGAAGAATTTTGTTGGATTAGCTACAGACGGAGATTATATTGCTTGTGGTGAGTTGAGTTTTTTTTTACTTTCAGTTGTCTTTTTTTCTTTTTTTGCTGTCCATTTCTTTAAAAGTCTTTTCTTTATAAGAGCAGTAGGTTACTTAATACATGGCTTCCAGTTATAAATGGGCCTACAGGGGATGTGTTGTGACCCTCATAACAAGAAGGTAGTGCTATAATTGATGTCTACAAGTGTTTTCTAATTCGTTGATTCTTTTAAATCACTTCTTTATTAACAAAAATGAAAACCTCCACTACACGGCGATATTTTGTAAGGCCTAATCGGCCTACTTCTTCAGGCCTATTACATTACGGGAAGAGAGACCATCTCTCTACTTCCCAAAATTAAAAATAATGATTATCATTAGCATAATTCACGTTTATGATTGTTAGTATAGTATTCTAATTTTCTTGATTGTAAATCATTACTTTTAATTTTGGGAAGGAGAGAGAAGGTCTGTCTCTCTTCCTGTAATGTAATAGGCCTGAGGAAGTAGGCCGATCAGGCCTTAAGAAATATCGCCGTATAGTGGAACTTTTTATTTTTATTATTAAAGAAGTGATTTACAATACTGAGAAGAATTTATTTGTTCGTTGATTCTTGCTCCCAGTGGATTGCAAATATATATTTGAGTAAAATCCAACAATACTCGCTATATTTTCTGTACTCTATTCCGTGATTATGTGCATTCATTTTTTTGCAGGAATTTTTTTGTGCTATAAACATCTTTTGTGCTTAATAAAGTCGTCTTTTATAAATTTATAATTAATTTACTCCAGAAATCTTATAAAATAACATTCATTAATGTCCACAATATTTCGTTTTTCTTTTCTGAAAAAGTCGGAATTTCTGAAGAAAAGGAAAGAATCATGACAGAATCATGTTTAATTAATAGTAGAAATTGTTTTAATAAGGATAAGTTCCTTACAATTGGTAATGCTTCTTTTGGTTATATTAGAGATTTAATGAAAAAATAAGTTATTGAAATATAATGAGAGAATGTTAGTAAGGTTATTGTTGTTTATGAAGCATTGTTATCGTTAACGTTTAATTTTTATCATTATTTGTGTTTTATATTATCATTATTAACAACTATGTTACTGAATGATATACTTTTCAATTGTTATCATATATACAGAAATGAAGATGTTTTACGTGTGTTTAAAATTAATATGAAATGACTGG
>JAFIDM010000006.1:20772740-20786347 GCA_023159025.1 Thereuonema tuberculata
GATCATCAGTTGGGAGTAGTCATTGTAAACACACTAGATCTCATACAAAGGTGAATATACACATTAATGAATGTTGTTTTATAGGATTTCTGGAGTAAATATCTTTTTTGCTTCTTTAACTCGGTGAGAGGATAAAAATACCTAGGATTTTTTCATCTCCCAAATACCAGATTATTTGATAGCGGAATCTTTCTGCAGTGGAAGGTTTGCAAAAGAACATTAATATTTTTCTTGGAATTTTTGTTCCAATGGCAGTGTCAGTGAGTGAGAGCCATAGTATATCCAAATCTGTGTTATCAACTCACAGTATTAACTCACAGTATGGCGCAGCTTAGCCACTGCTGCTTTTGCTCCATTAAAACACCAACAAACAACAACAACAACAACTGACAGTAGAAAGAAGTAAAATAATAATAATAAGAAGAAGAAACTAGGAATCCTCTTCAGGTGGGAACTAAGTATATCAAGATGGATTTATGTTTATGTTCATGTTTTAAAATTTATCTAGAAATAAGCAGTGTAGCAAATTTTAAGGAAACCTGTCCAGTTGTTTTAGCATGGTGCATTCTCAATAGAGAAGAACAAAACATTCAAGTAGAATAGTAAGACTTCACATGCTCAAGTAACGATACACCACCGAACACAGAAATTGCTACATCCACTCACACAAAGCTATAAATGAAACTTTTGGAGGAGTAATTACATGTACAAAGCAAACAATTGATTAATTTTTTTTGTTTATTTAGATAATTAGTAATTAGTGTGCAATACACACTACCACATTGTGACATTGATGAAGACAGGTTTTCTGTAGTATCCTGTGGCATTCTTTCTCCAATTGGTGACTAACTTTCCAGTGTTAGTGCCAGTAGTAGCAGCAAGGTTGGCGTTGTCACTATGACATTGACCTCTCACCTCTGAGTACCAGGGTTCGGTTCTCATGTGAGTTTCCTGATGGTGGACGATCTGCGCTGGGCAGGTTTTCTCGGGATTCTCCCATTACCCCTGCACTTCTCCCACCATACTTTCTCAATCTTTCTCTCCATCTATCGTTACTTCTGTGGGTTAGTATAATAGACCTCCAGTCACAGTGCATGGCTTCCCTGCCACCCACCTTCACCACACAAAACCTAATGCCAGTAGTGAATGCTGTAGAAGACATTGTCTCAATAGTGGTTCTGTAGGAGATAAACCTGAGAACCTTGAGGATCTGAACATATGTTCACACCTTGCATAATAATATGTTCTAAATATCAATCATTTTATTATGTGTAATATGCTGTAAAATAGAAATGGAGCTATCAAACAATTTATAATTTTAAAGAAGTGTTGGTTTCTCGTTTTGTCTTTTGTTACTATTACAATAAAACAAAAATAATAATATAACTAAAGTAAAATATCTTTTATCTACCTTTTAAAGGGGCACTGTCTATTAAATAAATGAGAAATTCAGTAATTTTTAATAATGTAAAGAATCTCTAGAATAGATTATGAGTATTTAAAGAGAAGTCAGGAACATACAAATTCAAGTGTAAAATTTACAAATACAAAGAAGAAAAAGCTTTTTTTAACCCTGGGGAATTGTGGTGAGATTTTAGAACACAGTAAGCGTCGTCGATCTCTGAGACCAAGGTACTTTTTGTTTGAACGTTTGTTTAGTTTGAACGTTTAGTTTGAAAGTTTGTCAAACTTAAGTAACTGTTAATTACATTTAGAATGATCAATTTTTACCTTTAAAAACACATGTTTTGTAATACCTATAATTAGTTCATAGATTTCACATAAAAACAAAGATCATTTTCTTTTTTTTAAAAAAAAACAAAACTACAATAAATGTTTTAATAAATCAGTAAAGTAATGGCTACATATAACTTAATGTCAATGTAAATCAGTGGTTAAGTGACAAAATATAGAATATTAAATAAACATTTAAATTAATGAACAAAGTTTAGCAGAAAGAATACAAACAATGTATAATGAGATTAGTGCGATCTGTGTCACAGACTGAATTGTTGCATATTACCTAAGCAATGGAGATGCTGTGCAACTGAATCACCTATGGCGAATAGTTGAAACTATTACAGGAAGTTACCATAAAGAACAGCTCCTGTCATCTATTATTTAAAGATATAATGAAAACAGTTATTCATGATGGTCTGTGAAACTGCTCTATGCTAACGCGGGATTAAATCTTGAATTGTTATTAATTATTCTTCTTGAATAAATGAGAATACTGTCCCATTTCCTTTTTTAAAAAAACATTTTGTTTTTATAGCAAATTTTAGAGTATAAAAAAGTATGGTTCTCGCTTCCATTGTATTAAAAAGGAAAGCTGAAACCTTCCTTTTTTAAGCTATGATGAACTGCTTTTCTTTTAAACTATGGATCAGAGAAGGCATATGTGTATCTCCATGCCTCTATCATTTTTGAGTTACGGCTCTTTGACTTACAGGATTCGGATTAATAAATATTTTGAATTGCCGCCACTCCCTGAAGTTGTGTTGCTTGCTTTGGAATTATAGCTCTTTAGCAGATGATGCCATTCGGCTTCCAACTACTGGTATCACTGTCATCAGTTCCTTGGTATGGATGATTAGTATGCTAAGCCCTTCTGCAGAGTAAGGCTTACAGTGTTTCTTTTAATTGCAAATGCTTCAGTTATGCAGATGTACGATGATTGGAATACAATGTCAACGTAACTCTGGGTATATCTTTATTAATGTAAATTTATCTCCTTTCAACTGCTGTAGGAAACTAACTGACATTTATATTAGTTTTTGCACTTTGACAGGTGCTGTCATCTGTTAGCAACCTTTCCAATTGTTTTATTGTATCCCTATATTGTAAAAGAATCACAATGAAGTCAAGAATTTTGTCAAGAACAAAAAAGTAGTAGTGGAATCAAGATTGCTCTCCTCTGAAGGCCTAAAGGAGATATATATTGAGCTCTTGAAGTAATGTAATTTGGAAAATGTATTTGCTTTATATTAATAAATGATTAATTTACTATTGAAATATCTCTTATGTTATTTAATCAGATAAAAAAAAAAAAGGAGATAAAAAATGACAGGAGTCGAAAACTCTCTCTTTGAGATAAATGTTTTACTTAAAAAAAGAATTAATAACAGGATCTCTGATTTGTATCATCTAATCTGATTTTTAAAGATTAAAGAAGACACAACTTTTTTTTTGTTAATAAACAATTTCTCCCCCATCCCCCCTCCTGTCGGAAATCCCATTCTACTGTCCCCCTTTTCCGGAAATTCCATTCGTGTCCAAGACCATCTGCCTTCTGACTTTCTATTGGCTACTTTCTGTCTGATTCAGAAGCATTGGCTTTACCGAAATATAGAACATTCATTTTTGCCATGGAGCCCACTAAACGAAAATGCAATAACGATGATGATAACAGCGAAAGTGATGAAGATGAGGTGATCAAAACTTCTAAAATAAGCAACTCCGATGCTTTTGAATGTTTTGCTAAAGGACTGATGTGGTAGGAGCAGCAGTCTGACTCTGATTCTACAGAACTGTGCTACTGAAACAACTTCGGGACAGAGCGGCTAAACGACATGAGTCATGCTCATGGCAGAGCTAACTTCCGTTAAAGCCAATGTAAAGTATATATCATATGTCATATAAACATTTACATTGCATTTTCTGGCTTGTGTGACATCTTTTGAACAAATTTATTGTTTATAATTACAGTAATATAATTAAAAACATCACATTTAGTTAGTTTGTACATATCTAATGTTTAAAATCCAGTGTTTAAATTTTTGCGGTCTCCTGACGGTTTTTAAGCGCTCTCTTTTATCCGGAATTTTCAATTTACTGACGGAGGTCCGGTCCCGACCATTTCGGTTAATCAAGGTTCTACTGTATGATGTAACTGAGATTTCATTATATTTTATTATTTTTGATTGATTTTCCTGCTTTGTAAAATTTTAATTTAGTAATGCTTGATTTTTTGGTTTTGTTTCAGGAAGTGAAAACAATTCGTTATACGTGTACTATAAAGGACTGTCGAAGCAGCTGCTGACTTTCAAGTTTGATACCGTGCGTAGTGTTCTTGTGAGTAATTATAGGATAAGAATGAATTGTCGTGGCTTGTTTTTTGTGAAATAATCAGCTTTAGTTCCGAACCTTTCTTGACACACTAAGAAATGACAGTTATCTTTTTAAGATCAATTCAAGCATCGAAACAGTCTCATAACATTCTTTAATGTTTCTACTCTATTGTTCCCTTTAGCACAGAATGTATTTACTCTTTACAGCTATAACGAAAAGATGTAATGGCAGATAAAGATTCTCATGCAAGACCAGGTTTTCTAATCTATTTATTTTGTGGTTGGAGCCACCCTATTTCGACAGTTTTCAGTGGGATTTTTTTCCCCTCCCCTCCGCTATTCTTTCATCTTCTCTTTTTTTTTTAGTTAATTAGTTATGTTAATCAGAAGGATAGCATGTCCAATTTACTGCAGTAAAAAATATTCAATAAAATTTCACTAAATTAGAAGATATCAAGTATGAAGGAATACACTGAAAAAAATAATTAAATATGATCATTAGTTATTGAATTGCTACCGAGATAATTCATCAGAATATATGAAAAACACAAAAAGGACAGTTCATCTGGAAACTTATAGATAGAACTAATCCTAATTAGTGTGTAATTTTCCCTTAAAATGAATTTACACCTTACCCAAAGTAATTTAAAAAGGATGAAGTAATTATGTTTCTTGTTCAATTTTCGATAATAATTTAGATGAAAGTGCTATGTATAATACTATCTAGCTACCTAACCTGATCGGGCCTAGTAGCACATAAGGCTGAGATTCTCATTTTCCGATGTTTCTTGCTTCTGACCAGCTCACCAAATTAGCTTTTTTCCATTCTTTTTAAGCATCATAGTAATTTGGGTCTTTCTCATTTTCTTTTCACTTCACGTTTCTGTGACAGGGCGCTATTTGATCATTCATTCTAAGAATTTGGCCATTCCACCACCTCTTTTGTATTTCATGGTTCTTTGTATGCATTATGAATATTTTAGCATACGATTTTTAGTTTGAAATGGTATATCACCCAAAAACCTTTACAACCTTGCGCAGACACTTTGCTTGGAAAGAGTGTACATTAAATAGACAAAACATTAAGGATATCTAACAGTGTGTATCGGGCCTTCTCTAGTGTCAATAACAGCCTATATGTCAAGGTAATGACTCCTCTAGATGCTGGAGAGTTTCTGGAGTTAGTGCCAACCATGCCTGCTCTGCCATTATCCCCAACTCCGCTGCAGATGTGTATACCAGATTCACCGGATCTGATGTCTCACTCAATTGCAGAAAAGTTCAATAGAGTTTAAATCGGGATCTGGTGGACCACTGGATGGACCCAATCTCAGATGAGTGTTCCTTAAGCCATGCCTGCATGGAAGCAAACCATTGGGGTAGTGTATTGTCCTGCTGAAACATACCATTGGCTGCAGGATGCACGAAGGTCATGAAAGGGTGGAGGTGATCAGCCAGCACATTGTAATAGCTCATAAAGTTAAGGACCTCTGCATTTATACTAAGGGGCGTAGTGTGTCCCATGAAAAGATTTCTAAATCATCACAGAGCCATGACCTCATGCTGTTGACTCATCACCCACACACTCTCGTCATACCAATACAGCTGATAACTAGATTCATCCGACCACACTATTTGCCACCACTCTGCAGAGATCCAGTTTGATCTTCCCCTGGCACCAGGTGAAGTGCAATCTCTTTTGATGACAGTGGACAATTAGGGGGACTAAAAAGGTGTACAATTAGGGGGTCAGCTTCAATAGCCTAAAGAATCGTTCACAACCTAGAGAGAGTGCATCATTCATTCACTGATGCTGCTTGGTGCTCTGACATTGAAACTGCATGTGATCTGTGCTGCTATAACTGTTGTGTTGATGTTACGAGCCTGGACATCAATGGCATGGGGTGGCCATTGCTTGCTTTGTGGGTGCTGATACATCCGTGAATGCTATATATGCAGAGGCCCTTGATACTGTTGTCTTAGGGAACTACAGTGGTTATCACTTGGATGATAAAATGACTCATCCATTTTGAGCGTCCACGATCAAATTCAATAATGTCACAACCATAGGATTCATCGATTGCACTACAATACCGGGAATCCCAAATATCTGTAAGCTGTGCATTGAATGTGTTCCACTATGCACTGGGGATGCCTATTTAACTTCCCATCACTCGTGACTAATGCTTTGTCTATTCAGTGTATTAAACTTGGTCAGTTTCCAATTGGGATTCTTGATTTCAGTGATTATAGGGTTGTTTTTTTTCCCTGAGGATGAGTGATCAACCCTTTGTTCAACCATCCTGTTGCAACTTTGGCAGAGTATAAGGAATATTTTGCAAGACATGAGGGCAGTAATGAAACCATCTGTGCACTACTTCATTATTTAAGTTTTGTGTTGAATCTTTACAAGCTACATTTTTAAGAAGATATTTTGATGGAGAATGCAAATAAAAATTCTACTGTTATTTTCATTGACTTTATTGAAACTAAAAGCCAAGAAAACGAAATCTTAAGACAAAAGAAAGTATTTTATTGGGAGCAGCGAAGTAAAAATCATCATTCTTCAGCTTCCAGAGTTAAATGTTAAAAATATCAATGGACTTTATTCAGTGTCTATTCTTAACAGTTCTAACCATCGGAGTCTTGCTTAAACACTTTACATTCAAAGCATTTGGCAATCAAAACTCCAAAAGAACATTTCATTTATATAAAGCTAATACATTTGTGGATTTATATGAAAAATTTTTCTTTTCTGTATATTCATGAATTAGACCTAAAAAATCCTCAACTGCCCTCTTGAGCAAATGATCAGCCCTTCTCTTCTCACTGTTCACCTACTCCTGTATCTGCTTTAAAGCAGTCCTTGGGTAATTTGACTTACTGTTGAATGTGTCCCTTCATTTTAATGCAGTGGATTTTGGTTATTTGGGTCACATCGGGACTAGTGCACGATTAAGCAGCTTACCCAATTATGCGAAGTGTCACATAAGTAAATACTTTTGTAGTTAAAAGGGATATAAAATAGAGAAACTACAGTTTAAATAAGCAATGAAGTGTTATTTAAACATTTTCTTCTTTTCAACATTGGATCACAGTTTGACACTCTTTGTCCACTTTACAATGGAAAACCACTGATTCATGACATCCTAAACATCAGAATGCTTACCTTTACGTTTGCATTTTTGGGATGCTCTCTGTTTTCAGTTGCATGTCCATTCTTCTCGCAGTTTATCCTGTTGGTGTAGAAGACGTGCAATTTGTTGATTTTGGCACTCCAGTAATCTCTGACAAGCGGTGATAATGACCACTTGAGGATAGGCGGGGCTTCATAGTTCCAAAATATCCCACCAGTCTACTTTTTGGTTTGTGGGATAAACAAAGCCATGTGCTTCGTTTTAACCCTAGTAGATATAGAGGCTGAACTAAAAGATTTGATTTGGATGCAACGATTGTAAGCCTTCCAAAATTTTCAGATTGGATGTAGACTTGATTATCACCTATTGAAGAAGATGACAGCAGTATATTTTCAAAGAAGGATATAATTTAATGGATCACTTGAGGATAGGCGGGGCTTCGTAGTTACAACATATCCCACCAGGCTACTGCTTCGCATGTGGGATAAACAAAGCCATGTGCTTTAAAATCTTGTTTTAACCGGTGTAGATATAGAGGAAATATTATATTAAAGAAGGATATTCCAAGCGTTTTTACAGAATTATTACAATAAGGATCTGCACAGTACTGAACTATTCGTCTTGAAATATCAAAAATCGACGATTTTTTAAGTAATTCAGACAAAGTTATATGTTTGTTTATCCCACTAGCTGTTGCCGCATGTGGGATACACGTCATATGTGACGTCGATAGGGGCGTAAACCTCAAGTGGTCCATTGACTTGGGACGGATGATCTTTTTTTTTTTTTTGTCCAATATGGCAAAAAAAATTTCTGCTACTGACAGGTCTTTACGTGGCATTTTGTTGAGGCTCCAAAATTTGAAAAACTTAAAAGAAAAACAATTTTCAAAACTCACAACACTGTAAAAGTGCAGTACTCTACACTTACCGATTCAACTTGGGCTCAGTATGAATAATACATGTGCACATAGCTAACGCTACCTAATTACCTGTCCCAAATAAATGGCTGCCCAGATTAATGGGTGGTCCAAACAACCAGAATCCACTGTATATTAATTATAAAGCTGTATGACTTTCTATTTCATTTCTAATATCTTTATTTCACTTTCTGTCTATTTCTGTGTATTTAACAAGAGATTGAAGAAGTATCGATTCTCTTGCCTCATCTCTTTTACACCACATGTCCAAATTAAAGTCTGTATTTATAATTTTGAATAAAGTTTGTATAATTTTAATAGAGTAACTGTATAGATGCAGCTTCTAAAATGATGTTTGAAGATTCTGTTTAATCTTCAAAACTTTTGGTTTTATATTGAGAATATGATTTTTCCATTTAGGTTTACTGTATTTCCAAAATACTAAAATCTCTTCGGTGTTCTTTTGATTTCCCATTTCTGATCATTTTGTAACTTTATTTTTTCTGTAAGTGGAAATTACTGAATAAAAACAATAATGAATTGTAATTAGCTTTATTTGGTGAGAATGGTTGGTTCTTAAGATGGGTTATGTGCAAGATCTATCTTCACAGAAGAGTTTAATTGTTTCTGTCATTTCTTAAGAAATAGGGAGACTTAGTAAAGCTGATCATTTCCTATATTTGGCTGCTAGAGACACACACAGTCACAGGAGATTGGAGAGGAGATGTTCAAATGAAATTTTGAACTATTTGAACTGAATATCTGAAGATCATAAGTTTGTTGGTTTGAGTGATATCAAAACAAATCATTGAATAACACTGAGATGAAGCTCTTAAACATGAAAATAAATTTAACCAAGCATAAGGACAAATATCAGAGAAGAAAATTACATGTTGAAAGCATAACGTATTCAAATTTCTGTATCCCAAAAATCAGGAAAGAAACATTAGACTAGTCTCTCTAAGTGGATCCTTCAACTGTCAACCTCGGGGTAAAGAAGAGATGTTTCATTCAACTGTCTTACAATTCAGGAAAGATTCTCAGACAACCATTTGAATGAAGTGACGATTTCTTTGCAAATAGTTGAACTCAGAGGGTAGAGGCCATCACTTGGGATCAAACAAAATCTTTGAGGCTGCGAACAATTCCTCAATGATTGAAGCCACCAAATTTTATGAAAATCATGTTAAAGACGATGAAAGCTGATCAAACAAGCAATTAAAGCTAAAAATTTCATTTATTGTGTGTTGTGAATGTTGTTTTTGTTGTGTTTTTCTTTTATATTCACAATTTTCAATGTTAAGAGATAAAATATTTAGCAAAACTGGATTTAAATTCATCATGGATTTTAATAATTATAAATAAACTATAAATATAAAAAAATCTCCATCTATTTGGTTATAACATAGTTTAATAAAAAATAAAAAAAGAGAAAGAAATTGTAACAAAATAAAATTCTTAACTTCATTGAAGTTCTTATGGTATGTATGTATAATGAGAAACGGAACTAATCAGCCAACGAGGCATTAACAAGGGCAGCACTGCCTCCGCTCTTGGATTGATCAGAAATTCCAGTTAATGCTACTTGTTTATCTTGTGGGTTAACAAACTAAATCTCGGTATTACCCAATATTCTTATCATTTCATCTGACTAGAATTTAAACAAATTCAAAAGTTTTATTATTGTTGTGTCTGACATCATCCTTTTGACTCAACCAACTTTTATCTGTAGATATCATTTATTTTCAATTTACACTTTCCAAGAAACAGAAAATTCAAAGAAAATTAAATGTAATGTAAACAATTCACACGAAAGGTTTAACTTTTCAATAAAAGTTTAAATCCATTTTTCAATTATGAGTGAATTTGTTTGAGTTGAACACGCTGACTTTTGTTCCTTGTTTTCTGTATATTTCTTTCTTTTTTTGCAGGAAAAGGATAAAAAAGAAGAAGATGCTAATGAATTTGTTAGTGCTGTGTGTTGGCGGCAGGTAAGCCTTTTTTTTTTTTTTTTTTTCCTGCCTGAATATTTAAATGGTGAAATTACTATAAAATAATTATCGGAAGTGTAATTAGTTTCTAGTGGTTGTACATCTCCCAGTTCATTCACAATGAAGTTTGGAATTTTTTCCAAGTTGAATTTCCTTCCACTGAGGTTTTTCCGTTGACAAATCAACTTCAGAAGTGTTTCGTGGGATTGATTATCTGCAGACAACTACATTAGGCTACCTCGTGGGAAAAGATATAGGAAAGAATGAGGAATGATATAATTAACTTATGTTCAAAACAGTGGATTTGTAAATAATCACAATATATATTTTTGCAGCATTAAGAGGCGATGTTGGATAAGATGACAAACTTAAATCAAAGACATTACAACTTTATATGGGTTTTAGTCTTCTTATCTAGATCAGCGTACTAATATTCCCGTTTTGTCTGTCCATCTGAGAACAAGTATCATTAAAAATCATTAAAATTTTAATGATTAAATTATGATTGCACAACAATCATAACAATGGCAACAATTGCGTCTTTTTCATTTGCAACAATCACATTTAAAGTGATTGTTGTGATTGTCAAAAGGTGCAATTGTTGCGTTTATTGGAAATAAACACAATGAAATTAAAACAATATCAATGATCAGAAGACGTTGCGTAACATTGTGATTGATTTACTAATCACTTTCCTACCTTTTTTTTTTTATATCAAATAAAAAAAAATATTGTTCTCCCATTAGATGAAGTGAATGGTGTTCTGCATCATTTGACCAAGCGCAAAAATAGATTTTGTTTTTAGATTATTGCACCATCTACTAGAGAAAAGTGTAAACTCTTTATTGTTTTAAAGTGTAAACTCTTTACAAAAATCATTCCTGCTTACTATCTTAATATAATTCTGCGTAAAATTAATTTTGAATAAACGCCAATCAACTATTCATAACGAATAAGATTTGCATCATGTGACTGAGGACTTTTGAAGGATATTATTAATTTTGATAATGATCAGAATTGTCCTGTAAAAGTGTCTTATTCTGATATGTAATACTCTTCATCCCATAAAAAATGTGAGTAAAACATAAGCTTCTGCGTTTATGTGAATATTTCAAAATCGAAATTTGTCACTTGGTCAAATGATGCAGAACCATCCATGTAATAACAGCATGAAGGTGTTTGAGTGTTCCACCTTAAAATTCTACAAATATCCCTGGATGGATTCTTAGAGATTGAGCCTAAAAGAGATTCTAAAAAGGAAAAAGTGCTTAGAGGAAATTGTGGTATCTTCTAAACCATCTTGAATTAAAAAAAAAAAAAAAAAAAAATCAACCAGACAGTTTCTTCTTTGAAATGTTCAATTTCTTCCCTGAAATTCTTTGAAAAACAGCGGCAGTAAAACAAAAAGTTGTAATAGAATAAGAAGTATGTGAAGATTAAGATCTGGCAAGAAAGGGAGGTGGAAAAACATCATGTATAATATTAAAAAAAAAAAAAAAAAATAAGCATAAAGTGAAAGTGTTTTGAGAAAATATTGCTAATTAAGCAAGAGCTGTAATGGTTCTAATCAGCTTCATTAGCAATGCATCACTTAAAGTTTACTCAAAGGATTTGTGGAGCATAAAAGGTGAAAATTCAAGTCATGTTCAGCAACTGAATGATAATGAAACATCCATTACAGACCTGATGCTTATTTAATGTGCTTCTGAAATTTCTTGGGTTTTCAATATCGGAGGAGTTGAAATCCTGGTTACTTTTATTGATAATTAGTCCGTGCTCGAAGTGCAAATAAACACATATTTAAGATTCCATAAACAACATATTTAAGATTCCATAAACAACTTATTTAAGATTCAAAAATATTTTTTATAATAAATATTATTTATTCTAATTCCAGTTCCTTAATAGAAGTTTACATTAATGCTAATAAATCAGATGTTGGAACAGGGATGGAGAAAAAGGAAATTAATAGGAAAAAAAATGTTATTAAAATGTGAAATTATTGTACCACATAAATCATTTTCTTAATCATAAAAAGCAATTCTTAATTATGCTTAATTATTCATTCTTAATCCTACAAGCAATTCTTTTGTAATTTATTTATTGTTTCAATGATATTCTATTTATCCAGTTTCTCTTTGCAGATATTGAACAGTGTTTCTTTCATTGATTTTGAATGCAGTGATTGTATATCATTCCTAACATAATAGGACATTTGCTGGTAATTAGGAACCGATAAGAACTTGGTATTAAGTTCGTATCAGTACGTAATTAGCAGCAAATTGTGCTTCCAAGTAGAAGCACAGACAAATCTTATACTAAGCGGGATGTATCATCAAATAGAACAAAATTCATTGTAGAAGGGAAAGGAAATGCTTTAAATTTAAGACACTCTCAAGATGGATGTGATTAACATTGAGAACGGTGGAGAAGCAAAACAAGATTAAAAAATTAAATCAAAATTAGTAAATGCCGTTTTAGACATGCCATTTCAGTAGGCACTCTGTATGCCATCAGTGGGCCATGGCGTGATGGACAAGAGATTGCCTCTGCTGCTCTAATGTAGAACTGGTTCAATTTTCAAAGGAGATGACATTCCATTTCATTGCAGCCATCTGATACTAGCTCTCCTGGTGGCGAATTGAAAAACTATTGTTCTTCATTCAAGTCCTATTGATTTGTATCTGTTTATTCGAAATTACTGACTATGTTCGTGTGATTTTCATGAACATAGGTCATTTTTTTTTTTCTGTGTTTTCATGGATGCTTCCAGAAAAAGCTAGATTATTAACAAAAATCATAAAAAAAGTCCAGCTTGAAAAGCTAAAGCTACGGGCCAATTGAAATCTCAAAACATAGCGTCATTGGTTGAGATTTAATAAAAACTATCGAAGCTGAAAACGAAGAAAAACAAAAAGATGAAAAAATGAATATTTCCTGTTTTAATTCATTAAAAACATTCTTGGGACTAATTGATTCATTGAATAAATGATTTTAATATAAATCAATGTTCATTTTCAAAAATATGAACAGGTATGACGACAATTGAGAAGTGCAAATTTTCCATTTGATGGAATTGGATCTGGAACGTATAAGATTGAGTTTAAGAGCTTTTTATTCACTGGCACTCTACCCTTACATTGCCATAAGCACTGCCTACTGAAATGGTGCATCTAAAACGACTTAACTGATTGATAGTAGAAGCAGGATCTGTGGATAGTCCCTATCAATCATAGTTTTTAAGTCTTTCTAAATGCTCTTCTGTTTGATCTTTTGTTTCAGTTATAATTTGCAGAATTTGATTTCGTAGAATTGTATTAAAGTTACATATCCCTAAAAACATGAAATGAAACATCTGAACGAAATCATTGGACTAAATGCTGTCAATTCTGATGGTCTGATTACTATTTATTCCTTGATTAAATGTGTTATATTTTGTAAAACATAAAAGTAACTCCATATAACTCCTTCATAGTATTTAAAATTGTTT
>JAFIDM010000006.1:20786447-20839188 GCA_023159025.1 Thereuonema tuberculata
TTTACAAAATATGAAAAGAAGAGATTTTGTAGAAGAATTTGGTATAAATGTGTTATACTTTAAAGTGAGCTATAAAGTGTTGATAATTTTTTTTTGTTTTTCTTTAAACAGGGTTCGAATGTTATAGTAGCTGCAAACAGTCAAGGAACAATTAAAGTTTTGGAATTGGTATAAAACCTTGAAAACACACAATGAATGCAGGACTCTGGATGTGGGAACAGAAGGCAAAGCCTAGGACGTGAATCCCAAGAAGATTGAAGCAGTCCACAGCCAACAGCAACATTCCAGCAGATGTAGTGTTTTTCATCCGTGCATGAAATTAATTTTTATTTTGCAGAGTGAAGAGTTTAAAGCAATTGGCAATGATTTTATTTTGCCATTTAGAAATAAGTCCCAAAAAAAAGTTGAATACTTGGGAAAGGAATTGTTAATACAGTGGTTCTTAAAGTTGATTTCCTTTAAGGTTCAGTCGTTTCCATTGATTCGTGGTTTCATACATTTGTTTTTGTAGTAGATTGAAATACTCGGATTACTTTAGTATTTTAGGGAACTACTAATATCTTTTATATCCTGGATTGTACTTGAGGAATTTGGCAATTTATGCAAAAAAACTTAAAAATTTGATGTGCCATAAGAATTTTATTACAAATTTGATAACAGCATTTATTGAAATTGGAAGTTTGATATTTAGATCATCATTAGAACAGTGTATCCATCAGAAATATAAAAGCATATCTATGGAGAATGGAAAGAACCACATTGAGAATTTTATTTAATCTGTTTTCTCCTTATGGAATTCTTTTTTTTTTTTTTTTTTTTTTATCTCTACTCTGTTTTGTCTAAGTACTGGATCCCGTGAACTCTTGCTATACACAGTGAAACTATTTTGAAATTAAAACATGCTTGACATTAACAAGTCAAATAGAAAATAGATAAAATGTTTTGTGTTTGCTAGTTGATAAGATAGGCTAAGAATAATAAGCTAAGAATGAAACTACAATTTATATTTTAGTTTAAATAAATTTAAAAATGGACAGAAAGAGATAAGGGCATACGTAGAATCTAAGTAGGGAATATGACCTATTTGTAACTTTAAAAGTCTCTCTTCTATATCTCCAAGCCCTATTTTGATTTTAAATTTTCAAATAGCACTAATTTAAAAAAAAAATGTAACTTCATTAGGCACTCAACACCCTGTTTTGCTACTATTGCCTAAATAACACTATTTATAAAAAATAATAAAAAAACTTAAAAAAAAAATCAAAAAATTAAATTTAAAGGTTATTTAAGGATTTAAAAAATCAAAAAATTAAAAATTAAATAGATTTTTTTTAATGTAATTCTTATTGAGAGTAGGTTTTAAGGTAGTACATATCCTGCGAACAAAACAATATAAAGGCAGTTTAGCTGTGTTAACTTTTCAGTTGTTACTTTTGATGCCCATTAGGCTGAATCCTTGAATATCTTTAGCATTTAAGAGGATTTTAATTATGTTAGTGATGTTTAAACAGTTCTATTTTATTTCAAGAAGTGCTGTGTAATTTTAAAGAAAGTTGTATTGTTGTCATATTCATTAAAAAAATTAACAATTGCCAATTTTCACAACAATTATTTTTACTTGTTAGGCGTATTTGGTTTATTTACATTTGTTTACGAATTGCAAGTAGATGTGTCTCATGAGGTATTTGTTAAAAGAAAGACCACATTGTGTTCAGGATTTTCCCCTTGTTGCCCTATAAGCAGCAACGAGTGACTGAATTTTACATTTTTGGCAGCATTGTCTATTGAAGATAGTAAATTGAATGTAGAATATTAATGTAGACTATTAGATTATTTGAAGTTGTTGCTGTGTACATATTCCTTTTGTTTTTTGTGCTAAAGCCTTTTTATTTCCTTCCTTGGTTTTATTGATACATGTTGAGGTTAATTACAAATGATGGAGATTCAGACGGTTTAGTCAGGATTTGTCTACCTCTACTAAGTGCAAGTGGGACGAAAAGAAATCATATTCTGCTGATTGATATTTGAGCATTTGAAAAATAGACTCAAGGGATAATGCATTGGATTTATGTAAAATCATGCTTTTTTTCCCCCATTTCTACATTCAGAAATCAGTTGTTTTGTTTGTCGTGCTGTGTACAGTGATCGTGCCACATTAAGAATGCATAAGCAAATACTATAATGACAAAGCATTCGCCATTCTGTAAGATTCAGCTGATGTAATATTCACGCAGCAATAAAAATATAGAGAAACATGTCTACCAAAGAATAGGACTATTAATAGTGTCAGAAAAAAAGAAAAAAAAATGAAAGATCACTTGATTCAGAAATGGGATTTAGATTACTTAATGTGGGAAATGTTAATAGAACATCGTACAAGTATTGGAAAGTGCCTTGTTATCTTAGTACGTTAAAGAAAGTAATAGAATTTGAAACCAGAGGTTCCATGGAAGGGGACTTTTATCTCAAAATAGAAAAGAAGGTAATAAAATTGTTTGAATTAACGACAAGAGATTCACAAATTATAACTGGGAATCTTGATTTGCAGTCCGAATAGAAATTCTGCATGGAAGAGGAAGAGGTTCTGAACTGTTGTTAGAATTGAAAGAAAAAGATTCAGAAGAGAAAGTGAAATTGGAATGGGGATACTTTATTCTAGTTATGCATAAAGATTAATAGTACCATTGATGAAATGAAAGCATATCATGTATATTTCTGAATAATATCTTTGTATTTTCAACATATTTAATGTATCTACAGAAAGAATTAAGTTTTTTTTTTTTTTTTTATATCACTCCCCTTCTTCCTTCCTTTTGCATATGTTCCATCTAATTATTCATTGTTATGAAGTGATTGTTGGAGCCAAAACATTGGAAAATTTAGAGTCATTGGCATTGTTCTTTCATTTAGTAGATCAGAAAACCATTCAGCTGTATTTGTTTTTTTCTTAAATTTCTAATTTTGCAATCCTATAATAATAGTATTTGAAGCTGACAGTTCTAAATTGATCCTGTCATGTTTTGGGCTTCACTTCATGTGAGCTTTTTTTTTAATCATCTATCAGCAAAAAGTAGAGTTTACCTGCAAGCTTCTATGTTGCTTTCTTTTGTTGTATTGGATTGAGATCATTTTAATTGGACATCAACACACAAACCTAAACGCCAATGGAAAGAAGAAAATTAAAGTGGTTTCCCATCTACAAAAGTTTCAACTAAGGATTGCTAAAGTCCATTATGTATTGAAAAATAGCCACCAACCATTGCTTCCATAGAATTAGCAGTCAAGAAGAGATTTGGAAATGACCTGACAAAGAAAATGAAAGTTGCTGTAATTAAACAAGTTATCTGGCTTTTCTTTTGCTGGATTTATCAAATTATAGCAGTGGTTTTTTTTATTATTATTTTGGTTTATCTATTTCTAAAAATGAAATTCTGTCATCCTTTTATCTGCAGCTAATGCACTCGGAAATCATTACATATTGATAGTAATATTGTTTAATAGCAAGTTTTGCAATAAAACAAAAGTATTTAACTTTTTTTTTAATTAATATTATAAAATACTTTTAAATATTATTTTGTTTGTTCATTGGTTACAACATAAAATACAGATTAATCAAAACAATCAGTCGATAATAATCAAATAATGCAGGAGGGATAGAATTTTAAACAATAATTTTGAGTTTATTATTATCTTTTCTTGTTTAACTTTGTTCTTTTTTTGTTCTCCTCCAATATAACTCATTTAAAATGAAAGGGAAGACATTTGTAGAAAGAAGGAATGACTATGCTTAAAAAAAAAAAAACCCTGGAAAGTAGCACCTATGCATAAAGGACTCTTATGGACCATCTCTTGTGATCTCCTACACGTGACTGCTGCATAGCAAGTCATTTCACTGCCACTTATGCAAAAAAAACCTTATTTCTAATAATCATTTCAAAGCAGAAATATTATTATATTTTTTTTTACTTTAGTAGAAAATTAATAACTTCAGTTTGCAATTTTTAAGTTGGCTAGAAAATGTTTTTCGTTTTTAAAAATATTGTAGCTGATAGTATGAAAAAGTTATATGATTCTTTCTTTCTTCAAATCAATGTGGATTGCCATTTTGTCGATCAAAATAACAAAAATGTGTAAGTGCCAGTATTATCTGTACATTTCTGCAAAAGTTAAGGATATATTTCTACAAATTATCTGAGGAATTCAGCCAGAAAGAATATTTGCTATCAGTCAGTAAATGGTTTGGTCCGTTTCAGCACTGAGATGTCACATAATGTAAAGCTGTTTTGTTGTGCAACCACTGAGTTGACAAGTAAAGCATTCATTAGCCATATTGCAGTGCTCCAACTTGTTTAGAAAATTGTTTCTAGCATTTGCACTGCTACGTTAGAACTAAGCCTTTGCCTGCTAAGATGTTGGTTCTGAAGAAGTAGTGAAGCTGGGTTTCTTCAGAGACAATGAATCAAATTCTATCAACATTCAAATGTCTTGTCAAGATATTACATGATAAGTAAATCATCATCCATCAAATTCTTATTGATTGGTTACGAATGCCTGACAGAATGTTCTGCTAATGAAGGATGTCTTCGTTGATGGAGTTTGAGGTGACTTCTATTGAAGGGTATGGACTAAATAAAATGTCTTCAAAAGAAAATCACAGGCTGTAGATGCGATTGAGAACCAATCTTGCTAATGCTCTTACTAATAATCCTGATAACTTTCTCAGAAAATATTTCTATAAGGTTGCAGAAATATGTGGACAATATTGATACATAGATTTTCTTAAAACCTAGAAAAATTCACAATTTGGTTTTACTAAAAAAAGGAGCAATATAACTAATTTACTTCGTTATCTATAGTAATTTAAGAATAGTTAATGATTTTCTAATAGTTCTGTAATGTTATCAATTATTGCCATGATTTCTAAGGCGTTCTTAATGAGGTGTCATCATGCCAATATTTTTCGGTCTTTTTCTTCTTGTTGTTGCCATATTATTACATTATCAGTTATGGGATTCCTTTCATACACTTGATTTTGTCTTCATAAATCTTTAATTTCATTACTTAATCTGACAGAGAAAAGAAAAAAAAAAACTTAAAAGTTATTTATCAGTTCTTCTAAAAAAACGTAATTCAGTAGCTTGTTCTGAATCCGCCCCTTTGTAACTTCTCTTTTCCTTCTTGTTTGTTTGCTGTGAAATGTTTGCAAAAGTAATAAGTCCCTACTTTTTTTTTTAATGATTTGTTGTAATGTTTACAGTTTTGTTATTGTTCTCGCAGTACACAAGGGTCACTTTGTCAGTGGAGTTTACAGCTTTCGCACCTACTTAGAACTGACTACCTTTTTTAAGTTCTATTTTCATATGACTGAAATATATCATTTACTTTACTTTTTACAACATTGCTGTGGGAGACAATTGAAACATCTATTTTTAATCTTAACACGATAAAAATGGATTCTGATTTATATTGGAAAGGGATTTAGAATGACCAAATCTTAATGCCAGTGTGTGTATTGTAAATCAGAACTAACAATCGATAGAATGTTATTGCTTAGGTTCTGTACACCAGTTATTCTTAACCTTTTTCATCTTACGGCCACCAAACATTTTGATTCTTTAGAATCTGCATGCAATAGAATCTTTTTTTTTTTTAAATAAAAAAAAAGAAGCCGAGTTTAATTTATAGACAAATAGCAGTTTTTTTTTAAACACTTAAAATTACCCTGAAATCTATTTTAGGATTACTTTAACGTGAATTAATATTTCACTAACCTTTATTGTTAGCATAAAGCAAATGAAAATTTCTGTTGACCCAGCTGTTTTGGTGCCTTAACTTCGACTAGATTACAATATTTGTAATAATTTGACCATGTAATCAGCGTAATGTTTATTACAAATGCATTCTCAGATTTTCATTTTTTTTAACTGCACACCAGTTAAGAAGCTCTTAAGCATTTTCGTTAGATTATCTGGTAAATTTCCTTAGGAAAAAAAATTACTATGAAGAAAATAAAAAAATAATAGTTCTCTATTCAGATGCTCGCCAATTGAATAGTATTTCAGTTTGTAAGCAACAAATAAATGATACAGTTGAGAGGCTTAAAAACAAAGGGAGGCTGTAAGCCTAAAGCAATGTAGTTAGATAACCTATTTCCATGAGCCTTCCGTTAATTCGTTAAACAATTGGTAGAGAGCAATGGTAGACAATATTGCATGCACATTCTTTCACCAAGAAACACATCATACTTTTTTTTCCAGTTAACGAAACAATTTCTAATTAATTCCTTTGCTTCTAACCCCAGCAGTTACATGTTCACGCTTTTTATAATAAAATTATTTGTATAGTGTATGTGGTTAAAATTTACTTTTTTATGCTAAATCAAGTGGATTTTACTTTTTATTTTTATAGCAGAGTTACAAGCAATTACACGTTCCTGATTTTGTATTTTAGTAATTTTACATTAGAAAAACTAGTTTAGTCTTTCTAATTTGTGCCACAAACAATTATTGCAAGCACCGTATGGTCTCCAAAGGTGAAGCTCATTTGATTTTCATATTAATTTTCTGTGATTTGCACTTTTCAAACAGATAATACGTCTTCAACAAAACAATTTTAAAAGTACCTAAACATTCTAAGTATGCAAGTCAAGCTGTCATCTTTGATTCAGAACAAGTTACTGGCTGCGTTTTTTAGTTTTTTTAACCAATGATATTCTTTGATTACTGTGCTCCTGAAAGAGCATCTGATATTTAATATAGGAAGTAAAAATGTGTGTGTGTGATATACAGTGAATATTGTGCAATATTAATGCTGTTAAAGAGACCCTTTGTACATACTGTATGATATATTTTGTATATTTTCAATCCTCTGTTGAGTATCTATTGAGGCTGGACCCTTATCGGGGATATGTGTTTGAAAAGGTTAATTTTTTTTTCTTTTATGTGAAAACGAGAGAGCAATTGTTACTGTATAAATATATTTTTAAGTCATTGTTGTCTTATCAATTTATTTTCAAGGTGTGCTCGTGCTGTTACAATTTTTACTGTTTTAGGAGAAGAGTTGAGTTTAGATCGTAATAAGGAGTTGATTTGCTGTTTTTGTATATATGGAGCTTGTTTTACATAGTGGTAATCAGGATCTTGTCGTAGGGATTAGTCTGATCTCCCTGGCCTGTAATTCTCATGTAAGTATGTCTGTTGATTTTTTTTTATTATTATTATCATCATTAGGTTTTTGTTTCCATTTTTTAGAATATCATTATGGTTTAGATGAAACTTGTTCTTTTTTTGTTTTTAATTATTTAGTTGAAAGTAACAATGGAAATGTAATTCAATAGATATGAATGGTACTTTTTTCCCATTTTTTTTATATGTTCCTGTAAATTATATTTCATGTAAATATTCTATTATTAAAACTTGTTAAACTGTTTGATTTTTCTTTTGAAATCACCTTCAAAACAGTACAATACTACGACTGGATGGGCAAAAGACAAGAAAATTCCTTGTAATTATCAAAGAAATAAAACAACTCATATATTAACAACTGAAGCTGCTGTTCTTCTTTTTAAAGCTTTGTAAGTACCTATAGCATTTAATGGGTCAAAAATGGCATTTTTAATCTCAATTAAAAAAAAAATTATAATGCTACATGTTATTAGATAATATGTAAGAAGGTTTAACATGCCTTAAATGTAATATGAAAACCGGAAAAACGATAAAAGTGCACATTCGTTTGCTTTCACGCCTTGAGCAATCATCGATGGGAATCTGGGACAGCTGTTTCGGCTTATTAGGACTCATCAGCCAGAGTCCTAATAAGGAGGAAACAGCTGTCCCAGATTCCCATTGATAATGGCTCAAGGAGTGCAAATAAACAAATGTGCACTTTCATCATTTTTCCGTTTTTCACATTACATTTAATGCACGTTAAACCTTCTTACATATTAATTTTTAGTCTATGTGTTTGGTGTAACCTTTTATTAAATGGCTTTTGTGCCCAGCGCTTAGCGGGCTAAGGTAATTATGCTGTATTGGTGAAAGAGATTTTTCTATTTTTTGTTTGCTTTTGCGGGGTCCCTCTTCCGAGAGTGGAAAAAAGATCCATAGGTGTTCATGCGTTCTGAGCTTGATCATCGAGAGTTAATCTGGCTGATGAGTCCTAATAAGGATGAAACAGCTATCCCAGATTGCCGTCGATGATGGCTCAAGGCGTGAAAGCATTTTCATCACTTTTCCGTTGTCCATATTATTTGTAAGATATTAAATCCATTTAATTTAGACTTTAATGCATGGTATAATAATAAGCTACATTTTAATTGATTCGGTAAGACCTACTGAAACATACATACACAGTAATGCAATCCGAAGATTGGTTGAAAGTTCACGGACCCTAGTGACCCTCGAAGGGCGACCCCTAGGAGAAACCGTAACTTATTCTTGGGAACAGATACTAGAGTGGATTCCCGTTGCCTTCTCTAGGACGCCATTACAGAATGACGTCAGACCGAAGAGAAAGTGAAGAAGAGGCTTTACAACACAGGAAAGGAAATTGAAACATCCATGCTCACAACCGGGATTTGAACCCGGACGCCAGCACACTGGCCTCACGGCAGACCGACGCCTGAGACCGCTCGACCATGCTGGTCTCAATATTTAAGAAATTTTAAATTGATGACAATTTAACTTCAGATATATCAGAATGTGTTGATTATATATAAGGTAGGTGACACTGTGTTTGCCACTTGATCTATTACTCAAAATGCAGATAGACAGACAGTTGTTGCTTATTGTCAACTAAGCGAGAAGTTGACAAAATGAGATTTCTATTTTATTGTACATGTTGGTGCTGTTATATTATATATATATATAAAGATCTTATCATATACATATTAATGAAATAAGTTTACTTCACCAAATAACATAATATTACAAAGACGAATTTTCGAAGTCTTTACTGCAGCTTTTTTTTATAAGAAGGTTTAACCTGCATGGGATGTAATATGAAAACGGAAGAAAAACTTGGGAATGCACAAATTTGTTTGCCTTCACGCATTGAGCCATCATCGACAGCAATCTGGGACAGCTGTTTCGTGCTTATTAGGACTCAATCAGCCAGTTTTAGCTTCGATGATCAAGCTCAGGATGTGTGAAAGCCTATTGGATCCTCTCTCACTCTCGGAAGTGTGACCCGGTTGAAAGTCAACAATTGATAAATCGCTATCACAAGTACAGCATCATTATTGTGGCCCGCTGAGCACTGGGCACAAAAGACATTTAATAAAAGGAAAAATAAGTTGGCTGATGAGTCCTAATAAGGACGAAACAGCTGTCCCAGATTGCTGTCGATGATGGCTCAATGCCTGAAATCAAACAAATTTGTGCATTCCCGAGTTTTTCTTCCTTTTTCATATCAAAAAAATTTAAAATAAAAATGTCAAAAGCAGAAAAGAAAACATAAGAATACAAATAGGACACAGCAGTAAAGCGAAATACAACCATGTAAAGGAAAATAAAATAACAATTAATATTATTACAGTAATATACCTGCATATTAAAAAAATTTAATATCCAATCATATTATTTATTTTCCTTTATAGTTATTGTGATTGTATTTCTCATTAATGCTATGTCCTATTTGTTTTATATTTTTAAATTTTCTGTGTATTAAGAATCCCAATAAAATATAAAATCCTAAAATTACCTATGAAATTACATAGGTAATTTTAGGATTTTATATTTTTATAGGGATTCTTACTACAAGGATTATACTATCCTATTTTACTTATTTTTAAGTTTTCCTTTTACGTTTTTTGACTTAATAAAGAAGTCACTGTAAAGACTTCAAAAATTTGCTTTTGTAATGTTATTAAATAACTTTATTTCACCAACTAACATATTACAATTATTGCTCTAAGTTTTGGGCCTGAAACGTAGGACCATTTTTTTTTTCAAATTATTATTATTATTATTATTGGGAAGCTGAATTACGATTAAAAATAGGACATTTTTAATATTGTAATTAATGTTTTTTTAGTGAAGACAATGGCTTTGAAACAGAAAAATCCAGTAATATTTGCTCAAATACGATTTCAAATGATTTTTTTTTTTTACTCCACTTCTTAAGGAAGTTGTGTGTTCGTGCTCTCGCAATAACTTTTGAACCATTTGATAAATCTTCTTGAAACTCAGCATGTACATTTAAGGACAAGATATTGATGCGATGTCGACAAGGACGAGCTATGACGTAATATAGGCGGACCGCAAAGAGAGCCGTTACGTAGCCCCGAACTGCCGATACAACGACCAGATTTGCCGCTAGACGACCCAAAATTGCCGTTGGGTATAGCGCAAAAGCCCTGAACTGCCGATTTGCCGCTAAGACGACCCAAAATTGCCGTTGGGTATAGCGCAAATACAGACCAATATGACGTATTTTTTATTTTTAATTAATTTTTGTTCTTTCAACGTGATGTTGAAAATGGAGCTACGATGCCTGGGCATAGTTTAAGGGATTATCTGGCATCGTGAGGGATTAAGACTGTTCCTGGAATCGAGATCCGTACACCATCATCCGACGCCAACGAAGCAACACGGCGCGTAACCAATCCTCCCTTGCGCCCCGGAGATACAGAGACACGTGGGTCAACGAGGCGCTGACCCCTGGAGGGGGAGCTATGATGCGATGTCGACAAGGACGAGCTATGACGTAATATAGGCGGACCGCAAAGAGATCTCCAAAAAAGAGAACCCCTGACGCCAGGTCGAAGGCCGTCCCGGATTGGCCAATTATGCCGCGTGTGATTGGCCAGGCCGGGGACTCTCATAATCCGAGATCGCCTCCCCTCTCCTCAATGGCGGACCGCAAAGGAAGCTCAGAGCGACCGGGATCTGAGAATCCCATATTGTATAATATTAACCTGGATTTGAGAATCCGATGACCTATTTAATCCTGTATATAAACTGTAATTAATTGTAAATAAATGTAATGTAGATACCTTAGACCGAACCCTTGACTCTGGCTGTCTCATTTTGACCACACATCAATATGAACTAACCTTTATATTTAAAATTTTTTTCCGCATGAATCCTCATCGAGAAATTAATGTGAGAAGTCAAAAAATCAAAACCAATATTGTGTGTTTGGGTTCTATCAATATCTTAAACAAAGGATGTTAAACTGCTTAGTAATCCTGTTAATGTCTATGAGAATACGATTAAAATGAATTGGCTTCACACAACTTTCTTATTTGCAGATGGAATGAATGTTTTTCTTTTTTTAGAAAATGGAAAAAAAAAAAATCTGCAGTTTGGATTCAGCACATATTAGAATTATTTTTTAAAACAAGAAACTTTTATGTTTACTAACTATAGACAACAAAAATAAAATAACTGTTCGTTTTTGTTTACGAGAGCCTTCAACGCTTTTGCGCATGCGTCAGGTCTCCTTCGATTTCATCAAAATAGGGGTGAGGAGAAATAAAGAGGGGATGTTTACTTTTTATAGTGTTAGTTTACTAGTAGCTGCTTTCTTTTTTGTGCTTTTCGTGAAAGAATTATGGAAAGAATAAATACTATTGCAAAAATGCTCCTCCGTTATGTTTTTCTTAAAAGTGAAAATGTCCAAAAGAATTTTTAGGAAAGTGTCCATCTCAGCGTATCACCCCTCTGGGGAGTAGAATTGTCCGCCAGTAGTGGTTCTAGCTTTCGAAAACGAACAATACAAGATTTTAGCGAAACTAGTTTTTCAGTTTCTTTCAGGAACATCTCACTTCATAACAGGTGGGAAATGCATCTGTCATAGTCTTAAGAAGTAGGCTCCTTTGTAAAAGGATTGAAAGGAAACTCTTTTTGGGACTAGGAAAAGCTAACTATACCTGTATTAACAGATAAGTAAGATATGAAAAATTACAACAAAGTGATAGCACAGTTATGTTTTAAGAACGTCAGTGACAAAATTCTAATTTCACATTGCCAAGTGTAATTTCAGTGTAGAAATTGGTAAAATGGGTATTTTAGTCCAATTCACAAAAGAATACAAAAGGGACATGGTGATTAGTAATTGATTAATCACTCCAAGTATCTGAGCGACATCTATTGTTGAAAAGCTGAAACGCTTGTAAACTGTTCCTGAATGAATGTAAAAATAATGCGATTTTATGTATTATTATAATTCCTTAAATCTTGGGCATCTCAAATATTATTTTCTGTTTTAATTATCAATTATTACTTAATAATGACCAGCTTGTTTTATTTAGATTTGAATAATTGCTGTCACATGGACTTCCGGACATAATTAAGGGCTACAGGCATTGTCTAACTTTTTATATTAACAAGTGAACATCAGTGGTTCTTAACTTTTCCTGCTTCTGGTTCTGTAAAATATTTTCACATACATCATATCGAAACTTATTGTAATGTCACTTCAAAATCATCAATAATGAAATTCTTTTCTTTAGAATTACACAAATTATACATTACGTTAATGAAATATGTGAAGAAATGTTGAGACCTATTGAAATGAAAGTTTTATGCCTCCAGGTTATTAGGTACAAAGTTAACAAAATTTGAAACAGATGGTTTTCTTGTTTCTTTTCCAGTCTATTCACTTCTAAAATTTGTAGCCAAGTTATCAACTTGTAAGTATTCTTATAAAAAAGCTTTTAAGTATTCTCCTATTTTTATTAAATTTCAGTGTGTACTAACCACTACCATTGTTACCCTCTTACTTTATGGAGATTTTAATGCTATCAAGTCTGTGTTTCATTCGTTTGTGAGTCATAAAAATTAAATGTTTGAATAAAAGAATATGCATCAATATTGGTTATATTCTTTGTTTGAATGTTTTGCTAATTGGGTTTCTGACTCATCAACACGACATAATGTTTACCAACATTTATGGTGTCGTCTAAAGAAGTCGAAGATCCAAATATCTTCAGTAAACTAAAATAGAAATAAAGAAAGCAGATTTAGAGGTTGCAAAGTACAATCAAAGTAAATAAAAGTTTTAAATATAAATATAAATACATACATAAGTAAGCAGGTTTGAGAACAAACTTAATTAAACTTCAATTCAGCTTTTTTATTATTATTTGCATTGAATTATTTGATTACATTTCATGTCCAGTAATTATAATTTGAATTAATTGCACCTTAAAGGGCAGTTCAGCTGATGATGGCTAATAAGCCTGAAACAGTCTTTCTTGAATTCCCGGTATCCCAAATCCAAAAACAGCTCAGTGATTTCTATTCATGTGCATTTTTATACCTGCATATTTGTTCCATGTATGTTAACTTTTCCTATTATGTATCTGTGTTATTTATAGTTAAATCCCTTTTAAGTTAGTGGTTACCAGCGGGGGATTAACATTTTGCTCTTTTTTTATTTTTAATTTTCTTGTTAATGCTTTTTATATCAAGGGCTACTATTTTGTTTACTTGTCTTTTGTTTATATTTTGTTGCTTTCACTGTGTTGCAGATATTGGGTATTTTTATTTTTTATTTTTGTTTAAGATATAAGTGAAAGTGTTGAGTTTTTGAGGATTGAGATTGTAGGAATATGCCATGTGAATTTATTATCAATGTGAATACCAAGATATTTACTATTATTAATGCTTTCCAATACTTCGCAGCTACAATTAACAATTTCTACATTGTCTTTGTGTAGACACTCAAAATGTGTGCATTTTTAAGTTAGTTATAATGCTTATGTTTTTGTTTTTAGTTTTAATTGTCATGAATTTTGCTCATGATTCTTTGCCTGATTTATTTGCTTCGTATCTTAAACAAATGAGGTTTTGAAATGATTACAAGTTAAAATTATGTTTCCCAGCACCATTTATTTGCTGATAATTTGGGTTGACTTCGTAGTAAGAGTAATCACAAAAGCCAGACTTAACAAATTGAGATCAAATCAACCACCAAAAAAAATTTACTTTCAAAGAGGACCCTAAATGACCTTTAAAACGTTTTTTTATTTGCCACTAATTTAGGTATTCTTTGGACCAAGATTGCTTTGGATTATTAGAAGTTTCCACAGTGAATAAGATATTGCCCTTGTTTTGTAAATGCTTTTAGTTTTTGTTTTTACGAGTTAATTGAAGAACTTAGATACTGTTTAATATGTTCATCTAAAGACAGCAACAATATGCCTTTCCATATTACGGACTGTTTATTCTAGTATTTGCTGGAAATTATTTCTTGAGTAGGAATTTTCAAGGAAACTGAGTAGTACTTACCTGTTTTGGAAGTTGTTCAAAGCGTCTTCAGCTATTTTTGGTTGTTCTTCATAACATTTAGCAACTCCTGACAGTGTTTTTATCAGACCCAAAAAATGAGAAATCGTCATTGGTGTTTCAAGATATACTGATGTATCTCTAGAAAAATAAAATAAAGAAAGAAATACAAGACATATACAGACTTTTATGCAATAGATATGTTTTATGAATCACGTAAAGCAAACAAAAAAACAAGCAGAATTAATAAGAAAAAAAATTAATAATGAAATATAAAACCAAATATTTTTAATATCAACTCCGTATTTTGATTTTAGAAAATAAACAAACCATTGGAGACATGGGTCATGAAAAGTTGACACTGGCACCCCAGAATATAGTGGAACCTATCCAAAGGAAACACATCCGATAAATAAACAGATATCTGGACTTCCTGGCAATAGTTTATCACAATTGACAAACATGGGTAAATGTTGTGATCTTAGCAACTTGGATCATGGATGCATTGTTGCTGTAAGACAGATTGGTCATTCTATCGTCCAAGTGATTTCTATCCTAGGGTTTAAAGCAACCATATCTAGGGTCTACAGCGAATATAGCATTAATGGGTATGCCTGCACCCGTGAACAAGCAGTCACCGCCCACACAATATTCGTGCTTGGGGTTGATGTAGACTAGATTTGTAGAGGACCATCACAGATCACATCTAGTTTCAATGATGGAGCACCAAGCAGTGTCAACGAGCAATCAGAACAGTACACTACACATATTCTAGGGTATGGCAGCTGATGCTCTACTCCTGTGCCACTGTGACTATTCGTTATTGGACATTGCATCTCATCTGGTTCTGGAAACATCAAAATCAGATCTCTGCAGAGTGCTGCCGACTCATGAGATCAGATGAATCCCATTATCAACTGTAGGAAGGGTCTGATAACTGGATTTATGGAAGATTTGTTTCATCATCAGTCTGATGGAAGGGTGTGACATGGGCAGCATGAGGCCATAGTCTACCATGTTGGCTCCGTTTAAGATGATGGTGGCTTTGTGATGGCTTGGGGAGTCTTGTCATGGATTACATTAGGTACCTTAGTGTGTATGGAGAGTTCCTTAAAGGCTGTGAGCTTCCAGAATGTGCTGGCTGATTACCTATTCCATTTGATGGCCTTTGCGCTTCTTGCAGCTGATGGAGTGTTTCAGCAGGACAATATGCTGCTCATAGGTCCTCTACAAGCCAGGCAAGGCTTGAGAAACACTTGAGTTTGGGACCATTCAATGGCCCCGCCAAGATCCTATTGGATTTAAATCCTATTGAACATCTCTGGGATGTCATTGAGCAGGACATCAGATCCATGAATATGGCACCAACATCTAGGACATAGTTGTGGACAATGGTAGAACACATATGGCTGATATTACCTCTGAAAATTCGCTGATACTACCAAAGATCTGATGGGAATTGATGCCTCGACATGTACAGGCTATATTCCAACTACAGGAAGGACAACATGCTGTTAGTTAGGAGTGTTGTCTATTCAATGTATTTATTAAATTTCAACAGTTGTACTTCTTATATTTATATCATCACATGTTAATGAAGACCTTTATTTAGATTCTCAGATGTTTGACTTTCATTAAAAAGAGAAACAAAGGAATCCAATTCAACAACAACTCTTTCTTACTTCAAATTTTCCAAATTCGAGCTGCGAATTTCTACGGAATGGCAAGCCAACAGGTTTGCCAAAACACACATCCAACTTTGTGCATTTGAGAGATTATTGACTCCTAAGAGTGGGAGATGGATATCTGAACATATTATAGAATGACCAGACCATGGCAATACAGCCATCTATCGTTGCTTATAGCATTTTTTGCCTCTACTCTTCTATAAGTAGAGGACAGAGGAAGGACATGGATTATTTGATTTAACAAAAGCTTACTTGATACCTATATGGACCCCTACCTTGAAGATTGAGAGAGATAGTACTTTGTGGATGGCTGTCATTGCTTAATTTATTCTTAACCAGTGACTATCGTCGACGGCGTATGGAATGATGGAACTGTAGAGAATGACATATAGTGTTCAGCAATGAATCTCACTTTAATCTGGACTCTGATGGTTGCCAGTTCAGACAAGGAGATTGAACTTAATTAATTGTAAGCTATATATTAGATTAAGAATGAGTATCATACAGGAGTAATGTCAACCAAATACTTCCAGCTTTCGATCCAGGCAGTTTGATAATTAGATGATATTTGGTTTTCACAAATTAAATAAAAAAATCCTTCCCTATAAGTTGAAATTAAAAATTAACGAAAATTAAAAACTAATTACAGAAAGTTAATGTTAAATGAAATGGCAACTTACCTGACTTTATTGACAAATGGTAATTCAATATCCTTATATAAATCTGTTGCAATTTGACACCGGTCATTCCAGTGGGTAGCTGTCTCTTTTTTTAGCTAATAAATAAATAAAATATTTCATGGATTTCCGCTAATTTTGGTGCAATAAAATTGTAAAAATGAATTTCATTTCTAATTCGATAGAACAATAGATTGTCCACTTTGAACTAACTAGCACCGTGACTACCATGAAAATTCACATAGAGCTTAAAATAAATTAAGTTATTAAAAATTAGGTTTAATCGTGCAGTTCAATAACGCATATAATTATTGATTATTTTTTTTTATATATACAATTTCTTATTCAGTCCCTAACAGTCATCTCTCTATTCGATTGCATTATTTTTTAAAAGTTGGTTTGTTTCATTAACGAAAAAAAAAAACAAAAAAAAAAACAACTTCTACTGTATTATTAAATTTTAAATACTAAATTTTATGAAAGCGTTACTAGAATTACCTGTTTTGGACTTTTATTCGTCAGCTGACACATTATTGAAACTTTTAATGTTTATTTAACACATATGTAGAACTTCTTGCTTATTTATTCTCAAGTTTTCTTGAAAAACAAATTTTAAACGACTTTTTTTTTTAGCGACCCTGTACAGGCGATGTGTAACATTCTCCATAGCCCCTACCGGGAATCGGAGACCCATGAGCCATATCTCGCTGCACTTCCCATGACCTGGAGGTTTGGGAGGGAAAAATCTAATTTCCGAAAATAGTGGTAATTGGATAAAATAATTGGTGTCTTACCTACATAAGTCATCGAAATCGGATTAACGTTAATGACAACAAACTATGCCCCAGTTAACAGATTAAAGATTAAGTTCCTTGTTTAAGACAATGATAAAAATACGATAGAAATTCATTGTTTAAATTTCAATGCTTTTCTATGGGAATTTCGGTTCCATTCTTGCCCTAATTTCTCTAAAAGGACCCACTTGGGAAGAATTTCAAATATAAAAGTCAGATCATCTGTAGTCTATAAATATGCATCTTAAGTTTCAAGAAGATCCCTTCAGTAGTTCAAGAGCTATTAGATCGAAAAGAAAGGGGGAAGGGGAGAGAAACATTATGATATGGCATACTGACAAAAAAAGCACCTTTGTGAAATAATAAACAACTCCAATAGCTGTCGTGCATGCTGGTTAAACAGATTGTTAATAGATGGCGCCTTCTATATTTTTATAAAAAGATTTTTAAATAAATTTTTTAACGAAAACATTAATTTTAAACAATTTGTTTATTTTTCATTATTAGCGGTGAACGTAATCTTCAAAATGATGTCTCAATCATTGACTTTGATGAAGTATTAAGGGAGATATGGCGTAACGACACAAAAATACCTTTGAGAAATAATATAGAGAGATCTTTTAGTGTAACCGATTATTACCTGTTGGAAAATACCATTGAATTGCTCGTTGTACTGGGGAATGAAGTATCCATGTTCTGCTGTACTCACAGCTAAGACTCCACCTGGTTTCAACACATGATCGACTTCAAGGAAGAACTTATCCAAATCAAACCAATGAGCAGCAGCCATTGAAGACACCACCTCCACAGAACAGTTGTCCATTGGAATAGACTCAGCAGAGCCTACACTGAAAGAGGAAAAAAAAAATCATTTCTTTTTTTTATATCAGAGATTCCTAAACTAGTTAGTTAGTTTATCCAACGCCCGTCCGTGGCTCCTCAACCATTAGACGTCGAGCCTCCCAGTATCGACCTGTGATGTCTTCTACCGGGACCGTTAAAGCTGAGCAAACATATAGGTGGTCACCGTCCATCCGCCCGAGGTTACACAGCGGGCAGATGTCATCTCCAGCTAGGCCAATTCGGTGAAGATGGGCCTGCAGGTAGTCATGGCCAGTAGTCAATCTGAAGCGGGCGACGGCTTCAGCTCTTTCAAGGTCTCTTGGGATCGGTCCCCTTGTGGCGAGGTTCTCCCACTTCTTACCCATGCTCATGATCTTGAGGGTTCTTTGGGTGGCGTTGTTGATGGAGGCGTCAATCAGGTTCTTGGCTCTATTCAAGGTAAATGGTACAATTGGTTGCTCGGACTCCGCCCCCTTTTTAGCTTTGGCGTCTGCTCTTTCGTTGCCATATATACCCACATGACTAGGTACCCATTGTAGCGCTATCACCCACCCCTCTGCAATGGCATCAGCTATTTTAATACGACACTGTATTGTTCGCATGCATTCTGTTGGGGCGTTGCTGCTTAAAGCTGTAATTGCAGCCTGGGAATCGATCAGAAAGACTACTCTTCCCGGAACATGGAAGGTTATAAGCAATTGGCATATTGCCTTATGGACCGCGCATACTTCGCCATCATAGTTAGTGGCATTTTTCCCTACAGCCTCAGAATTTTCGAAGAGGGAACAGTACCAACCTGCTCCGGCTCCGTTGGTTTCAGGGAGATAAGACACGTCTGTGTAAATATGCAGCCAGTCACGTGGAGGGTATCAATGATTGATGGTCTCCAGGGCGTGTTGTTTTAATTCCATTGGGCTGGCCTCCGCCTTCGTTGATTTCATATAAATGAGATCAAGTTGTTTGGAGGGTAAAGCTGCTACCACAGTGCTGTAATGGAGCAGGGGTGCTGGGTTTTCCAATGTGATATGATACTTGTTTATTAAAGCTTCCGCGTGCGTGATAGGCGACATTTGTGTTTTGAGTCGCTGCGATGCTTTTATAAATCCAGACCAGTGGCACCTATCGACTCTCTTTGCCCTTTCCCAGAATTTTAGCGTGTACTTGTCTCTACGGCTATCCAGTGGTTCAATGCCTGTTTGTAACTGCATAGCTACTATTGGCGTAGAATTGGCACCTCCCGTGATAACTCTGAGTGCATTGTTCTGCACTATATCTAGTTTGTTAAGACTAGATTTACTTGCAAGTGAGATGACCTCGCTGCCATATTCCAGTACTGGACGAACGTATGTTTTATAAGCTGTGGATAGGACGTCTTGTGTGGCCCCCCACTTGGTTGCAGTTAGCCTTTTGAGGAGATTAATACGCTTCTGGCCTTTTTGCACTGTATCTATAATATGGGGGTTCCAAGATAATTTTGTATCGAGGCTGATTCCGAGATATTTCGTAAGTGAGGCTTGTCGCAGTGGTATTCCCTTATACTTGAGTTCGATTTGAGGGGCCTTGGTAGACATGGTATATAATTGGCACATTGTTTTTTCGGTACTGACCTCCATTTTATTCCTGTTGGCCTATGATTCGAGGTTGAGGAGGACATTATTCAGTGCTTCTGCTATAGCGTGGATGTTGCCGCTTGTGGCCCATATGAGTACATCGTCGGCGTAAAATAAGCACGATACCCCGGGGACCTCTTGTATGGCTAGCCGAAGATCATCTATCATAATGTTGAAAAGGAGACAGCTTAAAACTGCCCCCTGTGGTAGCCCTTGGCGGAGTTGTTTATAGGGAGAGACAGAGTCAAAAAATTTGCAGCGGATGTTGCGCTGCGAGAGGAAACTTTTTATCCACTTTAACATGTTCCCTTGCACTCCAAGTTTTATTAATTTATGGGTGAGCATTTTACGCCAGACCCTATCATAAGCCGCTTTAAAATCGACTAGGACGGCAATGGTAGATTGTTTCCTATGGAAACCGTCCTTTACAGCTTGTGTGAATTTAACAACTTGGTCCATAGTTGATCTGTGCTTTCGAAAGCCAGCCTGACAGTCGCTGATTGCCCCCTTTTTTTCCACGTATTCGCGGAGTCTGCGCTCTACCATTTTTTCAGCAACCTTGCAGCAGATGCTGGTGAGGGAGATGGGACGATAACTGTTCAAGCTGTTGGCCGGTTTTCCTTTCTTCAGTAGTGGTATGATTTCGGCCTTTCTCCACTGATGGGGCACTCGACTGTTCCAAGATAAATTGATGAGCTTTAGGAGGGTCTAAACTGTGCTCCACAAGAAGTAGCTAGGTATGACATGAAGTACGTAGGTCGATCAGAAAAAAAAAACTTTACAAAGCTGTACAGAAAGCAAACCTTTATTGGAAGAAAATGAGATAATTCCATAAAGTGGTAGAGATACACTATTTTTCTACCAAGTCACCTTGATGATTGAGGCATTTACAACAACTTTTGATCAGTTTGTCCATTCCGGCCATATAAAAGTCAGGGCCCTGCTATCGTAACTTCTTATTTGCTTAACGTTGGACTTCTTCATTGAATGTGAAGTGACAGATGCTCTTTTAAGATAGGGAAGCGATGAAAATCACTGGGAGCAAAATCCAGACTATCGCATTTGCTTTAGTGACAGTTTTCCCACCGTCTGTAAATTCTCGACACCATTTTGCAACTTGTTGCCTCCGTCTCCGTGCACCTCGATAAGTTATCGATGGATCTCAGCTGCTGACTGTGCCCAAAGAAAGCATACAATTGCACTAACTTCAATAGGAGACAAGTTATCCATGCCAATCGCCATTTTGAAATGACAGCGCGCACCGCCAATGACACACGTGAGAAATATCACAAGGCGCTGAGCAGTACTGTCCTCTATCGGATATTTCAGCAACCACCGGCATTATTGCAAACTCCATAAATTTGATTTCTAGTGATAGTAATCTTTTTTTTTTTTTTCTGATCAACCCTCATATAATATTTAAAGAAGTATAATTTAAATTTAAAATATAAAAGAATGTGTTCACTTGGTTTTTCAATCGTACAAACTTGAATTCAGAGTTAGATTTTTTTTATTATTTTCGCAATTTTCACATGAATTTCGTTTTATAAATTCCTATTATTATCCCGTCATTGTTATAGTTGAACCAATTGAGGAAGGCAGTTCCCTCAGGCGTTGGGACTGAGAACTTGAAAAAATAGGGGTGAAAGGGTATCAGGGTATTGTTACGGAATGAAAAAAAAGCCTTATATGATCCTTTTTTTAGTATTTTGAGAACTCTTCGGAAATATAGTTACTTGAAGCCGATAATAACGAGGTCAAGCTCTGCAAACACTGTTGTAATCTTTCCTCCTACCCCCACTTATCTTATACCCTTTCTCCCCTATTTTTTCAAGTTCTTAGTCCCAACGCCTGTAGCCTACAATCCGACAAAATAAACGATAGATAACAAAATAAAAAAGAATACATTATTAATTATACTTAATTTGAATATAGATAAACAATACTTTGCATCAATTGGATGGTGTTATGCATTTGACCAAGCGCAAAATTCGATTTTGAGATATTAGCATAAACACAGAAGCTTATGTATTACTTCACATTTTTTTATGAATGTTAAAGAATGTTATATACCAAAACGAAGATACTTTCACAGGACAATTCTGATCATTATCAAAATGATATTGTTGCGTTGTTAAAATTAACGTAGACAGAGAAAAGTTAACAGGTAACTACTGACTAACTTTATTTACAGCAACAGAAGTATAAATACAAAAGATTTGGATTCCCAGAGCCAAAAACCAATCTCACTTCGATCCGCCTGTCCTGAGGACCTATCATATGAGACCTCCATTCCAGGAACAATCTTAATCCCACGATGCCAGATAATCCCTTAATCCCTTGACCTTGTAAACCAGGCATCAATATCCTCCGAAAGTCGTTAGTCACATAATGCAAATTTTATTCGTTATGATTAGTCGATTGGCGTTTATACGAAATTAATTTTCCGCAGAATTATGTTGAGATAGCAAGCAGGAACAACTTTTTATGAAGAGTTTACAGCTTTCGTTGGTAGATGGAGCTACAATCTAAGAAAACCTGTTTTGGCACTTGGTCAAATTATGCATGATACCATCCAATTTACCTTAGCACTATTCCTTGAGATTTTGAAGGCATCAGAGCAAACAAAAGAATAAAATATGCAAAGAAATGCATGAAAAATAATCAGTCGAGTTTCTCATTCATGACGCATTATAAATATTCAACATTTATTTAATGGAATTATAGTCGGACCTCTATTTAACGAACCTCTATTTTGCGAACTTTTCTTTGGAACCAAGAACATTTTGCTAATTTCTTCGTAAAATAACCTCCAAATAGCCAAGTGCATTTTGTATTTAACGAACTTTTTCGTGGTATCTATTTTTTTTTCTTTTGAAATGTTTTTACAAGGCGCCAATCGCTGTCATTCTTTGCATTTCAACCAATAATAATTCGTCAAGTACGGAAGACGAAGACGATATTCCCTTAGAGGAAATGAAAGAAATGTGGATACAGCTGAGGGAAAAAGAAGAAATTAACGATGATGTGCTGATTGATGATTATCTTTCACTTGATATTGAAGTTCGGAAACACTAACTGAATCGGATATTTTGGACAGTGTGAAAATAAAAACAATACAGCTATGAATTGCGATGAAGATGATGAAAATGGAAATGATCATGATGCAGAAAACAAAAAATCTTCGTATGATGAAATGCCAAAATCATTTGAAACAATTCGACGCTGATTACAATTTGAAGATAATATGCCTGAAGGGGTTTTTGGTGCATTGCAAAGATGCGAGACGTACTATGAGCAAAAACAATTTTTGAAAAAAAAAAAACCAGACAAAATTAACAGACTTTATTAGTAAAATTCAAGTACGCATGTGGTAATGTATGCTTTTTGTCATTAAAATTATTACTTTTTTAATAATATTTGTTGTTTATGTATTTTAAATCTATTTTATGTAGTTTAAAGTAGTTTTAAAAGGTGAATCTCTATTTAACGAATTTTTCGTATAACGAACTTTTTTTCGGGATTTAGCGACTTCGTTAAATAGAGGTCCGACTGTACTAAGTTCCTCCGAATGGATTCCCATTATCAAAAACTCAAAAAGCAGCCAAGTGTATTATAAGTTTATTATAAGCCAAGTTTATTATAATTGTGCGTTTTTATTCCTTTGTAAAATTAAATATTTATTTATGGAAAAATTTAACACGCGTAAGAATGTTAGTAAGGAAAAATAAAGATAAAAACAACAATTAAAGATTCCAAAAATAGCTCATTGGATAACAATGGGTGAGACCAAGTTGTTTACTGAGTGACGTCCTAGAACAGCTGTTTCCCGCTAATATGGTGATCAGCAGCTAAGTTTATCCGACGATGCATCTTTAATTGTTGTGCGTTTTTTAGTTTTTACGAGCTGTCACCGGCGTTACATTCGGCCCTTCTCGGTAATGTTCGGTTCTCGTCGTGCGGCCAAGCCCGTCGCCGCACCCTTTGGTTGACGTTTATGTTTACTGCTCCGCTCCTATTGGTCGTAGCGTGATGTTATATAGGCTATAACCTTCCTCAATAAACGGGCTATCTAATACAAAAAGAATTTTTCAAATCGGACTGTTAGTTCCTGAGATTAGCGCGTTCAAACATACAAACTCTTCAGCTTTATAATAATAGTATTAAGATTTTTCCTTCAATATTTATTATTTACTAGGTATGCGTTCAAATATCCTTCGTGTTGTCACTGAGAATGCAACGTCACAAGCATTAGCTTTCGAAAAATCGTGTTTTTAATTTGTTACCAAGCTTTTTAAGGGCAGCAAAATTATCCTATTTGCGATTAGTTACAAAAATGTGACTGATAACTCAAATCCCATCTAATCGAGAAAGATATTGCTTTAATTTAGACTGCATTTTCTTAAAATAATTTGAGAATGTGATTATAAAAAGAATCGTATGAGTTTTAAGAAAACTGGCCCAGCTGTTTTGTCATAGGAAGGAGAGATCACTTTTGAGAGATGGAGATTTAAGTAATCTATCGTCTTACGTTTTATGTTGGACCGTCAATAAGCATTGCATCAAATTTTAAGGAAGTCGGTCCAGCCATTTCAGCGTGATAAGCAAACCAACGGAGAAGAAAAATGTTACAGTTGAATTGTAAGACTTAATGTTCTTAATGAAATATATTTATTTTTAATTATTATTATATGTTTTATTATAATAAACGTTCCCTTACACCATTACTAAATACCAAACAGCTAATTATCCACATCTACGTTTAATTGTAACGTTACACCATTGTTTGTGGAAATTCTTATAACTTACCGAAAGGACACATTTGGATGCGTGTTGGTCTTTCTGGCTTCTTCAATGTAGGCTTCACTGGCATCAACGCCTGTCACCTGATGGAAATGAGATGCAAATGGTTTTGTACTTAATCCTGTTCCGCATCCGATATCTACTAAATGACAGCTCTGAGGATCCATCTATTCAGAATAAAGATTTAACTTAATCTTTAAATATATTCCAAAAACTCACTTTATAAACGGATTACAAACACAAATCAAATTCTACTACGAAATATGACTCTGATGCCCGGTTGCACCATTGAAGTTCAGTAGCTGAACCACGTTCAAACTGCAAGATGAACGGAGATCATTCTTAAACCTATTGCGCCAACAACGTTTAGTGATGATCTCGGTTCAAAAGCGTCGTCAAGTTGATCTGCCGATTTCGGCCGTTCAAGGCGCTGAACTCGGTTCAAAACCGCTGTTCGGCGTTCGGCCATTACTGATATTCGCTTGCGAATTGAGACCAAAGCATGTTTTCTCTCAACTATCAGAAATAACTTTTAAAAAGGACAACTTTACATTTATTTAATTCGTTGGACAGTGACTGTGAAGAGGAATTTCAGTTATTAACAGAGTTGCATCATTTGTAACCAAAAGGCAGACTATTTCGCGATCAGTATATATTAGGGTAATCGTGGAGTTTAGTGTCCCAAATTAAATAACAATAAAAAACCTACAACAGTAAATGACAGTGATAAAATGTGAAATTTCACCCAAGTCTGCACGGATACCTAAGTGTCCCACCTCCCATCGACACCGGGCCTTTTTTCTCGGCACCGAAGTTTGCCGCTATTGGTCCCATCTCTGCCGCCGATGGATCGCCCTGACCCGGCAGGAGACCGGCGCAGAACGCCGGACTCCAGAACGCGGTGGCATGAAAACAGAGTTTACGAGGGCCTGTTCTCGGTCGGGGGTGGGACACTTATAGCCAGCCACCCACCAAAGTGTGACGAAATTTCACATTTTAGGACTGTGTGTTATTTACTGTTGTAGGTTTTTTATTGTTATTTAATTTGGGACGCTAAACTCCACGATTACCTACATTAGTAATATTCCGCATCGGTTTTATTACATTCTAAAATGTGTTATGTACGATTCAATTATATCAATTAAAAGGATTTTTTTTTTCGTCTCTGTGTAAATAGGGACTCGGCAGAATTCAGTTTTTTAATTCCTGAACTCCATTTTCGTAATGAGATTGTTGACTGCTGAAACAAAGGACAACTATTGAAAACAATCCATTGGGTTGATTTCCCGCAACTAAAGACGAATCTTGTAACCAATCAGGAATTAGCTTTGAACGCATGACGTACTTCCGCCGCCATGAACGCAGATCACAGAACGTCGGTTCAGTTGTGCCTATTGTAGCTTGGTGCAATAAGGCTGAACTTCGATTTGTGGTTCAAGCAGAACTCAGTTCATGGAAACCGTAGTTAAACGCTACTTTGGTGCAACCGGGCATGAGTCATGTCTGGAAGTCACGTGACACTAGTTATTCAAAATGTGATGAGAAAGACAAATCATTTAGTAATTAAAAATTAGTATTGATATTTGAATTGACAATATAATGGATTGTAATCTATATTACTAAAATCTTTTATTTCTCTGTCTGTCTGTCTGTCCGGCGCAATTTTCTGTGAGAATGGAAACTAGAAATAATTTTTACAATGAAACATCCGCGAAAGGAATCGAACCTGCAACCTTCTGATCCGAAGTCAGACGTCTTATCTATTAGGCCAAGGTGACTACTACTCACTTTATATTGTTATTTGACTTATGTGTCCTTCCCCTTCCCCCATCAATAAGGAATGTATTCAATCTTTTTTTTGAATCTCAAGATTGTTTATTTATTTCCCATCCGTCAGTTTATTTGTAATTCGAAACTGACAATTAGAACTACAATCGCCGAAACGTTGCAATATTTTAAATATTCTTACTTAACCAAATTCTATGTGATGTTGAAAAATAAGTGCGTGTACGCGGCAGATGTTGGAGTAAAGAAAACAGAGTCAAGAAAGAAAGAAGCACACTTTTTTTTTAGTGAAAAGTATCAATTGGAATAAAAAAAAAAAGAGTCAAGAAATAAAGAAGCAGTATTTCATTAGGTAGAATACTGAAAAATCACTATTTGTAACTCAAAAACACTGAAAAGTATCAATTGGAATAAAAAAAGAAAGTCAAGAAAGAAAGAAGCACTATTTCTATTAGGTAGAATACTGAAAAATCACTATTTGTAACTCAAAAACCATCACTATTTCTAACTCGAAAACCACTGAAAAGTATCAATAGGAATAAAAAAAAAGAGAGTCAAGAAAGAAAGATGCACTATTTCTATTAGGTAGAATACTGCTCAGAAGTTAGACGTCTTAGCCATTAGACCACGAGGCCTACATTCTAATCTCTTATATAAAAATAAAAATATATCATAGATATATGATTTACACGCTGGTTCTAAAAGCAGTCGTAGATTGAGAGAATATAGACATCAAAAATTAAATTAAAAAAAAAAAAAAACTTTTAAAAAATTTTAGTTTTAGTTTCCTTGATGTAATTTGTGTGTTTGTATGTGTGTGTGTGTGTTTTTTTTTAATAAATAAAAAGTTGTTTTCCGTTACATAAGCGAGGCTTCCGGAGCGAAGCGACGGGTAGCCGACTAGTAATAAACAAAATCGCATTATTTTTACATTCATTCACCAACAATTTACAACAGTTCAATTTTTTAACAACAGATGACGCTGATATATTTGGAGTGGTTAATCCATCAGTAATTACCACGTTCCTTTTGTATTCTGTAGTGATCTGAACTAAGACGCTCTTAATCTAAATGAGTATTTTCTACTTGGTGGTTCACAAAGCTGAATGGTACGATTTTAGTATTATTATTATTGATTGGAAAGAAAGCAATAAAAACTGGTTGAAAGGAGTTTGCGAGCCTCAGAACGTTCGGAACCAATGACATGAAGCATTAAAATAAATACAAAAAACTTCCGAAAATTTCTTAGTTCATATATTTGTGGTTATTGACCAATAATATCAATTCTTTCGTGAATTCAAGATAAAAATCGAAAATCTTTAGTTCGTTCGTTCGATGGACTGTTATTTTAGTAACTTTTTAAGTAACTTCGAATTTTATGGATCCTTTAGTAAAAAAACAATTAAGTCTTAAGAAAGACAATTCCTTTTCAGAACAATTACCTCCGACGAAGGCAATATCTTCAATCCAAAACAACTGTAATTATTTCAGATTCCAAACTCTCATACTATTAAATTAGCTTTAGCTTGCCTTTGTATTAAGGCCGCTTTACATGTACTATTTCACAGGCAATCTGCGCGCCATCATCGCGCCATGGCGGGATGGAAAACACATTGCCCCTTTTCGAACGTAAAGGGGCAACGTGTTCTAATTTCGTGTTCTAATTTCAAAGAAATGGCATGTCATCTCTAAGGAACCAACTAGCACGCCTGGTGGCGAATTGTAGAACTTGAAGTCCAATCGATTTGTATCTATTTATTCGAAATTACCGATTACAAAAATGATATGCACGAACGGAAGTCATCTTTTCCTTATGATTTCGTGGATGCTTCCAGAGAACGCTACATTATTAACCAAAATCATTACATAATTCCGGTCTGAAAAATCAGAATCGACGGAGCGATTGGAATCTCGAAATCTTATCATGGTTAGTTAAATACGAGAAATATCGAAACTGAAAACAAAGAAATACAAAAAGATGAAGAAATGAACAAAAAGATGAATACTTTCTATTTTAATTAATTAAAAACATTCTTTCGCCCATTCGATGCACAAATAAATGATTTTTATATAAATCAATGCCTATTTTTTTCGTAAATAAAACGTAGGTATGATGACAATTGAGAAGTGTAAATTTTCCGTGTGATGGAAGGCTATACGGAACATGCAGACAAGAGAGCTTTTTATTCACTGGCAATCTACTTTGATATTGCCATCGGTATAGCCTACTCAAATGGCACGTCTAAAGCGATGGGCAATAACCTTTAATATCTTACAATTAATTCCAATATTAAGGAATATTCTTATTAAATAGCGTATTTGCCTTTCAACCATGCTAGGTTAAAAACTTAACTGTTTCGTTTATATCAAAGTACATATGGTTATTGATATATTTCTTTGTTGTTGTTGTTGTTTTTTTATGTCGATAACCCTTGATTTTACAGCAAAAAATTTTGGGAATCTATTGAAGACAAGATTTTTTTAAACAGCCGATTAAAATATGATTTTAAAACGATGCCTGAGCTAAAAAGGTATTTGCATTTTCGGTGTTCGGACATTACATAATTTCGTTTCATTAATAGGAATAGAAACCGAAACCTAAGTAAAAGTTATAGCGCACGAGACCAGAGATGTCGAATTTTATGATATTACAGTGGAGCACCGTTTATACGTTTTTCAAGGGACAGAGAAAAAAAAACGTATAAATGAAAAAACGTATAAACGAAATTCATAAAAGTTACGAACAATTTCGTAATAACCAAGAATAAAAAGTCAAATCAATACTTCTGCAACGCCTCTTACTATATTAAAACATATATTTAATAAAAAGTCAGAGGAAAACTAAAATATTACATGAAAATGAAATACGAGTATTGTAATACAAAACTATTTATTAACGATATAAGGTACAACTAGTACTACTATTCATATTCATTCAGCATTTACAAAATATTTGGTTATTTTAGATTGTAGGGCTTTTTTGGAATGTACAGAAAAAAGTTCATTGTGAACAGTTAAAAGTGCCATCTTAACTTTATCATTTAAATCACTGCTAATGAGGTATTCTTGCAAGGTGTTAAAACCCGCCAAGGCTTGTTGAAAACTTGGCTGAGGTATTTCAGTGCAATTTTCTAAGACTGCGTGCCTTTTCTAAGATTGGACAATCGACAGGTAGGAATCTGAGGTTGAAATGGGCATTTTCTCTCTTCTTGAGTTCTTAAAAAAACGTATAAATGAAATTTGCGATTTCAGGAAAACGTATAAGTGAAATTATTTAACGTTAATATGCATTGGAATATGCCGGGACCATTCAAAAAAACGTATAAATGATAAAAACGTATAAACGAGAAACGTATAAACGGTGCTCCACTGTATTTTATTTCAGTAATGCATAATTTCTTTAGTTACGAAGTGAAGTCATTAGTTTGATATATCGTGAAAGATAATGGAGCATTCGATCCCAAATTTGGATAAAAAAAAACAACAATATTTATAGCTGATATTGGATATCCTGACCGTAAATTATAATTTCGGCTTTTGTGAAATAAAACTTATTGAATTTTCGTAATTGAGACGCTTCAATGGCAACTTCAAAGCTCCAATTTTGACTGCAGGATCCGTATCCGTAGATATCAAATTAGTACCAAAATCAATAAATGACAGTCAAAATTCATAATCTAAACCTAGAAACATTTTAGTTTCCTAAGAGAAATATGTCTAATTATTGTGATTCCATAAGAACGTACGCATTCATTTTAACTTCAAATCATTCTGAAATTGCTTTTGTTGCAGACTTTCTGCTATAAGAAGTAGCTATAAGCAAGACTGGTTCATTCTTTCTTTCTAGTTGATTCGGGCGAATGATTAAAAAGCCCCCCCCCCCCTCCTGCCCGAAAAAATAAAAGGAGGTCGGGACGGTTTCATTTTCTTGTACCTTCCACTGTGCTGGCATTCTCCTGGATGCTAATTACAATTGTGAGGCCCCTACTCTGTAGCATCTTTAGTAACAATTTATAAACAACTGACCGGCCTTCTCCAAGAGGGGCTCGAGCGCAAATAATTTGGGCCCTAAAAAATTTAATAAAATAATAATAATAATAATAATAATAATAATATTAGTAATAATAATAAAAACATAAATAAACAATACGTGACAAAAAAAATTAGGCCTATATTAATATCATAAACACTCACACACATATAACACATTGGAATTATAAATAATAAAGAAATAATATCCAATAATTAATGTAAACATGATAAGTATCATGTTTACATACGTGACTTTTGTATTATCATATCGTTAATAATACTAGAAAAATCACAATCTATAACAATTTGGTGACCATTTTTTCTAAAATGAAAAGGCGGACGCAAATAAATTGAAGAAAAAAAAATGTTAAATCTGTTCAATCAAAAAAAAAAAAAAACGTTGTAAACCCATTTGTTCAACCAAAACAAGGTTTTAAACTTCACATATAAAAAAGGAGGACATATTGCTCTACAAACATCAAAAAGGAGGACAGAATTTACAAAAGGAGGACACTTCTCAAGGGAGGACAGACCTTCAAAAAGAAGGACTGTCCTTCCTAAAGGAGGACGGTTGGTCACCATAATAACAATGTCTTTCTCGATACTTAATGCTGCAAGTGGGTTTAATCGTTCTGCAGACGTTGCTGAATGGAAGTAATTTTTACTGAGTTTTAATTTGCTAAAAGAACGTTCTGCACCCAATCTCTATATCTCTCTCTCTATCTCAAATCCAGGCTACAACAGAAGAACAGCAAAGCATAGTTTTTCGCCCATGACGAATATCTTTAACTTAATTTTAACCAATTGACTTAATTAAGTTTTCATTTTATTCTTTTTTTTTTTTTTTTTTTTTTGTTCCTTTCATTTTTCTGGGCTTCTACGCCTTGCACCCGCCGCACCCCCTTTGTGGCCGGCCCTGTACCACTCACAACCCACCCTTACCTACAATGATCGCGTCAGCGTTAATTAAGTTACTTCGTCCACGTGGAGATTTTTTTTTTCCGAACTTCGAAACAATAGCAACTGAAAATTATCCCCATTGAGAAATATCTTTTGTTCTAATGTATTAGTCACTAGTTTTGTTATTTTATTAAGTAGGCCTGCATTCGGAAAATGCTGAAAGTTCCCAAAAACTGATTCATTAAAAAAAATCCCCTAATGGCCTACAAACACTGAGACCACCTGTTTTTCTAATACACAGTATCTACACTCATTCATCATTCGAGAGATCTAGAAAAAAATAATCCTCTCGACTGACAATTATTGCTTTTGACTCTAATCAAAGTGAAATAGATGCGATACATCATATCCGATAATATCATCTGTCATCAGATATCCCTCGTTAAGAATAATAGAATAGAATACAGAAACACAAGATATGTCAGAATCATGAGGAGAAAAACAATGATTAATTGAGCTATCACTTACGAATGTGTTTTTTTGTTCAGGGAATTACCTGTTAAGTTTGTTTTTCATATCCGAAGATTAATCAATCCCCTGTCTAATAATAATAATGAACGTGACCAACAAAAAAACTTTTGAAAATATTTTTATCAAAGCTTCAAAAATAACATTTTTCGGAAAAACATTCTTAGCCCTTCATCAGATAACCAAATGATCACAAGAACACATCCACTTGTTATGGGAATGGGACAACGCCATCTTGAAAACAAGATTTCAAGATGGCGTTGGATGGGAGAAGTGCATGATGATAGTGGCCAACCAAAAAATGTCTTATCGTACAATGTCAAAAATGTAATGGAAGATACTGACTCAGTTGGATGAATTCCGTTAAGTGAAAACTTCCCATTTTAAAAAGATAAAATTAATCTCTTTTACATTAGTAATTTGGGAGTTTCCATTTATTTCCTTCCCTTTTTATCCGATAACTGTTGATATCAGTATCCATCTGCCAGGGGAAGAAATACACAGATTAGGCCTAATTATTTCGTTTTTTTGTTTTTGTTTTGTTGAAGTAAACTTCGCGTCCCTGAAAATCCTAAATACGCCCTACTACCTTCACGCATTTCAATGTCTTCCAACTGTTTATGTTGTCAACATCTTTATAGAAGATACAGTAAACTTCCGTTTATCCGCGGGCGGATTATCCGCGGACCTCTCCTGTTTCCATTTTTTTTACTGTACAATAAATTACGGAATTAAAAAAAAATTAAATCTAAAATAAGGTAAACAATAAAAGAGGCTAACAAAGTAAGTGAAGATTATTTTAGACAAACAATTTAAAGAACGACCTTGTGGGCGGAGCTTAGGCCGTTAGGTTACACTAAATTACGGGAGAGCCTTCCCGTCATAATAAAATTTAAAAATAAATAAATAATTTAAAATAAAATAATTGTTTATAATGTATGTACTGTATGTATTGCCATTTTAATGTAAATAAAACATGTTAAAAGCATTTTTGTGTTGATTTTCGTCCTTTTCATCCTATTTCGGATTATCCGCGGGATTCGCTTATCCGGGGTTGCCGCGCCACCGAATTCCGCGGATAATCGGGAGTTTACTGTACTTCAATTCGATAAATGTTGAATCTTACATTTACAAGTAATACTTTTTCTTATCTAAAAGACTTCTGATAAGTTGATTATGCAATAATACATCTGTTGCCTGGCAACGCTTCCGTTGTTTGGGACATAAGTAGGCACTCACATACACCCATGCAGTTTTTTTAAGAGAGATTAATTCAATAACATTCTGAAAACAGAAGAACTAAACTTTATATATTCCGAAAACATTTATTGTATTGTTTTTTTGGGTAAAAATGATAAATGTCTTTAAACACAACTTTTTTCTCGAATATTAAAATAAAAAAAAAAATCCCAAATGTTACCAGAATTAACTGTATTTCAAATTTTCATGAAAATCTCAAATTTAAACATGATTCATTTTAATGCCTACTTCAATTCAATCATTTCAATCATATTTAAACTATAAAACGGAAATAAAAAAATATTTACAATAAAACCCGGACCCTAACCGTAATAAATAACTTGAATTATTTGCCATCTAAATAATGAACATTTAAATTTAAAAAAAAATAAAAATAGGGTTAATCAATTAATAGGATTGAATGATGTTTGTATGTCATTTTTTTACATAATTGAAGAAAGAAAAATTTGATATATTTCTTTCTGTTTTCTAATCTTATATCACCTTTTGGAATCGTTTTCTGAATTTATTTTGCCTTATTAAATTTGGTTAATTGTAAAAACTAGTTTCTTTCCAATATTTAAACTTTAAACCAGCTTCCTACGTCATCGAATTTGACTTTTTAGTCCAGATGGATGAAGCATCAGTGGCAGATGCTTGAAGCGCTAGAACGGCATCTCCTGAGTGCTATCACTGGTATACGGTATTCGCAAGTTAACTGCGAAGGCCTTCGCGAATGCTGAAAGCTTACAGTGTTGTCAACTGAAATCCTTCTGTAGCTCTTAAAAACCTCCGAAAGGCACCTTTGAATCTCCAGATTTCGTAGACTTCAGGAAATTCAATCATTCAAAACTGAAAAAAAAGGTGGGGGGGTCTCAATAGAATTTCAGTACAATTTTCAATGTCTCTTCCCGGCCTTTCAGTAAATCACGAAATTTGAATTAATTATCAAAACAACTACTAAGAAAAATCTATCAATTCGTAACCTCTAGATTTCCCTCCAACATTCGTTTCGGCGTTTCAACTGCACTTTTTAAAACCGCCAGTGGACGCAAGGCGACTGAAAACGTGTAGTCTGGTCTGGTAAGTCGGCGTTCCAACTGTTTCGGACATGTGGACGATTGAGCATGTGCAGAAAACCCCAATAAGAGACGGTGGCTCTGTTATTGTATAATGTGCGTTCATCGCTGACCGGCGGACGATAGGTCACTTGCTTTTAATCGTTTAATATTGTTTGTTTGTTTGTTTGTTTTTTTGTTTGTGTGGGTGTGTGTGTGTGTGTGTGAATGCTTGCGATTGTATTTATTTATTTATTGTTGTTCTGAAAACCCATCATTTTGGGTTAAAGGTCATTAATTATGACTAAAGTAACCCAATTGTGGCTGCAGGAGCATGCCTTGACGTAGTCCAGAGTTTCGTTGGATTTGAACTCAACAGAACACATGTATCAGTGCCACGTTTCCACTACCGCGAATGTTAGGGAATTGTGGATCACTAATGAGGAGGTATGGTGTGTACCATCTACAGTACAGGGTGAGCAATTAAAAATCGATCTGTGCTGCCGCCTGTGCTGTGATGTAGTGCTATTATTAATTGTTTCCGGCCTGCTAAACAAAAGCACTCACACGGCAAAGAAACGAAAACCTCCTTTAGTACTCACTTTCATTTGTGGAAGTTGATCTGTTTACTCTTACAAAAGATGTTGGAAGTAACCCCCTTTGCAATATGTTCTCAACAGTATCTTACAGCACGATATGTATTTTACACCACTTTGTTGTGCCAACCGAAACAATCGACAGTGGCGCTACAACTACAAACGATAGGGGGCAGCACATACTAAGGTGGGTCGGTTTTAAGTTGCTCACCCTGTATTTTAGAAAGTTGGTGGAGTCAATGTACCGTCGTATTGCCGTGATAACTGGTCTAAAGGGTAGGTCCTCCTTTCGATCGGTTTTCATGGCAGTACGACGGGACATTGTTTACTAGAAGGTGTCTCAGTTTTTCTGGTACGTAAGTGTACGTGAGATTCGCACTGAAATATTGTTGTTGATTTTAACAAAATGAAAAACATCTTTATATTTTGAAAGATATCATGTCTCTTTTTTTCACTCCTTTCAAAATATCACGTTAATACATTATATGTTTCTGAAAAAAAAAATATATAATTTTTTTCTTTTGTTTAGAGATATAACAACACAAATTTTTTTTTTTAAATTTTAATTGATGAATTTTAATATTTTAAAAAAATTATTATACAATTTAATCTTAAAAATGCATTACCATCTAATTCTTAATATAAAGAACCAACATTAATAATTATAGAACCCAAAAACAAAATTATTTTTAATTTACCCTGACATAAACAACATTGCTGTAGAATAAACCCTAATTTCATTTTGGAAAACATCATCAATCAACTTCAATAAGCAGAAATAATAAATAAAAAAAATATCTGGTGATAAAAAAGAAACTAAAAATTGACTGATCAACAATTTAGGCCAGGGGTGGATAATCCGCGGCCCCCCGGTATATTTGCTGCGGTCCAGTAGTGTCAAACTTTAAAATTAAATTTGAGTCTTTACATTGCTATGAACCGATACATTGAAAAATTCCATAACTTTCAATAGCAACTGTCTTAGACTTTACTATTGGAATGAAACACAACTAGCGCATTATTTGATAATTTGAAGTTTATGTAAATTACATTTATTATTAATTATTATTATAAATGACATTATCAAATCATTAATTAGTAAGATACAGAAAGGGTTGGGGAATGCTGCGACCCTCCATCAGAATTTTTTCAAAATTTTGACCCTGAGATTTCCTAAGGTTGTGTATCCCTGGTTTAGATAATGTTTCATACTTATTTATTATTTTCTATGAAATACGTTATTTGTTTGTCATCTTTCTTAGCTGTATCTTCATTCATCTCCTTCGATGTCCTGTAAGAACATTTACACGATTTAAGTTTACTAAATTACTAGTATTTTTTTTTTTTTCAATTCTTAATTTATCCATATAAGCGCTATATTTTTCAAGTATTTCCACAACATACAAAAGGTAAAGATGTAACATTACAGACCTTGCAGGTTCTTGGATGCGCGGGAAGTTTAGGATCGCAGCGATTCTCAACCCATGGGCCTAGTTGAGAATGGTTGGTCATTAAGACACCCGGTATCTATATGACAGAAGGCTGAGTGAACCCTAGGAACCGTCTGGAGAGAACCAGGGGTTTTCAGTCCGCAATCCAGCGATTAAACCACTGGGCTACAGGACTACTCACAACATATACTGTATACGTATTAGTCAAATTCCCCGTTAAATAGAGATTTTTATTTCAATGTTAGATACTGTTTAAAAAAAAAAAAAAAAATTCGAGCGCTACTTGACAGGAATCGAAAGAGGGAAATTTTTAGATTAGTTGGAGCGAATAGCGATGGTTTTGGTGGGAAAGTTCGATGGGGCGGGAAAACCGGCGGACCGAAGAGAGATCGTCGTTTTTTAAAACGGGCTGTTGGGAAAAGAGAAGCCATTTCAAAATTTGGTGGAAGTGTACGCCATTATTTAAATTGACTGAAGTGGAGAATTTGAAAACATTCTTCAATGTTCCTGGAAATGTGGGTAGAGGGTTGAGATAGAATGGTGGATCTATTCCAGCTGAAGGAGATGCTGGCATGTGTGGTGAAGGCGGTAGTTTTCAGGTTTTTGAAATCTTGTTGGTGTTCGAGCAGGCGTTTGCCGAGGGAACGTTTAGTTTGGCCAGTATAACGTTGATTGCAGCAATATGGAATCGAGTAGATACCTTGTTTTGGGGGGAATGGGGGTGGGATCCTTAGGGTGGGATATGATGTTTCTGATTTTTTGGGGGGTGGGGATAAGGCAAATAGGTTGGAAGTCGTAACTTTGAAAAATTGGCTGATTTGGGGGGGAGGAGGGTTACAGTGGAACAAAAGGGGAGGAAAACTTTTGGGAGAGCATTGTTAAAAGGAGTGGTGAGTTTAGTATGGAGAATTTTTCTTAAAATTTTTGAGATTATGGAAGAAGAAAAACCGTTGTCATTGCCAACATTTTTTATATGTTGAAGTTCATCTTGAAGAGCTTCGTTGTTGGAACAGAGGGAAAGAGCACGTTTTACGAGGGTACGACAGGACGCAGATAGATATGAAGGATAACGGGAAGATTTGGCATTCAAATATAAGACTGTCTGGATGGATTTTTGGTAACCGCGTTGGAGAGGGAAAGATGTTTTCTGGTAATTAAAGCATCTAAAAACGACAGGGATTGGTGATTGTTTTCCATTTCTAAACAGATTGCTTTTTACGATTTATTTGTACAATTTCTCATCTCTAACGTTCAGGCCTGAAGACGATTCCTGAACAATAGGACGCGAAAGGCCTTGTCTATCTTCCTTTCATTGATGTGGGAAATACCCCAGTGTCTCGCATGCAGTAACATCCTCTCCTGTAGTGTTAGTTCACCAAGTAATTCTCTTACCAATTCCATGTATTCGTCGGTATCTAATGTTGAAAGACCCACTGCATTCAAGTCTTTAGTTTACCAATATCAAATGCCTGTTCGTGTACACGATGGTCCTAAGGAGATAACTTCCGTTTAAAGTCTTCTTTCGAATCACCATTCGTATCCTATCAAATCCCCATCGGATGCTTCAAAAAAAGATGATGGTCCCAATGGAATTAAAGACTTCTAAAGAACAGCTACTTAGCTTGTTTTTGTAGGGGAGGGTGCCCAGACCATTCTTCACTGGACTGGACTCCAGCTCATCTATCTTCTAACAAGTAAGAATAAACAGAATAATCTGTCTGCTGCAACTAAAGACTGCCTGTCTTCTTGTTGAGGCTACATCTATCTCTTCTAATCCACTGAAGACAGGTGACCACGGCTTCCCTTTCAAAGCTCTCTTTTGAAACTAATTACTTACTGATGTTAAAGACTATGTCTTCAGTGGGCAAAAGCCCAGAACAATCTGACTCCATGCCTATAGATGCTTGGTTTTATACATCTGTGCACCTGAGTCGACCAGATCGATTCCTGAAGGAGGGGAGGGGAGGGGAAATCATCGATTGTACAGCGGAGGGTAAAATGGGAAAAAGAGGAAAACTATCTATCTATATACAGGGTTTTTCAGAAATGCTAGACAAAGCGAAGAGATACTGGTTCCAAAGGTCATTTTGAGTCGAAAAAGTTCTATAACATTTTGTTGTATGGGCCGTAGTTTTAGAGTTAGGAAATGAATGTTTTGGGAATGGTCCCTAATCAAAGAATGCTCAGTTCTGGCTATTTTCAGCATTTTCTTTAATTATCATATCTGTTTTCAGTTTGTTATCCGGATTGCTTTAGTAATAAACCTTTAGCTTATTTATTTACACTTCCTAAAGTGAACTGAGCTTTTTTTTTATTAGGGACCATTTCGAAAGCATTCATTTTCTATCTCTAAAACCCCGGTCCGTACAACAAAATGTCATAGAACATTTTCGACTCAAAATGACCTTTGGAACCCGTATCTATTCGATTTTTCTACCATTTCCGAAACACCCTGTATATAGATACATCTAAGTTTCTTTGTAGATAAATAAATAGTATGTTGGTAGATGTAAAATAAATTCAGTAAATATTTTCAAACGAACATATTTTGCTGTCACTGTTTTGTAATAAGGACAAGCTACGACTGTTGCCAAGAGAACAGAGAGCAAGAAATTGGTCAACGCCATCTAGTTCTAAACAGTTCTGAAAAATTAAAAGGGAACGAACGTTGTGCTACAGACAATTGTCTACAAACAAAAATAGACAGACTGTAATAGAATACGGTATCTGTCAATTACAATCTTCGTAAGGATACATCCGCGCAGGGATACGTAATGGTTCGTACTGTTACCTCAAAATCGCAGTTAGCCAGATGAGGGTTAGTTTTTCTAGTAAAAGATCGTGCAAAACCATTTTTAAGTAAGTTTATCTAGAAATCTCATTCTACTTTGCTCTAGTTAATGGAAAACTAAACTTCATATCTTAAAAGTAGTGCCAAGGCAGCTATCTTGTCGAAAGCCTGGTACCGTAATCTCCGGTTTCACCTAAAAATATCCCTGTGTATCTATTTTGTTTATATGTCGTTTGTAATATTTATAGATACGTCTAAGTTTCGGTGCGCACAAAAAATCCCAATAATATAGGAAATATTCAATTTTTTTGAAAATGTTCGATTGTTTTGATATTTTGTAAATTTTGGTTGTAAGTGCGAATGATCGTAAGACCGTTGGTCGTAAGTCGGGGACTATCTGTAAATAATATTCAAAGACCGAAGTATTATTTATTTATCTTGATAAACTAAAATTAAAAACTTTACAGTGATTTATTTATTTATTTATTTATTTATTTATTTATTTATTTATGTAAAGTGTGTGATAGAAAAATTTTTAAGTTTTTTAAAATCGAACGAAAGATTTAAGCTTTAGAAAAGTTTTCCCGCTCTTTATTTGGAAAAATATTGAACATTAATTATCATATTAGGAGTGTTTGCAATAAAGTTAATATATATCTTAGGTTGACGAACTAATTCATATAAGATAATTACCGCGAACAAAAGAACTGTCAAATCAAAATAAAAAAGTAAATAATGACTTTTCAACTTTAATTACGAACACTTGTCTTGTGAAAACTCAGACCAATCATGTCACAAATTATATCCAACGTCACAGTAATGTTTGTTTAAAACACAGTATTTCATTTAGGATAATAAAAAACAGATTGATTCAAGACAACAACAGAGGCGCAGTCATGTTCAGCAAGAAGTGTTCGATTCTTTTCATTGTGTTACTTGCAGTTGCTGTAATACACGCAGCCATCAACCAAACTTCAGCGAAAAATAGTAAGATATATCTTTTTTTATTATCGTAATTATTTTCAATTTTATTACTTTTTTATTACTATTTTATTTGTACTTCCCTTGGATCACAGCGGGAGGTATTAGAAATTGTTCCTTCCCCTCCACATGTTCATTTCTATGGCTTTAATGACAGTTAAGAATCTATTTAAAAAGATAAATATTAAACAATTATAAATTATTATTTCAATTTTTATATATTTAGTTCGTCTTTTTAAGTATATTTTTGATAAATACCTGGGTCTTTTTTTTTCGTTATTCATTAATCTACAACTTTATTTTATATTTTATATATTTTACATTTTATTTTGTTAATGTTATTGTTAAACCTGAAAATTTGAATAATAAAAAAGGAATTACTGTAGTTTTCACTTTTAAAATTAATTTTGATTTATTGTTGATAGTTTTAATAATAATAATTTCCAAACTTGTTAGACAAAAATATTGTTGTTTTTTTTTTATTTTTTTATAATCTTACAAAAAAAAATTGATTAAAAATTTTTTTAGATGATTAAAAATTTATCACTTATTCTTAGTGCTAAAATTTTTAATATAATTTAAAAAGAGAACCTAAAAAAGTTCTCAAAACTTAAAAATCCTAAATTTAACATTAGTTTTCTTTAAAAATAATAGTAACTATTGAGAATATTTATAAACGAATCAGTTAAGTAATTGTTCATTAGCTTTAATTCTATTTTAACTTTTCATATAAAAATTTATTATATTAATTTTTTGTTTTATCTGAAGATTCATTTTTATTTTAGGTTTGCAATTGTTATCATGAAAATGAGAATTATAAATTATAATGCATTTTAAAAAATTTAAAAGTACAACGTTTTTATATTTATTTTACAAAGTTTGAGTTCATCAACTCTGCTGTATTCAAGATATGATACATTGAAGACGGTTGGAAAAGTGCTTGATACAGATCGGCAGGTCCAATCGAAACCTGGTTTTAATGTGTTTTTATGTTTTTTAATTATTGTGTCTCTTTTTTTAAAACTACACTATAAAGTTATATTGTAATCTTTAAATAAGAATACTGAGTTTCAAGAAAATTCAAAAGTTATTACAGGGTTAGGAACACACATACAGACCAAGTGATTTCATAAACATTATATTCCTAGGAAAGTAAACTAAAAATAATTGTCAGTGTCATCTTTCTTATATAGTTTTGACATTTTTTTTTCATGTAAAAGAACAATACCAATTGTACTAATAGTAATATTCCAATTATCTCAAAATATTCCAATGATCGTTTCATGCTAATCAACGAATGGTCGTCTCACATCTCGGATTTCGATGACACTTAGTATGGGATAATCAAATAATAATAAAAAGGCACATTAAAAGAAAACCCTTTTTTTTGGTTTTGTTTTTGTTCAAATACAACTCTCGTCAGATGTACATAAAATCACAGGTCAGTCAGTCAGTCAGGAACTAAAGGCAACCATGTCCTTCTATATTCAGCTGTTCTTTTTAACTCATAATAACTTCGGAATTTCAGTACCCTTTTTGTTTCATCTAAAATTTTCTTCCAGGTCTTCCTCTGCCCTTTTTTTCTGTAATTTTCCCTTCCAGAATAATTTAAAAAACTGGAATCACATGGCCAAGAAATTTTGTTTTTCTTTTCTCAGTTTCCTATATTAAATTTCTCCTTTCTTCCACTTCTTCTGATTCGTTTTCCTAACTGTCCAACTAATTTTTATCCCCCTCCTCCATATCTAAATTTCGGATATGGATAAAATCACAGGACAGAAAAGACATTTCAGAATGTATAATTTACTTTGGTCCTGAAGGAGGAGTGGGACATGATACTATATAGGTCCTTTTATTGAGGGATTTCCCCATTCTGGGATGAGATATTTTCTCGATATTTCGGCCCGGTGCCTCGGGCCTTCTTCGGGAGATATTCTTCCGTTGTTAGTTTCTTGGATAAGTTTCTCATATTGTTTATTGCGAGCAATGGTGAGTATAATTACTTTTTACATTGGAATATTGGTCGTTTCAAGGCCTTTATGGAGGCTATAATCAGCTCATTCTATAGACCTAACATTAACAGAAGCGTAGGTGCTTATTTCAAAGGATTCTTTTAATCGTTTTTGTTCAAACATTTTTATGTGTTTCTAGATTTTGACCAAAGTAACATTTGTTTGCACCCTCCAAACGGAATTAGATCAACCAAAATCTTTAAAATGTACTAACTTACATTTTTTGTTGGATAACAACATATAAAATTTAAATTTTAATTAATAAATAATTTTACCAGGAATAAAATTATTAATTAAAGCTCAGTTAATTTCATTGGGTTATGTCTTTAATTTCCATTGGGTAATAAACAAGATAGATGGTCCGATAAGTTGAATGTTTTCATTGTACATTGGCTATTATCTATGATCAGGACCGTATTAACCCGTGGCCGGGCGCTTAGGCTTTCAGGTATTCTAAATTTCAGTCTTTCACCTACTACAACAGACAGCCTCACCCTGAAACGGTAGGTACAAGACCGCAGTATGTAGCCCTATATCCCTTTTGAAGGTCTATTTTTTTCTATTTTTTTTTCTATTCAAAAAATTGACGGGTCCCTGAATTTAGCCTTATGAATAATAGGCCCTGTCCGTGATGGTCTTGGTTTCTTCTCTCATACATAATCGAAGTTCTATTGTAATAGGATTTCGTATCAGACGTGAAATAAAAATCTTGTAGAACAAATTCTTATTTTGATGAACTAAAATCTGTCTGCAAAAGGAGTTAGGGTACCATTCATTAACTTCTATACATGAGCTCCACAAGAACTTGGGGGGAGGGAGTGCAAAATATATTGACTATAAAAAAAAAAAGCTCTAAAAATTATAGTTTACATTGTGAAATTATATAAAATAAATTTAAGTAAACAAAAGTAATAAAGTTATAATAAAATTTACCATTTTTTCTATCTTAAAAAAAGCATTCCATGAATTATATTCAGACTAAACACAAAAATGGGGGCTAAGTTCACAATACGGTACCACCCAAAGCAGATTTCGTAACGATACATTAACTTCCGAATCCGCGCAGGGATACATGATGGAGCATACTGTTATCTCAAGATCGCAGTTAGCCAGATTAGAGTTAGTTTTTCTAGTAAAAGATCGTGTAAAACCATTTTCAAATAAGCTTACCTACAAACCTCATTATACTTTTCACTAGTTAATTGAAAAACTAAAATTCATATTTTAAAAGTAGTGCCAAGGCGGCCATCTTGTCAGAACTCAGAAAAATTGGACAGCATCCCTTGCTATCATAATCTGCACTTTAACCGAAATAGGTGAACATGTTTCGGATCTTGTGTAATAAATTTACAAAGAATTGCAAAATTTACAGTCAATTCAAAAAAAAAAGGAATAGGAATATTAACAAGATTATGACAAAATATGATAAGATCTTGCATAGGAACAATTATAAACAATCAACAAACCAGACACTTAACCATACAGAAATAGTTACAAACAATCAATACAGAGATAATTACAAACAATCGGTAATGGATATGTAGTATACGGAATTTCATGTTTTCTGTATGAATTATACAGGGCGTATCTAAAACGTGCTGCCAAATTTAAAGGCTGTATTCAATCGTGCACAACAACGAATAAATGTCATATAAACATGGGTCTGGAAATGCTTTATTTCCAAGATATGAACGATGCAACAATACAGAGATGTTGGCCGCATAGTCGCTCAGTTTCACAGAAAGTGCTCGAAATGTCTCCACCGGCCGCAATGCACGCAACAATGCACGCATTCTATCGACTGCCGAACACGGTCGATGATGCAAGATGCACGTCGAATTGTGCTGCTCCCATCCACTATGCGATCATGCAGTGCGTGGGCGTCAGGAACCGGTGTGGTGTATAGTAATGCTTTAAGGTAACCCCTTACGAAAATGTCCAGAGGGTTTAAATCAGGGGAACGAGCAGGCGATGCTGTTGACCCCCACTCTTCCAATCCAACGGATAACATTGGTTCAGAAGGCGTTGGGCTGCAACTCATTTTCCAGGAAATCCCTATCAATTCGAGCACTTTGTGTTAAACTGAGCGACTGTGCGGCCAACACCTCTGTATTGTTGCATCGTTCATATCTTGGAAATAAAGCATTTCCAGACCCATGTTTATATCACATTTATTCGTTGTTTTGCATGAGTGAATACAGACTTTAAAGTTTGGCAGCGCATTTCGCCCTGTATGAATTTAAAAATTCCAGGTTGCGGCAAATACACCTTCTTGGCCGAAATGTGGGGCACCCATGTACCTTAGGCGTATCTACTAATTACTAGTTGATCGAAAAAGAATTTGTGTATTTCCATTGGATGATCTACTGTACAATCCGTTCTTCACCTGATGTATCATCAATTATAGTTAGTAACTGTTTGATAGCCACTTCTACATCCTTTGAGATTAACAGCAACTCACTAACACGGAAATCTCTGGAATAAATTGTGTAGTGTAAATGGATCAGTGCCCTGTCTTAAGGAGTGTTCCTTACAATGAGAAACAAAAGTCTTTAGTTATAGATTATGAGTTCAGTAAAGTGTCAAATGTTTGATTTCTGTGTTTCTGAGATTTTGGTTTTGTTAATTTGCTTATAATTCATTAAATTTAATTAGTTACCAGAATAAAATAAAGTTGATTTACTAGAAATTGAAATACGAGTAATAGCAAAATTAGAGACAAACAAGATAATGCTTTTGGACAGTATCAAAAGCAAAGCGGCCCCATAACAAAATTTTATCGGAAGCGACCACTTTTGACCCCCAACTTCCGGTCAGAAAGTGATCCTAGAAGTCTGATTTTTTGGACTTGGTCACCTACTTTTTGATGCTGAATACAATGGTGAAGGTTTCATTCTAATATCTCTAAGCGTTTGGCCACTAAAGAGTGTGACATTCTATGTTTTATAGGCAAGCTGTAACAGGGGCCGCTACAAAATGAATTGAAAACGCCTTGGGGAGTTAGGAGTGGTCCTACAGGTCTGATTTTTGGACTTGGTCACCTACTTTTTGATGTTGAACACAATGGTGAAAGTTTCATTCTAATATCTCTAACTGTTTGCCTACTACAGAATGTGACATCGAGCAAATTTACCATTTTTCTTTTTTGCGTAATACCAATAGCGGTTTTCTTGGTTTTACAGGCAAGTTGTAACTTAGGGGCCGCTAAAAACAAAGCTACGACATTGTTATTTCGACTAGAAAAATTGGTTAAATATTTTTGAAATTATTAAACCAAATAATAATTTTAGTCTTAGATTAAACAATTATGTCAAATTTAAATTATTTAGTCAAATAATTTTGGAAAATTATACGAGTACTAGTAACAGCATTAAAATGCATTAAAAGTCAATTAATTTATGAAATAAATTTACGAAATAAGAAAAAAAAATTAATCTCCCTTAATCTCCATAAAATAAAACTCCAGCACCTTTAACCAAGGAGTAATTACACTAACTACAACTAATAGAACTGGTTAACATAAAAAAAGACACATTCAAACAAAATTCTAATTGATGGCATTTTTTCTGCTTTTTTTTTTTAAAGATACTGGATTCGTAAGTATATATTTTATCTATTTATTGAATTTTGAATGAACGAAATATTTTATAAGTTGAAAGATCTTCATAATTTTCTATACACTCCAATACACACTCAATGAAAAGAGCTTTGTAAATTCGCGAAAAGAGCATGAAAATTAAACGATGTCGAATTCATTACCAGATACATCCCCAACCCCATTCACGCTTTTCTTTTGGTAACAGTAAATTAAAATTTGAGTGTGATAGCAAAGTACATTCTTCTATTTTGTTCTTAACCACCTGACGAAGAGGAGTAACTTGAACTCCTGAAACCGTTTGAATTTTTTATTTTTGTAAATAGCGTTGTTTTTCATATATAATTATGTGCGGTGGCTTATTTAAACCACTCAATTTCAAGGTGCAAGTTAAAACTTCTTAAACGTTGAAGAAGTTTAAGTAGGCCTACTTTTGTGTATTTTCCAAAGGAAAATTGTAGTGTCTGTTGCACGAAACGCCGGGATCCTTATATCCAGCGACCCCAAAGGCCTACCCACCTATGGTGGGACACTTTTGCAGTAGAAAATTAATAAACCGTTGACGAATGGACAATTAGTTATCTGGGGGCACGGCAGTGCCCCCGCCAAGACGAGCCGAAGGCAGGAAGGGCACTACGTACCTTTTCTGGAAGTGTTTCGTCGTATTTTCGAACCCTCATAGCTTCGGCCTAGATAATACTAGAGAGCTCAAATTTTCAGGATATGATGCAGTTACCAGACTATTGAAATACGCTAAGTTTCATTTATTTAGCTTTTATACTTTGGATTTTATTAATATCTAAACTACGTCGATTCCGTCACTCAATGACTGACTGACTGACTGACTGACTCATGATCATCAAAACCTCTAGGGTACTTCCTGAAGTCCTAGAAAGCTGAAATTTGGTATGCAGGTTAGGATTAGCACACAAACAACAAAAAAATTAAGAAATCCGTAACTTTCACATTCCAACCCCTCATAAAGGGGGGGTATGGTTATGTATTATCGAACCCTCATAGCTTCGGCCTGGATAATACTAGAGAGCTCAAATTTTCAGGATAAGATGCAGTTACCATACTAATGAAATACGCTAAGTTTCATTTATCTAGCTTTTATACTTTGGATTTTATTAATATCTGAAATACGTCGTACCCTCAATGCTTCGGCCTAAATAATGCTGTGTAATAATATGATTTCTTACAAAAGTGCAAACAGCTTGTATATACAAGTTGACCAATAGAAAAACAGAAAAGTAGGGTATTGAAAAAAAATCCATTTTCTACATAATCTTAAAACTAAATTTAGTTGTAATAGATAATCCCACCCAAAACATTCCATGTAAAATAAGTTGCCAAGACTCACCTGCTCATAACGCTTTCACTGTTAAAAAGTTATCAGATCTCATCTTACAAAAAGAAATGAAATCCCACCCAAAACATTTCATGTAAAATAAGGGGTTGCCAAGACTCGCATGCTCATAACGCTTTCACTGTTAAAACGTTATCAGATCTCATCCTACAAAAAGAAATGAAATCCCACCCAAAACACTTCGTGTAAAATAAGTTGCCAAGACTCACATGCTCATAATGCTTTCACTGTTAAAAAGATATGAGATCTCATGTAGAGCCAAGCCCCTAACTCTACGAGGCCTAACTCTACAAGCCCTAACTCTAAAAACCCTATATCTTGGTCAAAAAGCATGGCTTGGCCGTTTCATGGAACTATTTCATCTCATCCAAACATTTCATGTAAAATACGTTGCCAAGATGCTCATAACGCTTTCACTGTTAAAAAGTTATCAGATTTCATATAGTGCCAAGCCCCTCACTATACATGCCTAACTCTAAAAACCCTACTATCTTGGTCAAAAAGTGTGCCTTGGCATACTCCATATCCTTTACATAACTCCGTGGGATTGTCTGTGTGTCAGCCACGAAACGGCCAAGGCATACTTTTTGACCAAGATATAGGGTTTTCAGAGTTAGGGCTTGTAGAGTTAGGCCTCGTAGAGTTAGGGGCTTGGCTCTACATGAGATCTCATATCTTTTTAACAGTGAAAGCATTATGAGTCTTGGCAACTTATTTTACACGAAGTGTTTTGGGTGGGATTATTATTATTTTTAAGATTCTCTTAATAACAATATGTTCATTTACCTAAAATTTTATTTTTTTGTCCTGAAAACTCATTTCCATAAACAAAAAAATATTAACAAAAATAAATAAATAAATAAATAAATAAATAAATAAATAAATGATAACACTTTTTTCCTATTATCAGCCTGTAAGTCAATCATTCTAATTTATCAGTCATATTAATTATTTTATGGAATATTTATTGCATTTTAATTTATTAACGGAATGCTTATTATTTTATTTTTCTATAAAAGAGAGTAAGTTTTTTAATCTTTTTTGTTTGTTTGTTTTCCTTCGTTCAAAAATAAAATACCAAATTATTTCATATTTAATTTAATTTGTGTTCTTTTCCTAAAAATCAGCAAGTAAGTATAAAATTAGCACTAAAGTATTCATTTTCTCAACATTGTAGTACATTTCATAATTTATAAATGATACGAACAAATAAATATTAACATTCCAAGCTTCGATTGTAAAAGTTAATTGGTACTGATAATAAATTATAACCATAAAATAAAAAATAAACTGTTCTGCGCCATGTATACTCATAGACTGATGGTACTGTAATGTTATTGGTTGAAAGTAGCTGACGTAACCTAATTATTATACAGTTCAGTTCATGAAAGAAAAGCTTTTGATGACGTAATTTCCTTATAGATTGATGTTTCCAGGACGTAACAGCGCCATCTATTGCTAAAATCCGTGACTGAATCGTACGAACATTACGAAAACATTCTTGTTTTGTGTATTTTCTACAGTTACGAATACATGATAATAATAAAAATTGAAATAATTAAAAACGTTCCACACCAAGGCCCTTGGTTGGCGATGCAAAGTTTGTCCTTTCTTGGTCAATCTTATGCGATCAGAAAACGACGCCATCTTGGACTGACTGCTCGGAGTTCAAGTTGATGACGTCATGACTGGTGACGTTTGTTCCAGACAAAATCGATCGCGACGTAATGACCATATATGGCAAACCTTTCTTTTTTGAAAACAACTAGTCTATAGTGTACAGAACAAAAGTATAGGATTACATTTTGTAAATAAATAAAAGAAACAGAAATTTCTTCCAATAAGTATTATGAAATGTTCTATTGATGAACGATTGGTGAATGGAAATACAAAAAATTGAACGTTGTAATGGTCATTATTATGAACAATGGCGCTTTTCTTCCGTCTTGACAAAACTACAAAAAGGAAGTGGAATTCGAATTTTGTAGTGGAATTTGTCCATTTTCGTTTACAAATTTTTGTCATGTAATTCGAGACCGAACACTTTTACGACTCAAATAGTTGAAATAACTTCAGAGCTCGGATCCATTAATTCGAGAAGTTCTTGAATAACTTTAAGCTCATTTTTGATTTGTGTTCAGTTTTTGTTTCGTTTTTAAAAGCCGTGTAAACAACAGAAATGAAAAATGTCCCGTATTTGTGAACTACTAGTATCTGCAGAACAGAAATAGTATTTTCAAATTTACACTTTTCTAAAAATTAATGAAATTTGGAATACTTTCTTAAGTTGAACAAATTTTAATTACATGAACACAAGCACAAATGACAACTGATTAATAAGCAGCTTAAGCCCATTGCACATAGATCCGAAAATCGGTCGGACGGATCCATGTGCAATGGGTGTAAGGGGAGTGTTTGAGACCAAAATTATCGTATTGAAATGAAAAAAGGTAAGGTGAATGAGGGTGTTTGGAACACAATTTACGTATAGGGTGATTCAGTTCAAAATTTACATAATCGAAACACCCTCATTCAACTTACGTTTTTTCATTTTAATGTGATAATTGTGGTCTCAAACGCTCCCCTTAAGCCCATTGCACAAGGATCCGACCGACCGATTTTCGGATCCATGTGCAATGGGCTTTAATATTCATTATATCGTATATCGACAGAAATTAATCGTTTCGCTCTTTTATGAGAATTGGTATCATCTTCACATAATTAAGGACTCATAGATAATTTTCTTTCAAATTGCCAAAAAATTTCGTAGAAATGCCATGTCTTGTTCGTAGAATTGCCTGGCCATGTTTCAAGACCATTCATTCATCAGTTCAAAAGTTCTCTATTAGGAATTTAAGACATACAGATTTAATAAGTCTCAATTTACTTAAGAATTAGGATAAAAATGTTTATTTTACTTCACTATTTGGAAGTGAAATTTCTTCCTTGTAATCTTATGTTATGAGGTCAATGTGAGTGGCAGGGAAGCCGAGCACCGCGACCGTTGGTCTATTGTGCTATCCCACGGAGACGGAGAGAAAGACTGAGAAAGTATGGTGAGAGAAGTGCAGGGGAAGCGGGAGAACCCCGAGAAACCTGCCCACCATCACGAAACCCTCATGAGAACTGAACATCGGTACTCAGAGAAATTTCTTTCTTACTTGGATGTACTAAGAATACTTTTAGAAGTTACTGTCAAAATTGCCTTTATCGTTCGACCAGAGCAAATAGAGACAAAATGTGAGTGTTCGACATTGAACTATACTTTTGTACTGGAGGAAAATGAAGATTTTCTTTAACTCACAGTTCATCTTTTACTGTGGTACAGTCATTTTATAGAAAATCCTCATTTGTCCATTGTTAATTTTTTCTAAAGAAAAAGAGATTTTACGTGCCTGATGATTCAATGAAAAGAGGAAAAAAGAAGGCACAACAATCTAGAGCAATTGATTGATACTTATTAATTGTTAGGATTTCTAAGAGGGGAGGTCTCACACTCGGAAGCGAGTACCGGGATTACGGCCCCCAAATACCTTCTGAGTCTGTCACCGGGGAAGTTTGACTGGCTGATCAGTCCTAAAAAGGACGAAACGGTCCGTCCCAGTCTCTTCCCGATGACAAACTCAAGGTGAGAATCCTTTCCTCTCTTGTTATTTGCGTTGTGCCTTCGATTTTGCTCTTTTCATTAATTTTTTCTACAATAAAGTTCTTAATTTTTATACTGGCAAGGGAAGTGCGTGACCTCGAACGCTGAGAACCGCACGAAAATGTGCTTAGAATATAAATCGCTCATGTCACAAACAGTGGTGTCAGTCATTCTCATGCAAAACTGCACGTCTTATCACGAGAGACATTTGAATGATCACCTATTGAAGATCCAAGAGAGGAACTTTGGTAACGCGAAGAAACAAAATATCGATATAATAGGACCAAAAACACACATATTTCAATGTCGTGACTGTACTGCTTTATTTCCCTCTGCTTAAAATAATTACACTATCTGAACAACAAACTTTTCCTACTGACCTGATAGTGTTGCACAGCAATTCAGTCTTCAAAGTGCAGGTCTTTAAAGTGCGGTAGAAGACAACAGCTGAGTTTTGCATGGGAATGACTCATACCACTGTTTTGGGGATGAGCGATTTATATTCTAAGCACATTTTCGTGCGGTTCTCAGCGTTCGAGTTCAAGCACTTCCCTTATGGGTATTTTTCCTGTAAATGAAACTGACTTCGAGAAAAATGCAGAAGAGTAATTTTCGCCTCCATTTTCCAATATGGAGGACGAAGATAGAAAATTTTATCGTATAAAGCTGAAATTTTTAAATAAGGTTTTGCTCTTATAAAGATGGCCCTATTGAGTTTGGAGTAACACAGATCAACAGGTAAGGACGTAAAGCCACTAACCACCCACTATAATTGCTTTCAGTTCCAATACCACGGACAACGACAGCTTCAAACTACTAATATTCTTAGACTAGCTATATGCAGTATATAAACACAAATCACTTAGAGATGATGACAATTAATTATCACTAGGAAGACCCGTGAAATATTCACGGAAGTAAAACAAATTCCACCCAAAACACTTCGTGTAAAATAAGTTGCCAAGACTCACATGCTCATAATGCTTTCACTGTTAAAAAGATATGAGATCTCATGTAAAGCCAAGCCCCTAACTCTACGAGGCCTAACTCTAAAAACCCTATATCTTGGTCAAAAAGTATGCCTTGGCCGTTTCGTGGCTGTCACACAGACAATCCCATGGAGTTATGTAAAGGATATGGAGTATGCCAAGGCATACTTTTTGACCAAGATAGTAGGGTTTTTAGAGTTAGGCATGTAGAGTGAGGGGCTTGGCTCTACATGAGATCTGATAACTTTTTAACAGTGAAAGCGTTATGAGCATCTTGACAACGTATTTTACATGAAATGTTTTGGGTGAGATGAAATAGTTCCATGAAACGGCCAAGCCATACTTTTTGACCAAGATATAGGGTTTTTAGAGTTAGGGCTTGTAGAGTTAGGCCTCGTAGAGTTAGGGGCTTGGCTCTACATGAGATCTCATATCTTTTTAACAGTGAAAGCATTATGAGCATGTGAGATGAAATACTTCCATGAAACGGCCAAGCCATACTTTTTGACCAAGATATAGGGTTTTTAGAGTTAGGCCTTGTAGAGTTAGGGGCTTGGCTCTACATGAGATCTCGTATTTTTTTACCAGTGAAAGCATTATGAGCGTGTGAGTCTTGGCAACTTATTTTACACGAAGTGTTTTGGGTGGGATTTCATTTCTTTTTGTAGGATGAGATCTGATAACTTTTTAACAGTGAAAGCGTTATGAGCATGCGAGTCTTGGCAACCCCTTATTTTACATGAAATGTTTTGGGTGGGATTTCATTTCTTTTTGTAAGATGAGATTTGATAACTTTTTAACAGTGAAAGCGTTATGAGCATGTGAGTCTTGGCAACTTATTTTACATGAGATGTTTTGGGTGGGATTATCTATTACAACTAAATTTAGTTTTAAGATTATTTAGAAAATGGATTTTTTTTCAATACCCTACTTTTCTGTTTTTCTATTGGTCAACTTGTATATACAAGCTGTTTGCACTTTTGTAAGAAATCACATTATTACACAGTATTATTTAGGCCGAAGCATTGAGGGTACGACGTATTTCAGATCTTAATAAAATCGAAAGTATAAAAGCTAGATAAATGAAACTTAGCGTATTTCATTAGTATGGTAACTGCATCTT
>JAFIDM010000006.1:20876887-20898789 GCA_023159025.1 Thereuonema tuberculata
GTTTCGAATTACAAATAAACTGACTGATGTGAAATAAATAAACAATCCTGAGATTCAAAAAAAAGATTGAATACATTCCTTATTGATGGGGAAAAGGAAAGGAGATATAAGTCAAAAAACCATATGAAAAGAGTTGTAGTCGCTATGGTCTAATGGATAAGGCATCTGACTTCGGATCAGAAGGTTGCAGGTTCGATTCCTGTCGCAGATGTTTTATTGTAAAAATTATTTCAATTTTCCATTCTCTCAGAAAATTGCGCCGGACAGACACACAGACAGAAAGACAGACAGACAGAGAAATAAAAGATTTTAGTAATATAAATTGTCACTTTTCAGTGACGTTTGAGTTACATTTATTGATGGTTTTTGAGTTGCAAATAGTGATTTTTTTCGGTATTCCATCTCAAAAAAAGAGTGCTTCTCTCTTTCTTGACTCTGTTTTCTTTACTCCAACATCTGGCGTGTACACCCACATATTTTACAATATCACATAGGATTTGGTTAAGTAAGAATATTTAAAATATTGCAACGTTTCGGCAATTATCGTTCTAATTGTCGGTTTCGAATTACAAATAAACTGACTGATGTGAAATAAATAAACAATCTTGAGATTCAAAAAAAAGATTGAATACATTCCTTATTGATGGGGGAAAGGAAAGGAGATATAAGTCAAAAAACCATATGAAGAGAGTTGTAGTCCCTATGGTCTAATGGATAAGGCATCTGACTTCGGATCAGAAGGTTGCAGGTTCGATTTCTGTCGCGGATGTTTCATTGTAAAAATTATTTCTATTTTCCATTCTCTCAGAAAATTGCGCCGGACAGACACACAGACACACAGACAGACAGAAAGACAGACAGAGAAATAAAAGATTTTAGTAATATAGATTCCACACATCCACACAGAAATCTAATGAGCATCTGATTCTTCTCTGGGATTTATGAGGATCTTCTTCTTTTCTTCAGTCCGTATTTAGCTATATTATTTTACAAATGAACCTTCATTGTAACAGTTCATATTTAAAGCGATGAGGACTGACTCCTTGCATTTCCTTACAAAGAAATTCTCAGCCATCCCCAAAACTGGATTGTTGGAGTCAATGGAATGTCCGAGGTCCGTTATGTGTTGCATAGTGGTTCCTGTAGAATCCTTTCGGTTTAAGGCCTTTTCGTGTTCACGAACACATATCCTCAAAGATTGGCCGGTCTCCCCAATGTAGAGACAATTCCCCTGCTGGTATGGTAAAGAATAAACCACTCCTGCTTTATCCTGAACAATAACTGTACTCGATGAAGCAATTTAAACAAAGTATTACTTGATTTTATTGTTACTGTGATACTAAACTTTTTCAACATTCGTGTCGTGCAATTAAAGTCGTAAGGATGAAATGAGATTGACACATAAGCATATACCGTGGTTTTATGCTGTCAATCAAATCCGTTAATTGATTGCGTAATTCTTCTAATGCGATGATTGTAAAAACAGATATTATATACGTTATTATTAAATACTCCTTTAATAACATCAATCTCTTGATTCAAAAGTTGAAGCGACAAACAAACTATCCTCATAATCATCATCCGAATTTTATTAATTTTAACCCTTTTAGGCACGTCCGATCGAAAATGAATTAAAGTACCTGAGTAGATAAGCTTCCTGAAAACATGTAATAGAGATACCAGTCTCAGGATGACAAATTCGTAAGTCCAAAAACGAGATTTATCTCTATCTCTAACAACATCGTCGTGGAGTGAAACACATCTTGTATACGATGCTTGACTTCGTCTTCTGCAAAACCAACAAATCCCCAACGTATCTCACATAAAACGGTACGTAAACATCACCTGCTCTGAGATTATTTAATCAAACATCTTCAATATAAAGCATTATCAGTTCCGCAATAATTGCAGACTTGGCTAACCCCATTAAAAACATCTTTCAAGGTGTCCATTAATTATGTGAGATGTTTTTTAAAAAATTTGGAGCCCCCGCTCCCCTTGGTGAGATTTGGTAAGATATGGTGGGACTCCCCCTTTCCCTCATGTGAGATTTCCCCTAAAATTTTTAAATAATTAAATTTATTTGATATGTTCATGTATTTTGCTTCAAACCACTACTTACCTAGAGCGTTACTGATGTCTTCTGTGAAATACTTTATTTTCTGTGAAAGAAGAGAAAAATGATACTAAACGTGCGCTATAACTAATTTAATGAAATTTAGTAAAAGTAAAAAAATAGGCTGCGACACCACCTTCCTAATTCTTCACTCACTCCATGGGCATTCATGTGCTTCCTCTATTGTAATGATTGAACACATGACGTCCATGTCTTTTACTAGTATAGGAAGACAGTCATTAGACGTATCTACAGCCCCTCGTGCGACTCCAGCTTATCGTCCACGGCGCACAGCAGACTCAGGCAGGGAACTCTCCGAATGAAATCTGACACTTCCGAGGGTTTGTTTCAAATCGGGGAATCCAGGTTTAACCTCAGTAGAGGCCCTATTCCCAGAAAAAATATCTTCAGTGTTGCTTAAAAAGTGATTATGCTATCATATTAGCATAATCACTTTGGTTTAACACCACATCAGCACCACATTCAACAGCATTTGTGATGATATAACCGTTATTGTACCTCAGTTGTCTTAATGCCTGTCTTATTTCATATCATGATACTATAGTTTCTTAATAGTGTTAGCTATTTTACTTCAATAATTATCAACCTTTTTTGGTAATGGAATAGTCTTAACAATATTTTTAACGTTAAAATACATTTTACCAGAGATAATCTTTAACTTCAATCCAAATTGTAGAACCTGTCGTTGCTTAGGCGTTAATTCAACTTGTGTTTCAGTAATAACTCATTCACTATAAATTTCGTAAGAAGGCTATTTTTTTCATACTCCACTTGACCAACTTTCTACAATGTAAACGTCATTTAATATCAAAGGCGGTTCTCCCTTTATTAAATGTAAAATCAAATAAAGGTAAATAAATCTCGGGATCAAGCTTAGAAAAATAAACCGTCCGCTTTAATTCTCATCAAATGTTTTCAGAAAATAAACTATTTAAAAAGGAAATTATGACGGTCAGTAAATATCCTACTGTAAATTTTTGACGTAAGATCATCAACGATTAGTTTAATGTTCAAACACGATGGGATGATTCCATACTTTCTGCGTATCCTACTGAAGGTGATGTCGGCCTTCATTTTGGCAGCTTACATGTTGGCAACAATAAATCCTCGCACCTCCCTCTTCGTCACCAAATCCAACTTGGAAAATATTAGAGCCATTGATTAAAACAAACTTAAATTAAAACAACTTTCATGTATAAAATAGCCTTTTAGTCGAGTCTTTTTGACTGTAGAGGATTTGAGACATGTTTGCAATAGTGCGAAACATTTTACAATAAGACCCACACACATGATGAATTGAGACATTATGAAGTTGAAAAACACCTTTTCTGGTAGCAGTATTGTCATCTTTTAATAGCCTTTCAATTCCTTGGACGGTACTGACAAAAGGAGGAAATAAAAAAACAGAAAATCGCTCATACTAAACTAATAAAATTTGCTAAAAGACAAAATCAAACGAACGATTTCAGTCAACCAAAACTTGTGGCTGTCTTTAGCTGTATAAGAATAAAAAATCACCAAGTTAAATAACGAATTACATGTAATATTTAAATGCCGAATACTATAAATGCCATGGCATTGGAACAGCGCCACCGGCATCGGAAACCGGAACACCATTGTCAGCATTTGCTATCTCGTTCGCGCGTGACCGTGCTCACCGTGGGTGTTTTTAGTGTCCGAAAACAGCCGTGTTGTTTCCTTTCCATGACGTTTAGACGTCTTGTTACGTTTTTCTTCGCCATGACTTCAATTTGAATATTCAATATCGTTGGCTGAAATCGATCGTTTTAATTTGTAGTAAATTTTATTAGTTTAGTATGTACGAGTTTCAGTATTTTATTTCCTCTAATTTCAGACATTGGAACACGTTAAATTTGTTTTAATGATACTGACAAATGTTGTTTAAATATAGCAATACTTTAATATTTCTGAGACCATCTAGTCTCACTTGGAATGTTTGAGATATCCTTTCTTCTAACACTGACTCACGCAAGAAGTTGATTGCGTCTCTCACTATGGAAATCTTATTACGTATTTCTCGGATACAATTCAAATTGTTCACAACTAAGGTCAATTTGTTGCGTGTACATTGAAAACAGTGCCTTCTTCACTTTTCCCGCAACATTTTTGGGTGTCCTTTACCGCCGTTGTTGAAAATCCATTATAACCTTGCCCAACATATCTGTATCAAGACCTTCGTTTTCAAGAAAGTATCCTATTGCAGTGTCCTGGTTTGGTTGGCATCCAGATCAACCAATTCCAGAAACCCAATAAATTCCTCAAAGACTGATATTTCTTCGTCAAAAAAAAATTGCACACCAGTTGATAGCTGCTATATATTTGCGCTTTCATCTGCCAGTATCCTGTACGCAAAAGATTTGTTGTCTTTAACAATGATGTTATCTTTAACAACCGCCCCACAGATAACAATGACTTCGTTTTGAATTTGGTATGTGGCATCACTTCACTTCGACATGTTTGCCATCAATAGATATCAGGCTTGCGTAATACTTCCATACGAAATCTCAGGAACATAACTTGTTTTCATAACTTGTTTGAAACCGATACTGGTTTAGTTCTATTCCTCACAAGTTAGGAAATCATTGACACACAGTATTCCGTAACAGCGAATTCTCAATTTCAGGAATGGAAAGGATGAGCTCTACATGGAATTCATCTCGTTCATCTCAACTTCGAAAGAAATGACAAGAAAACCTCAAACATCTTGATGCAGCTTGGCGAGTTGTTTCACAAGACTTATGGCTTCATGATTGCCATTCAGAACTGGATCATCGTCACTAGAAATTACTGCAAATGCATCCTTAAAGAACAAAATGTAAGTGATCGATGCAGACAATATGGAGAATCTGTTGTATATATATATATATGAAAGCAGATTATATTAAAGCGTGGTTTCTTAACCCTATAACCTTTGGTGAACTGAGGAACTTATCCTTAGTGGTTTATCAGAGTGCTTAATCATCACTTGTCTGTCGAAGACTGCTGGGCGTAAAAAAATTAAAACTATTTCTTGCTTCTTCTGATTAATCCTGGATATACTCTGATTTTGTACACCTTAATACTTAGCCTTGTCACAATAAAAAATAATTTAAAATTAAATTTCCAATATTTCCTTATAAACCATTTGGGAATTTTATATCATTCCGTGAATCAAGGTAAAAATGAATGAAAATATCTCTGCTACCATTCCGTTTGGGATTACGAACAACCGAAAGATAATAATAATAAGCTAAAGATAAATAGTGAATGAAACCCAGACAAGTAAAGATTAATAACATGAATTTTACTATAAGGCTAAATGTAAATACACATAGTAAACAATCAAAACGATGGGCTTAAGGCTCACTGAGAAAGCATCAAGTTAACTTAAATGAATATAGAAAGTATATTCTCAAAAGTCTTCCTTAGTGAAAATGTTCAAGATAAAATTAAGTGTCAATTAAACGAAAAAACCTCAAAGGTCAGAAGTAGTGTTGATTGAACGTACAGTTTAACACACTTATTAAAAATGAAGAAAATATTTGCTAGCAAAATGTATTCTTAACAAAACGAATAGGTCTATTCAAACTGTCACTTACGCATTTCTCCAACGTCTACGCTGCACCAAGGTTCTTAGTTTAGTAGCACATGTTTCGATGTATTTATCAATGGTTGATATGCTCACAACACTGGCGATAATACTACAAACGCACTGCCGAAGCGACGCACGAACATATCCCGCGGTGATCACGGTTTACGGACGGCGATGCGGTCAGCTGGGATTCTTGCCCATCAGGGACTCGCCTATCCACGCCTTGACTTTGTCTTCCCAAAACGAACTTCTGAATTAGCCCGGACGCTTCTTGAGGTCGGCACTTTACACGAAGCATATTTGGTGACTTCTTTGCGGCGTTGATGAAACGGTGATCCTGGGAGTACATGGTATTTGTGGCGCCAGTACTCTTTCACGTTGGCTTCGACTGAACTTCGTTCGGTTGTCAGCGCCTAAGAGTCCATATCGTAAGCACACTGCAAAACACGACCGGAGTCTCATATCCGTCACCGTATCTGTCTTATGTCACTAATCTTAGTCCTTATTCATAGCGAAAGGCAAAATTAAAGGGAAAAAGTAAAATAAAAATAGTCCAAATAATTGTGGAGACTACATCTTGTTCGACTTAACGGCTTAACTACTCTGACTCCAACTCATTTATTTTTCCGGAAAGTTAAAAATAATTGAGAAGAATAACTGATTACGTCACCAAAACACACAAAATTAACCAATAATGGGACAGGCGACGAAGAGGCGGGAAAGCCGCGAAGGAGGGGGTGATTGACAGGCCCAAAGACAAAGTAAAATAAAACAGAGGAAGTTCTCAGATAAACAGAACAGCAAAGAGAAACAAGAGGGCAGGTGGTGGTATCAGGCCGTCTTTTAATTTTCCGGACCAGATGTAGCCCTTTAACCCAAGGTCACTGGGGTCGGTCGTTTCCTCATGTTTAGAGGGGGTGACCCTTGACCCGTGTCTCGGGGTAGATGGGTGGTCCACGGAGTGTCGCCCTGCCGTCTGCAAATTGTTTAGGGTTTGGGGCCGGTGAGGGTTGGCTGGTCTGGAACAAGGGGAATTTAGGGGAATTTAGACGAGAATTCTCTCGTCGTTTCGAAGTTGGAAAACACAAACTAAAGAAATTTCAATTAGTTCAGTAAAGTAATAATATTGGTTGAAATTCACAGGATAAAAGAGGGGGGGGCGAATATATGAATAAAGATAAAATAAGGGATAATGGTGGCACGGTTAAATATATAGAAGGGAAAATATACCGTGACAGCCTAATGAGTCGATTTCTCAAAACGGAGTATCTAAGTTGCTTCGATGGAATTTACCTAAATCCATTGTACCTTAACTTTACAAGTAAATAAATACATATAGACTTGATACCAAAAGAATAACAATTTATTTACGTGACGAAGTGATTCGTTTACATCTAAATTCTTCTTCTGAAGTTCTTGTCCTTTTATTATATCAACACTTGTATGATACTAACTTAAACATTAACTTAACAGTCTTTACGTTAATATTTTTTTATTCACTGAATTTAAATCTTTGATAAATCTTTAGCCTCTAGCTGTAGCAACTTGAATAATCTTTAATCAACTTTAATTGCTTGGACTTGATCAATCTTTAATCAACTTTAATTACTTGTACTTGATTAATCTTTAATCGACTTTAATTACTTGTACTTGATTAATCTTTAATCAACTTTAAACTTTGGACTAATCTTTAATACCATTTAACCGCCTTCACGAATATAGCCTTTTAGGATTCTTGCTAAGCGTTGTTCCGTGGTATTAATATGAAAATAGATTAACTTACTTTATTTTCATCCTCGAAAAACCTTCATGATTGGAACGTCCTATGATATGCCTAATCTATTTATGCCGCGTTACCTAGCGACCGATGAATATCTCCTGGAAAATATTGCAAAGATAGATTAGTACATTTAGCCTTCTAAAAGTAGAAATTCCTATTTCACATTTCAATAAATCTCTCGTAACAAACTCGATGTGAAAATCCTTTTTCCTTCATCGAATGAAATGTGATATTTCCATCGTTAATCTCATAACTTAGTGAGAATAAGCGGTCATCCTAAAATCGTCTGTTCGTGGTAAAATCCGAAAGTCTTCTCATCTCAATGGCAGCGTCCATACAATCACTTGAAATTCGTCGGAGCGAGATACTTCGATTGTTGCTTCTAACAATTCGCTCGTGAACAAGATGCATCGCCTCCTGCTTTTGGCTTTTCAATTGTTGTTCAAATTGGACTTCTTTCGATGTGAGTATTCCTTGTGGTAATTGCACTTTATAAATTGTATTTTCACAACAGAATCAACAGAGATCACAGAACATGTTCTTGGAACATGTAGCACCATGGCTAGATCCTACTAAGCATTAAGACACAGCAAAGTGGCCAAGATACTTTATCATGGACTGACCCAAGCTAGAAGTCTCATTCAATACAGATCAACTCAGCAGAAGTATCAACCAGAGGATATCCTTGACAGTAACAAGCACAAGCTCGACAAGGTTATGGAAAATCGCACAGATAAGAAGATTGAAGCGAATAGACTTTAATATCATCCTCGTAGAAAAAGAAACAAAAGAGGCCACAATGATGACATAGCTGCGCCAAACCTTCATAAAATATATGCTAGAAAGATTAATATACAGAGTTGGCCATTGAAATAAAGCAGCAGATGTAAAAACTGAGAGCATTTCATCATTAGGCCAATAGTTACATCGGCGACTGGAATTTTCCCCGTTAGCACCATCAAACAATTGGAAGTAGAATATGTGACAAAGAAAATGCAGTAATCTGAAATTTTACTCTTGTTACATTGTAAGCAGATTCCTTGGTTTGGAAAAACTTGGGTGCACTTGACAACTGTCCGTGCATTCATTGATAATCCCTTAGGTCACTATCTTATTATTATTTGTTATTTATCATTAGATTTATAGATGATTTATTTTAGATGATTTATTATTAGATTATTAATAAATATTTAACTGAACAACCTGCTCTATCAACTGAGCAATCGACTGTGATGCTGAATACTACCAGCTAATAAAATACAAGGGTCATACAAAAGAATCCTTATTTTTTTTATATACATATATTCAGTCTGGCAGCTTTCCAAAAAGAAATGACATAGATCATTAGATTATTATTTTTTACTGTGAATTAATCGTAGTTGTTGATTATGAAGACATATTCATTTATTTTCGCAAATTTTCAGAAGGTTAAAGTATATAAAATGTATGTAAGTCATCTGTTGTTTTATTTTCACATTTTTTTTCTTTTAATGCGCCAGGTAAATTCATTTGAGACCGATGAATGAATGGGACTTCAATTTCCGCGATTCTTTTTTATTCTGATTTGATGTCTGTTTTCTAATTGCAAAAAAGGAACTGTTGTTAAGATAAATAATTTGAAATACGTTAAAAGGAATTAGACCAGGGTTTACAAGTGACATCCCATAACAGCTGTTCTCGCTAAGCAAGGGGATCATCAGTTGAGAGAAATTACGTGAAACTTGTAAACATACCAGGTCTCAATAAAGCCGAGTATGAATTGAAGTAGGAATAAGTATGGCACCTCAACAGGACTAAACTTTTTTTTTAATGTGTATTTTGCTTTAGTTTAGTTTTGTGGAATTGCCACACTTACTCCTATTTTATTTGAAATACGTTTTTAAGATGAGAATCCGTCGTATGCAGTAGTTACTAAACATCATATTACATCTGTGTAAAAATTGAAAGTATGAGTGCACAAATTAGATTTTTTTACAAGGAAAATGCAAAAATGTTTCACTTTTTAATTTATTAAATGTTCCTATAGGTAAAAGCTGAAGCCCAAAATTTACAGATATCTGTTGTTTTCTTATTATTTTTGTTGATTAAATTTTAGTGTAATATTAGAAATTTATTACTATCAGATCTCTGAATTATTAAAAATAAAACACAATTAATTTTCTATGGTCGAGATTTTTTTAAGAACTTCCTGCATCATGTCAATTTTAATCATATTAATTTTAAATTTCTTTAATTTTAACAGGTTCAAAATAAGAAAGCAGTAAGGCATTTTACCTCTAACAAAGAATTCATGAAAAGCAATTGGAAAACCAATTCAGAACAAACTGGCTTTTTTGTGAGAAACATTCGGGGATCTAAGGGTTCTAACAATGACAGTACTTTCACTCTAAGTATAACTGGATTTGATAGATTGTTAAATCAAAGTACAAGTAAGACATTGAAATTTGGATGGTTGTGTATTTTGATTTCGGCAACTTCATTTTGTACGTATCAGAATGTAAAGACTGTTTTAGAATTTATCAATGGTTTTCCGGATACAAAGATCGTGTATGAGATCAACAGTACAGTAAAGTTTCCCACTTTTACCTATTGTCCAATTCAACCTTTTAATAATTCTGTTATTGATTATTATAAGACACAGTATATTTTTCAATTTAACATTTCTGAAGCAAATTCCGATGATATTCCACTCAGCGAGCTTTTGAAATTGACTGATGTAAATGTTGAACTTCTTTGGAATACCACGAAAGCGCATTTGAAATTTACAGAAGCTCTGGTTAAGGTAATATTTATTTTTCTATTATTTATTTTTTTCTAACTGACGATATTTTTTCTAAATGAACCTTATTTTCGTTCTTAATAATTCAGATTATTTTTCCGATTTCAGTTTATTCAATTGTTTCCTGGAACAACAAATTATGACAATTACAGTGATTTGGAACAAATTGTTGTAGATACTGTTTTCTCTGGTTGTTTATCTGTCAAATCACGTAAGAAAGATTTTATTTATTCTTTATTTTAATAAATTAATGCAATATATATACCGATATAGTGACACTAACTTCATTTACTAATACGTACTTCTCAGGATTCCGTAAGGTTAAGGGATTTATTCATTTATTTCGTGTATTGACAGTTTCAAAACAAGCTTCAAGATCGTAAACCTTAGTCAAGAAAATCATCGCAAATTTTTTTGAATTACATGGGAAGACTAAATATCCTTCACGATGAAAATTTCTAATAACAATGAAGAAATTCGGCGGAAGTCCCACAACATTCAGTATTTCAGTTATCTACTTTATCGCATAACTTTTTGAAAGGAAGGAATTGTTATTTCTGTGTGTGTGTGTGTGTGGGAGGGAGGAATAGGAAGTCTTAATCCACTTACTAAAGAAATGCAGTAAATTGATTCGGAAAAAGAATGGAATGCAAACATATTCTGTTTAAATCATGAAGTATAGTAGTGGGCAAAATAAACACTATCTGAAATATTCCAGATCCCCACACGATACTAGAGTGTCCGAGAGTCACGTTCTATTTGAATAGAAGCTATCTGTATGGTAACTGGTATTAAGTTTTGAATAAGTCGAGGCAATAAGAAGTCGATCCACACGCGTTAATAGGGCTTGTACTTAACTTCCGCAAATTAAGATTCACTTTACAATTGAGCATTTGAATACGAATCCGCAAATTACGGAGAAATTTTACATTTTGATGCATATTCCTTATATTGAAGCATATTTTCGTTTAAATGTTCAAGTTTAGATAATTGTGTGCGTCTTAATGAATTTCTTTTTCGGTATTTTTGATTTCAAAAATGCATCTAAGTGAAATGTAATGTATCGTCATAAATTATCTGATCCCCTGTTCTTCCGTCATTATACTTAATCACGCTTTTCACAACCCCCTCCTTCCTAACATGAATACATAGTGTATGGACAGCCCCTAATACAATAATAAAATTTTAATAAATGCGAAAATAAATCTAACTTCATGATATTTTCTTATTATCAGAGGAAAGAATTACTTCAGGAATAAAATGGGCGAAGGATGTTATTTATTTAAAATCGATAAAAAAACGGAAGTCAATGAATTTAAACTTCAAGTAACACTCTGTTTATCGTAAATAAAACACAATGATTATATTTACATTTGATTTCTTTGATCTATTCTTGTTCAGTCTAATTTTATCTGCACTACGGAGCGTCAATGCTTCACAACCTAGACAAGAGTGTGTTTTGCTAGAATATTGTATAAGTTAGCCTAGTGTGCCGTTGAACAACTGAAGGTATTGTTTATTGTACTAGTTACTTTAATATAATTTGTAATTTTATATTTTCAATCTTCCTCTACTGTATAACTAATTCATGTTAATGCCTATTTAATTGTTGATACCAAAGATGTTCCAAAGATCTCTTGTTTATACACATTTCAACTTCTTTTAAGTTCTTTGTCAAAATCAAATCTTCAGCATTCATATTATGACAAATGTTCAATATTCAAGCCATAAGGCGTGAAGGGTAAACTTTCTTGAAGGGTACTACTTGTACGGGGTTTTCAGGTTATAAAATAAGAAAACAACATTAATTTATAATGAACAATGATTTTTTACGATCTGGGGATAGTTTGAAGTGATAGGGATGTGAGGACAGAAAGTGGTGGAAAGTCCTATATTCTCCAATCTTGATATTAATTTGATGTTGTGATGATTTTTATAGTTATATTTGTATCATAGTTTTATTTATTCTATTTTATTCTATTTACTCTTATATATTTTCAGTGCTCTAATCAACATTTAATCTATTGAACATTTCAAATTCTATTGTTAACCGTCGATCCTGTTTGTTTATTTTTAAATTCTTTCCGTTGGTGTGCTACCCATAATTCCGTATAATTTTAAAGTTACAGTTAAAATCAGTTAAAGGTCGCATGTCATTTAAATCCCCCAATGAATTTTTAAAGCACTCCAACCAATCAGAGTCCATGTACATAAAGGTATTTAAACCCCTGATTTTAGTTGAATAAACAAATTCCAGTTCAGATCCAGCTAGACTCAGTCTATCTTCTTTTACGAAACAGAGACGAAACTTATCACCACAATTTATTGCCCGAAACCCTGGTTTGTGCCGTACCAAACTTGTCACCATTCCCAGCCGATCGGAAGTGAGCCTCCTACCATCCGCACCAACTCGACAGAGTCGAAGATTTCGTGAACTTCCCCCAGTAGACGATACGATGCCTGACATTTCGACTACAACCTGTGTGACCATTGCAGCTACCCCGGTGACAAACCACTGATTTCGGGAACCAACTATCTTCTATGCCTTATTGGATGAGGATCCCTGCAGGTGGTTAACAGACTACGATCGAAGTCAGTGGATGGGTCGAGCACAGTTGACAAATGTTTACTTTTCCCTAGCCGGCACCGCAAAGAAATGGTTCAAGAACAACGAATCGGCAATAACAACATGGCCAGTGTTCCAGCCGCAATTCACGGCAACGTTTGTCATGCCGTACGACAGTTCAAATCACGCCAAAAAAGAATTGGAGCAGAGGGCGCAGACCAGATGTGAAACCTGTGATCTCACGCCCAAGAAGTTTTGGACCTGTGCAGGGTAACAAATCCTGACCTGAGTGACGGTGAGAAGCTCCAACATCTTATGAAAGGGGTTGCTGCAGATGTTTACTTCCTACTATTGGCGATCAGAGTCGACAACACAGCCACATTCCTCGAGGAGTGCCAATGCATCAAAAGAATGCGCCAAAACAGAGTGGCCAACACTCAAACCTTCAAGCGGCTTCCTAACAAAATCCCGTCACAAAATGACGCCATCGCACAACTACAACAACAAATTTCCGCCCTTCAAGTTCAGATACAACAGCTGTTGATTCCAGTGGCAACAGTGAGCACCAACTCTTCACGACAGATGAGACAAACCCTTCCCGCAGCTCTGCAACCATTTCCCACGAGAGAAAACCAGTATCGCCGTTAAAATTAAGACCAGCCCCATCGCAGACCAGAGGAATGGAGGACAGCCCAGGACAAACCCATTTGTTTCTACTGTTACCGAGTTGGCCATGTGATCAAGCATTGCCGCACTCGCCAAAATGCCGAGCGACCATTTCCAAACAATCAATTCCCACCCCGCCGAAGACAACAGTACTGATCTGTATACGATGCTTTAGTATACCATGAAACTGTAGGTCCAGGTACACACAGGCCCGTCACAGCAGATCAACATCGCCAGCGAATGACAGACGCTATCCCATGCTGTACAGACAGGGATACAATCAGGCTTTGCACAAGCCACAGAACTTTCGAAACAGAGGTAGCTAGTCATCCACACCCTCGGAAAACTGAGCGAAGCGATAGCTGATGATGGCATATTCGTCGCGAATGCTACAGCACACATTCACAATAACATCATCACCCTGTATTTCGATGAACAACCGTACCAAGCTTTAGTGGATTCTGGTGCTACAGTAAGCCTAATTTCAGAGACATTCCGTAAAATAACATGTAAAATGATAACCCCTGCATATTTATCTATACTCCGAGACGTGACCAGGAATCAGCTATCCGTCATGGGAAAGACTACAGGTTCCTACCGTTCTTGCCGCTAAATCCCGAATAGCTATTATCGAATCAGTTTCAACAAGCTTTGTGACACCAGTCGTAGATTCTTCTCCGAGCAGCTCCCAAGCCATGCAGTGAAGCCAACTATTGACGACTCGCAATTACAAACGTTATTGGATAAGGAATTGCTACCATCACAAAGTGAACAAATCTTTTAAAACAATATAAAAATGTATTTGAACCACCAAATCCTGCAACAATACCCCAAGGAGCTCCAAAACACACCGGCAATAGCAGACCAATCAAACAGAAAGCCTACAGTGTCCCACAAGGAAAGGAAAATAATCCAAGATGAAGTCTCACATATGTTGGACCAAGATATAATTCAGCCATCACATAGCCAGTGAAGTTCATCTGTTGTGTTAGTGAAAAAGAAAGATGTAACCTGGAGATTCTGTGTTGACTAAATAAGTTAAATGCTCTGACGAAATGAGATGTGTACCTATTCCCAAAAATTGATTCGATCTTAGATTCATGTGCTCATTCGACGTACTTCTCAACCATTGATCTTCGAACGTGATATTGGCAGATTACTAAGTGGACGAGAAGGATCGTGATAAAACAGCCTTTGTGACACCTGATGGATTCTATGAACTCAATGTAATGCCTTTTTGACTGTATAATGCACCCGCTACCTTTGAACGATTCGGAGACAACACTCTTCGTGGATTGAAGTAGTCTGTTTGTTTGTGCTGCCCTGATCTACTCACATTGACAAAAGCCGAGGAAAATTATGCCACCACACACACAAGGAATGCTTGGCAGTTGTATGGACAGTTGCCAAGCTCCGACCATACCTGTACGGCCATGAATTCACTGAAGTCACCGACCACCATGCATTGTGTTGGTTAGTCAATCTGAAGGATCCCACTGGCAGATTAGCGAGATGGTCTCTGCGATTGCAAGAGTATAACAGGAAAATGATGTACAAATCTGGTGTTAAACGCAGATTGTTTATCGAGATATCCTGTCCAGCCAGCCGAGTAACAGCCAAACTCCATCCATGCAATTCAGTCCCTGGATGAACAAATAAACATCGCAGCACAACAACGCCAAGATCCTACCCTACTTAAAAGCATCAAAGCACTACAGACATCACAACAACCTGACAAACACAGTTCCGAATTAAAAGATGATATCCTATACAAAAGAAGTTATAACCAACCTCCAAACCGCTACTACTTGCGATTCCAAGCCATCTCCACTGAACTGTCATCAAAACCTGTCACTCTTATCCGACTACCGCCCACCTTGGTACAGCGAAGACGATCACACGAGTCCGCCAAAAATATTTTTGGCCGGGACAAAGCAAGGCTGTACGTCATTTCGTCACCCGATGCATCACTTGTCAATCCCGGAAGAACTCATCGCAACTTACACGTGAAACCTTCAGCCCTTATCTGCCGCAGAAACACCATTTTACTGAACAGAGATACATTTATTAGGCCACTAACCCAATTCCACTGCCGGTAACCGATGGATCGTGGTTGCGATCGACCATTTCACGAAGTATGCAGTTACCAGAGCCTGCCAAACGCCATCGCATCAGAGATAGCGAAATTCTTCGTGGAGGACATTATGCTAAAACATGGAGCTTCGCAGATTCTTTTGTCGGACCGAGGATCACAGTTTATGTCCGCAACACTCGCCGAAACACTTCAGTTGTGTCGTACGATCCACCGTAAAACTTTGAGCTACTACCCATAAACCAATGATCTATGCGAGAAGCTCAACAGAACCATGGCAGACATGATATCCATGTATGTTAACGTCGATCACAGCAATTGGGACTCCATACTACCTTTTGTGACGTTTGCTTATAATACAGTGGTACAGTAGAGCATAAGCTAAACCCCGTTCTATCTCCTGCATGGAAGGAACTCCCGCACTGTAATAGATACCTTACTGCCAATGCAATTCGAACCACAACAGGAGTACCGTGCCCTCCTGAAAGCATCACTAGTCGAAGTGCATCAGCTGGCCCGCATAAACATTCGAGACGCCCAACACACCAACTAGTGCCCTTTTGATGCACATCGCGGACCACTAGCTTTTCGTCCTGCTGAACTTGTATGGGTGCATATCCCCACCTGTCCAGTCGGCCTGGCCGAGAAGCTACTCCACTCGGGGTATGGATCCTTTCGATTGATCCGTCAAACATCAGCTGTAACCTACGAGGTCATAGGTGCTTACGGATATCGATTAATTATTCTCATCCGGAAGTGATCCACATAGCTTGTCGAAAGTCATACTTTAGAGGCGATGAACCAGAACCTCCGATGGTAGAACCACAGATACAAAGCGCTCCACTACCTGTACCTCCCGACGGAATTACTTTGCATTCAGGTAGAGTCCTGCCATAAATCCGATCACAGTGCCTAAGAGCTATTCAAGGACTATCCAAGTGATATTTAACTTTTAGTGAACTTTCAGTGAACTTGTGAACATTTGTGAACATTAGTTGAATCCTTAATGAACAATTGGAGATTTTTTTTCCTCCTCACAGTGCTTCAACTATATTCGGATACGACAATGCATCTAAGTTCTTATGTGTAAATAGTTGCAAAATATTTTTTTTCTCTGAGTTTAGTATTTTTATTTTTTTTTATATGGCCTTATATATTACTTTATTATTGCTGTTGTTTCATATATTCTTTTTATACAATTTTCGGTTCGAAAAATCTTAAGAGGGAAGATATTTGTTATGATTTTTATTTAGTTGTATTTTAGTTTTATTTATTCTATTTCATTCTAGTTACTCTAATATATTTTTAGTGTTCTAATCAATCAACATTTAATCTATTGTACATTTCGAATTCTATCATTAACCGTCGATTCTATTTATTTATTTTTAAATTCTTTCCGTTGATGTCCTACTCATAATTTTCTATAATTGAACGGCTACAGTTAAAATCAAGTGAAGATCACATGTCATTTAAATTCCCCAATGAATTGTTAAAGTTCACCATCCAATCAGAGCCAATGTACATAAAGCTATTTAAACCCCGGATTTATCTTGAATAAACAGATTCCAGTTCAGATCCAGCTTGACTCAGTCTACCTTCTTTTATGAACCAGAGACCAAACTTATCACCACAATATCTAAGGGTTATCTCGTTAGGAAATGCGAATAAAAAATTAATTTTTAAATATCTAGCGCTTTTTCTACCAACTCCGGGAAATTCGAAGTGATCTTACAATTATAATTTGTCTTTGTATCTGCCCAAGCATGGCTATTTTTGCTAGACATTCACAATTCGGACCATTGATCTGAATTTAAAAGATTTGATCTATTTGCCACCCTTCTAATAAATTCCTTATGATGTATGCAAAGTTATACTGTCGCAAAATACTAATAATTCATAACATTATCTACGTAAACGCAATAAACCTTATCCAGGAACTAATTTTAGTTGTTTAAACATCATTAGACTTTTTATTATTCTTTAAGAATTATTAAAAATTCAAGTTTTCAGAAATTTAACATGAACTACAAAAATCCTGTGATATCTTGAGCAATATATTGCCATATTTTTATACAGAGTATGACATTTTTACAAGACATTTCTGTCTGACATTGGTTCCAATGTTTTGTTAAAAATATCATGAATAAACCCATCTTTTCGTTTTAGCTCAATTAATTAATTACGAGGGACTCGCTACAAACTTGCTGAAGCTTAGGTTAGCAGCCAAAGAATTAAAGGTATTCTTTCAAATTTTATTGAAAGTACAGTATATTATATTTCGTTTACTTTTTCAATTGAGAATATAATTACTATAGTTATTAATAATAAAATATAATTCTGATTAATTTTAAGTAAATAATGTCGCGAAATTAGATTATTCAAAAGTATAAAAATATTTCCAGAATAGTATAAAAATAAATTGAAAATTATTTTTTTTAATATATTCATTAATACAAAAAGCAACAATTCGTCGTATATCTTAAGTCGGAGTTCAAGCAAAACAATTATATCCGTTATATTCCCTAAGGTATTTCAACCATATTTGTCATATTGAAAGTTTTACCCAAAGCTATTATATATGTCGTCTTCATGCCAGTAGCGTAGCTACCTTTCTATAAGGAAACTTACTGGAATGATTCGTCTCGATCTCCTGGCTAATAAATACGATAGGCACATAAAACAAAATAATATTTCGTTTTTTGTCTCAAGAACTAAAATAAGTGAATCTAAAAGTACTTTTAATCCTCAATTCAAATATGATTTTAATATTTTGTCATCAGGCTAGGTTTTCAAAAGACAGGTGTTTATAATTTTAGGAAATTTAATACTTATATAATACTAAAGAACCTAATGTGCAAACATTCTGCCTTATGTAGAAAGCCTGAGATATTGATATTTACTCCAGAAATCCTATAAAACAAATATCTTTTATATTCACAATATTTCGTTTTTCTTTTCGAAAAACTTTCTCAGGTGTATAAGAGGACAAAACTATTCTTTTTGTAAAGATCAAGAGAGACAATGAACACGCACAAACTACGCAAAAGATTCGCACCCCCGAGCTGTCATCGTGAAGGGACAGGCACGGACCGTTTCGCCCTTATTAGGGCTCATCAGCCAGTCAAACTCCACCGATAACAAGCTCAGAAAGTGCGAAAGGTAACCATCTCGGTTCTTGCTCCCAAGAGCGAACTTCTCCCCAAAGATATCCCCCAAAAAAATTAATAAAAATTAAAAATACAATATTTCCTTGGCCTGCAACTCGCAAAGCAAAAAAGGAATTTAATAACAGCATTAAATACGAACTACGCCATAAATAGAAATTATTAAACGTTCTTTAACGTGCGGGTCTCTACATAATACAGGGTTACAAAACAACTAAAAGAACTAAAAGCATTTTTTATATATTAGCAATTGATAGTATATTCAATTCTGTAGCATAGTTATTAATAATGATAATTCAATACATTAATAATAATAACGACTAAACATTAACAATAATGATAATATAATACATAAATAATGATAATTAAACATTAACAAAAACTATGTTTCATAAACAATAATAACATTCTCTTATACGAGGGGTGATCAGGTTACAAGGTCGATATACTAAGGTTACAAGGTCGATATACTAAGGTTACAAGGTCGATATACTAAGGTTACAAGGTCGATATTCCTGGAGTTTCGTTCGTTATAGGAAAATTAATTGTATCCGGTAATTCTACTATATGCTGTTGGCAACTGTGCAGAGTTTTAGCCACCCGCCACCTACAGCGCTAGTGATAGGTAAACACAAATGGCAACTCGTTTGGAAAATTGGTTTCGCGAAGAAATCCGTGGCTTTATTCGATTTCTGTGGGCGAAACATGTAACCGCGGCTGAAATTCACCGGCAGCTAGTAGAGATTTACGGAGAGACTGTAATGTCTCGACTGTAATGTCTCGAATGGTGTCAAACGTTTGCGGGCGGTAGAGAAAAACGTCACCGACGAGGTTCGCAGTGGCCGACCCAGCACGGCAACAACAGATTTGAACGCAGCTCGCGTGGAGGAGCTGATTCAAGAGAATATGAGAATCACGTTACGGCATATGACAGTAGAATTGGAAATGTCGTTCGGAAGCTTTCGTCACATTGATCACGATATTCGGGAAAGTTTGTTCCCGATGGGTTCCACGAATTCTATCCAACCAACACAAGGAGAAACACATGGAGGCAAGTCTCCAACTTTTGCAACGGTTCTCTAAAGAAGGGAACAGTTTTCTTCACCACATTGTCACGGGTGACGAAACATTGATCCACCACTACACCCCCAGCAGTAAGGGTCGTCAATGGAGTGGAAACACCTCTCCTCTCCAAAGACAAACAAGTTTAAGGTGACGCCATCTGCGGGAAGGTGATGGCCACTGTGTTTTGGGACAGCGCGGGTGTCATACTCATGGAGTTTTTAGAAGGAGGGCACACAGTGACCGCTGACCAATACCACGAGACCTTGACACGATTGCGCGAAGCAATCAGGAGGAAACGGCCAGAACTTCTCACCGAGGGCATCATCTTCCTTCACGACAATGTGCGACCTCATACAGCCCAGAAGACCAACATGCTGTTGAAGTAGTTTCGCTGGTACATCATCGACAGCCTCCCTACAGACACCCTACAGCCAGGGTGTCACAGTCGCTCCGGCGACTTTCATCTGTTTCCCCACTTGAAAGAGCATCTAGAAGGCCAACGATTCGCTTCAGACGAGGAGATGAAACCCTTTGTCACAACATGGCTGAACACGCCTGGACAGGATTTTTACCTGGAGACAATATTCAAACTCATCCCAAGAAGTGCCTAAACAGATTTGGAGACTATGTCGAAAAATAACCTAATGTAAGTACCAATCAGTCGACTGTATTGGTTGTATGAAATAAAATGTTTACGTTTCACTGGAGGCTTTGTAATCATAGTTTCTGATCACCCCTCGTATATTGAAACTTTAAAATTTTTTTCTTTATCTAACTTATTTTTCCATCAAATTTTTTATGAAACTAAAAGAAAATAATTTATCTTTATTGAAAAATTTTTACTGTTAATAAAACATGATTCTATCATGAATCTTTTCTTCTCTTCGGAAATTTCAACTATAATATTTACAATAGGATATGAGTTATGTTCCATTTCTTCACAATGATCCGCCCAATCAGAAATTATGCTTTTTTTCTTCCGAAATGCTCTAATGTGCTCTGCCAATCTTTCTCTCAACGTTCTCCTAGAACTCCCAAAATAGATGCACTCACAGTCTCTGCAAGTTAAGCTATAAACCACCTCCTCTTATTTAACATGTTTTCATTCATTTCTTTCTTCAGTTTCAACAATTTATTTCCTTTATAAAAAACTAAACTTTATTTTATAAAGGAAATAAATTAGTCAACTTTATGAAACATAGTTATTGTTAATGTTTAATTATTATTTGTGTGTTGTACTATCTTTATTAATAACTATGCTAAAGAATGATATACTATCAATTGTTAAAAATATAAAAAATGTTTTTAGTTCTTAGAGTTTGTAAGTTGTTGTTTTGCCCTACGTAGAGGTAAAAAGAATAGTTTTGTCCTCTTATACACAACAGGAAGTTTACTTCACCTGAGGATGATGTAAAATCATCTTTAATTCAAAGTCACGGTTACAAAAATAGCATATTTTGGTATCTTTGTTCAGAAGATTCCATACTTTTAACCGATAACTTCAGACTGTTCGACTGTTTTTAGATAAGTTCAAATCTCGTAGAAGATCGTTAAGACCTTCTTGAGTTAATAAATGTGGTTCATAGTCCAGTCGACAGGTACGAAAAAGTGGGGTTAGGTGGAAAAAGGTCGGAAGTTAATGAAACTTTGGGATGTTGTTCAGGGACTGTTAATTAACATTTTCCCAAGTTTTTGACCTCGAGGACCCTGTGCGAAAAGAGGGGGGAGGGGGAAACTGCAAAAATTTCGACCTTTCTCCGGTTTTTCCTCAATAACTTTTTTCCCTTACGTCCTACGGCAAAAGCATCCCTATACTATTTTGTAGAGCGTTAAATTTCCTACAACTTTCACTATTCAAACACGTTTGTATGTCAATTCTTTATTGAGATATGCCGCTTCGAAAAAAATGTCATTTTTCAAAATTCGCAAAAAAAATGCCCAAAAATTCAGTATTTCATCTTATTTCTTCTGTTATACCCGAATTATGATGAAATGTTGTTGTAATTATGGTTTCTGGTTACAATAACTAACTTTGGACACCCCCCCCCCACCCCCACCCCC
>JAFIDM010000006.1:20916264-20930776 GCA_023159025.1 Thereuonema tuberculata
AGACTATAACTGGTAAATTCTCACAATCAAAAACGAAGTTATTGGCTTTTCTAGGAAGTGAAATTATAAGATCAAAAATTTACTGGATTAACTTATTTTAAATGCAGCTTACAAAATATATGTAAGGATGATTACAATTAGATTACAAATAATAGCTGAAACTCTTCTACAAGAAAAAAAAACGGATTTCGCAAAGCTCGTTCCTCCATGATGCCATATTCGCAATACCACAGGTAATAGAAAACTTTCCAGAGAACAATCTAGACAAACACATTTTGCTTTTATCGATTACACTAAAGCATTCGGCAAAGTTAAAAAGTCCTAAATTGTGGAATGTGCTGGAAGATAGAGGTATTCCAAGGCACTTCCTAGAAGCTGTTAAGAGCTTATACAAACTCTCTGTTATAACTATGGATGCATGAGAGTTCGCCCTGGGAAGAATTACAAAAGAAAAGCTACTGGCCCAGACAACATAAACGCAGAACTTATAGAATATAGAGGGTACAATACTAAAAGTTCGACTTCTTCCATTTTTAAACTTGTGCTGGAAACAAAACAAAATTTCTAATGAATGGACACTAGCCAAAGTCAAGTCATTATTTAAGAAAGGTTCTAGATCAGATCCTAACAACTACAGAGGGTTTAACTTATTAAAAGCAGATTACAAAATATATATAAGGATAATTATCACTAGATTACAAATAATAGCTGAAACTCCTCTAGAAGAACAAAAAAAAACCGGATTTCGCAAGGGTCGATCCTTCATGATGCCATATTTACAATACAACAGATAATAGAAAAATATCGAGAACACAATCTAGAGAGACACATTGCTTTTATCGATTTCACTAAAGCATTTGGTAGATTTGAAAGACATAAATTGTCGAATGTGCTGGAAAAGTGAAGTATTCAAAGGCACTTACTAGAAGCTGTTAGGAGCTTGTACAAACGCTCTATTCTTATTTTAGACAATGACACAGGCCCACATTTGAAACCGATTATAATAAATCAAGGTGTCAGACAAGGCTGTTGTCTTTGGCCCTTATTGCTTAATTATATATGGATGATTTTCTATTTAATTATGGCCCCCGGTACATCATCTTCAAAATTGCTAAGGTATATAATTATACTAACATTTTCTGTGAATTCCACTTAAAAATGATGTAACTACTATAACTTTTCATGTAATAATATTGGAACCCGGCCTAATCCCTCTTTCTTTTCTGTTGTTTTCCGTATTTCTATTGTTTTGTCTATAAGTATCGAAATATAATTTAAATTTAAAGGCTCATCGTATTTTACAATTGATTATGTAGTTTATTTTTCTCACTTTATTCTTAATCAAAAAGTAATAATAGATTCTCAACCAAAAAAAACTAATAAAAAATAACAGAAATTGAAAGTGAAATTGATCTTAGTGATCGGAAATTTCAAAGCCACAATCTTTATCCTGCTTCTTATAGTTTTAAGTTTCTTGGGTATTCAATTTTGATAAATATTTTTAAATTATAATAAATAAAATTAGTTTTCTTAATTAAAATTAAGTAAAACAAATTTATCTACATAAAATGAAGATAAATTATTAGTGTATGTGTTGAATTAATAGCAAGGAAAAAGGATTTGACTTGACTTCTTTTTTCTTCTATCATCAGTAGAAGAAACATCATCACCTCATATAGTGTAATTCAGTGATAACAATTAAGAAATCAAAATATTAGCTGCTATCTACATACTTCATCTCTTTAGTAAAAGAATTCAACAAAGTTCTTCAGAACATACATATAGCATTAAAATTCTTAATTTTTCTAGTGAACTGCAAGAATGGAACCCGATCATCTCTTTCAAGCCCGTTTTACATTTACTATTTCACTCGCCATAACCTCGACATTTTACTCGCGATCACCTCGCCGTCAGACATGTCCTGGAGATGTCCAGCGATAGCCCATGCTCTATTTCCGAAGAAATGTCTCGACATCAAATGGCTGGACATCGCCACTAGCGCTCCTGGTGACGAATTGTAGAACTTGGAAGTCCAATCGATTTGTATCTATTTATTCGAAATTACCGATTACAAAAATGATTTTCACGATCGGAGGGCATCTTTTCCTTATGTTTTCGTGGATGCTTTCATAAAATGTTACATTATTAATCAAAATCATTTCAGAATTTCGGCTTGAAAATTCGAATCGACAGCGATCGGAGATCGCGTAAAGATATCGCCCTTGATCGAATTTAACGAGACTGAATTATTTATCGAAACTGATTTATCGAAACTGAAAACAAAGAAACACAAAACGATGAAAAAAAACATGAATATTTCCTGAACATGAACAATCTACCCCGACATGTTCTGCGTTATGGCTTGCATTTATGGCGAGTGAAATAGTAAATGTAAAACGGGCTTAAGTAAGTGCAGGTGATTTACCGCAAAGAAATTTCTAAAACTGTAAATATCAAATGTTATTTTTTTAAGGTTGTTCGTCTTAATCATCCCAAGAAACCAGTGGCCAATCAGCTGGATATAATTAATTGTGAAAGAAAGTGTTTCAATAATATGACTGAAAAACATCTACCATGCAGGTAACAAAACAAATGCATTGTCCAATTTCTTTACTACATTACATAAACAATACACTTAGTTCTCGCATTACTTAATTTAAAATGTCAAATGTAGTATTACTTAATAGTATTTGAAATCCATAATTTTCTCAAAAGTAAATAACAAACGACTGGAGAAATTTGATTCTGCTTAAATTTTGAAATAAATTGAGAGCATAATGAAGAGAGAAAAAAGAAAAGCCAAGAAATGATTTGTTTGTACTTATTTTTGAAATTTTAAAACAAATATAGAAAAACGCACAATATTAGAAAATATGTACACTTCAAAATGTTCGAGGACTTTTCTTTCACACGTTCATTTAAATAAACTAAATAAATAAACTTTTAAGGATTTACTAATTTTGATTTTATGAAAAGGTAAATAAAATAAGACAGAACTTAATTGCGACAATATAAAATTTATATTTAGCATGACAATGTTTTTTTTTTATCATCTTCTTGTTTAAAACAAATAAATTCCATATGTATAATGCTTGGAATATTAATATATCGTATTATAAATTTTCAAAACTGTAAGTAAAAATATTTTGAGAAAACAAGAACTGATGTTAATGGTAAATCCTGAGGTCAAATTCAGAACAAATGATTTGTATAAATTTGATAAGCTCCGATAGAGACTAATGATTAATGATTTTCTTTTCTTCTTATTGTTACTAATAAAATTCTTTGTTTATTTTACTTAGGTTACCATTTATGACGAAGTCAAATAAAAGCTGGTGTTCCGATCCTCAATCTTTCAACCATTCAATGGAGATTTCGAAAAAAGTAATCACTGAGTTCATCGAAGGAGATAAGTGTCATTGTCCCAAGAAATCACAGGAGTACATTTTTAATGCAAACATTGCTAAATTCAATGCAGACATCCCAGGCAATTCAAACAATTATGCCTTTGTCTGTTTCTTTCAATCAAATATATTCCTCGTTACTCTTGATTACTTTAAATTAAATGCTAACGCTATTTTCGCCAATATTTGTGGGAATTTGGGTTTATTTCTCGGTATTTCCATTCCATCTTTTGTAGAAGGTGTAGAATTGCTTTTCTTTATCCTTAAAAATCAAAAACAAAGAAGCTAAACTGTTATTACCTAGTCTTTTTAAATATACTGGTCATTCCATGTTGATAAAAATTTACAATACTCAACAATAAACCTCTAATAATTAAAAAAAAACTACGAAATTATTGTTACTTCATAAATGATGGTTTCGATAGGTATTATTAAAAGGCATTATTATAAATATTTTCTAAAATTATAAAGTTTATTAGAAAATAAGAAAAGCTTTTTTGAAAATTTGCTTGGATTTCACCAATAGCTGCATTGCAATGACTAACAAAGTCTTTTAAAATTTTAATTAATTTCACTGAAACAAAATTACTCGTTTCACAGCATATTAACGATACTAAGAAATGATTGGAAAGAAATCGAACTTAATATGCAAAAATATTTCTAATTGTAATTTCATTTCAAATGATCCACTTTCCCAAAGAGTGATTAAACTTTAACTTTTGTGCTTGCTAATACATTCTTTAAACAGACGTCGGGATGACTTAGATGTCATGAAGACGTATGTTTATAGAATGTATTAGCAAGCGCAAACGTAAAAGATAGCATCTTTCATAGGACAAATTTGTGTTAGTATCTTTGATAAAGTATTTTCTTAAATGTATTACTGACCAAGTATAATCTATATCCTTAGCAAGGGAATCTAAACAGTGAAAAGAAATAAGATTACGAATAAAATCAATATTTCCAAAATTGAAATTTTTTGGGGTTATCATCTTATCTTCTTTAAGACACTCAGACGCAAAATTAAACAAATTTTCATTATATTATTACAAATAACCTTTAAAAAAGTAAAGGAAAAATATATTCTTGAAATACTACAAGATGAGTACCATTCTCTGGCTTTTATCTTTCAGTGTTTTATCTTTAACAGAAGACAGGATCACAATAATGACTTTAATGCTGACTTTAAATTAACCAATTGATAGAATCACAGACTCAGTAATATCCAGTAATTCACTGGAAACATCAATAGATGGCGCCTATGATCAAATGATCGTTATGAAGGCCAAAACAGTCAGAAATTGTAATCTTCATTAAAAGAAGAGTCGAGGAATAGATGAAAGTATTAGGTTTCATATCATTATTTTAGAAACTAGTTTCAGTTTACAACATCTAGATTTTGTAACAATCGAAATTTTATAAAAAAAAAATATTTTATTAGAAGGTGTAAAGTGTTTGCTTTTAATTAACTTTCAGTTAATCAGGTGAAATTTCCAATCCAACTGAAGTTTAAATTCTTTTATTATGAAATTTTATTATTCTATATATATATATGGTGTTGCAAAATACGTATGTAATATTCAAAGCCCATGTAGGGGCATGGCTAAGGATCAATATATTTGTATCTGAGTTGTACAAATGTAGATAAAAAAAATTTTCCACAGAGACACCAACACAAATGATTAAAAACAAATCTTAAAAGATTTATTGTAATAAATAATTATTACAAAGGCCAAATTGCACATATAGTATCTAGCTTCAAATATGAAATGAAGCTAACGTTAGAAAGTTCTAACAATGTTCTGATAAGATAGTCCTCCTCTTCTTTTCTACTCCCTCACGTTGCTAGGGCCTCAGTAATTACTTCAATTACTTCTGTAGAATTTACCGTTCTTCTCTTATGAAATATCACCTTGATATTTAATTCTAAACCACTGAATATCATACACTAACTATGAAATATCACCTTGATATTTAATTCTAAACCACTGAATATCATACACTAACTTAGTGATTAAACACTGGATTACAGTTACTGCTAATGTTCACTAATAACCTTAAAGAACTTCTAATCAACTTATTTCTGCTGATTAATTTTAATACTAATAAAATCGTCGCACTAATTTCCTCTTGAAATTGTCACACTAAATTACCAATATAACTGCATTTCACTCACTTGGAATATTACTGATTACTCGCTCCAAAGATTGAATGTAAAGAGTACTTATAGTCCGTTGTAACTTTATGGCTTTTCACCTTGCGTGAAGTACATTCTGTTTAACACGAACAACGAGAATAATTCCAAACTCGTCCGGGATTCAGTCATGGCACAGGAATCCGTCCTTTGGCACTCCGTTCAGTCGAATTCACTTGAACAGCTGATCGGCCGATCATCTGACTCAACTTGTCTTGGCTGTCCCGCACTTCCCACAATGCGTCGGGCTTCACGGGAGAGGTAGTTGCCTTCTCCAGCCTACTTGATTACATCAGTTCTCCCACTCACGGATTCTCCCTCTGCTTCCGAGAATCTCACGCTGCTTCGGGATTTCTCACTCTGCAACTGCGAATCTTCGTCTGCTTCGTGATTCTTACGTTTGGATTCGCTCCTCTGACACGATCGAGGTTGCGCAGCTTATTTTATTTTCTTTCTTTCATGACATAGCGCAATATAATTCCATATGCTAATTTATTTTAATTTGCCTCGAAATTAAATAATAATTTTAAATTTCGTTTCAAGCCATATAAATAAATTATACATATTAAATTATTCATAATAATTTATATTAGATTCCATTTACAATATTCCTCATGAACCCATGTCCGAAAACACGCCATTAAGGCGTTAGATGGTCCTAAAGTTAGCCATTCCGAGAGAATATATCCTTTCCCACACCATCCGAAATGTTTTGCAGGCGAGCCCACTTATTAATCTGGGTGTGCAATTTTTGTTTGTTTCAATTTTATTCGGTGTTATGCACTATTTGAATAATTATTTACAATAAAATCAAAACTAACAATATAGAGAAAAAAACAAAAATCGGTTGTAAACTGACGTACATAGTATAAACATTTACAACTACATTTGACTTAATTAATTGATTTAATTACATTTACATTGGGTGGCCATCAGATTAGGACCAGTGGTGTTCTTCGCAATTATTGAATTTAGATATTTTTTCACGAAAGTCTGATAACAAAAGTGAATTTCAAAGCTTATATTTCCATACTTACAGTTGGCCAAACCAGAGGATGACTTTGACCTTGAACGAGACCCATAATCTCTTAATCATTCCAGGACTAAGGGAGAGAAGATTAAAAATGGCGACTCTCCGACACAGAAAACCGTTGGAAGCAAAACAACGGAAGTTATTGCTAACGTTACTTCTTATTTCGAAAAGGCTTTATGACATGCTTACTTATGGCACATCAGAGAAATTGTTTTCGATCCCAGTGCCGTGAGTAAAAGAATCCCATCTTCGTCTTCGTGTTGTCGATCTCAGGGATGCAATTTCGTCAAAAAACCAATTGGAAAAGGTAGGAGACTGATTTTGAACGATTGAAACGAACGAATGAATAAAAATAAATTTTTGAAATTATATTTGATGAGAAATCAGAATAGTTCAAGAAAATAAATATCGTCTTTTATCCGTAAACTTCAAACTCCCTAAATGTTCACTTTCCCACCATAAACACAGACATATACAATCGATTCAAATTCTACTGTTGCGACATCTGGTGGCCACGGTCGTTCTCTGGTTTGGCGGACTGTAGTTTATTATTTAATTAAAATAAATTAAAAACCAATCAAATTTCACACCGTCATTAAGGTAATTTTTTTACAATAAAGAATAACAATAAAAAATAATAATAAATAAATATTATTAATCTATCTATATAAAAAGACAAGACCTGACTCATTCATTCACACACTCATTCATTCATTCACTGACAGATCGACGCCCAGTCCAAACCGTTGGACTTAGGAAGCTGAAATTTTGCACAGAGGTTCCCTTTATGGTGTAGACAAGGAATAATGCCGGATTTGTGAAATTCCTACGGGTTCGGGAATAACGAGGGTTTCTTGTCGATTTAAAGGTTTCATATTTCCGTAATTATTTCCGTAACTATAATTAGTAGAGATTTCAAATTTGGCATGTAAATACGTAATTAGAATCACTAAAACCAATTTTTTGAAATTCGCATGGGCTAAGATAAAAACTTTTGCTTTAAGTTATAAAGCTGAAAGTTTGCTTTCATTACTATTATTAGGTTTTAGGATTTGTTATCTTGACAATCATAACTACACAAGTAGTGTTATTCAATACTTGGAGATAAACTATTGTTCTGCACAATAGCGCTACATATGCACCCGAAGGCGACAATGGGAACTGTACAAATAGTGTTGTAGAGCTATTCCAACTAAAATATTGTTGTGCAAAATAGCGACGGAGTTTTCGGGTTAGATATAGATTTGTAATGATCAGATGATTTTTTACGAACTTGGAAAGGTTTGAAGTGATAGGGTTATGACTTTACAAAATTCGAATTAGAGGTGTACTTGGGAGGACGGTGAGTGGATGGGCAAACATGATTGAAAGATACTTGTAAAAGTTAATTAAATTGAATGGGAGTATACTTAATAACCACTCAATCAACTTTCACCTTAGGGATAATTTATTCCTTGTAACACCTCCCTTTAAAGCGGTGTCAGAGTAAACAAATGCTTGGTGATAAAAACCTCAAGTTAAACAGTTTAGAGAACTTAAGAGTATTGCGAACACTTCAATAACCACACTTAGTAAGGAAAAAGATAAATATTTAATTCTTTTGAATTAAACTTAGCAATATTCAAATAAACAAAATATTATCTGATCGATAATCTGGCTAAACTAATATTTGTCACGACTTGTGACTTAAATTACTTGTTAAGAGTTCTTTGACTAAATCAGTTCAAAAATAGCTTTAAACCTCGAAAGTTAGATTTATGTTAAGCATTAATTCACAAGGTTCTTTGAATAGCATCAAACTGGCATAACCAATTAAATTAACTAGCGCTAAATCTTTATAGTTCATTCGGCTTGAATCTTCATTCTTCGATGCTGTCGTTCGACCAACGTAGGAACGGAAAAATGAATCATACCTTCGATCTTCAGTTTTCACAGAAATCGTATAACGAAAACGTAAACGAAGAATTATGCTTTAATCTCTTCTGGTTTCCTAAACTTGAATTATCTTGCTTCTGATTAGTCGATTTTCTGCAATATGGCGACCTTCATTCCTATTCGGGTAGCCATGTTGTAACTGCCGTCGTCATGGAAACTAACTTAGCCTCTTGCTTGTGAAAATTCGATTTTCACAAACGAAAACCGAAACAAATGAAACACTTCATCAAATAGACACCGAATATAAGCATTGCACCTGGAGCTTATATTCAAAGTTGACGAATGACTTAAATGAGAGGATCCTTACCTCTCATTTGGATCGGCACAAACTTATCACAGGAACTGTCTTTTAGCACTGCAGAATTTACACAACTTTCTGCCTTCGCAGTTGTCAAGAAACTCACTGAGTTGTTCTTTCTACAACAGAGCATTGCATCTGCCCTGTCAACAATTACATGTGAACGTTGCAAGCTGCACTTGCTTTTGTTGAACGTTCACACTGTTGTATTTTCACCGGCAGTTAACCCTATTTCACTTTATAAGAACCATTTTGTAATTATCTGTGCAGAATGAATATATCTAGGGAAATTAAGATAAGTAACCTAAAATACACTTTACACGTGGATTCTAATTTCCTATCACACAATCCACCACAATACTTCTACGAGGTTTTCGGGATAGATATAGATTTGTAATGAGATCAGAACTTTTGATTTTTTGTTGTTTTTTGTTGTTTTTGTACCAACCGGGAAAGTTCCAAGTATCTCGCAATTGCAATTTCTTTATCATCAACATTACAACATTTGTTTTTTGTACTCAAGCAAAGAACGGGTGTTTGGCTAGTAAATAATAATAAAACAACTTTATGATAACACACGTGCCAGTAATAACCTCAAAAGTCCCTGTATTGGTAGTTTAACTTTCAGAGCTAACAGTGGACAACGAATTTTGCAACACTCTGTATATATTGTAACGGTACCACGAGATAATTTAGTCCTTCAGGGGTTGTTCGGGTATTTGTTGGGCGCCAACCGAAAAGTCCGTTCGGTGAATTTTCTATCTACCCCCTCCAAAGTCGTTACATGGTATGCCCTGACTAACCCAATCCATTCGGAGCGTGGGGGAGCCACACTTCACGTTCACGCACAAAGAAGCACAACGCATTCACCACATTAATTTAAACTTAACCATTTTTATTCGACACTGCGAAATAATAATATGTCACTTCTCTGCAAGAATGATAATTTCGGCGAAGCTATGGCTTATAACTTCTTGAAGCATAAAGTTAAATTACGACGCACTGAAATTTCACTTACGAAGCACTAAATAACTAAATTACGAAGCACAAATTTTACTTACGAAGCACTAAGTAACTAAATTACGAAGCACAAATTTTACTTACGAAGCACTAAGTAACTAACTTACGAAGCACAAATTTTACGAAGCACTAAGTAACTTGTGGAATCCTGCACGGGTGTACACGTGCATTGAACACAAAATTTGCAAGCTTTATTTTGCAAATTGATTTCAGTAATTTTTCGCACAAATAAATTGTAGAAATTGTAGGCTATCCACGGGTTGCCTATTCTAACTAAAGATAACTTGATTTAACACGCCCTATTTCTAACAAACGCGTCGAGAATTTGAGACGCGGCTGCCAATACATCGTCCGCGGCGATCGACGAGGCTGGGTGCATTGTAGCAAAGGTTAAAAGAGCAAAACTGCGGCGAGAGAGAGAAATCTTCCTCGAACACCCCGTTTTATAAACTTTAAGAGCGCCGCTGTGTGACGTCACGCGTCGCACAGACCATACGGATAGCAGGATTGCATATCTGCCCAAATAAGGGAGATTACCTCATTATTACCTCACATGGGGTGATAATGCTAATTAACCAATAGAATTACAATGCTTACAACAATTCCAAATATGGAATGATGGCCACAAGGAAATTCCTAAGAATAGGAAATTTCCAAACTCAAATAAACTCAGCTTAATTAAAGCAAAAAGAAAATTAATTCCTTATTAAAATCCTTAAATTCAACTAATCTTAAATTACACAACTACTTAAAACACCTAAATTTCTAACATTAAATTGCATTAAATCCTAATAAGTTACATTTAAAAGATTTATCTCCTAAAATCCTAAATTAAAATAAATTAAAGCCTAAACTAAAATAAAAATCACTGACAATAATTAAAACTGCCCCTAACGAAGTCTTTCGCCATTAGCTTTTACAAAATAATTACTTTGAAATTATTTCTCTTAATTGACATTTCTTTTGTCTTTATAATGATAATAATATTAATATTCTAATATTTTAATAGTTATAATAAATCGACATATGAGTATTGTCACAATATATATATATATATATATATATATATATATCCGCACAGTGATGTGAAATTTGAGAAATGCCAATACAAAATTTAAATCACTGTTTCTGTGAAGATATGGTCAAATTTATTCTCATGTCATCAGCGGCACAAGTGTCAAAAATAGAAAATAAATTTTAGAAAATTTAGAAAAACAAAAACGCAATAGTTAAAGACTTTACTCTGTTTTATCTTACATATACTTTTTTATATTTTTTTTATTTTTTAAATCCTTTTTTATTTCTTTTCTTTTTTATCTTTTTTTACTTCCTTAATACATGTATGTATTTAAATATATTTAATTAAAAACAATACAAAGTTAAAGGTATTTTTATTTTTCATAATTTTATTTAATCGTTATAATTCTTCTAGATAGAATTTTTTGGTTTATAATCATTTAACTTATCTTATGACAACTCAAGATTAAATTTTAGGAAGTTTTGAGTTTGATTTGATATATATATCAAATATATATCACTGATTAATGAAGATTCATTGCATATTAACTGTTTAAATTCAACACCTATTCTGTCAAATTTTCTCATCATCACTCTACGTCTGTACTTATTATAATTATAAACTTTTACCTCCATATTCAATTATTGATTTATTTGTAATACATGTGTACCCACTTCAATATATGAATAAGGAAAAAAGGTTGAATATTTTATATTTGTTTTACCAAATGAATTCAATAAACAGTCTCATTGCTAGAATCAAATAAATAGCATAAGAAAAGATTTTATTTTTTGTTTACATTTTTCAGGTTTTCTTAGGTTTGTGTATTTCATCATTGTTACATTCAAAACAAAAAAGAAAATGTAATTAACAACAAGTAATTAAATTGAAAAACTGTTACTATTTTATCAGAACACGTAAAGAGTGCTAAATGATACAACAATGTATTATTCTGCATATTGTAATGATAATTTTAGATTTCTCTATTCGTACATATTCCCACAAATTAAATCATTAAGAATGTACTGTTCTTTAGAATAATTTCTAGAAGTATTATGTGCTTATTCTATAAGCTTGAAAAATAATTCTCTTTTTATCTAAAAAAATTATCTACATAAAAAAAATTTCATCACTAATGTTGAATCACATCTTGTAATATCTCTTCTTGATACACAGGAAACACTTATATAATCACCACTTCCTGCAACGTATGAAAAGCTTCAACTGTAACTGATGATACCAAAAATTAGTCAATTTATCTCCCAAATGTTTCTCAGCTTTTATAATATTGTCATTAAAAATTTATTATCAATTTAATACCTGAATTCACGTACTTTAATTTTGTTTATAATTTTTATCCTGATCATTATAATTCTATCTGATATCCACTGAATAAATCATAATATAGTCTCTAAACATTAATGATCCTTTGTTTTTCTTTTTTGTCTCCGTTATTACCCAGCTATGTCTATATTTCTAATCTTTAATTCTATGTTTAATTCCTCCATTTTATTTGCGATACCACGTACATTCCAAGTTGCAAATTTCAGTTTTCCAAAGCGATGTCCAGTTCCATTAGCCGGTTCATTTCCATTTATATCTGTCCTGTTATTCATCTTCTGAGTTTAGATAGTGATCATATGTTAGTGGAAAGCAGATTTGAAATTAAATACAAATCCATTTATAAAAAGAAAACAGAAAATAAGGTAATTTCTAAGAAACTCAAAATTTACCTCCTTGAACAAGAAAGTATTAGAAATTTATACAGAAATAGACTGAAAGACAAGATAACAGAATCTACAAACAATATAGAATCAGATTGGAAAAACATCAAAGAAGGAGTATTACATGCAGCAGAGGAAAGTTTAGGTTGTAAATCACATAAAAACAAGAAATGGATTAGAACTTGGAACGAAGATCTACAGGAAAAGATTTGGAAAAAAAAGCAAGCTTTTAAAATTTATCTACAAAATAAAAACACAAACAGTTATGTAGAATATAAAAGATTGCAAGCGGAAGTTAGGAAACTATCAAGGAAAACACGTAGAGGAGATTGGGATAAATTTGTTAAATCTTTAGAACATGACATCACAGGACCCTAAAGAATAGGCTTCAAAATTTTCAGACAACTACAATGTACAGAAAATGATAAATTAAGAATGAATTTAATACCAGAAGAAGAATGGAAAAACATTACAAGTCACTCTGGAATAAAGAATATCAGGTAGAAGTTGAGAATGATTTTCAGAAATTTAATAATACAACGAAAAGCTCAGACGGAATTACAATGGATGAATTAGAAAATGCCTTAAAAAACTCAAAGAACAGGAAAAGTCCGGGATCAGATGGGATATATATAGAATTATTTAAATATGGAGATGTAAAAATTAAAAGAAAAATTACTCAATCTTTTTAATGAGATCTGGAAAAAGCAACAAATACCAACGGAATGGGAAACTGGAATAGTAATTAGTATACATAAAAAAGGACCAAAGGATAATTGTCAAAATTATAGAGGAATAACATTACTACAGACAGCATACAAATTATTTACGAACATTATAAAAAATAAATTAATTCAGTTTACAGATACTTATTTAGAAGAAGAACAGTGTGGATTTAGGAAAGGAAGAGGATGTACAGATGCTATATTCACATTACAGCAATTACTTGAAAAAAGAAGAGAATTTAATTTGCCAACGTACCTACTTTTCATTGATTACGAGAAAGCTTATGATAACCTAAACAGAAATTTATTGTGGAAAATTATGGAAGAAGATAAAATTCCGACGAAATTAATTGATGTAATTAGAAGTATATATAGAGAAACAAAAATTAGTATAAAATTCATGAACGGAAAAATATCAGAGCCTTTAACTATAAATAAAGGAGTGAGACAAGGATGTGGACTTTCCCCAATACTTTTCAACATATATATAAATAGAATTCTAAAAGAATGGAAAACAATATATGTATAAAAATGGTATCCAGATCACAAAAGATAAAAAATTGAAAACATTACTGTATGCTGTCGATCAAGTTTAAATAGCAAATTCAGAAGATGAACTTCAAATTGGAGCAAATCATTTAAATACTATCTCAAAAAATTATAAAATGAAAATTTCGGAATTAAAAACAAAATCCATGGCAATGTGTGAAAACAAATACAAAGAGTGAAAATTGTAATTAATGGAAAAATAATAGAATAAGTATCAGAGTTTAAATATTTAGGAAAAATAATTTCATGTTATAACGATGAGGCAAACCTGATATCAAACATACAGACATACAACAGAATGAATGGAATAATTAGAAGAATATTTGGTAAACAAATGACGAAAGAAACACTACTAAGATTACATAACATTACAGCCAAAGCAGCAATTAAATATGGGAGTGAAACCTGGATATTGAAACAAAGAAACAAACAAAGATTGGAAACTGCACAAATGAAATTTTTGAGACCTTTATTAGGATTCACACGTTTAGACAAAAAGAAAAATAATGGTATTTGAGACCAACTTAAAACTCCAAGTTTAATTCAAGAATTAATAAATATCTTTTTAAATAACAACAAACTTTAATCATCTTCACGGCAATATTTCGTCCT
>JAFIDM010000006.1:20940776-20970050 GCA_023159025.1 Thereuonema tuberculata
TACATACCTGAAATTATGCCGTGTATTTTTGAAACACCCTGTATAATCATTGTCAGAAAGTCTTCTTTTCAAACTTTTATTTACCAATTCTTCTTGTTTTAATAGTATTCCGATAAGGTTTCTTACCCCTTTTAATTGGTATTCGATCAGTTTCCTTTCGGTTTCCTTCCTAATAATGTCTGTCTGCGAAGTGGTTATTAACACTGGCTTTATAATCCTCAATGGTTTGGGAGTCCAATCCTCTAATATACATCTTAATTAAAATTCTTCGTGTTCCTCCCTTCGTGTTTTTAGAAGCAAGCAAATAAAAAGGAATATTATAGAAAATTATATGAGAAGAATTGATATTACTACAAATTCGAAGGAAGACTTTGAAAATAGTATTGTAAACATGAAACAAATTTTGAAAAAGAATGAATATAGTGATTCTTTTATAAATACGGCAATATAAAATTACCACAAATTTAATATTAGAGTTAAATGGTAATAGAATAACAAAGTTATGATTCCTTATGCAAATAGTTATAGTTTAAAGCTAAAAAAAAAATATTAAAAACCGTGCTGTTTACAAATTAAAAAATTGCCTACCTTATATAAGCACGAGTGATGATTGGTTTAAAGAACAACAAGCTAAAATACTCAACGTTTCCGACCATTCTGCTATTTAAGGTCCATTTTCAAGTGTTAAATTAAAAATTTTAAAACTTAAAACTTTAAAAACATCCTCCAGTACTGATTTCGTTGGTATCTTCGAATATCTTTTAAAAAATAACGAATTCAGTACTGGAGGATGTTTTTAAAGTTTTAAGTTTTAAAATTTTTAATTTAACACTTGAACATGGACCTTAAATAGCAGAATGGTCGGAAACATTGTGTATTTGAGCTTGTTTTTTAAACCAATCATGACTCGTGCTTATATAAGATAGGCAATTTTTAAATTTCTAAAACAAATTTGTAAGAAATACAATATTGAATTAGATTTTATATATAACAACAAATTAAAGAACATTTTAGGTTACATTAGATTAGATTAATTGAAAGTGGGTGGCATGACTGCCGAGCACGTCGACCTGAAAGATCTTTTGAAAGAACATTTAAGTGATAAATTCAATCTAAGTGAAAACAGTAACCAAATGGGGGTGGTATAAAAGATAAATTGCAGTATTTGTAATAATTTTTACATGGGAGAAACGAAAAGGACGGTTAGGGAACGTGTTCTAGAACATGTAAATAACAAAAAACAGCCAAATTGATAAATCGGAGCTTGCAGAACATAGTATTAGATTGGGCCACCGTATCAGCAATGAAGTTGAAATTTTATGCAAAGAAAAAGATACTAAATCAAGAAAAATGATCGAAAGCCTAATTATTAGAAACTCAAAAGGAAAAAAAAATTAACAGGAATGATGGTTTAGACTTAGATTCAAGATTTGTAAAGTTAGCTGATAAAGAAGCAAATTTGTTGTTGCAACAAACCAAAAACTAAAGTATTCTTTACAGAGTTTTCTTAATAATAAAGTTTTCATGATCTAATAAGATATATTAGATTTATAATGGTATAATGTAACATTATTGTTTTACTTTGTTATAGTTCTTAGTATGTTATCCCATTGTAATTAGTTTGGAAATTTGGCTTGACGAAGGAAAGACGGATAATAAACTTTCCGAAAATTTTCGTTTGTCTTTATTTCATGAAGCGTTTATCTTTATTTGATAAAATTATTTAAGAAGACAAGAAGACGATATTATAAATAAATATGAAGATGTGAATATTATATAATATCATAGTAATGCTGTTCTGTACCTCCAAGTTGGCCCTTATGCCGGTGTAGTAGACGAAACACTTTTTTAAGAAGTTTTCCATACCGAGCTAAGCCAATACATCAATAGAAGACCTCTGCATATATGGATTGGCCAGCCAGGTCTCCCGCCCTTATTCCTGTCGAACAAGTGAGGGATTCCTTTCGTGAGATGTATTGCTGTTCTCATTCCCCTACTCAAACCCTGCAGAGACATGGAAGACCTTTAAAAGAGGAATGGCCACTGGTGCTTATTGAGTTCCCAAACATAATCATTAACAACATGAAACATTGCCTTAAGGTCGCTTTACACGTCCAATTTGAGTAGGCTATATCGATGGCAATGTTAGAATAGACTGCCAGTGAATAAAAAGCTTTAAACCTCTGTCTTTCCATATCGCCTTCCATCAGACGGAAAATTTACTCTTCACAGTTGTCGTCTGTGTCGCCTATGTTTTATCTACGAAAAAATTGCATTGATTTATATAAAAATCATTTACTCAATGCATCGAATGGGCGAAAGAATGTTTTTAATTAATTAAAATAGAAAGTATTTAATTGATGTGATGACCCGATGTGATGGTTTTGATGCTAAAATTATATTTCCATACTAAAAAAACCTACAACTTTTAGTACAGCACCAATTCCCTCCATTATTTGCATTTACCAAGGACTGGGTTGAGGTTCCACCATCAGTCCCATTATATTCTGAATTTATGTTCATTAGGAGATTAAGTTGTTTTCAGATATTGATGACATTTTCCCCTGAATCTAACCTTTTCTCTCTTCCCTCAAAAGAAATCCTCAACAAATTCAGTTCATGATAATTACTGCCTCTAAAGAGCATAAATTGGGTAACGTTATTGCAAAACTCACAGACACAGATGCCTATTTCCACTTCAGACTGCGGTGAGTGAAAATTACACAGCCATCATAATGAACAGAAATTGTAGGACTCATCTGTTCCCATTTAAGGGAAGAATCTCAATCGTTGTAAGCCCTACATTCAAAATAAATATCTTCCAAAATGCTGATGATGCTCCTAATAAACTCAAAAGCTTTGCACTCAAACCAAGGTTTACATCTACACTGATGAAAACTTTCAGAAGAACAAGTTCTTTTAGCAGACATTCAATAAACAACCACGATGTAGGACACATCTAGCTTCCCTATCTATTGAACTGAACGTAATCTTCAAAAAAAAATTCCCCATCAATATCAATTCAATTCCTCAATTATATTGCGATCTTTATATCTTCAAAAAGTGGGTCACTAACTTACTTCTCCTTGTCAGCAGAATTCTCTTCCAACCTTCATAAGGTCAGTTACCTTCCAATGGATTTCTTATCACATGGTAGTCTCAGATAATGAAGTCACTGGCAGACTTGCAAAGTTCAGATCCAACAATGAATATAAATAAATAAGCTTAACGTGCAGGCAAACGATTTAGTGAAAAAAAAAAACCTGCACACAAATAAACAAAAGGTGCTCGCCAACTAGCTATCATGTGAGGAATCTGGGACAGCCGTTTCAGCCTTATTAGGCTTCTTCAGCCAGATTTACCCATGATGGTAGTTCAGAGTTTTTTATCATCGTTGCATTGATTTGTTTGAGGGCCATTTCGGGGAGCTGAAATAGTTTCCTCATTTGTCTCTTACTCTGAGCTACTATCAAGGGTAAATCTGGGTGAAGAAGCCATATGAGGCTGAAACAGCTGTCCTAGATTGCCGACATGATAGCTCAGGGTGCGAGAACTGTGTGAGCTTTTATTAGTGCAATCTGAACTTGAGAAAATCATTTGATAATTGTTAACATCTACATTGTTATTGTTCAAGCGCTACATCGTTCGTAACAATAAGACAAGAATACCACGTTACAACAATACTATTGAATGTGATATTCGCCGATGACAACAAAGGACACCTGTTCTTTTGTTAGAGGATTGGAAGCAAGATGGCGATGATTGAACAAGAATGCTTCTTCTTATGATCTGCCGGAGATTTCTTTACTGTCTTCAACTTGGATATATATATAAAATCTACTACACACAACTTGAAGTCATCCTCTTCAAGTTACGTAATGCAATAATTCCAATTAATTATTGCAATTTAGAATTCAGAATGTATAGAATATAAGTATAAAAATTAACTTACATTTCTAAACATATAAAATTTGCCGGACAGCTATCTGAAATTTAAAAACCCAAAATTTTCTATGTATGTATGTATTTGAAAGAAATAATTTTTCGAAACAAATATATATAAAAACAAAAAAGTATATAAAAAAGTATATAATTTCAAAGAAAATAAAAAAGAATATAAAAATTTTTAAAAAAAAAAACTTAAAAAAAGAATATATATTTAATAAAAGGAGCAATTTTCTTTAAATAATGCGTTATAATGATTAAAAGAGGTTTAACGTGCCCTGAATAATTCAAAATAGACATCAATCGCAAGAAGGCACCAAAGCTAAAGTTAGGATTCGCACTTTGAGTTGTCATCGGGAAGAGACTGGGACGGACCGTTTCGTCCTCATTAGGACTCCTCAGCCAGCCAAACTCCTCCGATGACAACTCAGAAAGTGCGCACGGTGTTAGTATCCCGACTCTCGCACCCGAGAATGGGATCTCCCACCGGAGAGACAACTCAGCACTTTCTGAGTTGTCATCGGAGGAGTTTAACTGGCTGAGGAGTCCTAATGAGGACGAAACGGTCCGTCCCAGTCTCTTCCCGATGACAACTCAAAGTGCGAATCCTAACTTTAGCTTTGGTGCCTTCTTGCGATTGATATCTATTTTGAATGCGTTATAATGACTTCCAAATTTTTAGTTTCAAAAATTTAACACCAGATGCCGCTGATGAAGTGAGTAAAACAGAACTCACAGAAACAGCTTTCTGAAATTTGTATTGGGTTTTTAAATTTCAGATAGCTGTCCGGCAAATTATATATATATATGTATATATGTGTGTGTGTGTGGATTCAGGGATGCGTTCGTTTGAATTATCGGAATCGTGATAATAATAATTCCCACTGAACATACGATTCACTAATATGTTTTATCAACTTTTTCAGCATAATCGAGAATAGAACGAAGGATGCCATGACGTATTTTCGGTGCAACGTCTTCGTATTGATTTTATAAGAGTTTATCTCGTGTTTGGAGCCACGTAGAATTATTCCTGAATAAGGATAAGCAAGTAGGTCAATCTTTGAAAAAATATATCAGGGATATATTTTAGGGATATGCCTAGTTGAAACGAAAGCAGTAAATTTAACTGAACGAATAGGAATTTAAAGAAAATTAATTGAACATTGAGACTGAAGATTTCAAGGGAACTGTTTAATAAAGTAGTGAAGACTTTTCTTTATTAAATGATATCTTTCAAAGTTACGAACGATTTAGTGCAAATACAATTAAAGAACTTATAAGCTTAGAAGTTAAATAAATTTAGGAATCAAGTGAAACAAAGGAATGTTCAGCAGTAATCTATATTTATTGGGAATTCTAAAGTTACTGTCGAAACTCGATGAACGATAAGTTTCTAAACAACAGAACTTTTGATAACAAAGACTGTGTTCAAATAAGTTATAGCTTATAAGAAGACGTAGAAAAACAAGTTGTATTACTAGCGAAAAGCTATTTTATTTATATGTGTGTATTTACAAGTTAACTTAGTTATATAAATATTTATATACAATTTTGGAAGTTCTGTTTATTTATGATTCAAATGTTTGTGAGGCCCTAAACTACGGAAAGAACTCAAACAGATAAAGTGTTACAATTAGCTGGCTCTGTTTCTAAATGTTAAGATCTGAAATCTAGTTTTGTTATTTTAAAAAAAAAATCAGCAGAATCATACAATCTAGATTTTTCACCCATAAGAACCTTTAATTTATTTATTTGCAGTTTATTTTTTTTCACTAAACAATGAATCTAGATCTAAGCTTTCTGATCTAAACCATGAAAACCATTTCTAATTCTCAGTCAAATGCAAAAGCAATTGAACCTCCAACTTCACTCACTAATGACTTAGTGACTTTCTATCCATTAATTAACCAAGAAGACTTCGCTCTCATTTCTGTCTAAGATCTGGACACTGGAAACCTACGCATTTCTTCGATGGAATCAAGACTTTCCTCATCTCTTGCTAAAGGAATGGTTTCCCAGTCTATCCTCTTCACACTAAACATCAAACATGACATTGCGTTTTGTTTTCCCATCAAAATTATTAGCATATACAACCTTCACGAACTCTTAACATTAAAAGATTAAAGAATAAGCAAGAAAAAAGAAGATTAAATTTTGCTGATTCCGTAAGGGAAAAGGGAGGGTTGGTGAAAGTAGAACAACTGAAATACAAAGGATTCTAAATTATATGAACAACTGCTAATAAGGAATAGACGTGAAAAAGAAAGTATTCAGTAGGAATTTTATTACATATATAAACGGAAGTACAAGAATTAGACAATAATTGAATATTGTTAAAGGAGAATATAGGTACATAAATCACCAAACAAGCATTTTTTAATTAATTAATTCTTTAATTATTACTACGAGATTTTTAAATAAAAGCTGTCTGTAGGTGCTACGGATACAATACAGTTCAAATGAATACAGTAAATGTATTATTTATAGTTAATATACATAATAGTAACAAAATATACGTGGTTAAATAATTGTAGTAATTAAATATAAATAAATTAATAATTACAATGTTTACATACGTTATAAAGTGATTTGTTTATAGTGTATTAAAGTAAATAACAGTAATAAAAATGTAAGTGATTAGATAATTATAAAAATTAAATATAAATAAAATAATAATTACACTTCTTAATGAAACAATTTGATTATAATATCTACAGTAAAATTTAAAATTTGAAATAAATATATTTACATTATCAGTTTCGGCTTTCACACCCTCAGCCTTGACACCTCCGCAGAGATAGTGTCTTTCGAATAAATCAAGATACGGCTCTCGAATAAATAACAATCGAACACAGTGGATATGAATAACCTAAGAGTAATGCAGTGGGATTGGGCGGTCACCCTGGGAGTAATGGCGTCAAAATGCTGGGCCCGAGTGAAAATGAGCCAAGACCCCCTTACCTCAATCCGCAAACATCAAAATAATAGATAATATACTAGTAAATCCAAATAATAATTACTTGAAACTTTATTAATTAAGTTAATAATTAACTTCACTTTAAAATATTATTTAACTACTGGATACGTGAATTAGAAAAGATGCAACAACAAAATGTATAGCTCAATCAAGAAATGATTTATTAATCTTAACAACATATATATATATATATACAAAAGATATACAAATTATCCCTCCAAAATCCTTTCCCCTTTTCTTAAATAATTTTCAAATCCCCTCCCATAAGGTGCATCTGAAATCCAACATGAACCCAGTCTCGTTACCCTGAATTAAAACTAACCCACAAAGAAACATAATCTCCCCCAAAAACACAATATATACAAGTACAAAACAAATATATATTTCCTCTAACCAAAACGAAATTTTTCAATACACTTATACAATTTATGCATTGGCTGAGTAGTTGTTTTCTGTTCAAACCTAAACTTAACTTTGGCTGACACAGTTTCACAAGAAAGTATAATTTTGATTAGTTCGTAAAAGTCTTATACTTTGCTATCTTTCCCTCCTTTTACTTTGCCTTTTGTTTGATTTTAATTTATACTTCTAGTGTTCGTAGTAGAATTTAATTGTCTTTCACCATTTACAAAGGCAAATCTAACTCCTCAGTATTACTAATATTGTTTATTTCTATTGGCTATCACCTATGTGATTTGAGCATACACACACAAAAGTTCGGAGATGTATTTTCAAATATAAAATGTTTTATATCACAGATTAGGGTTCCTTTTGTTCCCTGGCCTATTTCTCCTCCCAACAAATGTTCGTTACGACGCACCCTAAAATTAGTTTGGTGGGCACGAGAACAACACACGGCTAGTTCCCACAATCTTTTCTCTTACAGAGAATTCTACGTTTTCTGATGCAAATTGACCCAAAGTTAATTGTTCTCAACTCGTTTGTTTAGGAAATCCACTTTCCTGTCAACACACTTGTTTCTGTTCATCGGCTAGATGTGCGACCCCCTAACAAATGCGTTTTTACTTACGGATGCGGACGGTCTAGCTCCGGTCGGACCAACCTTGATTACGGCAGCGTACGACGGACGTCTGACCTTATCCTCTTTAATCTGCAGGTACGGGGCCAAGTCGTTGACTCCTTGTACTCCCTTAGCATTTGCACTTACACATCGTGAATCGACGCACAAAACAGCTAGCATCTTGCCTGTTGCCTTCACAACGGTTATCCTTTTCCCGGAGTGTTCTATGGCATCTTAGGTCAATATAAGAATCTCGCTGCCCGAGATTATGAGGTGACCTTACTGCTTGGGCTAACTGGGGTAGACTGAGTGTCCGCGGGTCCCGTCGTCTCAGGGTGCCCTTGCACTCATTTCTACTTCTCGGCGTTCCAATGGGACGACGACCGGATTAACGTCCGAAGTTCTAAAACACTGGCCGGCTCGGTCGCCACCGAACGGCCGACTCCCCTGCGTCCCCCATCAGGTCTTGTCTTTTTATGGAGATAGATTAATAATATTTATTTATTATTATTTTTTATTGTTATTCATTATTGTAAAAAATTACCTCAATAACGGTGTGAAATTTGATTGGTTTTTAGTTTATTTTAATTAAATAATAAACTAAGTACGGAAATATAAGCTTTGAAATTCACTTTTGTTATCAAACTTTCATGAAAAAATATCCAAATTCAATAATTGCAAAAAACACCACTGGTCCTAATCTGATGGCCACCCAATGTAGATGTAATTAAATCAATTAATTAAGTCAATTGTAGTTGTAAATGTTTATACTATGTATTTCAGTTTACAAACGTTATTCAGATTTTTGATTTTTCTCTATATTGTTAGTTTCTATTTTATTGTAAATAATTATTCAAATAGTGCATAACACCGAATAAAATTGAAACAAACAATTCAATCCCCATATTAATAAGTGGGCTCGCCTGCAAAACATTTCGGATGGTGTGGGAAAGGATATATTCTCTCGGAATGGCTAACTTTAGGACCATCTAACGCCTTAATGGGGTGTTTTCGGACATGGGTTCATGAGGAATATTGTAAATGGAATCTAATATAAATTATTATGAATAAATTAATATGTATAATTTATTTATATGGCTTGAAACGAAATTTAAAATTATTATTTAGTTTCGAGGCAAATTAAAATAAATTAGCATATGGAATTATATTGCGCTATGTCATGAAAGAAAGAAAATAAAATGAGCTGCGCAACCTCGATCGTGTCAGAGGAGCGAATCCAAGCATAAGAATCACGAATAGACGAAGATTCGCAGTTGCTGAGTGAGAATCCCGAAGCAGCGTGAGATTCTCGTAAACAGAGAGAGAATCCGTGAGTAGGAGAACCTGATGTAATCAAGTAGGCTGGAGACAGGCAACTACGTCTCCCGTGAAGCCCGACGCATTGTGGGAAGTGGGTGACAGCCAAGACAAGTAGAGTCAGATGATCGGCCGATCAGCTGTTCAAGTGAATTCGACTGAACGGAGTGCCAAAGGACAGATTCCTTTACCGTGACTGAATCCCGGACGAGTTTGGAATTATTCTCGTTGTTCGTGTTAAACAGAGTGTACTTCACGCAAGGTGAAAAGCCATAAAGTAACAATGGACTGTAAGTACTTTTTACATTCAACCTTTAGAGCGAAAGCGCTCGCCAACGGAAAGTAAATTGTGCTTCAATGGAATTGTGATAAAGGAAGATTTTGTGCTTACAACCGAAATGAATTATTCTAGTGAAGTGAAATTATATTAGTGAAGATAAGTGAGAATTATAGGAAGTTCGTTAATATTGGAATTCTAAGAAGAATTAAGTTTCATTATAGTAAAATTGTTAGATTGATTATCAAGTGCGTGAAATACAGTTATATTGGTAGTTTAGTGCGACAATTTCAAGAGGAAATTAGTGCGACGATTTAATTAGTATTAAAATTAATCAGCAGAAATAAGTTGATTAGAAGTTCTTTAAGTTTATTAGTGAACATTAGCAGTAACTGTAATCCAGTGTTTAATCACTAAGTTAGTGTATGATATTCAGTCCTTTAGAATTAAATATCAAGGTGATATTTGCGAAGAGAAGAACGGTAAATTCTACAGAAGTAATTGAAGTAATTATTGAGGCCCTAGCAACGTGCAGGAGTAGAGAAGAAGAGAAGGACTATCTATCAGAACATTGTTAGAACTTTCTAACGTTAGCTTCATTTCATATTTGAAGCTAGATGCTACATGTGCAAATTGACCTTTGTAATAATTATTTATTACAATAAATCTTTTAAGATTTGTTTTTAATCATTTGTGTTGGTGTATGTGGAAAAAAAATTTATCTACATTTGTATAACTCAGATACAAATATATTGATCCTTAGCCATGTCCCTACATGTGGTTTGAATATTACATACGAATTTTGCAACACTATATATATAGAATAATAAAATTTCATAATAAAAGAATTTAAACTTTCAGTTGGATTGGAAATTTCACCTGATTAACTGAAAATTAATTAAAAGCAAACACTTTACATCTTCTAATAAAATATTTTTTTTAATAAAATTTCAATTGTTACAAAATCTAGATGTTGTAAACTGAAACTAGGTTCTAATATAATGATATGAAACCTAATACTTGCATCTATTCTTCGAGTCTTCTTTTAATGAAGATTCAATTTATGAATGTTTTGGCCATAATAACGATCATTTGATCATAGTTTCCATCTGTTGATGTTTCCAGTGAATTACTGGATATTACTGAGTCTGTGATTCTATCAATTGGTTAATTTAAAGTCAGCATTAAAGTCGTTATTGTGGTCATGTCTTCTGCTAACGATAAAACACTGAAAGATAAAAGCCAGAGAATGGAACTCATCTTATAGTATTTCAAGAATGTATTTTTCCTTTACTTTTTTAAATGGTTATTTGTAATAATGATAATGAAAATTTGTATACTTTTGCGTCTGGGTGTCTTAAAGAAGATAAGATGATAACCCCAAAAACTTCCTTTTTTGGAAATATTGATTTTATTCATTAATCTCATTTCTTTTCACTGTATAGATTCCCTTGCTAACAATATAGACTATACTTGCTAAGTAATACACTTTAAGAAAATACTTTATCAAAGATGCTAACACAAATTTGTCCCATGAAAGATGCTAACTTTTACTTTTTGCGCTTGCTAATACATTCTATAAACGGACGTCTTCATGACATCTAAGTCATGACGACGTCTGTTTAAAGAATGTATTAGCAAGCACAAAAGTAAAAGTTTAATCACTCTTTGGGAAAGTGGATCATTTGAAAAGAAATTACAATTAGAAATATTTTTGCAACTTAAGGTCAATTTCTTTCCAATCATTTCTTAGTATCGTTAATGTGCTGTGAAACGAGTAATTTTGTTTCAGTGAAAGTAATTAAAATTTTAAAAGACTTTGTTAGTCATTACAATGCAGCTATTGGTGAAATCCAAGCAAATTTTCAAAAAAGCTTTTCTTATTTTCTAAAAAACTTTATAATTTAGAAAATATTTATAATAATGCCTTTTTATAATACCTATCGAAATCAACATTTATGAAGTAACAATAATTTCGTAGTTTTTTTTTAATTATCAGAGGTTTATTATTGAGTACTGTAAATTTTTATTAACATAGAATGACCAGTTTATTTAAAAAGACTTGTCCAGATAATAACAGTTTAGCTTCTTTGTTTTTGATTTTTAAGGATAAAGAAAAGCAATTCTACACCTTCTACAAAAGATGGAATGCAAATACCGAGAAATAAACCTAAATTCCCACAAATATTGGCGAAAATAGCGTTAGCATTTACTTTAAAGTAATCAAGAGTAACAAGGAATATATTGGATTGAAAGAAACAGACAAAGGCATAATTGTTTGAACCGCCAGGGATGACTAACTTGAATTTAGCAATGTTTGCATTAAAAATGTACTCCTGTGATTTCTTGGGACAATGACACTTATCTCCTTCGATGAACTCAGTAATTACTTTCTTCGAAATCTCCATTGAATGGTTGAAAGATTGAGGATCGGAACACCAGCTTTTATTTGACTTCGTCATAAATGGTAACCTAAGTAAAATAAACAAAGAATTTTATTCTATAGCAATAAGGAGGAAAAGGAAATCGTTAATCATTAGTCTCTATCGGAGCTTATCAAATTTATACAAATCTTTTATTCTGAATTTGACCTCAGGATTTACTATTAACATCAGTTCTTGTTTTCTCAAAATATTTTTACTTACAGTTTTGAAAATTTATAATACGATATATTAATATTCCAAGCATTATACGTATGGAATTTATTTGTTTTAAACAAGAAGATGATAAAAAAATACGTTGTCATGGTAAATATAAATTTTATATTGTTCCAATTAAGTTCTGTCTTATTTTATTTGCTTTTTCATAAAATCAAAATTAGTAAATCCTTAAAAGTTTATTTATTTAGTTTATTTAAATTAACCTATGAAAGAAAACTCATCGAACATTTTGAAGTGTACATATTTTCCAATATTGTGCGTTTTTCTGTATTTGTTTTAAAATTTCACAAATAAGTACAAACAAACGTTTGTTATTTACTTTTGAGAAAATTATGGATTTCAAATACTATCAAGTAATACTACATTTAACATTTAAAATTAAGTAATGCGAGAACTAAATATAGTGTTTATGTAATGTAGTAAAGAAATTAAACAAAACATTTGTTTCGTTACCTGCATGGTAGAAGTTTTTCAGTCATATTATTGAAACACTTTCTTTCACAATTAATTACATCTACCTGATTGGCAACTGGTTTCTTGGGATGATTAAGACGAACAACCTTAAAAAAATAACATTAGATATTTACAGTTTTAGAAATTAAATAGAAGAGATGATCGGGTTCCATTCTTGCAGTTCATTAGAAAAATTAAGAATTTTAATGCTATATGTTTGTTCTGAAGAACTTTGTTGAATTCTTTTACTAAAGAGATAAAGTATTATCTAAGATAATAGTTTTTGTTCTTTAAAGTGTGTATACATTTTTCTGGCGGACCCTGTATGTAAGGATAGTTACAACTAGATTACAAATAATAGCTGAACCTCTTCTAGAAGAAGAACAAAACGGATTTCGCAAGCGGCATTTCTCCATGATAGCATATTTACAATACAATAAATGATAGAAAAATGTCGAGAACACAATCTAGAGACACACATTTCTTTTATCGATTGAAGTAAAACATTTGACAAAGTTAAAAGACATAAATTGTGGAATGTGCTGGAAGAGTGAAGAATTCAAAGGCACTTACTAGAAACTGTTAAGAGCTTGCACAAACGCTCTGTTCTTATTTTAGACTATGACACAGATCCATCTTTGATATCGATTTGAAACCGATTATAATAAATCAAGGTTTCAGAGAAGGCTGTGTCTTTCGCCCTTATTGTTTAATTTTTGCCTTCATGATCTGTTAAAAAAGTGGAAGGTTATTGCACCAAAGGGAATACAGCTTCATCCGAAAAGACACATTAATTCAATGTTATGTGCAGATGATCAGGCTTTGATGAGGCAACTTCTGAAGATGACCATCAAAGAAGCATTCACAAATTGAATATTATAGCTACAGACTATAACTGGCAAATTCTCAGAATCAAAAACGAAGTTATTGGTTTTTCTAGGAAGTAAAATTATAAGATCAAATATTTCTATTGAAAACGTCTGCTTGGAACAAATCACACATTTCAAATATCTGAGAAAAGAGAAGTTTCTCACCAATATGACCGAGACAACAAGCTGGCAAACTTTTCTAGAATGTGTCAAACGATATGGAAGATCCTTGGGAAAACAATGTAGAAGGGAAACACAATTGAAATTTTACAAAACAATGGCAGTACCAGCCCTACTGTATGATAGTAAAACTTGTGTAATTAGAGCTAAAGACGATAGTAGAATTCAAGCAGATGAAATGGGTTTCTGTGAGCGGTAAAAGGTTGTACCCGCTTAGACCATCTTAGAAACAAAGAAATAAGATGTGATTTAGATACATACTCTACTCTGAACAAAATTAAAGATACCGTTAAAACTAGTATGAACATATAATCAGAATGGAAGGAAATCGCTTTCCGAAATTAGCTCTGTGGAAGACGCAATGTAGGCCGTCCTCTCAAAAGATATAGGTTGGTTGGGAAAAGGCTAGAAGGCCTAATCCTTAATGATGACGATGATGATGTGTAATTCTCCTCCTTACCACTGTATTCCACGTAAAAGAATTCTTTGATTGCAGACGTAAAAAATTCCTTGATTGCAGAAGTAAAAAAATTCTTTGATTGTAGACATAAAAAAATTATTTGATTGCACACGCAAACACTCTTGAAGAAATTAAATGACTTCTGTATTGCAAGTGAATTTTCTTCCTTCTAGAAAAATTTCAAAGAAATGAAAGTCCGATGGGGCGAGATCCAGAGTATATGGTGGATGGGTAACCCACTTTACATTTTAATTTCTGAATCGTAGTCGTCGTGTGAGCAGTGACGTTAGGGCGGAGTATATCTTGCAGGAAGCGGACTTAAGTTTGCTTTATTTTCCTCTTGTTAGGAATGACTGTTTTTACGAGGCCAGCACCAGGATATTTTAATAGTATCCCGCGTTTATCGATGTTCGTTCTGTGAGGAAATCCAAGTGAAAAACACTGTCTTTCCTTCAAAAAAAGTAGTATATCTGCTGAAAATGTGGTCTTTGGTTTCTTCTGTTGAGGGACGTCATTGTTATGTTCATTGTTTTTCCAGAGTTTGTCTTCATTCAACTGTCGCAAGAGTGGTTGACATACTTCTTCAAAGGTCCATATACTCCCCTGTGAAGGTTTCACTTCCTTCCTGGTAAGAAATTTAATAATAACATGTTCTTGATGCTTGGATGTTCATTTGTTGATGCTTGGATGCACTACAATTTCACTTACGACTGTAACTTTTATTAAATTACATACTAATGGCCGATTGTTTGGTTAATGTTCATCCATGTTCTAAAGTATTACGTGACAGGCAGGACTTGCCTCGTTCCTTTGGCTCTTGATCTAAATTATAAATGAAATTTGAACACTTCTCATACTTTATTTACTATTCTCTTTCGGTGTCTGAATTTTCTTATTTTAAATAACAAAACAAATAAAACATATTGTAATATTAGAATTCTCATCTTATTTAAATCTCTTGATCAAATGTGTCACGGACATTTTGTCGTGCCATTTTTCTTATTTACCTCTATTTTTAATTGATTTATTTTATCCTCTTCCTTATTTATTATTTTAACTTGGAAAAGTTTATTATCTTGTGTAATTACTTTCAGCCTATTTTCTTTCTCTCTCCCTTCCTTTTTGTCTCGTTACTATGGCAATCATACTTTGCTTTTATTACACATCCTTATTTTCCCGTGGCAACTTGACCTTCTCTTTCTTTTTGCAATCCTTATTATTTGTTCTGTCTTGTGCTTGGCTAAATTTTACTGTCTTCTATCATCCTTAACCAATTATTTTTTCGCTTTTCTTTTCTGTGGAAATCTTCTCTTTTCTTTCGTCTTTAGATTAATTTGAAATGTACTCAGAGATCGTCTTGGCTTCACTCTTGTAAACAAAAAATGTAATCTTCTAAAAAAACAGGACGATGTGAGTATCCTCTACGTTGTAGATTCATTATCTTAACTCATTATCATCAGTTAGTGGTATACAGTTTCACGGAAAGAGCGGACGGGCTCATTTTACCCGTACTTTGTTTCATCGCCAAATGATTGTGTTCAGCGAACGATGGAATTTGTAAAAAACAATTGTGCCGTGTTTGTGCTTCAAGAGAATCATCTAATCTGGCCAGACGAGTAAAACTGCGGTTCAAACTGCAGGTAACTAGTGACTTTAAGACTGGGACAATCGTGCAAGTAAATTTTTTCTCCATTTTCCTGCTGATCAGATCGGCGAGACAACTGCTACTGGAAATCAGTCATCTGAACTCTCAATCACATTCGTCAACTGCATTTCTACAGGGCTGTAATTTTTGTATTTATTTGTGTTTAAATTTTTATTAAGGACTCAGATGATCATCTTGCCGTGCATTTCTCTTGCGCTAGTTATATTTTTTTTTTTATTTCTTCATCTCATTGTGTGCGATTTCCACAGAAAACTATATTTTATTCTTGATTCACTTACTCATTTTTATTCTTGTGGGTTAATCCTTTGTATAAAACTTATTTATTGTACATTGAGTGAAGTTTAACATGTTAACTTTTTTCATCTATCTGACTATGTTTTATCTTGTCCCCTTATCTTCTTTACATCTTTCTTTTGAAAAAAAATTATTGTTTAAACACATTAAAAAAATCCTGTTTCTTTAGTTTTCATTGAGGTGTTTGAAATGTATTCTTTAGTATTAGATATTATCATTATTTACACTATCAATTTATTGATTATTATCAAAATTTTATTATAGCTAATTCCATCTTTTTTCTTTACTTATCTGCTTTTATCGCTAGTTCTGTGTTATTTCTGTTTTTCTTTTGCAATCAATATGCTGATTCTCTATTTCTTCTGTAAAAGAAGACGAAATATCGTTGAATAAAGAAGAATTGATAGAATTATGTATTTTACGTTTTTTAATACAATATCAGTTGTTTCCAACAATGACTGAAACTTTTAAAAATCTATCTTATGTTCTGATTGATGTTTTGGTTTTACTTAAGTTTAATCAATATTTTTTCATAAAATAGCTAATAAGATGAGCTGAGACATTGCCTACAATTGGAAACTTACAACATTGTGCTATGTTTAATAAATATGGCTTTTACTGTAAGTAATGGTATTTGGTACATTACACACAAGATAGTCGCAAGTTACAAAAACGTGTATCCCAAAGTACAACATGGGACACTTGCAATACCTTTAAAGCAATCATTACTAAAACGTTTCTGAGCAAGGTACAACGAAATAGAAATGGTACATAATTCCAAAACTGATAAACTACATAATGTAATACCAAAAGCATGCTTTTATAAAATTGCAGCCTCTATAAAAATATTTATCAAAAAACTGTTCTAAGGTGCGATACCTTTCCCTACACATGAAAAATAAATAAAAACTACATAAAGAAATATTATGATAAATTTGAGCAATCTAATGATATAAATATGCATTGCTACGAGATGATTTTGATTTGTTTATCTTAACTTATTCAAAGTATGGTTTATGAATGAAAATGACTCAATAAACATCTTACTTTCTGCTATTATCAGACAATTTCACTTCTGTAGAAGCTGATAATTCATTTTCCGGAAACCATTGAGCTAAGATATTTTAATTAAAAAAGTTTAATAGGTGAAAGATTATCTAAAACTTTAGCATTCATAAAAAATAAATAAAAGTATTGTTCATATTATGACGTCATGTTTTACCTCCAACTTCAAAAATGTTCCAAACCAAAAAATTTGGAAACCTTCCAAATTTAATTATTATGGCTGCATTTTTCCAAATGGTCTTGCATATTTCATGTATATTAATAAACTTTTGCATTTCTTTAAAATTAATAGATAATGGAATGTACAAGAACCATTTGAAGTGATTCCGTTCTTCTTTATTATTGAAAATGGAAATAATGGAAATAACGTGTTATTAGAACAGTCTCTAAAGAATCCTACTAATTTACCATGAATGTACTATATTTAATTGCTGTGCAAGCCATAAAAGTAGTATTTTAACAATTCAGATTATCTTATCTTATTAGCATTTATTGATACGAAAGTTAATCCATATTCAAGTGGTTTAGCAAGCTGCGGATCTAGTAAAAGTGGGTCATCATATTCTTCATGAAAATAGAGCTGTATGAAAAGAAGTATTTCTACTATTTAATAAAAATTTTTGTTTAAAATAATTTATTAAACTAAGGAATTTTTTGGAGAATATCAGTCAATAGTTTCCAATTTCAATTTCAAGATGAGGGAGGATATATAAGTCGTCTTGTTAAAGGATTATTTACTTAGAGAAGGAATTTATTTTAGATATTGAAATATATTTTATTCACAACCTCCATCTTGAAATGTTTTTCTGAAGAAAATGAGCTGGTGTTCTAGAAAGATATTTGTTCTCTTCTAGACAGTCTTTAGATATTAAATCTATCAAAGTTAGCTTGAAAGCTGGTTTCTTTTGCATTATTGCAATTGCACTTGTCTGCATGAGTTTTGTCTCAAGAAAACCAATAGGTTTCCTTAGTGTAACTTTATGCTGAATTCAAATATGTATTTAGAATTTCTTCATCAACTGTACTTTTTCTTTGACAATGACTTTTTAGTATATGATTTTTTTTGTATTTTTCGTCATCTTTCCTACTTTCCTAGATGAAACTTCTATATTTATTGTACGTATTATGTGTTTGTTAAATACTCAGAAAAAAAGTTTGTATTCATACTGACAAGGAAACCTCTGGAACCTTAAAATCACAGATTTTAATGAAACTTTGCAGAATGAATCATTAGATTGTGTTTATAAAATGAAATAAATCTTAGATGCGGAATCGACCGCGAAGGACCACTTTTTTTGGGACAAAAATATAGATCGTTTTACCTCTAAAACACCAGATGGCGCTAATGATTTGTTGCTAACGTCTATATCTAGTAGTTTCCTACACATTCTAATAGCTAAGTTAAGTGGCACCATCTGTTGTTGACTCGTGATATAAACCTATTTAAAGTCTTTATTTTGTTTTAAAAATAAAGTTTTCAAATTCGGAAAGATTCTTAAACGTAAATTAGAAAGAATCAGATATAAGAGGAAACCTTCTACATTAGTTGGTTATGATGTATAATATATTGATAAATCAATTTCATTTACAACGCTGATCAATTCATCGGCATCAAAAACACAGCGTGCGTTGAATCTAACGAATTTCAATGCATTTTTAAGAATTAAAAGTTCTGATGATTTACTTCAATAAAATATTTTGTGTATTGGGTCCTTTATTAAACAGTCTCCTCTATATTTGAATTGGCATTAATTTTTTTTTATCATTCTGTAGCGTAGTTATTAATAATGATAATACAACACACAAACAATGATAATGATTAAACATTAACAATAATGATAATACAGCACATAAATAATGATAATTAGAGAACATTAACAATAACTATGTTTCATAAAGAATGATAACATTCTTTTATATATTGAAACATTGCTAATTTTAAGGAATTTATCTTTATTGAAACAATTTTTACTATTAATAAAACATGTTCTATCATGAGTTTTTCCTTCTCTTCAGAAATTTCAACTATAATATTTACAATAGGATCTGAGTTATGTCTCATCTGGGTTATTTCTTCACAATGATCCGCCGAATGAGAAATTTTGCTTTTTTTTATTCGGAAATGCTCTAATGTGCTCTGCCAATCTTTCTCTTAACGTTCTCCCAGTACTCCAAAAATAGATGCCCCCACAATCTCTGCAAGCTAAGTTATAAACTACCCCAAATCTTATTTAACATGTTTTCATTCATTTCTTTCTTCAGTTTGAACAATTTATTTCCTTTATGAAAAACTAAACTTTATTTTATAATTATTAATATATCAATTGTTAATATATAAAAAATGTTTTTAGTTCTTTTAGTTGTTTTGTAACCCTATATTATATAGAGGCAAAAAGAATAGTTTTGTCCTCTTATACAACTGAGGAAATTTTTAGAAAAGAAAAACGAAATATTGGGAACATTCAAGATATATAGCAAAGAAATTTAACGTGCTATAAATATAAGTAACTAAAGGAAAGGAAAAGCAGCACTTGAAGAAAAGGAGAAATTGCCTTTTTGATTAGATTATGGAAAGGAATTGGAAACGGCCCTTTCGTCCTTCTACGGACTCATCAGCCCAAGCACGCCTTCCCTTAACAAAATCAGAAAGGCAAGATCTTGTTAGTAAAAGTAGAAGGACGAAACGGCCGTTCCCAATTCCTACCCATAATCTAATTAGAAAGGCAATTTCTCCTTTTATTCAAGTTTTGCTTTTCCTTTCCTTTAGTTACTCATATTCACAGCAGGTTAAATTTGTTTGCTTTTTACTTTGTAAATTTTTTCTTTGAATCTCCTGTTCTTTTTTAATTCCTTTCAGCCTATTCTCGTAGGAGAAAGGTTTTTGCTGGCGTCGAGAGACGCAGCAATTTACTATCTTGCCTTTTGTTGTTGGTGGGGTCACAGCCGGGTCGGCGGTGACTTTCACTAACAAGATCTTGCCTTTCTGATTTTTGTTAAGGGAAGGCGGGGTTGGGCTGATGAGTCCGTAGAAAGACGAAACGGCCGTTCCCAATTCCTTTCAATAATCTAATCAGAAAAGCAATTTCTCCTTTTATTCAAGTGCTGCTTTTCTTTTCCTTTAGTTATTAAAGATATTTGTTTTGAAGGATTTCTGGAGTAAATATCAATATCTCAGGCTTTCTACTTAAGGCAGAATGTTTGTGTATTAGGTTCTTTAATATTATGTAAGTATTAAATTTCCTAAAATTATAAACACCTGTCTCTTGAAAACCTTACCTGATGACAAAATCCTAAAATCATATTTGAATTGAGAATTAAAAGTACTTTCAGATTCACTTATTTTAATTCTTGAGACAAAAAAGAAATATTTTGTTCTAGTGTTATTTCTTTATCGTATCGTATTCATTAGCCCGGAGATCGAGACAAATTATTCCAGTAAGTTTCCTTCTAGGAAGTAGCTATGCTACTGGCATGAAGACGACATATAGAATAACTTTAGATAAAACTTTCAATGCGACAAATAAGATTGAAATATCTTAGGGAATATAATGGATATAAGTTTTTTGCTTGAACTCCGACTTAAGATATATGATGAATTGCGTTAATGAATATAATAAAAAAATTAATTTTCAAAATATTTTTATATTATTCTGGAAATACGGTTTGAATAATCTAATTTCGCGACATTATTTATTTAAAATTAACCAGAATTATATATTATTATTAATAACTATAGTAATCATATTCTCAATTGAAAAAGTAAACGAAATATAATATACTGTCAATAAAATTTGAAAGAATACCTTTAATTCTTTGGCTGCTAACCTAACCTTCAGCAAGTTTGTAGCGAGTCCCTCGTAATTAATTAATTGAGCTAAAACGAAAAGATGGGTTTATTCATTAGAACCAGTCAGACAGAAATCTTTTTTAGAAATGTCATACTCTGCAGAAAATATGGCAATATGTTGATCAAGATATAACAGGATTTTTATAGTTCAGGCTAAATTTCTGAAAACTTGAATTTTTAATAATTCTTACAGAATAATAAAAAGTCTAATGATGTTTAAATTACTAAAATTAGATATTGGATAAGATTTATTGCATTTACACAGATATTGTTATGAATTATTGGTATTTGGCGACAGTATAACTTTGCATTCATCATAAGGAATGCATTAGAAAGGTGGCAATTAGATCAAATCTCTTAAATTCAGATCAATTGTCCGAATTGAGAATGATTAGCAAAAATACTCATGCTTGCGCAGATACAAAAACAAATTGTAATTCTGAGATCACTTCGAAACTTTCTGAGTTGGTAGATATTTAAAATTAATGTTATATTCGCATTTCGTAACGAGATAACCCTTTGATATTGTGCTGATAAGTTTCGTCTCTGGTTCGTAAAAAAAGGTAGACTGCATCTTGCCGGATCTGAACTGGAATCTGTTTATTCAAGTGAAATCATAAATGTATGTACATGAGCTCTGATTGGTTGGTGTACTCTAACAATCAATTGGGGGATTTAAATGATATGTGCTCTTCACTTGATTTTAACTGTAGCATTTCAATTATAGGAAATTCTGAGTAGGACAAGAGAGAATTTAAAAATAAACAAACAGAATCGACGGTTAATGATAGAATTCGAAATGTTCAATAGATTAAATGTTGATTGATTAGAATACTAAAAATATATAAGAGTAAATAGAATAAAATAGAATAAATAAAACTATGACGCAAATACAACTAGAAAAATCATCACAAATATCTCCCCTCTTAAGATTTTTTGACCCGAAAATTATAGTCATGCATATATGAAACAACAACAATAATAAGATAATATATAAGACCACATGAAAAAAAAAAAAAATAATGTACTCAGAGAAAAAACATAAAACTATTTATAACTATTTACACTTAAGAACTTAAATGCATCGTTGTATCAGAATATAGTTGAAGCACTGTGAGGAGAAAAAAAAATCTCTAATTGTTCATTAAGAGTTCAACTAATGTTCACAAATGCTCACAAGTTCACTGAAAGTTCACTAAAAGTTAAATATCACTTGGATAGTCCTTGAATAGTTCTTAGGCACTGTGATCGGGTTTATGGCAGGACTCTACCTGAACGCAAAGTAATCCGTCGGGAAGTACAGATAGTGGATCGCTTTGCATCTGTGGTTCTACCGTCGGAGGTTCTGATTCATCGGCACTGAAGCATGACTTTAGACAAGCTATGTGGATCACTTCCGGATGGGAATGACTAATCGCAGGTCCGGAAGCAGCTGTAACCTCGTAGGTTACAGGTGATGTTTGACGGATCAATCGAAAGGATCCATACCCCGAGTGGAGTAGCTTCTCGGCCAGGCCGACTGGACAGGTGGGGATATGCACCCATACAAGTTCAGCAGGACGAAAAGCTAGTGGTCCGTGATATGCATCGTAAGGGCAGTTGTTGATGTATTGGGCGTCTCAAATGTTTATGCGGGCCAGCTGATGCACTTCGACTAGTGATGCTTTCAGGAGGGCACGGTACTCCTGTTGTGGTTCCGAATTGCGTTGGCAGTAAGGTATCTATTACAGTGCGGGGATTCCTTCCATGCAGGAGATAATGTCCTCCACGAAGAATTTCGCTGTCTCTGATGCGATGGCGTTTGGCAGGCTCCGGCAACTGCATACTTCGTGAAATGGTCGATCGCAACCACGATACATCGGTTACCGGCAGTGGAATTTGGGTAGTGGCCTAATAACTGTATCCCTATTCAGTAAAAGGGTGTTTCTGGGTAGATAAGGGCTGAAGGTTACACGTGCAAGTTGCGATGGGTTCTTCCGGGACTGACAAGTGATGCATCGGATGGCGAAATGGCGTACAGCCTTGCTTTGTCCCGGCCAAAAATATTTTTGGCGGACTCGTGTGATCGTCTTCGTTGTACCAAGGTGGGCGGCAGTCGGATCAGAGTGACAGGCTTCGATGACAGTTCAGCGGAGATGGCTTGGAATCACAAGTAGTAGCGGTTTTGGAGGTTGGTTCATAACGTCTTTCGTATAGGATATCATCTTTTAATTCGTAACTGTGTTTGTCAGGTTGTTGTGATGTCTGCAGTGCTTTGATGCTTTTAAGTAGGGTTTTTTTTTTTTTTTTTTTTTTTTTTTTAAGGACGAGGGAAATGCATTTACGCATACCAAGGAATTGGTAATGTGAGACTCAGTCATAAAAGACTACTACTCACTAAAACCCTACGTCCGACTTCCAAAACACCCTACACGGAACCACCGTCAGGTACTACATCGCGTAGGGCAGAATGACTAAAAGTCCGACTCAGATATCATTTCGCAACTGATCAAGTCTGATTTTCTCAGCCATACGAAGTTTCCGTATAATAGTGGCAGCATAGTCAGCCACAGCCGTCCAATTAGCCTGGGAGATAGTCATCAAGCCAACGATGTTCTCTGGAGTCACACGCTGTCGAAGGGATTTCTTCAGCTCATTTCTATCTTCATGGAAGCGTGGGCAGACAAAGAAGACATGCTCCACATCCTCGTCCAAGAACTGGCAAGTCGGACATGATGCACTGTCGACAATTCCGAAGCGCTTCTGATACGCTAGAAAACAACCATGGCCACTTAATAGCTGAGTCAGGTAGTGATCCACCTCACCATGCTTTCTTTCCATCCATGTTGCAATATTAGGTATAAGATTATGAGTCCATCTTCCACTGGTCGATGAATCCCATCGTCTCTGCCATCTGACCGTTGTCTTGCTTTTCACGGCCCTCCTGATCTTGGGTCGGTGAGCGTCACGACGTTCCCGAATACCACTGTACATCGCGTTTCTCTCACTTGCTAAGAGATCGATAGGCGGCATCCCTGCTATGACGCACACGGCATCATATGAAACTGTTCGAAATGCACCAGCGACCCGTAGAGCGCATTTCCGGTGAACCGAAGTCATTTGACATACATATGATTTAGTCTCCATGGCATGGAACCAGATCGGAGCCGCATAGAGCATGGTATAGATAGCCACACTGGACAGGAGTCTTCGTCGGCTCTGCCGAGGTCCTCCAATGTTCGGTATGATCCTAGCCAAGGCGTTGACCACTCGTGCAGACTTTTCACTCACGATTCGAAGATGTTCATCGAACCGAAGCCTTGCATCAATCTGAACACCCAGATACCTGAGAGAAGGCTGCGACAAAATGTCATGATCACCCACAGCGAGGGTAACGATCTCCCTCGCTTTCCTGCTGGTCACAAGAACCGCCTCTGTCTTATGATCTGCTAGTTGTAATCCAACCGTTGAGAGCCACTGACGGATCCTGGCAACAGCCACATTCGATGTTAGGGTGACAACTTCCAGGTGTTTCTCGATTACAACCAATGCAACATCGTCAGCGAACCCCACTACAGTCACTCCCTCGGGCATTGGCAGCTTGAGTACTGCGTCATACATGATATTCCAAAGCAAAGGACCAAGTACTGATCCCTGTGGAACACCGCCAGTGATGTTGTAGGTCTTCATTCCGACTTCGGTATTATACATCAGGATACGATCAGTGAAGTAACTCGCAATTATTTTCCTGTTGTACGCTGGACAATCAGATATTGGCCTGGCTATCCGGACTCAGATCGATGGAGCACAAGATATTGATAACTCAGTGGTAAAATCTGTGCGCAAAGCTTACGGAGGTACGCAAACAGCTGTGATAGTTTTACCTACAGTACTGGCGAATCGAGCTCTGGAAAAGGGTAGGTTGAAGATTGGATGGGTGATTAGCCGGGTGAGGGAGAAGACAACAGTCCAACGCTGTTTTAAATGTTTTGACTACGGTCATCTTGCTCGAGTTTGTAATGGTCCAGATAGGTCCAAATTGTGCCTGAAATATGGAGGAGATGGGCATAATGCCAAGGAATGCTCTTCTGAGGAATTATACTGTCTTTTGTGTGAGGGTAAACATCGTACAGGCAGCTATGTTTGTCCGGCTTACAAACAGGCCATACAAGCTGTAGAAAAATCGAGGAGATGAAGTTTATTCAGCTTAATCTCAATCATTGTACGGTTGCCCAAGATATACTGCAACAGACTGTACGTGAGGAGAGGGTTGATGTTGCGATTCTCTGTGAGCAATACAGAAACATCGACGGATCACGCGCATGGCTCTCTGATACTAATGGACGGGCAGCAATTTGGATCTGCAGGAATCATTTCATCCAGGGAATTCCACAGGCACAACAGCATGGATTTACTTGGGCAAAGGTGAGAGATATGTACATCTATAGTGTCTACGCTCCACCAAGTGCACTATTAGAGGAATTTGAGTTGTTGCTTGATCGCCTTGTATTAGAGCTCCAAGGTCGGTGGCCTGTGGTCATCGCAGGTGATTTTAATGCGTGGGCTATTGAATGGGGAAGTCGAGTAAGCAACAGAAGAGGTGAGATACTTTTGGATGTCTTCGCCTCACTGAATGTTGTTCTCCTCAATACCGGCTCAATACCAACGTTCATTAGAAATGGTAATAGTTCCATTATCGACGTGACTTTTACAAGTGATTGTTTGGCCTCTCGTGTTACGTCGTGGGAAGTGTGTAGTCACTATACTCACAGCGACCATCAAGCCATAATTTTCGAGATCTCCACTTCTGGTGCGTCAAGGTTGGGATCCACACTTCCAAGATGATGGAACGTTAGGTCATTTGATCGTGAATCCTTCATCGCAATGATGGAGGAGGACTTGGTGCTTTCGGATCTGCTGATAGCAAGGCGTCACGGCTTATGCGACTTGTCGCTGATGCTTGTGAGGCATCGATGACAAGACGTGGCAGAGGAAATCGTCACCATCCAATGTATTGGTGGAATGCTGAGATAGCGGAGCTTCGGAAGAAATGTCACCGCACAAGAAGACTAGCACAACGAGCCCATGGACGAGAAAACTATGACGAGTTGAACCAGCAGCACATAGAAACCAGCCGTGCTCTCAAGAAGGTCATTACAGTTAGTAAACAGAGTGCTTGGAAGGAACTTTGTAGTGAGGTTAATAGTGACCCCTGGGGTAGACCATATAAGACAGTTATGGCTAAAATAAAAAGTAGCTCCTTATCACCTCCGACCTGCCCTGATTTGCTGCGCAGGATTGTGTCTACTCTTTTTCCACAACAACCGGGGATAGTTTTGGAAGTTCCACCTCAAGAATGTGAAGATGTGTCATCTATCTCAAAAGATGAGTTGATAAAGGCCTGCGGAAAGATTGGTGACTCAAAATCCCCTGGCCCAGACAGCGTTCCAAATATTGCTCTTAAAACCGCCATCCGGTGTAAACCTGAGATCTTTCTAGACGTCTACAATGTTTGTTTACGAGAGGGTGTGTTTCCAAATCTGTGGAAGCAGCAGTGGCTCGTACTTTTGCCTAAAGGTAACAAGCCATCTAATGATACATCGTCCTATCGGCCAATTTACCTATTGGATATGGCAGGGAAGGTATTGGAGAGGATTATTTACAATCGACTGGAGGCATTCAGTGAAGGAGCGCATGGTCTCTCTGAAAACCAGTACGGTTTTAGGAAATCAAGATCTACAATAGACGCTGTAAGGGTTGTTGTTGATTTGGCTCGAGAGGCCATTGAGGGCAAACGCTGGAAGGGAGGAGTAAAACAATACTGTGCCGTAATAACGTTGGATGTGAAGAATGCGTTCAATTCGGCAAACTGGAACTGCATCTTGAATGCTTTGAGTTCAATGATCTTGGCGTTGTTGTGCTGCGATGTTTAACGGTTCATCCAGGGACTGAATAGCATGGATGGAGTTTGCCTGTTGCTCGGCTGGTTGGACAGGATATCTCGATAAACAATCTGCGTTTAACACCAGATTTGTACATATGTTCCTGTTAAATTCTTGCAATCGCAGAGACCATCTTGCTAATCTGCCAGTGGGATCCTTCAGATTGACTAGCCAACACAATGCATGGTGGTCGGTGACTTCAGTGAATTCATGGCCGTACATGTATGGTCGGAGCTTGGCAACTGCCCATACAACTGCCAAGGATTCCTTGTGTGTGTGATGGCATAATTTTCCTCGGCTTTTGTCAATGTGAGTAGATCAGGATGTTATCAAGGCAGCACAAACAAACAGACTACTTCAATCCACGAAGAGTGTTGTCTCCGAATCGTTCAAAGGTAGCGGGTGCATTATACAGTCCAAAAGGCATTACATTGAATTCATAGAGTCCATCAGGTGTCACAAAGGCTATTTTATCACGATCCTTCTCGTCCACTTTAATCTGCCAAAATCCCGTTCGAAGACCAATGGTTGAGAAGTACGTCGAATGAGCACATCAATCTAAGATCAAATCAATTTTTGGAAGGAGGTACACATCTCATTTCGTCAGAGCATTTAACTTATTTAATCAACACAGAATCTCCAGGTTACATCTTTCTTTTCCACTAACACAACAGATGAATTTCACTGGCTATGTGATGGCTGAATTATATCTTGGTCCAAAATATGTGAGACTTCACCTTGGATTATTTTCCTTTCCTTGTGGACACTGTAGTCTTTCTGTTTGATTGATCTGATATCGCCGGTGTGTTTTGGAGCTCCTTGGGGTATTGTTGCAGGATTTGGTGGTTCAAATACATTTTTATATTGTTTTAAAAGATTTGTTCACTTTGTGAATGTAGCAATTCCTTATCCAATAACGTTTGTAATTGCGATAAGGCTTCAATGGCTGGCTTCACTGCATGGCTTGGGAGCTGCTCGGGGAAGGATCTGGACATGTCTACGACTGGTGTCACAAAGCTTGTTGAAACTGATTCTATAATAGCTATTCGGGATTTTGCGGCAAGAACGGTAGGAACCTGTAGTCTTTCCTATGACGGATAGCTGATTCCTGGTCACGCCTCGGAGGGGCGTGGGTTATATGCAGGGGTTATCATTTTACATGTTTTTTTACGGAATGTCTCTGAAATTTGGCTTACTGTAGCACCAGAATCCACTAAAGCTTGGTACGGTTGTTCATCAAAATACAGGGTGATGATGTTATTGTGAATGTGTGCTGTAGCATTCGCGACGAATATGCCGTCATCAGCTGTCGCTTCGCTCAGTTTTTTCCGAGGGTGTCGATGACTATCTACCTCTGTTTCGAAAGTTCTGTGGCTTGTGCAAAGCCTGATTGTATCCCTGTCTGTACAGCATGGGATAGCGCCTGTCATTCGCTGGCGATGTTGATCTGCTGTGACGGGCCTGTGTGTACGTGGGACGTACAGTTTCATGGTATAATAAAGCATCGTATACAGATCAGTACTGTTGTCTTTCGCGGGGTGGGAATTGATTGTGTGGAAATGGTCGCTCGGCATTTTGGCGAGTGCGGCAATGCTTGATAACATGGCCAACTCGGTAACTGTAGAAACAAATAGGTCTGTCCTAGGCTATCCTCAAGGACACCCCACCCCATTCCTCTGGTCTGCGATGGGGCTGGTCTTTAATTTAACGGCGATACTGGTTTTTCTCTCGTGGGAAATGGTTGCAGAGCTGCGGGAAGGATTTGTCTCATCTGTCGTGAAGCGTTGGTGCTCACTGTTGCCGCTGAAATCAACAGCTGTTGTATCTGAACTTGAAGGGCGGAAATTTGTTGTTGTAGTTGTGCGATGGCGTCATTTTGTGACGGGATTTTGTTAGGAAGCCGCTTGAAGGTTTGAGTGTTGGCCACTCTGTTTTGGCGCATTCTTTTGATGCATAGGCACTCCTCGAGGAATGTGGCTGTGTTGTCGACTCTAATCGCCAATAGTAGGGAGTAAACATCTGCAGCAACCCCTTTCATAAGATGTTGGAGCTTCTCACCGTCACTCAGGTCAGGATTTGTTGCCCTGCACAGGTCCAAAACATCTTGGGCGTACATCTCACAGGTTTCACAACTGGTCTGCGCCCTCTGCTCCAATTCTTTTTTGGCGTGATTTGAAGTGTGGTACGGCATGACAAACGTTGCCGTGAATTGCTGCTGGAACAATGGCCATGTTGTTATTGCCGATTCGTTGTTCTTGAACCATTTCTTTGCGGTGCCGGCTGGGGAAAAGTAAACATTTGTCAACTGTGCTCGACCCA
>JAFIDM010000006.1:20970450-20991055 GCA_023159025.1 Thereuonema tuberculata
TGGGAATGGTGACAAGTTTGGTACGGCACAAACCAGGGTTTCGGGCAATAAATTGTGGTGATAAGTTTCATCTCTGTTTCGTAAAAGAAGATAGACTGAGTCTAGCTGGATCTGAACTGGAATTTGTTTATTCAACTAAAATCAGGGTTTTAAATGCCTTTATCTACATGGACTCTGATTGGTTGGAGTGCTTCAACAATTCATTGGGGGATTTAAATGACATGCGACCTTTAATTGATTTTAACTTTAACTTTAAAATTATACGGAATTATGGGTAGCACACCAACGGAAAGAATTTAAAAATAAACAAACAGAATCGACGGTTAACAATAGAATTTGAAATGTTCAATAGATTAAATGATGATTGATTAGAGCACTGAAAATATATAAGAGCAAATAGAATAAAATAGAATAAATAAAACTATGATACAAATATAACTATAAAAATCATCACAACATCAAATTAATATCAAGATTGAAGAATATAGGACTTTCCACCACTTTCTGTCTTCACATCCCTATCACTTCAAACTATCCCCAGTTCGTACAAAATCGTTGTTCATTAGAAATTAATGTTATTTTCTTATTTTATAACCTGAAAACCCCGTACAAGTACCCTTCAAGAAAGTTTACCCTTCACGCCTTACGGTTTGAATATTGAAAATTTGTCACAATATGAATGCTGAAGATTTGATTTTGACAAAGAACTTAAAAGAAGTTGAAATGTGTATAAACAAGAGATCTTTGGAACATCTTTGGTATCAACAAATAAATATCTAGGCAATAACATGAATTAGTTATACAGTAGAGGAAGATTTAAAATATAAAATTATAAATTATATTAAAGTAACTAGTACAATAAGCAATACCTTCAGTTGTTCAACGGCACACTAGGCTAACTTATACATTATTCTAGCAAACCACACTCTTGTCTAGTATTTTGTTTTGTTATTTTGTTGTTTAGTATTGCATTAGGAGCTGTCCATACACTATGTATTCATGTTAGGAAGGAGGGGGTTGTGAAAACCGTGATTAAGTATAATGACGGAAGAACAGGGGATCAGATAATTTATGACGATACATTACATTTCACTTAGACGCATTTTTGAAATCAAAAATAGCTAAAAAGAAATTCATTAAGACTCACACAATTATCTAAACTTGAACGTTTAAACGAAAATATGCTTCAATTTAAGGAATATGCATCAAAATGTAAAATTTCTCCATAATTTGATTTGCGGATTCGTATTGAAATGCTCAATTGTAAAGTGAATCTTAATTTGCGGAAGTTAAGTACAAGCCCTATTAACGCGTGTGGATCGACTTCTTATTGCCTCGACTTATTCAAAACTTAATACCAGTTACCATACAGATAGCTTCTATTCAAATAGAACGTGACTCTCGGACACTCTAGTATCGTGTGGGGATCTGGAATATTTCAGAGAGTGTTTATTTTACCCACTACAATACTTCATGATTTAAACAGAATATGTTTGGATTCAATTCTTTTTCCGAATCAATTTACTGCATTTCTTTAGTAAGTGGATTAAGACTTCCTATTCCTCCCTCTCACACACACACACACACACACACACACACACACACAGAAATAACAATTCCTTCCTTTCAAAAACTTATGCGATAAAGTAGATAACTGAAATTCTGAATGTTGTGGGACTTCCGCCGAATTTCTTCATTGTTATTAGAAATTTTCATCATGAAGGATATTTGATCTTCCCATGTAACTCTTGAAGCTTGTTTTGAAACTGTCAATACACGAAATAAATGAATAAATCCCTTAACCTTACGGAATCCTCAGAAGTATGTATTAGTAAATGAAGGTTCAAGTAGTGTCACTATATCGGTACATATATTGCATTAATTTATTAAAATAAAGAATAAATAAAAGCTTTCTTACGTGATTTGACAGATAAACAACCAGAGAAAACAGTATCTACAACATGTTGTTCCAAATCACTGTAATTGTCGTAATTTGTTGTTCCAGGAAAGAATTGCATAAACTGAAATACAAAAAAATAATCTGAATTATTAAGAACAAAAATGAGGTTCATTTAGAAAAAATTTCGTCATTTAGAAAAAAATAAATATTAGAAAAATAAATATTACCTTAAACAGAGCTTGTCCAAATTTCAAATCGGCTTTCGTGGTATTCCAAAGATGTTCAACATTTACAGCTGTCAATTTCAAGAGATCGCTGAGTGGAATATCATCGGAATTTGCTTCAGAAATATTAAATTCAAAAATATACTGTGTCTTATAATAATCGATATCAGGATTATTAAAAGGTTCAATTGAACAATAGGTAAAAGTTGGAAACTTTACTGTACTGTTGATCTCATACACGATCTTTGTGTCCGGAAAACCATTTATAAATTCCATAACAGTCTTTACATTCTGATACGTACAAAATGAAGTTGCCGAAATCAAAACACACAACCATCCAATTTTCAATGACTTACTTGTACTTTGATTTAACAATCTATCAAATCCGGTTATACTGATAGTGAAATTGTTGTTTTTGGTGGAATGCTTAGATCCTCGAATATTTCTCACAGAAAAGCCAGTTTGTTCTGAATTGGTTTTCCAATTGCTTTTGATGAATTCTTTATTAGAGGTAAAATGCCTTACTATGTTCTTATTTGGAACCTGTTAAAATTAAAGAAATTTAAAATTAATATGATTAAAATTGACATGATGCAGTTAGTTCTAAAAAAATCTCGACCATAGAAAGTTAATTGTGTTTTATTTTTAATAATTCAAAGATCTGATAGTGATAAATTGTGAAATTTCTAATATTACTCTAAAGTCTAATCTACAAAAATAATAAGAAAACATCAGATATCTGTAAATTTTGGGCTTCAGCTTTTACCTATAGGAACATTTAATAAAATTTAAAAGTGAACATTTATTGCATTTTCCTTGTAAAAAAATATAATTTGTGCACTCATGCTTTCAATTTTTATACAGATGTAATATTATGTTTATTAACTACTACATACGACAGATTCTCATCTTAAAAACGTATTTCAAATAAAGTAGGAGTAAGTGTGGCAACTCCACAAAACTAAACTAAAGCAAAATACACATTAAAAAAAAGTCTTTTGTTTTTAGTCCTGAGAGGTGCCATACTTATTCCAACTTCAATTCATATTCGGCTTTATTGAGACCTGGTGTGTTTACAAGTATCACGTAATTTCTCTCAACTGATGATCCCCTGTTTAGCGAGAACAGCTGTTTTGGGGTGTCACTTGTAAACCCTGGTCTACTCCCTTTTAACGTATTAAAAATTATTTATCATAATAACGGTTCCTTTTTTCAATTAGAAAACAGACATCAAATCAGAATAAAAAAAGAATCGCGGAAATTCAAGTCCCATTCATTCATCGGTCTCAAATGAATTTACCTGGTGCATTAAAAGAAAAAAAATGTGAAAATAAAACAACAGATGACTTACATATATTTTATATACTTTAACCTTCTGAAAATTTGCGAAAATGAATGAATATGTTTTCATAATCAACAACTACGATTAATTCACACTAAAAATAACAATCTAATGTCATTTCTTTTTGGAAAGCTGCCAGACTGAATATATGTACATAAAAAAATAAGAATTCTTTTGTATGACCCTAATAGTATTTTATTAGCTTGTAGTATTCAGCATCACAGTCGATTGCTCAGTTGATAGAGCAGGTTGTACAGTTAAATATTTAATTATAATCTAATAATAAATGATCTAAAATAAATTATCTATAAATCTAATGATAAATAATAAATAATAATAAGATAGTGATCTAATGGATTATCAATGAATGCACGGACAGTTGTCAAGTGCACCCAAGTTTTTCCAAACCAAGGAATCTGCTTACAATGTTACAAGAGTAAAATTTCAGATTACTGCATTTTCTTTGGCACATATTCTACTTCCCGAAATTCCAATTGTTTGATTGTGATAACTGGGAAAATTCCAGTCGCCGATATAAATATTGGCCTAATGATGAACTGCTCACTGTTTTTACATCTGCTTTATTTCAATGGCCAGCTCTGTGTATTAATCTTTCTATCATATATATTATGAAGGTTTGGCGCAGCTATATCATCATTGTGGCCTCTTTTGTTTCTTTTTCTACGAGGATGATATTAAAGTCTATTCGCTTCAATCTTCTTATCTGTGCGATTTTCCATAACCTTGTCGAGCTTGTGCTTGTTACTGTCAAGGATATCCTCTGGTTGATACTTGTACTAAGTTGATCTGTACTGGATGAGATTTCTAGCTTGGGTCAGTCCAAGAGAAAGTATCTTGGCCATTTTGCTGTGTCTTAATGCTTAGTAGAATCTAGCCATGGTGCTACATGTTCCAAGAACGTGTTCTGTGATCTCTGTTGATTCTCTATGTTGTCTGCATTGATCACTTAAAAATTTTGTTCTTTAAGGATGCATTTGCAGTAATTTCTTTTGACGATGATCCAGTTCTGAATGGCAATCATGAAGCCATAAATCTTGTGAAACAACTCGCCAAGCCATCAAGATGTTTGAGGTTTTCTTGTCATTTCTTTCGAATTTGAGATGGACGAGATGGATTCCATGTAGAGCTTATCCTTTCCATTAATGAAATTGAGAATTCACTGTTACGGAATACTGTGTGTCAATGATTTCCTAACTTATGAGGAATAGAACTAAACCAGCATCGGCTTCAAACAAGTTATGAAAACAAGTTATGTTCCTGATATTTCGTACGGAAGTATTCACGCAAGCCTGATATCTATTGATGGCAAAATGTCGAAGTGAAGTGATGCCACATCAAGCTTATCCGACTGGGAAATTGTTTAAACGATTTTCAGTCATGAAAGCTTTGCGGAGGCGAGTGACGTCATCATGAGCCCGGAAACAGCAATAAGCTACGGCGGTAATATTTAAAAAGTGTTTTTGACAGATTGTTGCCAAACTTCAAGAAATATTTTTATTCAGATAAGAAAGAAAATCAACAAATCAACTTATATAATTTGGTAATTTCGTCTGTCTGCCTGTCCATCTCTCTGTCTGTTACTCGATGTAATTAAGCTATTAAGATAGATCCAAGGGTCTCAATGGTACCATGGAATCAAGGGTACTCAAATTGGATGAAATATTAGTTCATTTTGTCATTCCATGTTGTTTCCATGAAATTTTAACTGAAATTCTAACAAAACATATGTTCAAAACCAAATAATTTTGATACCACTGCACCCATTTTAATGAAATTTGGCATACTTACTCAGTTGTTTACGCCGATTTCGAAACTCAAAACCATTTTTGCCGTAGAAGCTTCGTTCACAAGTTAGCACAGTATTTAGATTACATTTACTTTATATTTGATAGTTGATAATAAAATGATTTTTCAGATTTTTTTGTGCCTGTCGTCCGACAGGCTTCGCTGCTAGTACGTTATAATCGTAAAATGCAATACACAAAACATTGAGTTTCAATACAGGATTAGTGTTTACAGAACCTTATTTATCACAAATTTTAGGCAGTTATCTTACAATTAAGTAGTTATCTTTTTTCAATTTCTGAGCTTTTTTGCGCGCTTCATCAACCATAGCAAAGATTAAATAGTCCATTCGTATTAAAGTACGAATTTTTACAAATGTTTTAATTATGTGTATAGGATGTGGGTATTTTTCCAGTATTTTATAAGATAAATTTGAAACCACCCCCTTATCCTTTCTCAAAGCATTTCTTGGGTGGTAATTATTAAATTTCATTTCAAAGTGTTTGACATGATTGGCAAGTGATATTGATGGAGTTACATATCCCCCTAAAGAAAGGCGTTTGGTCCAAGAAGGAAAGGCATAGTCATGGTCATGTCCAGTTGAAGATTCGTTTAAAACTAAATCCAAATCTGGTAGAGTTCCAAGTTTTTCTTTGCAACCCATCCTGCCAAAAATTCGAGGGCTCCTTCAGCACACTCGTCAAACTCGTACTCATCACCCTCCACAATGACGGTATTTAAAACATTCCCAATATTATTTTCTTTTCCAGAAACTCCTTCATTTACTTTGTTGACCTCACTAAATGTCTTATTTAAAATATCAATCTTCTCTTCGAAAACTTGCCTCGACTTTTCAATAAATATATTGTCATCTACCATTTCTGAAGCCACACAAGTCATATCGTCACTGAATAAAAACTGGCGGTCATTTACAGGCTCACTAGCTATTGTGGACATAGCAATACAATTTAAAACTCTTGTGACCAAATACTCTTCATTGCTCGGATCTTGAGTGTTCGAGATGGTCATATTCGTAATACCAGGATTTTTCCCTAAAATTATCATACGAATACGGTATAAAGCATTGAGTGGGGTGGGGTGATCATCTACACCCCCTCTGGTGCGAAGCTGTGAGAAAAAATTCTCCAGACAATCTTGGTTTAGCCGGTGGGTTAATAGATAATCAATATTATGACTCTATCTGAGATCGGAAAATAACGACTTTAGGGATTGAATTGAAATAATAATGCCTTTCTGAAATAATTGTAGGCACTTTTTTTTGACAGATAACATGTTTTGCACAGTGTTTTGCATTTTATCAAGAGCGGCATTCTGTTCACATAAATGAACACATAAATATTATTCTAACAATTTTATTTTGGTGTTTTGATTGACTATTATTATTACAAACAATATTATATTCTTTTAGTTTTATTTTTATTTCCAATAATAACGAACGCAGAATTCCACCTTTGCCGATTGCGCAGCCATGTTAACACTGGCGAAAATGGGCTTTTGCTGATGTCACATCAGGAAGCCAATGAACAATCAAGACTTTTGTCTCGCCATTTACATTGAGTTACACAACCTTATAATATGCTTTGCTTTCGTCTACCAACCTTGATGCCACATACCAAATTCAAAACGAAGTCATTGTTATCTGTGGGGCGGTTGTTAAAGATAACATCATTGTTTGCGTAAAGGATACTGGCAGATGAAAGCGCAAATATATAGCAGCTATCAATTGGTGCACAATTTTTTTTGTCGAAGAAATTTATTGGGTTTCTGGAATTGGTTGATCTGGATGCCAAACCAAACCAGGACACTGAAATAGGATACTTTCTTGGAAACGAAGGTCTTGATACAGATACGTCGGGCAAGGTTATAATGGATTTTCAACAAAGGCGGGGAAGGACAGCGAAAAATGTTGCGGGAAAAGTGAAGAAGGCCCTGTTTTCAATGTACAAGCAACAAATTGAACTTAGTTGTGAACAATTTGAATTGTATCCGAGAAATACGTAATAAGATTTCCATAGTGAGAGACGTAATCAACTTCTTGTGTGAATCAGTGTTAGAAGGAAGTATATCCCAAACATTTCCAGTGAGAATAGATGGTCTCAGAAATATAAAAGTATTGCTGTATTTAAACAACATTTTGTCAGTATCATTAAAACAAATTTAACGTGTTCCAATGTCTGAAATTAGAGGAAATAAAATACTGGAACTCGTACATACTAAACTAATAAAATTTACTAAGATACAAATTAAAACGATCGATTTCAGCCAACGATATTGAATAATCAAATTGAAGTCGTGGCGAAGAAAAACGTAACAAGACCACTAAACGTCATGGCAAGGAAACAACACGGCTGGTTTGGGACACTAGAAGCACCCACGGTCTGCATGTTCACGCGCAAATACTGACTAAGGTGTTCCGGTGTCCGAAACCGGTGGCGCTGTCCAATGCCATGGCGTTTCGAGTGTTCGATACGTTTTTGTTCATCCAGACTCCAATCTGAATATTACAAGTAATTCGTTATTTAACTGAGTGATTTTTTTATTCTTATATAGCTAAAGACAGCCACAAGTCTTGGTTGACTGAAATCGTTCGTTTTATTTTGTATTTTTGCAAATTTATTAGCTTAGTATGTACGAGTTTCTGTTTTTTATTTCCTCATTTTAACATTATCGTCCAAGGAATTGAAAGGCTATCAAAAGATGACAATACTGCTACCAGAAAGAGTGCGTTTCAACTTCATAATGTCTCAATTCATTATGTGTGTGGGTCTCATTGTAAAATGTTTCGCACTACTGCAAACATGTCTCAAATGCTCTACAGTCAAAAAAGACTCTACTAAAATACTATTTCATACATTAAATGTGTTTTAATTTAAATTTGTTTTAATCAATGGCTCCAATATTTTCCAAGTTGGACTTGGTGTCGAATGGCAGGTGCGAGGATTTATTAATGCAAACATGTCAGCTGCCAAAATGAAGGCCGACATCACCTTCAATAGGATACGCAGAAAGTATGGAATCATCCCACCGTGTTTGAACATTATAGTAATCGTTGATGACCTTACGTCAAAACTTTACAGTAGGATATTTACTGACCGTTATAATTTCCTTTTTAAATAGTTTATTTTCTGAAAACATTTGATGAGAATTAAAGTGGACGGTTTATTTTCTAAGCTTGATCCCGAGATTTATTTTTCTTTATTGGATTATACATTTATAAAGGGAGAACCGCCTTTGATATTAAATGACGTTTACATTGTAGAAAGTTGGTCAAATGGAGTATGAAAAAAATAGCCTTCGTACGAAATTTATAGTGAATGAGTTATTACTGTAACACAAGTTGAATTAACGCCTAAGCAACGACAGGTTCTACAATTTGGATTGAAGTTTAAGATTATCTCTGCTAAAATATATTTTAACGTTAAAAATATTGTTAAGACTATTCCATTACCAAAAGAGGTTGATAAGCTATGAAGTAAAATAGCTAACACTATTAAAAAAGTACAGTATCATGATACGAAATACTACCATAACCCTCTTCAAAGATAGGCATTAAGACAACTGAGGTACAATAACGATTACATCATCACAAATGCTGATGACTGTGGTGCTGTTGTGGTATTAAACCAAAGTGATTATGCTAATACGGGTGACTTCTTCTTAAGCAACACTGAAGATAGTTTATCTGGGAATAGGGCCTCTACTGAGGTTACGGATACTTTTTAAGGTTACTTATGATAATATGAAGGGTGCAATAGCAATCCTTCCCAAATTGCGCTTACTACCAAAGATTTATAAAGAAAAGACACTCCTAGGCAATTGTAAAGCGAGGACTATCATAAATTGTATAGACACTCCCATTGAATATTATCGAAGATTGTTAAGGCAAAGTTTAATGATTTGGGAATTAAATCTGGGTATGTTGTAGCTAATATCATAGAGTATAACTCTAGATTGAGATCCGCTGGTATTGATGCGAATAGGATTGTGATATTTTCTTTAGATATAAATAACATTTTCACATTCATCTTGCATGTTCTTTACTGATATACCTTGGATTATATCTTTCGAATTCATGCTTCTGATAAAGATGTGAATAAGAATGAATTTTTTTTTTGAAGCTGTTAGAGCTATGATGGCATTACAATACTTTCTTTTTGGAGACAGGTTATTTGTACAAAGAAAAGGGGGCGTCCATTAATTACGTGAGCTCAAAATGGGGGGAGGTGGGGTCCGGCAAACTCTCACCAAATCTCATTTAAAGGAAAGGGGGGGGGGGTCAATAAAAATCTCACGTCAACTTTTTAATTCAGAGAATATACATAATAGATTATAATATTTTGTAATATTGTCTATGACCTGGATTCCGCGATTTGAAACAAACCCTCGCAAATGTCAGATTTCATTCGGAGAGTTCCCTGCCTGACTCTGTTGTACGCCGTGGACGATAAGCTGGAGTCGCACGAGGGGGCTGTAGATACGTCTAATGACTGTCTTCCTATACTACTAAAAGACATGGACGTCATGTGTCCAATCATTACAATAGAGGAAGAACATGAGTGCCCATGGAGTGAGTGAAAAATTAGGAAAGATGGTATCGCAGTCTAATTTTTTTACTTTACTCAATTTAATTAAATTCGTTATGGTGCAGCTTAAACGCAGTATCATTTTTCTCTTCTTTCACAGAAAAATATTTTTCATAGATGACATCAGTAACGCTCTGGGTAAGTAGTGGTTTGAAGCAAAATACATGAACATATCAAATAAATTTAATTATTTAAAAATTTTAGGGAAAATCTCACGTGAGAGGAAGGGGGAGTCCCACCACATCTTACCAAATCTCACCAAGGGGAGCGGGGGCTCCAAATTTTTTAAAAAACACCTCACCTAATTAATGGACGCCTTGAAAGATGTTTTTAATGGGGTTAGCCAATTCTGCAATTATTGCGGAGCTCGTAATGCTTTATATTGAAGATGTTTCATTAAATAATCTCAGAGAAGGCGATGTTTACGTACCGTTTTATGTGAGATACGTTGATGATTTGTTGGTTTTGCAGAAGACGAAGTCAAGCATCGTATACAAGATGTGTTTCACTCCACGATGACGTTGTTACCCTAGAGATAAATCTCGTTTTTGGACTTACGAATTTGTCGTCCTGAGACGGGTATCTCTATTACGTGTTTTCAGGAAGCTTACCTACTCAGGTTCTTTAATTCATTTTCGATCGGACGTGCCTAAAATGGTTAAAATTAATAAAATTCGGATTACAATTATCAGGGTAGTTTGTTTGTCGCTTCAACTTTTCAATCAAGAGATTGATGTTATTAAAGGATTATTTGACAATAACGGTTATTCCTCTGTTTTTTACAATCATCGGATTAGAAGAATTACGCAATCAATTTACGGAAATGATCGACAGCATAAAACCACGGTATATGCTTATGTGTCAATCTCATTTCATCCTTACGACTTTAATTGCACGACACGAATGTTGAAAAAGTTTAGTATCACAGTAACAATAAAATCAAGTAATACTTTGTTTAAATTGCTTCATCGAGTACAGTTATTGATCAGGATAAAACAGGAGTGGTTTATTCTTTACCATACCAGCAGGGGAATTGTCTCTACATTGGGGAGACCGGCCAATCTTTGAGGATATGTGTTCGTGAACATGAAAAGGCCTTGGACCGAAAGGATTCTACAGGAATCACTATGCAACACATAACGGACCTCGGACATTCCATTGACTCCAACAATCCAGAGTTTTGGGGATGGCTGAGAATCTCTTTGTAAGGAAATACAAGGAGTCAGTCCTCATTGCTTTAAATATGAACTGTTACAATGAAGGTTCATTTGTAAAATAATATAGCTAAATACGGACTGAAGAAAAGAAGAAGATCCTCATAAATCCCTTAGAAGAATCAGATGCTCATTAGATTTCTGTGTGGATGTGTGGAATTTTTTTATTATTATTATTATTATTATTATTAGGTTTGTTGCATTGCCTGGGTGATGATGATCCTGTTCATCTATTTCTTCCATTACATTACTACGGAGGTGGTACAGAAGTTCATGATGGTCACTTGTTTGTGCTGCCCTTGAGGGTCACCAGTGTTTGAAGCCGACGGCACTGTTTCCTTGCAATAACGTTTAGAGGGTTCATTAGGTTTTTTCTTGGTCACGACTTGAATTTGAATATTCAATTTCTTTATTTAAAGGAGTAATTTTTTATTTCTATATTCCTGAAGATAGCCACATTCTTAGGCTGTGGTTGGCTGAAATCGATCATTTTAATTTGTTGATTAGTAAATTTTATTACTTTAGTATGTGCATTTTTCTGTGTTTAATTTCTCAAAGACTATTCCTCATGTTCAATTTGTTTTAATGATACTGACAAAATGTTTTTTTAAATACACCAATACTTTTGAATTACTGAAACCATCTAGTCTCATAGAGAATGTTCGGGATATACATCCTTCCAAAACTGATTGAAGTTGATAATGTCCTTCACTATAGAAATCTTATTACGTATTTCTCGGAAACTATTCAAATTGTTCACAACTAAGTTCAATTTGTGACTCGTATAGTGATGACAAGGCTTTCCTATATTTTTCCCGCAAAATTTTTTGAAGGACTTTTTGTGGCTCTTTCCCATCATAGTTAAAAATCCATCATAATCTTGCCCGACGTATCTGTATCAAGATCTTCGTTTTCAAGAAAGTATTCTTGGAAGATTTAAAATTAGCGAAGATGGTAAAAAAAGCCAAGACTTTTATATCCAGCTACGAAAACTGCTCTTCTTATTTTTCTGGCTCAACCTTTAGTACATATTGAGAACGAAGAAGACCTTTTTGCGATGTCTGAGGACTTTCTTAATGGGTTATTTATGTTGAGGATACATAGAAAAATAGTTACTTGAATAAAAGGAGGAGCTCAGCAAGAAGTAATAGCAGAATGAAGATTTGCTGAAGACGACTGACGTTAGCATAAAGACGTTAGCATAAAACCATATACTTAATTTCCTTTTCACAACTCTGATAAGTTTCAGGGAATCTATTTGCAAGATAAATCCATATAAAAATTATTCTATTTTCAAATTTATCTTCTAGATATCGCTTAACTAGAACCTGTGAATAGACCCTACGGATATTAACCCAAACTCCAAGTCAAACAGTTTTCTTTTTCTTCGGCTGTTAAAATATTTACAATGAAATAATTTTCTTATTATTAAAAAAGAAACACAAAGCCTATGCACATGGCTAAAAAAATTTTACAAATTTGCGTTTTTTTTTAGTAGTATGAACAGTGCACATAAAGTTTTATTTATTCTTGCAATAATTTTCTATTTTATAATGCTCAGCGGAGGGGAATTTTTTTTTCCCCCCCCCCCCCTCCGTTGAACAAGATCCTGGCTACGCTCATGGTCAACAACTAATTACAAATAGGCGCCTAGTGTTTTGCCTAGTGATAATCATAGACCACACTTGATCACTCAGCAGACAAAAGCTTAAAAACTTTAATTACTATGTATTAAACACACTTTTCAGAATTTTTCATTAGTAAAAACTGTATATAGAGTTTTATATAAATAAGATGAACAATAAGTTTGTTGAACATTGGCAGAAGTTTACAAAACACAATGATAAGAATTCTTCATTAATTATCTAAAAACCAATACTGCCAATTGCAGCTGTTGTGTCGTTAAAACATGGCGTGAATTTATCAGATGATCCAATATTATTGTGCCGGTGTTTGTAGAGGTTGATAAGAATTAGTAAACTCGACAAGTTCTGGAACTGAACTTATATGTAATCATTATGTATAGTTTGACATCAATTTTTATAGATTTTTTTCTAAAAGAATGGTTTGATTGGGTAAGTAATCAAACTATACATAATGATTGGACAAAAACACAATCAATTTAAATTGATTAAGAGATTTAACGGAGAAGAATTTAAAACTAAAGAGAACATCAATAATTAGGAAATGAAAAAGGAATGATTTAAAGAAATATGGGTTAATGATAAAATGAATACGAATAAATGCAGCTGAATAATTCTTAGAGAAGCATTTTATATATAGACTGTTACAATATCCTGCGCATCTTTTAGTTCTTAACACTTCCTTTCTTATCATTATTTTTTCACATTATTCCCCTGTTCTTAATTTGCTCGGCTTTGCCAACAATTTCGCTATTTTATTTCTAATACAAACCAGAAGTCAATAAATTTTTGATTCATTTACAATATTTTCTTCAAAGTTTTCAATAAAAATATCTCTGCACATATAGAAATACTAACTAACAAATCCCTAAACGATCGTGCAGATTTTTCTGTATTTTTCAATTTATTTATGCCAATGATTTTGAAAATGAATTAAAGTATAACAAAAGAATTTGCTGAATTTTCAAGAAAGCTGTTACATGCAAGTAAAATATTACTATCTATAAATCTTACCTTCAAATTGTAAAAGATAAATTCAAGAATTTCTACCAAATTGAGAAAGGAAAATCCCAAAAACGTTCCCAGTATTCCACCTATATCGGATAAGAGAGATGAAAAAGTGTACCAGTTCACTTCTTTTATAACCATTATTCTGTTGTTCATTACAGAAACTTTGAAAAAGTCAACATCATCAAAACCTTGTTGGGCATCTACAGCTATTGCATAAATATATTCTTCACATTTTCTTGGACATTTGGGAATGCAGTCAGATTTCTTCTTCAATACTAGCATTGACGTCATCAATGATTCATTAAACATTTCTGGTGATGTACATTCCGGCAAGGTATTATTCAGATAGGGTAGTCTTTATGAGCAAGAAAAGGAAAGAAATAGTTATAAGCTTAATATCATCTCAAGCTCTATTAATACATACAATTATTAATTGCCAAATGTAAAACCACAGCGAAATGGTTCATCATGTAACAAACATGATATTCTTTTTTTTCAAATTCTTCGTACATTCTCCATCCTCTTTACAAAAATATTTCTTCAGTTATAATCTTAATAAATTAAGAAATGTTTCCATATATTCATAGCAGTAAAATAAATAATCTGGACCTCCTTCGATGAGGAGGATCCTAAGTGCGATGAATTAGCATTTTTTAAACGAACTTTGCAATATACTCCACTGATAGACCCAGGAGAGTAATCTGCCAACTGTTGCAATGTATTCTATTCACTCCTTTACTTTTCTATTGTTAGTTTCTATCACATGCATAACTGTGACTTTCATTTATTGAATTGACAATGCACAATATTTCTCGTTATTATGGCCTCAAAGGATAACGAAGTTAAAAGTAAAAGTGTTGAAAAAAAAGTTAGAGGTAATTGAGAAATTTAAAATTGTTGTGTCAGTTTCAAATTTGTAAGAGATTCATTTAATTAACATCAGTATTTAGAAATTGAAATACGTAATATTTATCTTTTTACATTCTTTTTTACTTAATTATTTTTTTATATTTTTTTAGTAATTTGATAAAAAAAACTAAATATTATATTTGTATTCATTAATTTTATTAAATGTGTGTAATTTCTTAAAACACATTCAAATTAAAGAAGTTTTGATAACAGCGGACAGCCATTCTCCAAACAGGTTCTTCAAATCGAATGTTTACTGTAGTTCCTTATCGAGACATTAGCTTAAGAAGATAATAAAAGTTTTCAAAGAAAGAATTTGAAGAGAAATAGTGAAATCATATTATATTGGAACAATTGACCATTCTGTTCACGTGATAGTTCTTGCTATCATGGCAGACAGTGAAAGAGAACCAACGAGATATATTAACTATATAACACTATGTATTATAGTTAATATACCGCGTTGAGGAGAACTAGGAATGAGTAGCTGTGAAAAAAATCGAGAAAACGAGTGAGAAATGATGATAAATGGAAAAGGAACAGGCTAAATTGTGCAGCGATAAAACAGATAAGAAGGTTCCAGCAAAGCAGAAAGGTGTTGGACATAATTGCATTGGAAAGAGCAGACGTAGTTAATGTGAAATGGTCTAAATATCACGTGCCACAAAAAATGAGAGCGATGATGTATTCCGTGGATTTTATATAATTAATTTTATAACGTATAGAATTTTTATTTTACATCTTACATTTAATCTATATTACTAAAATCTTTTATTTCTCTGTCTGTCTGTCTGTCTGTGTGTCTGTCTGTCCGGCGCAGTTTTCTGTGAGAATGAAAAATAGAAAGAATTTTTTCAATGAAACATCCGCGACAGGAATCGAACCTGCAACCTTCTGATCCGAAGTCAGACATCTTACCCATTAGGCCATGGGAACTACAACTCTCTTCATATTGCTTTTTTGACTTATCTGTCAAAACTGAACTGACTTTGACTGAAAAGTAACAATTGTAATTAAAAAGAAAGTCAAAAAAGAAAGACGCAGTACGTCATTAGGTAGAATACTGAGAAATCAGTATTTGTAACTTAAAAACCACTGAAAAGTATCAATTGGAATTGGATAAACGAGATGAGCGAGAGTGTCGATAACATCAATCGAATGATAAGTCTAAGAATACAAGGAGAGACTACAGAGCATACAATACAAGTGCGAATAAAATTGACACTTCTGATAATCCATCACACGAACATCTCTATATGCCCAAGTGTCTGAACGCATTGAATCTCAGCGGAATTCCTCAACATCGTTTGTCATTGAAGATTGGATCTCCAATAATATTGTTGCGAAACATCAATCCCAAGTTTGCATACTGCAATGGAACTCAACTTAAATGCTGTTCATTCGATAATGATCTCATAGAAACCGAAATTATAACAGAACTCACAAAGGAGATTTTGATTTCATCCATAGGATGTCTATGGAACCATGCGGTAATCTACTTCCATTCACTTTCACAAGAAAACAATTTCCGATCAGACCTTTTTATGCGATATTTAACAATAAAGCTCAAGGACAAACTCTAAATAAAGTTGCCATATAATTGGAAAACGTTGTCTTAACTCACGTACAACTTTAGGTCTTTGAGTCACAATTCAACAGAATTTGATTATCTTCACTCTAAAGAATATTCACAATCAATTTCTTGCGAAGAATTTCGTATACAAGCTATGATCTTCATTTATCATCTATATCAACTAACGTCCATCTGAAATCTCTTCTTCAAATATCTATATCGAACAATCTGATGGCCTAGCTAATAGATATAGATAATTTTCACTATTTGTAACTCAAAAACCACTGAAAAGTATCAATTGGAATTGGATAAAAAAGAACAGAAAAAAAAATAATCACTATTTCTATTAGGTAGAATACTGAAAAATCGCTATTCGTTACTCAAAAACAATCCCTATTTCTAACTCAAAAACCACTGTAAAGTATCAATGGAAATAAAAAAAAGAGACTCAAGAAAGAAAGAAGTACTATTTCTATTAAGTAGAATACTGAAAGCTCACTATTTGTAGCTCAAAAGCGACTGAAAATTGTATCTATATTACGAAAATCTTTTATTTCTCTTCGGTCTGGTGCAATTATTGTAATTTACAAAAATAGAAATAATTTCTACAAGTTATCTACTGGAATCCAACATGCAACCTTCTGCTCCGAAGTTAGACGTCTTAGGCATTAGACCACAAGGATTACATTCTAATCTCTATAAAAAATAAAAATATATCACAGATATATGATTCACACGCTGATTCTAAAAGCAGTCGTGAATTGAGAGAATATATACATCAAAAATTAAAATAAAAAAAAACTTTATAAAAATTTTAGTTTTATTTTACTTGATGTAATTTGTGTGTGTGTGTTTTTTTAATAAATAACAAATTGTTTTCCGTTACATACGCGAGGCTTCAGGAGCGAAGCGACGGGTAGCCGACTAGTTACAAATCAAAATACTTTTAATCATTAAGATACAAAAGATACACAGTGACAAGAATGATGAAATGGATATTGGACATTCAGATACAAGATATATAGCTGTAAGAGATATAGTATAGGTAAAGAAGATATAGGTACAAGAAGGAGGGCAGACAGACAGATATAGAGACTGTTCATCTATAAGGTGGCTTTGTCAATATTCATTCTAATATTGACAAAGCCATTTTTCAGAACACAGCTTATACAGTGTACCTGAAATGTGCTACCAAACTTAAAGGCTGTATTCAATCATGCAAAACAACGAATAAATGTCATATAAACATAGATCTGGAAATATGTTATTTCCAAGAAATGAACGATGAAACGATACAGAGGTGTTGGCCTTTATGCTGTATAGTAGAGTCTGGGGGGGGGGGTTGTCACGATTACTGAGGAGCAAATCAATGACTCTACGATCGCGACACCCCCCCCCCCAACAAAAGCGGAGCAATCTGATTGAATGCATTCCGGACGTCAGAATTGCTGCTGCTTGTTCTAGAAAACATCATGACTATGAGATACAGCAATGTAGAGATGGCCGACATCCAATTCACTTACTTTAGAGCAAATGGAAATTGCAGAGAAGCTGCACGAATGTAACAGGAAGCCTTTCCGCAAACACAATGTCCATCCAGGAGCACATTTAGTGCGATTCATCGTCGTCTGGCTGTGTAAGGATCATTTATGCCCGCTACTGTCGATAGAGGCAGGGACCGACACATGAAAACAACACACATTGAAGAACAGGTGCTGAATGAAGTTGCAGAAAATCGTGCAACGTCAACTAGGAAGATTGCCAGAGAAGTTGGCAAGCAACGTGTGCACAGAATTCTCCAGGAACACCTTCTCTACCCACATAACGTACAGAGAGGACAAGGTTTGTCACTCACCGATTACACTTTTGCATATGGATCTGCAACACTGTGTTCAACTTACTTTTGCGCAGTCTATGCTTTTCACCAACGAGTATTGCTTCACGAAAGATGCCATTATGAATTTTCATAACGTACACCACTGATGAAAACCCGCTTGCTTTCACACAGTCAAGGCACCAACAACGGTTTTCCGCAAATGATTGGATTGGTATCATCGGTGACCATCTCATCGGGCCATGTTTCTGCCAGCTAGACTAAATGGCGATGCTGACAGGGAATTCCTGGAAAATGAGTTTCAGAAATGCCTGGAAGATGTTCCAACATCAGTTGTTGAAATTTTCATACCGTATACTTCGTAAGGCATTGAATCCTGTAAAAAATTACGGTTGAGGCAGGTCGGAGAATTTACTCGAGGAGCACGATCGTTCTCACTTTGTTGGAGCACGATTTACTTTTAAAGGTAATATATCAGAGTGGTGAAAACGCTGCTGTTGCGCTTCGGTGCAGACCCCACAAATAATTGTGGGGAGGTCCATGTGCATTGTGTAAACGGATAGCTTGGGATTTGAGAAGAAGGATAAGAAAATGTTAAGCTTTGGTAAACGTACATAATGTAGCAGAAGTCACTTTGCAGGAATAGGAATAAGATTTAAGGACGTAAATTAATACGACAGTTTGGATTGAAGAAATAAAATATAATATATTGATTGATTCGGTAGAACCATACCATTAATATTCAGACTTCTATAATTAGTCGAAAAAAAATAATTAGTCTTTGGTTATTTATATATTTTTTTCTAAAATAGAAAATTCTCATAGGTTCTTTATCATCACTGGATCAAGGTCTATTTCACCTAAACATCCTCGTTCTGGAGAACAAAATAAAAGTTCTTCATTACCATACTTTTGATGAGTCTTGATTGACTTAAAACATAAAATCCTTATTCTCAAACAGTTGGCTTGGTCTGCTGTAATCCTACAGATCCTATCATCCATTTCAGTGCTTTTCGAATGAATTTGGAACTACCTCTAGATGCATTTCAGCATTGATCACAGCTGATTTTATTTATTCATAATATCAGACCGGAACCATGGTCCGGATAATCTTTATCCGTAAATCCTTCTGGGAAGAGTCTAAGGAGTCTTCAAGTCTTAGGAATCCCTTTTCCTTCTTAGTATCTCCATACAGCCGTAGATTTTTCATTCCTTTTTACAATTTCTTTCCTTTTGATTCACAGATTTTTCAGCATTCCATTCACTGATCATTGTTGAATTATCATACATCACATTATTATCTTGTCATACCTTTGTTGACCTTATCATATTGGTTATATGCACGATTAAAAAACAATTCACATTATTAAATTCACATTTCTAATTTTTTGCAGAAGATTTTTCATCCACAGTATAACTTCACAGTTCGAGCAGAAAAAGGCAAAAACATTGCAACGTAGTCGTTCACGACAGAATCTTGAAGGATTGTAGTGTTCGTGCTATATCAAGATAGTCAGGTGTACTCACACAACACTAGAGGTGATTGCACAAAGTATTACATAACCCTAAGAACTCTGCCACTAACGATCCCAACATCCGAGAAACGTTTGCTTCGAAATTTCTGGCAACACATACAAATGGTCAATGGCCCTGAAGCATCGTGTGGTATGATTCAATTCAATTTTTTTTCAATTCAATTCAATTTATTGCCAATAAAATATTACATGATAAGAGTTTACATGACATTTTGACAACCCAGTCGTCTTAAGGCGGGGTCCCGTCGAGAAAACAAGTGGGCGTCTTGAGAAGGCAATTAACAAAGGGAATATATAACACAACAATGAGGGAAAATATTTACAAAAGAGAAAATAACTGAAAATTTAGCAAATATTTACATGTTTATTTTTGACAGAGAGAACATATTTAGGTATTTTAGATACGTGGAGTAAAGAGAACAGGAGGAGAGTAGGAATAGAGTGAGGGATTTGGCGGATTCAGAAGAGGTAAGATAGGAGAGAAAGAGGAAGGTGATAGGTGGAAAGGGATTCAGATCGAAATTTCAGCCTGACTTCATTAGTAGTGGAGTATTACTAAGTTAATAAGGTTGAAATGTGTTTTTTAATTTTTTTTTGAATTGGGTAAGAAAGGACAATCACGGATCTCTTAAGGTATTTCATTCCAAAGTTGAGGCGAAGCATAGCTAACAACTTTTCTTTGATAGTGATGAAGCTCATTTTCACGTTTGTGGAACACTGAACACCCAAAACTGCAAAACAGAGAATCCTTGTAAGTTTCAGCATATTCTCTTACACTCACCGAAGGTAACAGTAAGATAGCGTTAAGACCAGATTTCTGATTGGACAATTTTTTTTTTTGAGAAACTCCATCCAAGCAGATCTGTGATCTCAATGTGGACATGATACAGAGTAACATGGATTCGTTATCGGGACATGTTACAGAGTTTCTGTGGTTTGAATGAAGTCTGTGTTAGATAAAACAAGTTAAGTTGTTAAAAGTGAAGTACTTACCTTCATATTCAAACCTT
>JAFIDM010000006.1:20991455-21002869 GCA_023159025.1 Thereuonema tuberculata
GGCAATAGCAATTCAAGAGAAACTCGACATACACCAGTGTGACGTCAATTCCGCGTATCTCAACGGTACAATTGACCATGATGTGTACATTGAAGTTCCCGAAGGAGTGGAGCTAAAGGACAAGAGATGCAACGGTCTGAAGTTACTCAAGTCCATTTACGGTCTGAAACAGGCCGGCCGTAATTGGTACGAGACCCTAAGAGGTGAGTTACTGAAGAATGGATTCGGTGAAATAGTCTGAACCATGTATATTCACTTACGAAGCCAAGAGGGACAAGTGCATTATCCTGATATATGTTGACGACATCTTAATCCTAGGGCATGATGGAAAAACCATTCAAGAAATCAAGCAGATTTTGGACCGACTTTTCAAGATAAAAGATTTAGGTCGAGTAAGCAGTTACCTCGGGATGGACATTAATTACGATCTAAAGAACGAGACTTTGACCATCACGCAAGAAAGATTCATTCGAGAACTGTTAAAGAAACAACAGATGTCAGACTGCAAGCCCATGTGTACTCCAATGTTGGAATTAAGTCGTAAAAGTCAACACAACAGCAATTACGCCGAAGCACTTGACAAGTCACAACATCTCAGGTACCGAAGTATTATCGGCAGTTTGAGTTACCTCAGCAGCTGTTCAAGACCGGACATAACCTACGCAGTTAACCGATGTTCCGAGAAGAATAATTCACCGTCACAGACCGATATGCAGAACGTCAAACGCATCCTGAGATACTTGCAAGGCACCAAGAGCATGAAGATGACGTTTTCCAAGGGGAAATACGAACTCCGTGGATACACAGACGCTAGTTTTGGAGATAGGAAGAACGGCAAGTCAACATCCGGCTCCGTAATATTCATAGGTGACAGTACGATTTCCTGGAGAAGCAAGAAACAGAGCACAGTGTCGCAATCATCTCAAGAAAGTGAACTCGTAGCTTGTAACGACTGTTTGCGAGAAGTGATTGGTTGCAAGAGGACTCTTGAAGAATTACAGGTAAAGATATTATCTGATGAAACGTCTACGATATATTGTGATAACCAGCCAACGATTCAATTGACTAGGAATCAATTCGAAACCACAAGAATTAAAATATTATGCCATCAAAGACTATGTCAAGAAGCAAGAAATTTGTCTAAAATATGTCAGCAGTCAGGAGAATCCAGCTGATCTCATGACGAAAGCAGTCGGTGGCACAAGATTCCGTGAACTGGTACAGAAGCTAAAAGTGCTTCATTTGTGAAATTAATTGTTCAAGTCGAGCAAGGTTAAAGTTGAACTTTAGTAATTAAGTTTTACATTATGAAATGGGGAGGAGTTTTGTGGTTTGAATGAAGTCTGTGTTAGATAAAACAAGTTAAGTTGTTAAAAGTGAAGTACTTACCTTCATATTCAAACCTTGAGACATTTCAAAATTGCTAAACTTAAATTTAAGCCTCGAACTTTGTGATAACGGAAGTTGAGCGCCATCTAACAATTAAGTGTGATATAACGTGTATAACTGTTTAAAACAATTGTGTGCTATGCGCGTAAACTTAAACAATCAGTTGTTAGTTGCTATGGGAGATTCTAAACTCCGAGTTGTGATTTTACGTTTGATAAGATATTGAGCTATAGTAATTTTTCTGTAATGAAAGATCATTTCAGAAGTCTGTTTGTTCCGAACCTACTTGATGAATCGAAGTAAACCCTGTTCCTATGCCTGGTGAAGGCTTTCGGTTATCTCAAATGCATAGTTTACTTGGACAACATTCTTTACCTGACAGATTTGAAACAAAGAATCATGCTGCAGAACATCTCTACAGATCAATTGCATTCTGCTGTCGAACATACTGTCACTCGGCATCAGCTTTATTAGAACGGCCAACACATTGAACATTGCCGCTAACTATCTCTGCCTCACAAGTCATTCAGCTCTCGGTGCTATTAACCACTTTTACGTAATAAACTTTTGGAATGAATGAATAAAAATCACTTGATAACAATTGGTGTGCTTTTGGTTACTTTTCCTTTCCAATTCACACTACTGTACAATAATTGGTACCCTCAGGCAGCGCCATATTTCCCCCTGTTGATCATTTTTTGAACTTTTTTTAATTGCAGAATTCCTTTCCCTATGATCTGGAATGTATACAGTCCAAGTCTAACGTTGTTTCACTCACTGGTTCTCTCTCCAGAGAGCTCTGCTTAGAGATACTTTAATTTGAATCACAATGGTGGTTTTCAAAGCATTGATTTTACAATTAAATAATTTAAGTATAGAGGTTTTTGTTGTTTCCAATTCTATTGATTGAAATGAAAACGATATTTATTTTTCCAATGATATCTTCAGTAATTGGAAGAAAACTTTTTAGGTCTAAGCACACGACAACTTCCCACTTCATTTATCTCTTTCATTCTGTAATTCTAAATAAAAGTGCACAAATCTGGAAAATTATTTGCTCCTTCAACAAGTGATTTCTAGGCAATAAGACTGGTAACCTTTACTGTTTTGGAAACTATGCTTTTGTGTAGATTTCCAACGAAAGATTCTGCATCCAAAAAGTCTGGGTGCCTAAAAATCGCTATATTGTTAGGCATCGGAATACTTTAACTTGAGCTAACATCGATCGTCCATCTTCTTTTTGCAGTCAAAAGAGAGAAAATCAACTAATCGTGGTAGTAATTCGCGATATTTGAAGCATTACCTACTACCACAATGTGATCCTCAGGTCGTCATTGTGATACAATGGATCAACAATATCAATTAATTTGAGACCATGACTTAATACTAATTCTATTTGGAGAAACAGGCCTTAATACAATTGGAGGATTTATCTAGTTTCAAATTTTTGTTTTTAAATACAGGATACTTTCTGTATTCAGCAGACATTGTAAAATTGCAACCTTACTTTTTACATATGTCGTTTGTATAGCTTTAACAAAAAACCAACAAAAACATGAAAAAAAGTAACAAAATAGATATTAAGTTATAATTAAGTTATAATTAAGTTATAATCAATAATTTCTTATTTTTTGAACTTGATTCTACAGGGTCTTTTATGAATTAATTTAAGTAAAAAATAACTAACCTGCAAGGCAAAGCAGTGTAGAATAAATATATTATACAGTCATCCCGACATTTTTCTACTGCCACAGCATCTTCACAGGGATGATTGGGTAAATCCAGATACATTTTCTGTTTTTTTAAGTACATACCAAAAAAATGAATTTTATTTCCAAGATACTTTCTTTACAATAAGAAAACAGTTCATTCTGGACGTATGATAAGAAATAAAATTTGATATAAAGCCAGAAAAACAAAATTTTTATCGGCCAATTGATAACTCGCTTACGAATTGCTTGAATCACGATTCTTATAAAATACACTGATGTTTAGAAAAAAAACAGGACATCTGAAAGGCATCGAGACTCTTTGATTTTTACAAGTACAACAAGGCAATAGAGTACAAACGGTTTGCTTTAAAGCGTCATAGTTTGGGGTCTATGATAAAACTGCTTCCCAATAAAAATAAAAATCTCATAACCAAAGAAACTAACTAAATGCAAGATGATAGGAACTTTAAGTAAACACAGGAACCATTTTGTTTAAGTGTTACAATACTATTAAATAAAACTACCCCAATACTGCAACATAAAGCGTTGCATATAGCAATATAATCTTTTAATGAATGAACGCCGAATGGCGCTAGATAACTGCACTGTATCTAATTAAATAAAGATAGTTCGGAGATGGCAACCAAATTGTAAATATGTTCTTTATTTCGTTGTCTTGTTCCTATTTACATACAGGGGAGGTTCAACGATAGTAACATGGTGTCAAAAGCAATACCGCAAGTAAGTTAACTGCATGTAATAAGTTAAACAAAGGGGCTGACTTGTGTTGACGGTACTGCCGATAGAACGCTTCGTTGGCATTCACTGCTGACGGGCGTTTTTTTGTTTCCGGCCTATGATTTTGCGGAAGGATATATGATGTCATGATGTTTCTCGTCGTTCTGCACGTGCTCGCGATACCACGTGTGTTCCTTTTTTCTGAATTCAAGATGGCGGTCCAAGCTGTGGCTGTGGAATTGTCAGGTCCTTAGGAAATATGTGCTGGTTTGTGTGATTTTATTTTTATTTTTTTTGAAAATGAGAGATTGGTCCTAAAACACACTATAGGATGAAGGATACCAGCATTTGACCGTCAATCAAAATATCCATTTCAAAGATCCTGTCACTGGAGCCAATACCAATACCATTGACAGCAACTGGACCGTCATCAAGAGGCAGTTCAGAGCGAACGGGACTCGCCAGTTTGATTCCTATTTATCTGAATTTATGTGGCAGAGACAATATCAAAGCAATTACAAACTGATGTTTGAAAAGTTCATCGATGGTATTATTCAAGACTATCTGCCACAAAGCAACGAGGCCGTCACATAATGTAAGCCTAAATATGTTCGTTTTGGCTATACTAACGAATACAGTACTAATCAATCGGATGCTTCGTAAATATTCAGCGTTTTTTTCTGGTTTAATGGTGATGGCCGTCAAGAAGCGAATTTCCTGTATTCGCTTCCGGTCGTTCTCCGGAAGTTGAAACATCAGACGTCAACTTCCGCTTCCGATTTCTGAAAATAGTTCGGAAACGATCATGTTTCACAACGCGAAAACAAATAAAAAAACAACAACATCCCGTACCATCAACTCCAGTTTTACCAAACAAAGAATTATCAGCGTTTTTTCAGCATTAGAGATGTCAGAATCTGTCGTGTCAGGCCTAAAATTACCGCTGTCACTGCACGTGACTCAAGGTGACATGGCAACTAAATGGAAGCTAATTTCAGTGGTATTCAGTAGTAGCTAAACTAGTTAGCCAGCCGCCAACCGTCCAAACTGCTACGTTATGTCAACCATTGTTTCGATTGTGCGATTATATTTAATACTTTTAATTTCCTTAAAAAGAACGTCCTAGAAGAGTTTGAGAGCATTTCCCACCGCCAAGCCAGGAGTCGTAGGTATGTTATATTTTCTTTTCTACGATGCAGGATGCTGAAGAACCGTTTGATGATTTTTTAACCAACCTTAGAACTAAGAGTTAAAGACAGTACATTTGCTAGTTAAAGGATAGTCTTCAAAGCGATTTAGGCTAAACTGGAGAACACGGTACAAGCCATCAGCGTCTTCGTAAGAATACAATGTTTTGGTGCCGTTTTGCAATTGCGTCTTCGCGGAGCGATACACAAATATTTTTTCACATCACGTGATTTTCAGATCACGTGTTTTTCGTTCTTTTCGAAAACGACTTTCTCGGTTCGAATTGTGTTCTTTGACACTGCGTCAAAATTAATGGTTCTGAAAGATTGTCTGCTGGTAAATGTGACTTTGTTTTTCTTGGACGGCTGAGAGATTATTTTAAGAAAGATGTCATTGAGTTTTGTATGGATGTTGGAAAGAATACAAGTGTCTGAACTGTTGTAACCAATTCCTGGCACAATTCATGTGGCGCCCGGCCGAGATATAATAGTTAAAGTCACCCATTCAGACACGGTGAGAGAAAAACTGTTAGCAGAAAGAACACTGACACTGGAATCAGGTGTTGGCATTTGTAGGGATAATGAGCGTGCCAGGTGAAAAGATAGTTTAGTTTCAGCCAGAATGAAAAGATAGCTCTCAAAACTAATCATAGAACTAGAGAACCTGCAACTGTGCTCTTAGTTGCTATACTTGCAAACGTCAGATGGGTCTGAGATACGTAGAAATTCCAGTTTTCTTCAACATATCCAAGCTGACTTACCTGTAAATTCAAGTAAATTCACGTAAATGCCTTTAAAAGTGAATATGATTCCAATGATCATCCTTTTTTTTAAAAATATTAATTAGCCAAAGTCTAAATGTCTGCCTGTTTCTATTGGAATTTTAATTGTAAATGATCAGCTAGCTGATCGAAACATATCGATTTAATAAGTTAAATACTTTTTAAATTTTAATTTTTGTTTTGGCTTATTATTTTATTAAATCAATAACATCAAGGTTCTTTTGCATCATAGCGATTATCCTGCTGCATAACAACAGCATGTAAAAAGAACAATTTGGGGTTTGAATATCAATATAACCAAGCCTGGGTCTGCTAATGTATAAGGATATGCTTCCATTTTGTTTTATCAAAGTACGTTTCACGTAGTTTGTAGATTGTGAAGGTATCTCAAAATTGATATCACATCTAAATCAAATAACACTTATGGTAACATCCTCTGAGGTCCTAGAAGAGAATTACCACCAGTTGCTATGCTTAACAAATTCCATTTAGATATAAAGAAAGAGCATGTGTTGATATTGGAAAAACTGACTGGGCCTTGTCTACGATACTAATGGACCACCGTAGGACTATCCTTTAAGAGGATATATCCTACTCAACGGTCGAGCATATCTTAAAATACCTATAATCATGTGTTGGACTTTGAAAATTCTATCGTTTTCGGAAATGAATATAACACGTTTCTCAGAAAATGTAAGGAATCAGTCCACATTCTGAAAAGTGATGGATCTTATAATGAGTCAGTCTCTATTGAGAACATCGTTAAATATATTGCAAAGAAAAAAGGAAAAAAAAGACTTCAGAAAGGACAACATCCAGATGAAGACAAGGACCTTATCCGATAACGTTGTGTGAGGGAGTAAGTATTTATTTACTTCTGCAATGGGGACTGAAGAAAGAAAATTTTTTTTAATTAGATCAGTAACGGGGCCTCTCAGGTCGTTAACCTGCGAAACCCCCGAAGTAACGTAACGAAGAGACCATCCAGTTAAAAGGAAAAGATAGAGCAATGGGGATACAAAAAAGGCTAGACAATATCAAAGTAGAAACCATTAGAATGGGAACATGGGATGTAAAAACTATGTTGCGGTCCGGAAAGCTGGAAAATTTGAAGAAGGAAATGGAAATGAATAAATTGGATTTGGTCGGCTTAAGTGAAGTTAGATGGGAAGATATAGGAGATTTTGAGAGTGATGGTTACAGAGTCATATACTCTTGTAAAACTCGGGGGTCTAATGGAGTGGCTTTTGTGCTGAATCAAAAAGTGAAAAGCTCGGTCAAAAAAGTTGTTTACAAAAGTGATAGAGTGATAATAATCAAACTCAAAGGTAATAATATAGATTTGATTATAATTCAGGCTTATATGCCCACATGTCAGTACGAGGATGAAGATGTGGAAGAGATATATAACCAAATAGAGGAAGTCATGGAAGAAGATAAAGCCAAGAAATGTATTATAATAATGGGTGATTGGAAGGGGGTAATAGGAGATGAAGAAGTAAATGACATAGTAGGAAAATATGGTCTTGGCAAAAGAAATGAGACAGGTGAAAGACTACTGGAATTCTGTAAGAGGTATAAATTGACTGTGGACAACACGTGGTTTAAATTACCTAAGAGATTATATACTTGGAAAATGCCTGGAGACATCGCAAGATATCAGTTGGATTATGTTTTAATACAAAAAAGATTCAGGAACGGTGTGAAAAAAGTGTTAACTTATCCAGGAGCAGACATAGATTCGGGCCATAACCTACTTGTTTTAGAGGCAAGAATTAGATTGAAGAAATTATTTAGCGGAAAAAAAAAGAAAAGATGGAATGTAGAGATGCTTAAAGGAACAGCCGGAGCTAAATATAGAGAGAAGATGGATATTAAAATTAGAGACATAGAGGAAACTTTTGAAGAAGTACTTGACACCGATTTAAAATGGAATAGACTAAAAAAATGATATATGAAACAGCTAAAGAGGAAATTGGATTTATTGAAAGCAGCAAGTTAAAAAAGCCATGGATAACAACTGATATGATAAACAAGATGGTAGAGAGAAGAAAATGGAAGAATATAAACAGCGAAGAAGGAAGAAAAAAATATAGATTGCTAAATAATGAACTAAGAAGAGAAACGGATAAGGCTAGAGAAATTTGGCTGAGTAATGAATGTAAATCTATTGAGGAGATGGACAGAAAAGGACTCTATGATAGGATGTTTATGAAAGCTAAGGAACTTGCCCTTTTTAAGAAGAAAGATGTAAGGAGCCTGCCCATTGAGAATAAACGAGGAAAACTGATGTATCACAAGGAAGAGCAGGGTGATAGGTGGAAGGAATATATTGAGGAGCTTTACGCAAATAATGAAAAACCAGATAAAATAGTACCAGAACAACAGGGTGAAATTTTATTGGAAGAAAGAGGACCTGACATACTGAAATGTGAGGTGGAAATGGCTATTAAGGAGCCAAAAGGTGGGAAAATGGAGGATGTAGATGAGATTCCTGGAGAAATGTTGAAACAGCTGGATGAATGTGGAATTAATGAGATTTTGGAGCTTTGTAACCTCATTTATAAAACAGGCGAATGGCCTAAGATTTCACTAAAAGCTTTCTAATACCTATTGGAAAAACAAGTCACCCTTCTAAATGTAGTGACTATAGAACAATTAGTATAATCTCGCATAACTCTAAGGTGATGCTAAATATTATCAAACGACGTCTATACAACAAGGTGGATTACTATCTAGGAGAGGACCAATTTGGTTTCAGAAAGAGATGCAATTGGAGTGATGAGAACAATCTGTGAAAGACATATCGAAGTTAATAGAGAAGTTTATATTTGTTTTATTGATCTGAAAAAAGCCTTTGATATGGTGAAATGGGATAAACTGATGGAAGTACTGAAAAAGATAGGTGTGGATTGGCGAGATCGTAGGCTAATTGCGGAACTATATATGAATCAAACAGCAATAATTGAGACAAAAGGAGGAAGCAAAAAGGAATGTATAATTGGAAGAGGAGTGCGACAGGGTTGCTGCTTATCCCTGGTACTATTCAATATTTTTTCGGAAGAAATGATAAAGGAAGCTTTTGATTGCGAAGAGGATACGGGTAACAGTATTGGAAGAAGAAGAATAAAAAGCGTTAGATTCGCGGATGATTTGGCTATTTTAGCCGAGAGTGAGGAAGATTTAGAACACTTGCTGAAAAGATTTGGACAAGCCTGTCCTAAATTTGGAATGGAGATTAACACCAAGAAAACAAAAGTGCTGCGAGTTGCCAGAAATGCTGAAAATGTACGTATTAAATTAAATGAAGAAAAGGTGAAACAGGTTAAGCAATACAAATATTTGCGAAGTATAATTCAGAATGACGGTAAATGTAACATTGATATTAGAGATGGAATTCGTAAGGGTAAATTTTCATTTTATAACAGAAAAAAACTTGTTCACAAATCATATGGATTTTGATTTAAGAAAAAGACTTATAAAATGCTACATTTGGAGTATATCCTTGTATGGTTCAGAAACTTGGACTCTGAGAAAGAGAGATGCTGAGATGCTGGAAGCATTTGAAATGTGGCTATGGAGGAGGATGGAGAAAATTAAATGGACAGACAAGGTGACTAATGTTGAAGTTCTGGAAAAAATAGGGGAAGAGAGAAGTTTATTAAAGAATATTAGTAGAAGAAAAAAGAACTGGATTGGTCATGTGCTGAGAGGTGAAAATCTCATGAAGGAAGTATTGGAGGGGAAGATTGAGGGAAAGAGACCAAGAGGAAGAAAGAGAAAAATGATCCTGGATGACCTATTAACTTCAAGTGGATATCAAGGCCTGAAGGAGGAGGCAAGAGATAGAACAACTTGGAGGAATAGACATTGCTGACCTTATTTGCTGCTTGCCATTGGACCTGTCTACGACAGAACACTGATGATGATGACACTCATATTGTCTGAAGGAATCCACATTAGAGACTGCAACTTCCGTTTTCCAATGTTTACCTGAGTTCGCTGATGCTATCTCTGATGGTATTACAGATGCATGCCCACCTCGATGTTGATTAGACCTGCTTCATCTTAATGTGCCATTTCTTTAATTTACATAATGATGTTTTCTGTATATAAAGTTGTTGTTTTTTTAAATTTTTGAACACTTGAAAATAGAAGAAACTTGCTGCTGAAAACGATTGTGTATTTATTCGTTTTACTAAAGTATAGTACTGTCAGTATGTACGTGGTTGTGTTCTATTTTCTTTTTTCATAAAAGTATTATTTATATTCTTTATACAGTGCTACTTTTTTTAGTTTACCTAAAAACTATTAACGATACATATACTTTCAAGTTTAATCAGAGTTTAGTTTAGGGCAAAAAAACATATTTTTACAGAATAAAGCATAAATACTGATAGGATAAATATAAATAAACAAATACCTTCGTTATCAATAGTGATAAATCACCTGAAATCCTTGGAAGAAATGAAAGCCCTTCCTGAATCTGCTGATAAATAGGATTTTCTTCTTGTGAAATGAAGAAGCCCTAAGCAATTAGAAATAATACTAAATCCATCCATTTGTAATTCATCATAAACTTTGTGATCACTTATAGTAGAATTGAGAAAAAAAATGTTATCAAATCATGAAAATCTGAATATTGAGGTTATTATAAACATAACGTTAAGAAATGACTGAATGATATCAATACAGAGTAGCATTAATAAAAAGTCACAGAGATGACATTCATAGCATTTAGGAAACGTGTATATCTTACTCTTATAATTTTATCTTTAAAGATATCGCATCTTAAATTAAATAGTAAATCTGTTTCCCAACAAAATTATATGGAATTTTACATGTTTGCTAAATTACTGAAAGTTAATATCAGCTGTTAATATCCTATTTAATTTTAAATAGAAAATGTTTTTTTTTTGTAGAATTTTTGACTCGGCAACGAATTCTTGTCATTATGATGGGCTACATATATTTTTCTACTCGGAATTTTAAACATATATAGCCTTCAATTCATGCCAATTAAAGAAACCAATTACACCCTTGCCAATTAAAGAAGCTAATGTATGGAGGGTTGATTCATATTTATTCGATGGATTTCAAGAGCGCGCTCTATCTCGGACGCGCACGTGAGGCAGCTTTGTTGCGTTTGAATCAAAGTCATAAGCCTGAAGTTGATTATCTGGTAGCTGGAATTGTACTGTATTCTAAATATGCCGCCAAAAATCCCAAATTGGTGGGAGGGTACACAGTCAACCTTTCCGATGCTAAATATGACGCTTCAAAAATTGTGGACATGTGCCAACGCCGAAATTTTCTTGTTTGCAAGTCCACGGACAACCGGGTAATAGCAAAAAAGTCCATCAACCGACAGCGGGTTAGGCCACAGGCCGAAAACAATACCCACGACCGGCAGCAACTCCTAACATTAAGAAAGTGAAGGTTATGATTGTCGGCGAGAACCCAAAGGGCGGTTGCCCAGGCTGTAGGAGTTTCTCAGCCAACGATTGTACTGATAATTTGGCGTGATCTGCAATTAGAAAAATATTATAAAGTTCACGTTCATAACCTACTTCCTTTATACGTGCTGAAAGGATGGCCAAAAGCCA
>JAFIDM010000006.1:21002879-21030734 GCA_023159025.1 Thereuonema tuberculata
AAGCCAAAAGCTTTACAAACACCACTAATCGGGGAAAAATGGAAGTTCGTCACTATTTTGGACGAGGCATGGATCTACCTTCGTGATACCAAGAAGCCAAGGGCGATATTTTATTGCCCTTTTGATGCCGAAGGACGATCCAAGTCGTACAGCGAAAGAAAACTTTGCGAGAGGATTCATGATTGTTACGGAATACAACTATAAGAAAGTTTCCGCTGAGGAAGGTACTTGCAAAGGTTAAGATTAATGCTGCCTTTTACTGAGAGCATATCCTGGAACTCTTGTATCGTGACGGTATTCCCGCATTGTATGACAGCGAGAAAAGGAAAGTATGGACTCATCAGGATAAGGCTTCGAGCCATACAGCTAGAGCGACCCAGCTGTACATGGTCAATATGGCGACTGAAACCGGAATACGAGCAATCCCATGCAATCCCCGACGCATCTCCAATGGACTTCTGCGGGTTCGGATCACTTAAATGGGCTCTGGGAATATGACGACCAAAAACAGTAGAAGATCTTTGGAAAGCTTGCAAAGAGGAGTGAACAAGATCCCCTCGTCTACCTCCAACGCAGCCTTCTTGAATGAAAACTACAAAGCAGAGCCATTGCCAGAATGCAGGGGCACCCCATTGAACACAACCGGTGGTGGAGAAAAGGGTTCTGCTAAGTCTATTACGTGATCAAATTCGACCAAATAAACGTACTTGGTACTGAATTGCGGCTTGGATTGATGCCATTGCTTAACAAAACATCAGATAGAATAATATAACTAAACTTATATATAAAAATTTTAATCATACTTACATAAATTATAAATTATAAATTAATGTAGGGTGCACATGAATTTCTTGCCAGTTATCCTTTTGGTGAGTATTTTTTATTGTTTATTTTAGCTTTTCAGGTTCCACATTGATTCCGACAATAGATCTAAATAATTTTTAGATTTTATAGTTTGAAGTTTATGGTAAGTGTTATTGGTACAAGTATAATTATATTCATTGTTACTTTCTGATGATTAAATACACCCATAATTATGTACAGTCTCCTACAGATGGTGGTGGAGAAAGTGAAAACCCATTCTGTAGTATGGTCACCACAATATCCGACCAACAGTTCTAGACACAACGATGGGATGAGTTCGACCCCCACACTCAGGCCGCCACTCCCCAAAGTGCACATATCAAAACAACTCTCCAGAATCATACACCTATTCAATACACACACTATACCACAATACCCTGACAATCTCCAAGCCCTAGGAGGCATACACATAACATTGTAATGCTCGGCCATTGAACCATTCGGACAATTGGGATCGAACAACTGTACGATTACAAGAACGTAATACCGCCTCCCCCCCCCCCTCCCCCTTAGAGACGTCGCCTCGAGGTTCACATCACATCAGTGACATTAGAGGAGAGACACATCCAGACTCACAGAATACAGTGCAGAAACAAAACAAAAAATTATGCTCCCGGTTAAAAGATATTCAAACGCCTAAACACCCGCCCTTACACTCAAGCAATTATATCCAGATTCATCGCTGCTCCCTCTCAAAGCTCTGGTCAACAAATAAATATTGACTAGAAATTTGCAAGGCCAGTAATAAAGTTATGATGAATAAAAGGTAATGTGGGCTGTAGTTTTAGAATTAGGATAGGAATCCTTTGGAAATGATCCCTAATAAAAGAAAGTTAATATTAGGAAGTGTGAGTAAATAAGGCATTTTCTTTAGTTATCATATCTGTTTTCAGTCATGACATTTGTTATCCTGATTGCTTTTTGTAATAAACCTTTACCGTGTCAGAAGGAGACTGAATAATGCAGAGTTCATCCAAATTGAGCGGAATTCATGTAGATACACTGGTTGAAGATAGTCAGTTCAATGTCTACACACACTGGCTGGCGTGATTAGTAACACAATTAGGATGAAACAAAACAATGTGTAAGATTCTCGGGCACTCAGATCGGACGTCGTGACGCACTTTCACTTCGCTGCATGTAGAAAGAACTGAAGAATGCACATCGGCAACAAGAAAACCCTCCGTGAGACGAAATCATTGCCTTTCATTCCGAAGAGGGAGAAGGATTTGCAGAATGCTCATTGGTACAGCAATATTCCTTGAAACTAATTATTATTGAGTAGTGCTGTCTGAGCAGATCTCAAATAATCCTCTACAAAGATAGGCCAAGCAGGCTTCAGTTGGCACAGAAGCTGTTTGTTGCAATGGACCGAGCCTTCAAAGGGCAGCAACGAATACCTGCTCTTGTCGGATGCTCGCTTCAGTCTTTGTTTTCATAAGTCCACACTGTCCCCAAAGAATGACATCACCAAGGAAAGCAGCCTGTTGGGGAGAGATGGTGTCTACCCATCTATGAGCACATCTGTTGACAATTGATAACAGCTGAAAGACAGGAGAAACAAAGGAAGACGGCTATTAAGTTCAAAGAAGGAAAGTGCATCCAAATAGAAAGTGAAAGTTGCGAAGAATGGATTTTAGATGAGAGGAATATTCGAGAGTGTATCCCAAAGCATCTGAAAGACACCTGTTGAAGAGAATAAAAGAAAGAACCTGTTTGAGAAAAGGAGAAGATCGTCAAAATATTTCTAGAGACATTTTTGTCAAAGAATGATGAAAATAAGATTTGGGAAATAGAGGTAGATGTAGGGAGCAATTAGCAGAAATAACAATAATATAGATAGATATATCAGCTTCAACCACCTCAAAGATCGTATCCCACGGTACTCAAGATGTATGGATGAAATAAGATAGGCCTATATAGATTGCCCATCCAAAAAACATCGAATTTATCCAGAAAGAATTCAACAATGTCAAATCTAAAAATTGCCTACCTTATGCAAGCACGAGTGATGTTTGGTTTAAAAAACCAATAAGCTCAAACACACAACGTTTCCGACCATTCTGCAATTTAAGATACATTTTCAAGTGTTGTATTAATAATTTAAAAATTAAAACTTTAAAATCATCTTCCAGTACTGAATTCGTTATTTTATAAGATATTTGGGGACACCACCGGAAGTGGATGTTTTCCCCTAGTGAATAAATTTGGAACCACACAACTATAGCGGATGTTTGACGTGTGTTTTTTTAATTTAATTTAATTTATAATCAAAGGCCATATTTCAATACATTTGTCGTAGACAAGTATTTGTTATAACTTTTTGATAGTCTTATCGTACCAGATTAAATATTCATCTTTATAACAGTTATAAATGATCCCAATCTTTGTATCTAATGTGTGTTTAAGTTCGTTACAGTGGATAGTCGTGTGGTATGCCTTATTATTTGCTTTTACAGCATAAATATGTTCATTCAACCGCTTTTCCAAAGGGCGCTTTGTTTGGCCCACATAAAGGCACTTTTTTCCCCCATTTTTCATTGTATGTTCTTTACATGGTATCCCGTATATTACCTCTTTTTTTTTTTTTTTTTTAGAACATCATCATTGTTTTCTGTGGACCTTTTTTTCCCATTGAGAAATCTCTCTCAAGGAGAGTTTTTATAATTGTTTAATATAACACTTGAAAATGTACCTTAAATAGCATAATGGTCGGAAACGTTGTGTATTTTAGCTTGTTGTTTTTTTAAACCAAACATCAGTCGTGCTTACATAAGGTAGGCAATTTTTAAATTTGTAATCACCACGATTTTTTGCAAACAAACGTCAAATTAATTTAGAAAGAGAAGGTCCCTCCAACAATCTATCTTTTCTAGATGTTGAAATTATCCGTAACAAGAATAAATTGGAAACATGCGTTTATAGAAAAACTACCAACGCAAATATCACCATGCACTATCAAACAGCCACACCTCTCACATGCAAATACAATATGATACACGTGATCGTTTTTAAGAGTCAAAAACATTCATCTTACAAAACGTTTTTTGAAAGTGAACTGAAAGAAATCACAAACATCCTGATCAAAAATATCTACCAATTATACTTCATTAGGAAATCAATTGCCTACTCTCTGAACAAAATTTACAAACCCCACCGAATTTAATGATTTCCCAACAATCTATGCCACATTCCCCCATTAACAAAACTATGAAAGGGAACTAAAACAAATCTTAAAAACCCGCATATTCAAATAATCTTCAAATTCACAAATAAATTAAATCTCCATCATGCAACTATTTCAAATTCTATTGAAAAACAACAACAGACGGGAGTGGTTTACAAATTCGAATGTAAACAATTTTCATGTCGTTATGGAGGTCAAACAGGAAGAACAAATATATGAAGCAATAAAAATATTGATGGTCTCCAATCGTGTGTCACCAAACATCTATGGAACTCAGATCATATCCCTGATCTCGACAACATCATTATATTAGATAAAGATAAGAAGAAATAACTAAGATTGTGTTATGAATCGTTTTTCATAATGAAATTCGATTCCTACAACCAATTTACCAATGACTAAAATAATTACCTTCCCTTTGCCGTTTCCCTCCCTCTATTATTATTTTTGTTATTATTACGTAGTAGTAGTATTCTTAGATTAGTATTATTATCCTCATTCTTCATATTGGGTACCATCCACCTCCATATTTGTGTCTACTTATTATCATCATACCTATTATTATATAACATACGACACAGTACAAAGACAACATCTTTGACTGGATTAATTCAGCAATTCAAGTCTCACCCAGAGACCTAAGAATTGTCCAAGTATCTTCCCAAAATATAAGCAGTTCCTAGTAATGATGTTTTTTGCAGATCAGTTATTGAAATCTCATGAAGTTGCAAGCTATTAAAGTGTTTTACAAATTCTTCAGATAAAGCACCAAGGGCACCAATAACTATAGGTGTTACAGTGGCAAGTTTGTTCCACAAACGAGAAATTTGAATTGTCAGATCCCTATATTTTGTGATCTTTTCCAGTTCTTTCTCAACAATTCGTGCATCTCCAGGTATTGCCACATCTATTAGAAAAACATCTTTCCTCTCTACAATTGTTATGTCTGGAGTGTTGTGTTCCAAATGACGGTCGGTTTGAATTCTGAAGTCCCAGAGGATTTTGGCCTCATCATTTTCTAGCACCTTTTCAATAGAATGTTCCCACCAGTTTTTGGAAACTGGGAATTGATATTTTTTGCATAAATTCCAGTGAATAATACTGGCTACTCTATCATGGCGTCTTTTGTACTCAGTTTAAGCAATTTTACTACAACCACTGATAGGATGGTCAATAGTTTCATCCTTCACTTTGCATAATCTGCATTTGCTATCGTTGCTCACGTGTTGTATTTTGGCTTTCATCACGTTAGTTAATAAAGCTTGTTCTTGGGCAGCAAATATTAACCCTTCTGTTTCTTTCTTGATGTAACCATTTTGAAGCCATTGCCAGTTTCTGGAATTTTCAATTTTTAATTTGTTTTATATATTGTCCGTGTTGAGGTTTGTTTTTCCAACTTTCAAATCGTTGTCTTATGGTTTCTCTTTTATAATCCAATTTAGTCCCGATAACTTTCAAGATGTTTTCCTTACAGGCTTCAATCAGCAGTTTTTCCTTGCTTCTTTTTATGTAATCATTTAATCCTCGTTTTTCCTCTTCCACAGTTTGCTTAACTTGAAGAAGTCCTCTGCCTCCTTCCTTCCTTGGAAGATATAAACGATCAACATCACTTCGAGAGTGTAGTGCATGATGCATGGTCATTAATTTTCGAGTTCTCCTGTCTAAAGTATCCAGGTCAGCTTGTGTCCAATCAATGATTCCTGCAGTGTATCTAATAACAGGAACTGCCCAGGTGTTAATAGCTTTTATAGTATTACCACCATTTAGCTTTGATTTTAAAACTTTGCGTACTCGTTTTGTGTATTCACAACTTGTTTTCTTTTTAACTTGAGCATTTAGTATTTCATTTGATTCCAGTATTCCAAGATATTTGTAGGAATCTTCAAAGTTAAGGGACTTGATGATGTTCCCATTTTCAGATATTATCCCATCAGATTTTTGAGGTTTTCCTCGTTTCATGTTAAGTGTAGCACACTTGTCTAGTCCAAATTCCATTGTGATATCTTTATTAAAAATCTGAACTGTGTTGACAAGGGATGTAATTTCCTTTTCAGATTTCCCATACAATTTCAGATCATCCATATAGAATAAATGAGAAATTTTTCCAGTTTCTTTTGAGACTTCTTATCCGAAGGATGTTTTCTTCAAAATTGATGTTAGGGGAATGAGTGCAATAGTAAACAATAATGGTGATAATGCAACACCTTGAAATATTCCCCGCCTTATGTTCACTTCACCAAGTTCTTGTCCATTTGATAATAAGGTTGTTTTCCAAAATCTCATATTCTTTTCGTATTATTATTATTATTATTATTATTGTTAGTGCTATTATTGTTATTATTAGTATTAGAGTTATTGTTGTTGTCATCATATTATTAACATTATCCAAGCCGTATTATTTTCATTTAGTTATAATTTGAAATAAAAATTTTGTTTACTAACTCCCTACTACTAGCATTCCCAGCTTTCAACCTCTTTATTTTTATTACATCTCATTACACATCCCTAACACTTTAAGCTTATTCATCCCCTCCTCTCTCCTCCACTAAAGTCTAAACTTCTAATTACAGGTCAATATTCAATTTCCCTCCAAATATTTCTCCTCCTCTAATTTAGCCCGAAATCTATCTTTATCTTCTAAATCTTTTCATTCAATAAAGTAACTGAAAATCTCCTTCCGAAATTTGTATCCGTCTCTCTGCTTTGATTCTTTCAAAAATTACTTATATTTCCAAATTGATGTAAATTTTAACCAGTCTGCTGTAGAATAGTCGATGTTCGAAACTGTTATCATTATATATTAATGTTAATATTACAAAAGTCAGCTACCTTGTTTTATAATATAGATATTAATCACATGTGACACACGGTGCTGTTTTTAATCAGTTACACCGGGTCGTAAAAATCAACCACGCCTCTGATATCAAAATGACACGGGGCGTTCTGCATTGCAGATAGAGAACTAAACCACGATCTGCCTATCAATCTTGACACAGGCTATGCTATGTCATAAAAACAAAGGTAACTACTATGCCCATCAACTTTGACACCTGTATTGATTTACAGAGTCATGAAATAAACGACCACGCAAGTTCTGCTACCAACCTGTCGGATCAAGTTAATATTAAACTTGATCTTTAGACTAAAGAACAATTCAGATACAACAATTAACCTTTACCTAGAACTAGGAGAATGACGTAATGGAGGGGGTGTAGTGGCGTCCGTTGCTGGGCCATGGTTAACGAGTGCCTGAACTTCCCTCACACCTCAAATCCCGCAACAAGATCAAAAGATTTAAAACACAATATATATTATTATTATTATTATTTAAAAATATATATATATTAAATTACTTACTAAACTGTAAAATAACAGTAACCTTTAGCTTGATATTGAAAGTAAAATTAACCCCGGTGAGATATAGAAGTGATGTAATAAATAACCAAATACTGGAATTAAAATACCAATCAATTTATTTTCTTTCTTTAAACACACATTTGAACAATATAATATAATGAACCCCTTAACTTCATTTTGATAGAAGGTACTAAAACCCTTCCCTGGGTGCACCCCCCCCCCTTTTTCCTAGAAAGAATGACCCTTCCCCAACTTATCAGGACAATACATGTAATAAAGTTTCCTATAAAACAAAATTAATAATAATAGTAAATACCAACATGACAAACACAGTACATATTATTTAACAAGTTAGATATAACTTCAAATATCTTCGGAAATGTTTTTCGAACACTTTTTATTTGTTTAAATACTTTGGAATAATATTAAAATTTTCCGGGCTTTCCCTTCGTTCAAAAAGTTTAGATTTTCACTGACAGTCCTCAGCGGTTTTCACCTGTATTCTATAAACGAAACACAATGTTAGGTTCCACTGATTGGAAACTATCCTTTAAGCTTTTCACCTGTATGTGTCAAAACCTGTAATAAGCACACTTCTATACATAGTTATCAAAACGAACGCCTTTTTCACCAACAATTTTCACAAGGTTTGGATATTAATTTTTTTTATTTGAAATGGCTTCAACCTTGTGTGGAATTTATATTCTCACTGCCTACAAAACTTCTTCCTGAGAAGAATAATTCCCCTTCTTTTACAAAATGGCTTTAACGTGTCGAACAGTAGTCCTTTTTCTACTTATCAAACAAGCAAAGTTAAGAAATAATGTTCAATTTCTTTCTTTCCCCTTTAGAAAATTCTGATAGCATTTTCGTACAAAATAAATGTCAATCACCCCCTTTTTGGCGGGTTCTCAGTAACTTATGCTTTAAGCTTTTAGAGTTTGTTATTCTCGAATTAACAGAAACTTTGGAGTTAATCCCATTCTTTGATTATCGCGTCGGCTTTACTGGGTAGGACTTGCTTCTATTTGAATTAGTTGAAATTCTTCTCCCATACAAAACGAAATTTTACTTACGGAGGTGCTTCTAACTTTACTGACCGTCTTAGCTCTGGCCATACTCGCAGACCATTTTCCCTCGGTTCGTTGATGCACTCCAGTTCGCAATTTTGGGACGGAAGCCTTTGGTCCTAATGCACCCTCGTCCGGGTGACCTTAATGGTACAAAACTGGACACATGAAGCTGAATTCACATGGTTGGGTTTGATGAAACGGGTTAAGTATCCATTCCCGCCTTTCGCCATTTTGTCGGGCCATTAAACACCTCGGCCGCCGGAGTTTAGCCAACCTCTCACATCGGATAAAAAGTGATCTCTGTCATCGAACCCTGTCGTCCGGGCGTTCGTTTAAATTTTGTTAGTCCGTTGTTGTCGTCCCGGATCTCCATCCCTATGGGACGAATTCCGGACGGAAGACGGCCTCTTCCGCCGCTCCCCTACTTCGACTTACTTCACCGGCTAACTCATCGCAACTCTTTTTTTATAATTATCAAGAGCTTCTCTCCTCACACTTTCCCGCCAAAACTAACTTTTGTCATTATTATCTACCAATAAAACACTTCAAAACAATCACGTGACCTAACTGCTTCTTTGTATCGTGTGTCCGAACTGATCGTCTGATTCCCACGAGAAGTAAGTCCAAATCGAAACCACGTGACTTCCTTATTTGAAAATACACATTTTCCCACACTTTTCTTATTTCTCAAAATCTACTCACTGACATTTATTAATAAAAATAAACTATATAAATAGAATGCCTTTAAATACAATACGAAATACCTTATAACTATCAATAATATATAAATGGGATAAAAATGATCTTTAATATAATGATAATTTAAATATTTATCATTTGTTTAAATTAAACCATAATCTAACACCATAACTGTCACGAGTTGCCAATAGCAACGTGACACATGTTAAATTAAGATCTTAAAATACATTTTGTTTTTCTTTGCAAGATTGCTTTTATTATTATTATCTGAAGTATCATGATATTCATAAGTCGTTGAAATATACTTGAGAGCAGAAAAATCGCACAGTTCAGTCTTTTTACTTTTTTCGTTTTTAATTTTCCGCGTGATTCGCAATTTCTTTTAATCACCATTTCTCAGGCTGTACGAAAACGAGGGTTTCTGGTAGGGTAGGAGATTCCTCCAATAAGCACTCTGCTGACACGCAATACACACTTAAGTGATATCATTGGATAGGTGTTGAAACGATCTTTAAATTGACATTATTTTGATTCAAAAAAATTGCCAATCGCGAAGAAAATAAAACAAATCGTAAAAAAAATGCAACGATTTTTCTACTCTCAAGTGTCGTACATTTATAAATACTCTGTATTAAATGAATATAAAGTTTACGTGCTGGTTAAAGTTTATAAAATTGCCAACATATTAAAAGCACGAACATAGAAACATTAAAAAAAATTATTAAACTAAAAACTTACAAGTCGTTTCAAACCCTCGGCTTAAATTAAGGTTTATTTTCAAGTGTAGTTTAAAGAAAATCTTCCAAGCTTGGACTCATATGAAGGAATGATTTTGAATTCAGTTTGTCGGAAGTAACTAGTGTTTCCAGTTGTTCAATACAATCTTTTCATTAGACGCCATTTTAGAAGGATCAATAATTCGAGGATGCGCAGTGGAAGCATGCTGGAACCATAACCAAAACTGTATTATTATGCCACAACACAAGTTTATGTGTTAAGTGAGAGTAGTGCCTTGATTAATTAGAAAACTTTATGTAACAATCATCCTTTAATAGTACAAGACACTCACGCTGCATATGTCTAAACATAACTAGCTAGGAAAATCATATTCCAGAAGTTTGAGCAAAATATATAGTGAAATAACCGTCATAACTTCAGTAATCTAAATAAAACAACATTTCATTATCTTACCAATAAATACGAAAGATAAATTGCGTTAGCATTTGATACTATTACGAATAACGGTCGACTATAATTTCAATCTATTGGAACAGTTAATTCATGTAAGCCCTTATTACTTAACTTCATACAAACAAATTGTGCAAATATCATATACCTAATTACACAGAACAGTTAATCTGTATTCATTTAATATACATCAAGCTAGACAATTGTTCACATTTGCTAAAAAACAAATCCAGTTCTATATTGATATATAAGGCTTTTAAATCAATTGCTTTAAACAACAAGAATAAAAATAATTCTAGCATCTTCACTCCCAGTCTGTTGTCACACTACAACACATTTTACTTAAATGTTAATAACAGTACATACATTGTTCAAAAGTTTTACTTCGTCCCCTAATTGATGATCCGTACGTTATTTATCCTTAACCCTGGATACGTATTCAAATATAAATGTCTGTCTTACCATGATGTAGTACAACTTGTAGAAATTCACCACCGAAGATTGAAGTTCAATTTCGAATCATCGCGTTCGATCCCATGGCACCACGGCTGTTAGCTTTGCAATACTCATTTGGAATTCTGCACTGAAGTGTAAATTGCTGGCATCCACGAAGGTTCCTGGCATCCATACACCAAATGACCAGTACTCCGACTGAAATCTTGATAAGAAACTCCTATGCCAAATGTCCTAAATTTAAACCCAAACTTTAGGCCTGCAATGTCCTTTGCAACATCATCTCCATCAACAGACAGTCTAACTATGAGATGGTATCTTCAATCTACCATCTCTCCGAATGCAGCAAACACACCAAGTCAGTTATTTACGAGTCTACCGTGGTATCTGGGCATCATCTCAATTGCCACATCAGAGACACCTATTAGTCATTGATCGTAACAAAAAACGTCATTACACTTCGTTTACTTCGTTTACTTTTCTTCATTTGACAAAAAAATAAATCTCTATAAAAGAAAGGAAATAATGGAGAAAAAAACAACTGATTCGTTTTCAGAAATTCACTATATTTCCCCCTGATAGATGTTGATTAAACTAAAATGCGGAAACAGTTGTCTGCTATTATTGGGTGAGAATCTTTGCATGGGTTGAATAAGAAGTACATAAATAAAGTGTGATTAATTAGGATGAAACAAATAATCTTAAATTCTATATTCTAAGCTATTATTGGTGGAAAGTTCCTGATTGTAACTTTTTTGATTCTTGATCATCCCTGACTCGTAAAATCTCCGGAGATATGCATCTTTTCTTTTACTGTAAATCACTGAGTTATCTGTATCCAATTCATGTTGAAGCTTATGGCAGTGGCTCGCTGTGTGATAGGCCATATTTTGTGTTTTTACTGCGTAACAGTGCTCTTCTAGCCCCTAATCCAACCTTCGTTTGGTTTGCCATATCTCTGCGTTTTGCAATGTGTTTTAAACCACTTCATGTTCACATAAAGCATGGTTTTTGCACTTTCCGGTCTTTTTTTCTTTATTGAAAATTCTGCCGATCGTGCTGCTTGGCTTACATGCAAGTCATACATTGGGATCTTTTTTAAAACAGGTTTTAATTTTTTGATTAAGGTATCTCCATATGATATGGATGTGTATCGACATGCTTGTTTTTCATGGATATTGTTGTCAGGGTTTGTATATTGAATTCTGTAGAAGCAACTTTTTACGTAATTACAAACCAATATCAATAAAGAAAAAAAGACAGGAAAATGCAAAACCCATGCTTTATGTGAACATGAAGTGGTTTATGGAATATATTGCAAAACGCACATATTGGACAGATCAAACGATGGTTGGATACGAGCCTAAAAGAGTACTGTTATGCGGCAAAAGCACAAAATATGGCCTATCACACAGCGAGCTACTGCCTTATGCTTCAATATCAATTGGATGCCGATAACCCAGTGATTTGTAGTAAAAGAAAAGATGCATATCTCCGAAGATTTTACGAGTCAGGGATGATCAAGGTTCAAAAAAGTTACAATCAGGAACTTTCCACCATTAATATCGTAGAATATAGAATTTAAGATTATTTGTTTGATTCTAATTAATCAACTTTATTGATGTACTCATGCAAAGATTCTCATCTAATAATAGCAGATAACTGTTTCCGCATTTTAGTTTAATCAACATCCAACAGGGGGAAACACAAGTTACTTCCGACAAACTGAATTCAAAATCATTCAGACTTCATATGAGTCCAAGCTTGGAAGATTTTCTTTAAACTACACTTGAAAATAAACCCTACTTTAAGACGAGGGTTTGAAACATCGTATTTAACTTGAGAAAGTCTTTGAAAATAAAAGACGAAATATTGGTAAATATTGAGGAAGTTGGAGTTTTTTCATATGTACTGAAGTATCTACAAAAGTATGACATTAAGGTTTAGAATAATTTTGTTTTCTTTAAAAATCAAAACTCCATGGTGTAAACAGTGTTCACATCATATTTGGTGGAATTTGACCCAATAGATTCTGGTAATTCAAATCTAAACATCTAATCTTTAACTATGGCCATCCGAAATTTCTTCTTTAAAATTAACTTGTACTAATGAGATCAAATAGATATTCAATATTATTTAAATGTGTTATGAGATAATCAGAATTTGTTTTAATACTTCTAATGTTAAGGTAGAGTATAATTTCATAATTTTCGAATTTATTACATTTTAATGCATTTATTTTCTACAAAATTATGAAAAGTAAAAAAGATAATTTTTTTTATTATGTGTTCTTTAATACTTTCCATTAGATGTTTTCTAATTTGTTTAGATCATCTTGTGTTTTATTTTTAGTATTTTTGATGATTCATTTTTCTTAACAAATATGCTTTGGTTTTTTAATCCGTAAAAAATTTATACTTTTGTTCTTTGATAAATAACTTCCCAAAATATTTGGGTGTTTGAGATTTTCATTTATATAATTTTTTCTATTGCTGTCATTATCTGATACACCATTATTGCAAATTGATTTCCTTTCCTTATATTTAGATAACCATAGTTCCTTTGATTTAAGATTAGTAAATCTTATTATTATTGCTATAATCTTATTATTATTATTGATTTAATCTTGGTCTTGTTGTAAGCAAATATCTGTGGAAAGTATGAATGGAGCATTCCTCATCTTAATACTGTCTTGATTCTTTGAATCCTTCTAGGATTTCTTCTGGATATTCTTCCAAATTGCATATTTCTAAATTGTATTTCCTTGAGTGGTTTTCCAAGAGATCAATATATGATTCCAAAATTTTAATTTTTTGAAGATTCATTTGGTTTTCACTTTCTAATGTAATTATTTTTCTCAAGAGTTTATTTTGAATTTACTTTGGTTTGTTTCTAACTTTTCTAAAATTTCATTTTATTGTTCTTTAATAAAAGTCATATGTTCTCTGATATCTTTAAATTTCTTTTGGAGATGTTTTAATGCTTTAAGAATGGCATTAGGTCTAATTCCATTGACATTGGTTCACTAAAGCATCCATTTTGAGATATTCAGAGATACATTGGGCGTTTCAATCTTTGTCCGTTTCGGATGTTTGACTTAGGTGTAATGGTGATGTTTAGAAAATTAATGTATGTCCATTGCTTAATTGTGAACGTGTTTAGTTTTTTTAAACACATTAAAAAGTGGACCTAGTGTTTATCAATGTAAAGCAACATCTCCGAACAGCTGTTTCACGGTAAATTGCCGATCATCAGCGGAGAGTAGTCGCTATAAAACCCCTAGGTCCAATTACGGAGGTGGGTACTAGTTAAGGCTTTTTTTGTTTTTCCTATTTGTCAGAACATTTTCGGTGGAGTTCAACTCCGCAGACGAAGCAACTCATTTCCTGTTGCTTAAGTGGCTTTTTACATTTCAAACAACTGATGTTTAATTTTAGATACTCACTTACCTCTGTTCCTTTTTTCTTTTTCAGAGGTGTTTAGTTGGATAATTATAAAAGTTTAAACTTAGAATTCGGATATAACAGTCTTGCTTCCATTCAAAAAACGGAAGCGGTAAACAATAAGCAATTATTAAAGGGAAATATATTATAAAATAAAAACCAATGTTTATATTTACCCTAGCAAATAGATTAGTTGCTAGCCAGTTATTGGGAGGGACAGGAATAGTAAATTTCACATACGTGGTTGGACCAAATGTGGGTATCTTATCACCTACATTGTTTAAAAAAAACAAGAAAAAGATATAAATATTTGCTTTTTTCAGTGGTATGATATAAAAGTATTGGTTTCATTTAGGAATTTTAGTGGTAATAATTTCTAACATCTTGACACTAACAAATTGACAACAAATATAAAGGAGTTTTTTTCATAGAATTTTATTATCATCTTCTCCTATATAAGCATTGTGTAACTCTTCGAAAGAAGCCGCCAGATAATTAATTTTTTAAACTTCATAAAAAACTAAAATTTTAAATTTTCAATGAAACATTAGGTTTATGTAGTGCTTTATCTAAAAATGAAGAAAAACTGAAGTTAAGGTATACTAAAAGTTTGAATGTATCACTTTAACTTTTTGACTGTAAAATTCTTTCATATCAATTTAGATTCTGAAATTAAAATGTTTGAAATAACTTAAATAGAATAAAACAAAAAGAATGTTAATAACAAAATAGCAAATTTAACAAACTGAATCTAAGGAACTGAAATAATTTTTTACTTTTTACTTGAATTAAGTGGTGAGCTGTAAAAAAGACCAACTGAACAATCTTTTTTGTATTTTATATAATAAACGTCAATATCAGATATTTTTTCAACTTAATCGACCATCAATAAAAATAGTAGCTGTTCATTCAGTAATGTCGACAACACATTTGAAAATTAAAGTAATTGGTAAATTTTCCTTTTAAATCCTGAATTCAAATGAAACTTACAATTTACATTCAGTATCTAGAAGAGAATATTCTTCTTAAAAGAGAAAATGAATGGATCTTTGATTAGAAAAGGAAAACCTTATTCTTTGCAAAAGCAGTCCTCATGTTCATCATTTGTGCGAAATATGCACTTTGCGTTTCTGTTTTGGTTATGTAATGGTTTGATCTGTATTCCTATTGCAGTTCATTGACCTCTTCTTATCGGTTATGTGACCTCTGTGATGTAGTAATCAAACGAGGATTTTAACGTTTGCAGTCATTCATACACTTGTTAATTTATAGCAAAACGAGAGATTGTGATTGTGGGTACCAGAACGAAGGGGTTGTAAACAGAGTAGTTAAGTTTAGTTATCCTGCGCAGTTTAAACAGAAAACACGGAAATGGCACTCATGATATTCTGCTACAGATTAGCAGAAGAAAGCAACCGACAACCCGATGTCCTCTTCGCCAATCAATCATTCTGTTGCCTATTCATTTCGTTCATGAGCAATTATTGTATTTATATCATGATCAACGAGTGCAAGTTCTTAAAGTTCTGTCAATGAAGTTTAAGAAAGTGTATTGTGGATCTGCAGTTCACCAGCAATTTCTTAAGTGATGAGTCGTGCTTCAAAAGATAAGGAATAGTCATTCACCATAAGTCACAGAATTACCGCAATATCATTACCATAATATCATAATACACTATGTAAACATGCAAATCCTCATAAAATTGCAGAATGGAGATATCGATTTTCAACATCAACATCGAGTTTTGATCAATGCCTGGATAGGAATTGTAGGTGAAAGACTCTCGATATCGCGACCGAACAGACGAATAGATGTCATAGAAAGCATAATTTAACATCCATCAGAAAACATTCATCGTAAATCAGAAAATACGAAAAACCATAAATGGACAATAAATATGCGATTCCGCATTGAGTCATCGTCAATAGGAATCCTGGACATACATTTCATCCTTACTCGGTATCATCTTCAGCATTTACTCTTGATATTAGGCTCCGACTACAAAAAAGAAAAAGGAAACCGTTTCTGTCTTCGGAGTGGCATCCAACAAGGAAATGATTTCCATTTCCTTTAGCACAGTCTGAGCCTACCATCAAGGATGAATCCTGCTGATGACTCCTAATAAGTATGAAATAGCTGTACAGGATTCTCGTTGATGATGGCTCACTGTGCAAAACCATATTAAATTGTCCATTATTGTTTTTGTTATTATAAAAGTAACAGGTGCTGTTTACCGGCATTTCTTGTCACAGGAATTACTTGCGCTCCTGGAGGACGTGGTTCTCCGTGAAAGAAAATGCTTATAGTTCATGCACGATCGGACACCATTCCTTTTCTACTCTTCGTCTGATAATACTTAATCCAAACATCACGGGCTCGGGCACGTTCATCGCAAAGGTCCAGTAGTATGGCATATATTCCGATTGCCTGAACTAATGATTTTTGACTATGGAGACACTTGACTTTAATAACGCTCTTCATCACTCTTCGATAACGTCCAAACACTTCAGGAACTTGTATTCAATTAGTTTCAGCAAACCCATGGCTGCCGCATCTGAGAATACGTGATTCTCTGAGATGTAGGGCTGAAGGATGTAAGGTTACGAATGGAACCATATAGATCACATTCTATTACGACAATGAAGACTGGCCTATATTTTAACAGGTAATTGCTTTGGGAACTAAGAATGAGTTCCAATTGGATGAATCCAAGTTAGAAATCAAGCTTAAATTGGATGAATCCAAGCTTAAAGGAGTGGAACAAAAGAAATACCATTTTTTTTATTTTAAAATCTATGTTACTAAATAAAATCTTCTTTTCCGATTGTCCAGAGCAGTTCAACAACTGAAACAACATTGTTTTCATTGTCGGCCGCAGTTCAAAAATGGAAAAGTACGTGCCGGGATAATTGCCGTGGAACTGTTTACCTGGATAATTGCCGTGGAACTGTTTACCTGGATAATTGTTGCGTGGAAGTCGACAAATGCAAACGGCGCAATTGTTGGGATGGTTCATTGCTGCGTCGACAGATTCACAATGAAAATGGTTGAACTTCAAAATTGTTTGTTTTGACACAAATGTTTTATTTTTTCGGCGCGCGCTATCAAATGATGAATTCATGCAAAAACGAATAAAATAGAATAGTATTATTTTATTGTTTGAGGAAATCTATATATTACTTAAATCTTTAGTAATATTGTTACCTTCTGTTTTGGACACTCCCCCGCAGTCGAAATCGCCTCGTCCAACCCGGCTTCCCTATTCGAAGTTGACCAGTCCGGAGGTTGGAACGAAGCAGCCAGCGGCCTTAATACGAGGAGCAGAGCCGTGGAGAGTCAGTTGGTCAGGTGGCAAAAGCCACAGCACAGACTCCAGTCCCGGAGAAACTAGAAGTACGTCTGACAGTTGGTCGGGTGGCGATAGCCACAACACAATCTCCAGTCCCGGAGAAAAGAGGAATTCGTCCGAGAGTTGATCGGGTGGCAAAGGCCACAGAACAATCTCCAGTCCCGGAGATAAGGAGAGTACGTTTGGAAGTTGGACGGGTGGCGACCGCCACAGCAGAGTCTCCAGCTACGAACGAGCAAGTAGTTCGTTTTGGCGACAGCCAGTCGCAAATTGAGAAGTTTACTCAAAAGTGAAGGACAGTTAGCCCGAGAGTCTAAGAAGCGTTTTGGTTGGACGAAGGACCACACCGTTCTCCCAACTAATAGAAGATTCTTCCAGCCAGGAAGGAGAGGGATACCTGCGATTACGAAGAAGCCATTCGTTCCCGCAGAAAGTGCACCGGAGTCCGCAGCCTACCGAGTCGACCAGGCCTAAAGAGTACGGTTACGAAGAAGCCATTCGTTGCCGCAGAAAGTGCACCGGAGCCCGCAGCATTACCGAGGCGACCGAACCCAGGAAGACGCGACTACGGGAGAAGCAGTTCCCTAGCCGCATCAGAGTCTCCTTTCGCCGCCAAGACCCTGCGACGACCGGGCGTCTACAGGAAAGTGAACTGCAGCCGTGAAGTTCTTCAATCAACGTGCAGTGTGAAGAGGGCAACCCTGAGCCGAAGAGAAGGGCAAATAGAACTTGGTGCCGATTTTGAGTTGAACAATAAAGAAATAAAATTTAATTTAACCCATTCTGTTCTCCGTTCACACAGGTGAAGCCATAGTCTCGATCATCGCAGTAAAGTCCCCCCTAGCCGCCGGCGGTGAGTTGAAGTATATCCCCGAGCCCCACATGCCGGTAGCATTTATTGGCACCCGAATGGGGATACGATACTCCACGGTAGCAATATTTTATTAAAGATTTTAGTAATATGTTGATTTCCTCAACTAATTCATCAAATAACATCAAACTAAATATGGAACCGATTCCCAGAACTTCATGGATGATGCTGAAAGAAGCAGCCATAAGACAGTATCAAGATGGACAATGGCAGAAAGAGGAAGGCAGGAGAAAGAAGAGTCAAGGGAAATGAGAGGAAACGATTGAAAAGATCATAACAGATAGATTTGGATCGAAAAAATGAAGCTGAATGTAAAAGGCGATCAAGAGCTAAGGAGACAACGGAAGAGACTGCAGAAAAGGGAGAAATACAAGAAAGGCATAGAGATAACATCAATCTAAATATGGAAGCGATTCCCGGATCTTCATGGATGACGGTGAAAGAAGTTATCGTAAGACACAGTATCGAGATGGACAATGAGAGAAAGAAGAAGTAAGAAGAAAGAAGAGTCAAAAATATTGAGCAAATATCTACTCAACCAAGCGATAATGGGTCATTCAACGTCAGATCACCTGATGAGTTCACCACACTATCACAGATTTTTATGAAAATTTATTTGCATATAAAGGGTCATAAGATAATATATTCTGCAAAATATGGGATTTTTTGGTTACATATTTGCCGAGATATGAATTTTTGAATTTTTTTTTAGTGCCACGCCCTTTTTTTGACGTATTTTCTTGAATATCTCAACTTCTCATCAATCAAATAGAACCAAATTTGTTTTGCCCATGTATTTTTTTATTCTGAATCAAAAAATTTCAACGAAATTAGTCTAGAACTAATAGTTTTGTAGTAATAGAAAGCAGGTAAGCATTTAGAAAAAAAATTAAATGGCTGTATAGGACAACATTTAAACATTTGAGATTTTAACCTAAGTCTAAGAAAGGTCTAAAGTAATTGAAAAACAATAATCAAGATGGTGTTTTGCTCCTGAGCTTGGAAAAAAATCGCAAAGTTGATATTCTTTTCGAATTGCATAAAGAAATATCCAACAATTATTACTTTGTCATTGCATATTTATTTAGTAAATTAAAATTACCGTTGCTTTAGTCATAGCTATGTAAGCAGTAGCTCTCATATTATAAAGTAAAACCTATATTTTCAAACTGATTCAAACTGAATATACTTTCAAAATACGGCGATTCAAAAATAAAATTCATCCGTTTCAATCCTGATGCTAGGGAGCATAATAATCCAAAATGTTGTTGAAAAAATACAAGTCTTTATTTTCTTTAATATAGGCTAAGTGTTTTACATAGGTGTAACTTATAATATTTTCAATAAAAATTATTTTTTTCTGACAATAAAAAATTAAAATACTAAACTACTTTTATTATATATTGAGTTCTACAAATTTCATAATTAGTAACTAATAGTTATTCAGAACAAAATATCTAGAGCACTCATTTTTCTTCAAGCTTTTCAAAATAGTTTCCGTATTTTTGGTTTTGAATCATACAATTGTACAATCATACAATTTACTTTAGTGAAATTTTGGTAGAAAACTTCAAGCCGTAAAACCAAAAGTGAAAGTACCCGGCCTCAAACAGAAAGTGAAAGTCATTCCCGCCCTTTCCACAATTGTATGATTCAAAACCAAAAATACGGAAACTGTTTTTAAAAGAAAGCGAGAAAAAAATGGGTGCTTCAGATATTTAGTCCTAAATAACTATTATTTAATAATTTTGAAATTTGTAGAACTCACTGTATACTAACACTAGTTTAGTATTTTAATTTTTTATTGTCAGAAAAAATTAATTTTCATTGAAAATATTATAATTTACACCAATGTAAAACGCTTATATTAAAGAAAATGAAGACTTGTATTTTTTTTTCAATAACATTTTGGATTATTACGCTCCCTAGAATCGGGATTGAAAAGGGTGAATTTTCTATTTGAATCGCCATATTTTCAAACTATGTTCAGTTTGAATCAATTTGAAAATTTGGATTTTACCTGGCTATAAGTGAGGGTTACTGCTTACAGAGCTATGACGAAAGCAAGGGATAACTTGAATTTACTAAATAATATGCAGTAAGAAAGTAATAATTGTTGGATATTTCTTTACGGGATTCGAAAAGAAAATACTTATTTTACGATTTTTTTTCTAAGCTCAGGAGCAAAAAAAACCATCTTGATTATTTTATTTCAGTTACTTTAGACCTTTCTTAGACTTGGGTTAAAATCTCAAAGTTTCAAATGTTGTCCCAAACGGCCATTTAAATTTTTTTCTAAATGCTTACATGCGTTCTATTACTATAAAACTATTAGTTCTAGACTAATTTCGTTGGAATTTTTGGATTCAGAATAAAAAAAAACATGGGGAAAACAAATTTGGTTCTATTTGATTGATAAGAAATTGAGATATTCAATAAAATACGTCATATATTCCAAAATGTAAAATCCGTAAACAAACCAGGACGAATAAGAGAATTAATAATGAAACTTTGAAGGAAAAGGAGTGCGATTTTCAAGAGAAGCTGAAGGAAGCGGGGATTGATGCCAACAACTTTACAGAAATGATTCAACATACTGCATTTGACATAGCTCCACAGAACCAACAGAGAAAGCACAGATGGTGGAATAATAAATGTGAAGAAGCTCTTAGACAAAAGAAAAAAGCTTGGAACAATTGGTATAGCAGGAAAACAAGTAGTAAGTGGAATAGCTATCAGTCTGACAAGAAACAAGCGGATAAAACTATTAGGGCACAAAAGAGGTGGTTTGAAAAGGAACAACTTGTATCTATAGAAGAACATTTTAAAAAATATAATACAAGGGATTACTACAAAACATTTAATAATTGTATGTCTGGGTACGTTTCGCAATCTCTATGCTTCAGGAAAGAAAATGGAAAACTAGCACTTAATAATGACGAAAACTGTAAGCTATTAGCAGAATATTTTGAAAAGTTACTGAATTGTGAAAAACCGACCAAAAAATTGGAATTTCATGATAGCATCCCTAATAAAGATTCAGAACCACCAAGTCTTGATATGATTAAAAAATACATCCAACAACTAAAAAACAACAAAGCCCCAGGTGAAGATGGCATCACAGCAGAGATTCTAAAAGCTAGTGGAGATTTAGGTGCCACAATTATAAAAGAAAAAATGGACAAGATCTGGGACACCGAAACAATTCCAGAAAATTGGAAGGTTGCATTAATTCACCCACTTCATAAGAAAGGGAATAAAACAGACATTAATAATTACAGAGGAATCTCATTATTACCTGTAGAATACAAAATCTTATCCAAAGCTTTTTTGGACATACTAAATCCTCAACTGGATAAACATATTGGAGAATATCAAGCTGGGTTTAGGAGTAGTAGATCCTGTCCAGAACAAATTCTAAACCTTAAACAAATAATTAGATACTTGAAAATATCAAATAAGAAGATAGTGCTAATATTTGTTGATTTTAAAAAGGCCTATGATTCGATTGACAGAGATTCTCTTTTTAAAACCCTAAAAGAATTTTCAGTTGATAAGAAAACTCTGGAATTAATTAAACAAACTTTGACAAACACGGTGTCTAAAGTTAAATTCCATGGAACAATTTCTAGTCCTTTCCAAATTGAATCAGGAGTCAGACAAGGAGATGGTTTGTCCCCACTCCTATTTAATTGCGTGTTGGAAAAAGTTACAAGAGAATGGATAAGTGAGGAGGAAAAACTAAAACTTAATAAATACATTATGTTGGGTAGATCTAAAGTATCAATCAACTGCTTGGCCTTCGCGGATGATCTAGTAATATTAGATGGAAACATAGAAAATGCAAAAAGAAGACTGGAACTCCTAAAGGAGACAGCAGAAAAAGTGGGTTTACAAATATCTTTTGAAAAAACTAAATACATGACCAATGAAGGCAATTCACCAGGAATTCTTAAAACTAAGTACGGCAACATTGATAAAATGGATAACTTTAAATATTTGGGTGAAAATATAAATCTTAAAAGTGAAAAAGAAGCAATTAAAATTAGAATTGAAAAAATGAAAAGAGCATACATGAAAGTAAGAAATTTGTATAATAAAAAATGTTTATCTAAAGCCGTTAAATTGAGACATTATAATACAGTTGTAAAACCTGAAGTGCTTTATGGGTCAGAAACACTATTACTAACTGGATGCAAAATGGCACTAGAAGATTTGGAAAAGAAAGAAAGAAGAATCTTGCGAAAAATATTAGGTCCAATCAAGAATAAAGATGGCGATTGGGTTTTGAGACCAAATAGAGAAATTTACTTGCAATGCCCTAAAATAACGGATGAGATCAGGAAAAGACGTGTTACCCTTTATGGGCACTTAGAGAGAATGAATGAAGATAGATTAACAAAGAAAATCCATACTTTCTTCCAAAACAGAAAAACAGACAAAAAAAATGGGTGGAGTGGCAAAGCAATAAAGGACTTAGCAGAAATGCAGATTGATCGGGAGACCCTACTCAGCAGAGACAAATTCAGACTAAAAGTTAAGAAGTTCAAAGGTTTTCAGGAAGACACAGGGAAAAGGAAAACAACTGGAGCCAAATGGTCGGATGAAAGGAAAAGAGTCCATTCGGAAAGGATGAAGGAGTTTTGGAGAAAGAGGAAGGAAGAGAGAAGAAAATAGTTATCTTAATGTGGTCCTTAGTTGGCCTGAAACGATTATAAAAAAAAAAAATACGTCATAAAAGGGGCATGGCACTAAAAAAAAAATAAACTTCTTAAATTCATATCTCGGCAAATATTTAACCAAAAAATCCTATATTTTTCAGAATGTGTTATCTTACGACCCTTTACATGCAAATAAAGTTTCATAAAAATCTGTGATAGTGTGGTGAACTCATCAGGTGATCTGATGTGAAATGACCCTAATCTATTTCCATTCACTTTCACAAGAAGACAATTTCCAATACTTTCTTCTGCTATATCTATCAGTAAAGCTCAAGGACAGACTCTAAATAAAGTTGCCATCTATTTGGAGAACCATGTCTTCACTCACGGACAACTGTATGTTGCAAAGCCTAGAGTCACAAATTATCAGAAATTAGTTACTTTAGTTACTCGAAAGAACAGTCATAATCAATTCGTCGCCAAGAATATCGTATACAAACTATGATAGAAACGAAGTATACTTCATCTAACATTCATCTCAACATATCTCTTCTTAAAAAATCTACATCGATCAAACTATACACGGGAGATGACCTAGTTAATAATGAACAAATACTGAATGTTTGTTCATTTATGTTTGATTTATGAAACCAATAAAACAAAAGATAATAAAAAAAAACACCAAAATTTCAGTGTCCCAATTGTAAAAATACAACGAATTGATCCGTTTCATTTCCAATAATTAATAGCCAATAAAGACACCATCTTTTAGGATGACTTGAAAAACCTATTCTGAATAACTGGAAATTAAATCCTGAAGATATATTTCCTTAATATCTTCCCAACAATTGACAATTGCAGACTTCAGCTCGCTGATGTTTTCCACCAGCATAAACGGCACGAGCTAGAAACCCAAACATTTTCAGTGGGCTTTAATCAGGTGACATTGCCGGCCATTCAAATAGTGCAACACCATTCTGCAGAGTCCACTCGTACGCCGATTTTTAAGCATGAATCGGTATATTGCCTGCTGTAAGATCCAGAAAGGTCCTCCAATCCATGCAGCAGCAACTAGTCATTCGGAAGGGTCTGATAGTACAATGTGTTCGTTCTTCTTTCGAGAAATTCAATATTTGTACTGCCACGCCATCCGAAACCTGTCCAGACCATCACAGAACCTCCTCCAAGTTGACGTTTGGAATGCATCTTCACATCCTTTCGAAGATTGTGCCAGTAGCATTTCCAAGCAAGTGGACCATGTTGAACTTCTTTTTGTCTGTTCAGATGATTCGGTTCCATTGTCTTGTCCACGACATACGTTCTTTGGTCCATGTAAGTCTGGCCTTCTTGATATGTGCCAGGAATGCGGGATGAGGTTTCAACTTTTGATGTCGCAGAGTACATTGCATTTCCCAGTGGAAGGATGAACACATTGTGCTACCAGACCCTTCTGAATGGCTTTTTGTTTCCATTTTCTTAGCGAATTGGACGACCTTTCGGGATTTTACAGCAGAACATTGCACCGATTCAGATTGCAAAATCGACACACGAGTGGACTCTGCAGAATGGTGTTGCACTACTTGAATGGTCGGCAATGTCATCCGATTAAACCCCACTGAAAATGTTTTGGTTTCACTGATTAAACACCCGATTAAACCCCACTGAAAATTTATGGGGTTTCCTAGCTCGTTTAGTTTATGCTGATGAAAAACTGTGGATTGTGTAATGGAAATTAGTTAATGTGTTTAGTGTGATTTAAGCTACTCACCATAATTTCCCATGATATAAATCCATTCTGCCCTGACAATTGTGCTTTTGAAGGGATTTAGGGTTAGTTGTCGGAGAAGTTCAACAGCGTGTTTGCAGTAGTGAACGTTCAACAAAATGAGAACGCTGCATGCAAACGTTTACACGCAATTGTTAACGAAGCAGGTGCAATGCTTTGTTACAAAGGAATGGCCCAGGGAGTTCACTTGGTAACCGCAGATGTAAACACAGTGTGAATTTCCAGTGTTACCAATCAGTACCTGTTAAGACGTTCATGCCGAACCAAAATGAGAAAAGGAATTTTCTCATTTAAAATGCTATGTCAATAAAGAATATAAGTTTAAGATTTAATGCTTATATTCAGCGCCTATCCGTGATGAATTTGACTCATCGATTCCGTTTGTGAAAAGGGAAGATTCACAAACAAGAGGCAGTTATCGTTTCCTTGACGACGGCAGATTCAACAGGGCTACTACGAATTGGAAGGTAGATCGCCAAGACTCAGCAATTCGAAGATTCAGAAGCTAGCGTATTCATGGTTAGGTAACCGGAATAAACTACAGTGTATTTCTTCGTTGGTGCGTCGTATTCTACGATTTCTATAAAACTGAAGATTGTAAGTACAAGTCGTTTTCCTTTCTTTAGTTGGACAACGCCGAAAAAGCAAGATCCAAGTCGAAAGGACTGAAATAGATAAATGCTAGTTAAATTTAATTGCTTATGTTAATTTACAGCAATTCAACTGAATCCAGTAACGTTAAAAGTAAATTTAGCTTTGAGTTTTAAGCTAATTTGGAACTGACAGAGTCATATAACTTTAACAAGTTATTAAAGTCAAGTTATTAAAGTTTTTGACATTTCAAAGTCAGACAAGAACAACCAAATGGTAATTATGAATAGGAATGAATATTTATCAAAATTAGATAATATTGTCAAGGATAAGGAACATTATAAGGAATTAAAAAAGGACCCTACATATACATTGTATCACAAAGTAAAAACATTGATAACAAATATGAAAGAAAGTGGATCAATAAATCCAAAACAAAAAGAAGAAATTATGAAAGATTCTTGCAGAACACCCACATTGGAGGGAAGAGTAAAGACCCATAAACCTGATAATCCAGTAAGACCAATAATAAACGCCTATGGTTCTCCTGTATATAATTTAGCCAAATTCATCAACAAAATTGTAAGAAACTTCAAACTTCCAAAAGAGGAATTAATAGTAAAAAACTCCAAAGACTTGATTCAAAAAATAGCACATCTATTTAATAATAAGAAGAAATTTCATATGTATTCCCTAGATATAAATGACATGTATACCAACATTCCAGTGGATGAGACTTTGTCCATAGTAGAAAGTATGGCATTTAAGAATAAAGAATGGCTCATGAAACAAAAATTGGATAATAATGAATTGATGAATACAATTGAATTAATCACAAAGAACGCATATTTCAAACATAGAGATAAAATATATCAACAGGTAAAAGGATTCCCAATGGGATCTCCATTGTCAGTAACCTTGTGTGATATATTTTTGAATTTTTGGGAGTGCAAATTACTGGAAAAGACAAAATATAAACTTGAATATTACAGATACGCAGACGACATCTTAATAATCTGGTACGGGACCGATAGACAATTTGACAAGTTTTTCTCAGAAATTAATAAAATTACTGATGAAATCAAATTTAAGGTAGAAAAGGAAGTGGACAATAGTCTAAATTTTTAGGATATATGTTTAACTAGAAATGAGAATAAGATAATTATGAAACATTATACAAAAAAATACAAAAGTGAACACATACTAAATTATGAATCAGGACATGGTATAAACATAAAAGGAAACATAATTGAGAACTATATGCAAAGGATTGACGTCAACACAAGTAGTGAAGATGAATTCAATAGAGAAATTATAAGTATGAAAAGGATCCTTAGTAAAAACGGTTATCAGCAGAAATTCATAAATAAAACTATAAAGAAATACCACACATTGAAAATTAAAGAGTTAACAACAAATAACAACAGAAGATATTTCATACCATACTTAAACAAAAATAGTCTGACTTTAAAAGAAATTTGCAAAAGTTTTGGCTTCAATGTTGGATTTGAATATAACAACAAACTGAAAAACATTTTATGTTGCAAATTGAATAATAGTGTTAAGAAACATGAAATGGGTATAATTTACAAAATAGAATGCAAGAATTGCGATTTATTCTATTTGGGCGAAAGTAAAAGAACAGTGAAGGAACAAATGACGGAACATGGTTCCAGCATTAGGAACAAGTACATTGAAAAATCAGAAGTGGCAGAACATTGTGTGAACAGAAATCATTGCATTAACAACGAGATACAAATTTTATATATTGAAAGAGACACCAAGCTAAGAAAGATAATAGAAAGTATGTTTATCCGGAACACAAAAAGAAAAAATATAAATAGGAATGATGGTATTGAAATAGAGAAATATTTCATAAGATTAGCTAAAAGTTTTATAGATAAAATGTCCACAAAATGTAATAATAAGGTTACAATCAAGGAACTGAATTGTTAAGCTATATCATGTCAAAGATTGTAAGTAAATGATATTGTTAATATTTTCTCGAGGAATTTAATTGTTCTTCAACTTATTATTGTTATTTTTAGGCTTGAAAAAGAAAAGACGTAATCTTTTTGAAAATTTGCTTTAGTATTAAATGTAGTTTTTTTACATTTAAATTTGTGATGTTGGAAATAAAGTTAATGTTAGCCAGATTATCATTGAGATAATACTTTATTTTTGGATATTTAAAGTTTAATTAAAAGAATTAAATCTTTTGTCTTTTCCTATTTAATGTGTGTTTGTTGAATGTTCGCATCTCTCTTAAGTTAACTAAATTACTTACTTGGAGACCCTTTCTGATGTCAATAAAAGATATTCATAAATTATA
>JAFIDM010000006.1:21030834-21080428 GCA_023159025.1 Thereuonema tuberculata
TGAAAACACAAGATATTGATTTAAATAATCAATACATGACGTCGAGTTCTGCCTCGCCGTATAATTTCTCAAATATTATAATCACTAAAACGATTCGCTTATCATTTATATCATAATTTTTGGGATATTGATTTTTCTAAACATATTGTTTTCCAAAAATTGCTGAAATTTTTTATTTATTTATGTGTCCAGCAGCAAACAAAATCATTAATCACGTTGATAGACATTTCGCACATAAAGTCATAAAAGAGAACATAAAAAATTTATAGTTATAATTTTAATAAGTTTCTCTAAAGCATACAATGACAATACCAGAAATTTCGAAACCTGTTTAAGTCACTGCAGTTTTTTATTTCCAGTAAATCTATTGTAGAAATAAAGAAGAAATTCAAAACAAAAAAAACAACTGACTGTAGAATGGAATCGGAAATATGGAATTCGAAGATTAGTTTTAGGGTCCATTCCTTGTATAGGATGGCTGGAAAGTTTCCTTATCCCTATTATCTTGTTATTGTATTACGATTACCCCTGTTATTGTATTATCATTCTTGTTATTGTATTACGATTAGGATAGATATTTAGATTGCTTCTCTTTATATGATCTGTATAACACTTGAATATGTATAACACTTGCTGGATAATTGCTAAGGACGGAGGACACTATCACCCCTAACAACCACAAAATGGAAGGAACCCACTTGTCGACCACATGCAGGATACAGTAAGAAGAGGTGTGCTTATGCAAATGTTGCATTGCCACGCCTGTGCGTTACCTGACAGCGTTGATACCAGATTTGAAGGATTGAACGCCTGTGGACAGTTGTTGTTTGGAAGGGAAAGTTTTACTGGAAAACGTTAATTGACGAACTTGAAATTTTCGGCATATCTTCCCGATATCACTTAGATGATTTTATTGGCCGTATTATTGGAAAGATCGAAGAAAGGCGACAAGTAACAGATGTTGCCAAGATCGGCATCGCCCACAGAGTTGTTTCACGGCTGTAGAGAGCATTTACAACAACTGGAATGTGTAGTAGGTGTCACGTGGAGGTGACGCCCTCGTGTGTTAAAAGTAGGCGGCCCGCAGAAGACAGGTACATTGCCCTAACAGCAAAACGGAACCGGCGCACCACAGCTCAGCAAGTGGCCAATGAGTTTCTTGCTGTCACAGGAAAGCGGATCTCCCGAAAACTGTAGGAAGATATTTGGGACACGGAGAACTATACGCCCCCAGACCTGTTGTGTGTCCCTTTGTCCAGACTGCACCGAAACGCCCATTTGCAAAGGTGTTGTGAGCATCGCAATTGGACCAAAGAGGAATGGGCTTCCGTACTATTGTCAGATGAGAGTAAGTTCAGTCTGTCATCGGACTGTAGAAACCAACTGGCCTGGCGTGAGAGTGGTACTGCATATCGTCCAGAAAAATATCCTGAAAAGGGACCGATAGTATATCCCCCGCGTATTGTTATGATACATCACAATTTGTGATCCGTCCTTAGCAGTTGTCTAGCAGTGTATGTGTATGCCAAAGTTTGACACTTGTTAGGGGAAATGCAATATATATACGAATCACTTTTTCTTCTAAGAAATCGCTTCCCGTAGTTTCTTTACTTCAAATCTTAAAAGTTTTCAATTCCTTAAAGATTTGTCTTTAAAGATCAAGAGCGAACAATAAACAAGTTATCATGTCGCATTCTTAAAGCATTTGTAACAAAGGCTATCATCATCAGATAGTAGAAATAAATTCATCTGTTGACATCTGGATTCTGTTTTAGTCTCAATCTTAATGTCGTTCGTGATACGACTAAAGGAGTTTTAAAGAGATTCACTATCAACAGTTATTGACTGATGCTATTTGTAATAAGCAGAGTGGACTGGAAGTTCCCGTACCGCTTAATATAATAATAAAATACTAGGGGGTTCGGGAACTTCCCGGCCACCCTGTATAGTCCTAGTTTAAATCAATGCTTAATCGTTGTAAAAGAAATCTTTCTTTAGCCTAAGAAGATGAAGTTCTGATATTTAAAAACGACATTCGACTCTGAATGGGACCTTTCCAAAAAAATTGAAAATAGTTTTATGAAATTGAAATTACGATCTTTACTAAATAAATTTCACTTATCTCATATTAATAAAAAAATTTAAAGGTACAAATATTAACATTAACAAATATTATTATAAAATATTAATAAATAAAAATATTTGAAATTAAATAGAATTAAGAAAATAGAGGCTTGCTTCCGTAGCTTCCTCAGACACAATAAACTTGTTATGAGCTATTGGAGCGTAAAACATTGAATTGAAGTTATACGTTCTACTTCAGTGATAGGCATAACATAATATAACCTAAAATTAAATTGGGCTGGTCGAAAAAGTTTCCAATAAGACCATTGTGCATCCCTTGCCCGCACTTTCTACATTTGTTCGGAGATTTTAAAGCTTTCATTATCTTATGCAGGGAGAACTTCGAAATTGAATATCGATTGTTTTTTTTAAGACTACACCAAAAGTGCTAAGTCTATCATAGATACGGATTCACAATGGACGAATTTTTGTTTGATGATTCTTCAACAGTGCTATTTTTCTAAAATTGAAATATTCTTTAAATTAAATAGAAGTAATTCCAAAGTGGGCAGGCATTTGGATGGTGTTCAATTTAGCCATAACTTCCATTAACTGTCTTTAGGCCAGCACAATATATTAGACCAATAATAGCCGAGTAATTGCAATAGATAAAAATTCGGATGGTTTTTTTGAATAGCAATTCTGTCTTGGAATACCACATAATCCCATGTTTTCCATTAGGGCTCTGGTATGTGGAAAAGCTTTTTTCGATGACTTTATTTTTATGAGTGTTCAATATTAGATTAGAATGTATACTAATACCAAGAACATAGTTCACTTCCTTAGATAATTGAATACTACTTCCCGTGCACTTATGAGTACCTGAGGGACGAAAAGTACCTAACTAATTCAAAGCCCGCCATTTCAGCGATGGATGTTGGGATCATTTCTGAGGATTAGGACAGTTGGAAGACCGAGAATGTGCTGATGTCGAAACTTGAAACACGAACGAGGTTTTGTGGAAATCCGTCCTGGCATTTAAATATTAAACTTGAATTATGTTGGGCTCAATTTGGCAGTGTGACTTGTTTCAGCTTGTTGTAATTTAAGATTCGTCAATAATTCTCTGTTCCTCACTGTGTATTTGCTTAAATCAGTTTGATTTCTATTCAGTCTGAATCGATTGTTCTAAGAATTACTGGCTGTTTATTAATAGTTTTTGTCTATAAAGAGTTTGGTGGAATTTTGTTTATTAAGAGCTTGGTGGAAGATAAATTTAGATCCTTAATTGACATAAAAATAATGATAGTGCTTCTTTTAGTTAATTTTCCCTGAATGCCACGATATATCCTACAAATAATCGAAGGGTTCCTACTTTATTGATATTAGTATGAGGGGATGACTTGGTATCAGTCTCGATATCATACTACTATTAGACAACATAATCACTTTAAGTACAGTTGCTTAAAGGATTCATATTTGTTTCACTTTTGGATTTTAAGCAGGACCAAGAGGATTAATGATGAATTTTATAAAGTAGTTTGGAATTCTACTATCGCAGATATCTCAAATTGATTGATGCATTGATCTCTTTCTTAAAAGCTTAAACAGCTTAAACAGACGTAAAGATATTCATTATGTTTGGTTATCACCAAAAATTTAGTTTGGAGCATTTGAATTGCCCAAATCACCTGGAATGTAAATATAACCAAAACGAAAACGGATGAGTACGAAAAAAAGTTTTGAAACCATATTTTGACATCCAAGAAATTCACGAAAAATTAATATATTTATCCTTTTAGAAATGTAATTATTTTGTTCTGATTGAGAATATCATTTTAAATTAAAAATATGACAAATGTTAAGCGCTTAGAGCATCATGTTCTCCTTGTTCTTAAAAGAGCTTGAAGAACACAAATCTCAATCCGATTGTTAACTGAAATGAAAATAAAGTCTGATTCCACAAATTCTTCGTTACTTATACAATATTTCGGAGGCCTAATCGGCCATCCTTTCTCAAGCTTTACATAATAAATGGGAAAAAAGAGAAATCCATAATCTCTCTTCTTCCCAATTAACTAAAAATAACTAAAATAAATAACAATCAAGAATTAGGAATTCTAATACAACAAAATAAATGTGATTTGCTCCGTAATGCTCGAAGCATTATTACAAATAAATGTCCAAATCGCTAAATAAAATATTCTTTTTTGAAATAAATAAATAAATAAATAAATAAATGTTCTTTTTAGAAGAAATAAGTAAATGAATGTCCCAATCGTTCGAATGTTGTAAACTGTTTAAATCGGCTGAATCTTGCAATATAAAGATCCAGTTTAATAAAACAATTATCTTTGAAGAAATTCCGTATTTTTGAAACTTTGAATTATAAATCTTGATTCTATACAAACTAAAAAATCCTCACCTAGAACTGAAGTCTTACTTATAAACAAATTCCTCATGAGTAAAGTAATATTATTAAACATCATTAATTCTATAAATTCTTCGTTATCCAATATTTCGGAGGCCTAATCGGGCCCTCCTTTCTCCTCCTTTCTTGAGTAAGTGCGGGATATTTTTAGAATTTTTACTTACATCTCTGATCTTAGAATAAGAATCAGATAAATGATCTTAGCTAAGAATAACTAATAGCATGTTAACCACATTAATTAGTTTAATGGAATAAATGCTCACTTTGCTTTCAAATGATGGGAAACACTACAATTCACGGAACTAGCAAGATGCCTACGATTGCCCCCACCCCCTTGAATAATGACCCAACCCCTTTGTATATATCGTGAGATCTTTTATGTTTTAGATAAGGAAACGTTCAGTAGTCGAAATTAATCATGTACCATTTTTTTAATGTTTTATATGTTTAAATACATCATTTATTATTAATTTATGGTTGGGTCATATCATTAATTTGTGCGTGTTTACTGTTTATTCGCTATAGGATATCCAGTAGTTATGTAGAAAAACTTTTTTATTTCTTGGTTCGCTCTCACAAAAAGAGTTTTTTTATTAAGATAGATTTAAAAATTAATATAAGGGTTTTTATTAAGACAGACTGTAAGAATAATATAAGCATTTTTTTAAAATAAATTTAATTACTTTCCTATAAATAAATTTAATTAAAGTTCATAAATCATATATAGTAAAATTTAGGATATCTACTATAATGAGGTCAAGTTGTACGATTACTTACTGTTTTTTATTTCATTGTAAAATAAAACTGTTTACAACTTGTTTGTGTAGATTGGTTTCCCTACATAAAGTACATGTCAAAAATTCTTACGGGGCCACAGGATTGAGCAAAACCATCGAATTTCTAATAGGAGCCACGCACAAAAAAAGTTTGAGTACCCTACTCTATAGTACAATGACCGATTTTAGAATTTTTTTTTAAAATTTAACTGCTAAACTAGCATTTATGAATTTTGCTAAAACTAATGCGTATGAGTCTCGACCAATTGATAATGAGTGGGAGGAGTTAAATCCTAGCATTGCAATAAAATCAATCTAAAACTATCCAACTGCTCCTTTTATTTTCTTATCATTGCTCAGATTTAATTTTTCCAAGAGGGTCCTTGTCAAGTAGAGAAACATTTCCGTGTAAAACATTGGAATCTAAACAAGTGATTTGATCCTATTTGAATATAATCCTTAAACCATTGCGTACAGTTTGATAAGATTAAAATTAAAGTTTAGGAAACTTAAGTAAGTAATGAGGATAGAAGATAACTTATTCAGAAAATCCAGAAATTGGTACTGTTTCTATTCAAGATATAATTTTGGAGTTATCGTGGATAAACTATAAGTCACAAACATTACGTCCTTATAACCACACTACAGAAATTCAGACCAATTCCGTTTTCAGAAGCTGTACTTTTGTATCATCGGTTCAGCAGTTTTTGAATGTATCGTGATCAAACAAAAAAATCTCAAAAGTTGGGTCTTTACGTCATTAACATAGAAGATATATACATTTGAAGATATTGTTATCTCACTTTGAGAATAGACTAGGCAGAAATGGCGGAAAATACTTGTACTTATTGTTTTCCATTTCTCCAAAACATCGTGTAGATATGAAGTAACAAAAATGACCCAGATTCAAAATAATTAGTGAAATATCTAAGAAAGTTTATTTCTCATTTCGAATAATAGATTTTATTATTTCGAATAATAGATCTTTTTTTTATTTCGAATCACAGATGATATCTTCGACGTCTTGACATTGAAAATCCTTTTAAGTGTTTTTGTTATATTTTGGATTTGGTTTCTAGTAATAACGAAACGCATTTCAGGTTTACTTCATTACCATTTCTCTTTATTGTTTTCTGATCTATTTTACAGGTTCCATTATGTATGTCTTGCTCTGTTGCAGAAGGATGAATTAATACATTGGAATAAAGACATCCACCGGTTTTAATTTGGTGGTTACACTTAAAAGAAAACTTTTGCTGCTGTAAACTTACTTGTTTACATCTAAATTGCTTTTCCATTTCGATTTGCAATATTCACATTGACTATTTGTTCAAAATACAACTTTGTTTATTAATTGTTTCGGAGGAGAGAGATTAGAAATTTTACTTCTGATGTTAAGAACTGGAAACATGGAACATGTAACAGTATTCAATAATTTTTACTCAAAAACTTTAAAAAGAAAATCAGAAACTTGTGGAAAATTGTTGCAAAAGAGAAAGAGATTGTTAGAAGGATCTTCGGAAATTCATATCCAGAGTTTGATGGAAGTAGAAAAACACTCTCCTCCAGAAATAAGCATTCCTGGAGTTGATAAAATTGTTCAGAAATCTCCTAATAAAATATCAAAAATGTGTTGGATTCTACTTCTTTTCATCTGCACTGCTGTAAGTTTATATCAGATAGGTAATTGCTGTCTGAAGTATTACGCAGGTGATCCAGCAATTGAAATATTATTCGAAGACATGTTAAATTTTCCGTTCCCCCAAGTTGTATTTTGTCCAAGTGATATCTTCGGAAAGAATGTTATAACAGAAGATCTAGAAAGGCAATACCGGAAACAATTTAATATATCCAATGATGTCGATGTTTTGTTTTCGGATTTACTAAAGATACCAGGAATCACAGTAGACAAGCTATGGAGTTTGCAGACCTTCGATGAGGATTCCATCAACGTTACAGTAAAGGTAGGAATTGATCTTAAGTCCTGTTTATTGTTATTAAGTTTTAATTTTATTCTTATAATTCTTTATTTGACCGTACATACAACTTTTTTTACAGGTTATACAGCTTTAAATTATAGATTTTTACAAAGCACATTATATAGTAAAGTTAGCAAGTAAGATTTCCGGGGGGAGGAAGAAAAATTTAAAGATCTTTAAAAATGTATTGAAGTATGCTTCTTTTACTCATTTTTATTATTTTTTTATTTTGAAAGTTTTTACTTTAAGAGCTGCTTTCGTTTTGTTGAACACCGAAAATGATTATTGTCGAACTTCTGTAATAACTAAATAAAAAATTTAACGTGCTATGATTGAAAATGAAAAAGCAAGAAATTCAGATGCTGTTTCTTATTCTTGCTTTTTCCTTTTCTGTATTAACTAGTTTGTACATTTTCTAAGTTAACAAACAGATTCGTAAATGAAAACATTTTTCTTTCAATTGGATGAAATCTGCAGAAAAATTGAATGATAAAATCTATAATGTTTCACAATTAAAAAGAGGAATTGCAAAATGAAAATAGATAAATTATTCTCAGTTGGAAACTGATTTTATTCATTTCCAAATTCGTTATTGGTTACTGCTGAACGAGTCTAATCTTGAAGGATTTTTTCCTTATCTCTAATTAATTTATTAAAAATTTCATTTTTTTGCTAAATAAGTATTTCTTAAATATAAATTTCGTTATTTATTCTTTATGTTTCATTCAGACATTATTCGTCATAGCCGGAAGCACTATTTGTCATGAAGATCACATACAACAGATATCATATCCATATACCATCCATATAAATTTCTTTATCAGTTAGTAGTTTTTCATCCATACCTACAAGTTGCAGATCTTTCAATTGCCAAATATCCAAAATAAGATAAATATCATTGCAACAGCTTTGAAATCTGGAACATTCCAGCCAGGCATCCTTTTTCTCCTGAATCATGCAACATTGTTCACCTAAGATCTTTCAAAGACTAAGCAATGATCACTAAAGATTTGTTTTTTCAAGCATTTAAACTTTCAAAGGTCTTCTGCTTCAAAGTAGAGGCATGCCGGAGGGTCTGAAGTTGGCTCGAAAAATCGAACATTCATCCACCCTTTAGACTTGACTAAAAATATGTGTCAAAACCACAGACAAGAATGGAACTTTTATCGTCCCCTTATGACCATGCTGGAGGCAGAGACGACCCTTTTAAGACTTCTTGGGGTTTACCACGACTCTAATGTATATTCTTTTCTACTAAGAGAAATTTTCTAAAATCAATTACTATCAGAATTCTTGTTTCATAATTATTTTTTGCATCAATAAAAAAAAAACTACATTTCAAATTCTTGACTTGTTCACTCTCCAATAATTAGTCTGCTTGAAAGTGTACATCCGTGGGATTTTTGATGATACAAGCATGGGAGTGCTATCAATCTCTTCGTTGTAACATGGAGAATCAGTATTTGGATGGTGGACAGTAGCCACTAGTGTCAGATTAATCTTATACTCAAAAAACAAATGGCCGCCGCTGTGCCATACATGGTACTGGTTTTTCATGTTTATCTCGTAAAATACAATATTTATGGCAAAATAATCTATTACTAAAAGTATTTAGTATTAAAATTCTACACAAAACATGTTCTTAGGGTATTTTGTGTACGGCTAACCTTTAACATAGAAATTCGGCTTTGAAATGAAGAATTTATGATTTTGTTTTCCAAAAAGTGCAAAGAGTGTTGTTTTTAAATTTTTTTATTTGTAAATATATAAATGTTAAGTTTACAATTGATTTACATAATCTAAGACATTATTAGACTTCAAAGTTAATACAAATAACAAACATATGTCTTCTGTATTTTACTAAACAACAGTTTATCAATTACAAATCTCGTCTTCACTTTCCATAGCTGATTCATTGCATTCATCTATGTCTTCCGTATCCTTAGCGTTTTCACAAAGTTCTGGATCACCTTCACATCTACACATTTCTGTGCACTTTAGTCCATACATGAGACAGGTGCATGGTGGACAACAGAAACGTTGGGAGCATGTGCAACTACAAAGCTCTGCCATAAGGTCTGGAACACAAAGCAAGGTGCACGCGATTGGTTCAAACCGTCCTCTATCGTACGTCCATCCGAAGCTGAATGGTGACGGTATGACTGGGTTGGGTTGATATCTTGATTCCATACAAGTGCCTGAAGATGAGCTCTTAACAGTGTAGGAGTTAGAGCAGCTTTTGTTGGTGAAAGATTTTCATCTTAACATTGTTTTTTGGTAAAAAGCCACCATCGCTCATCTCCAACCTCAGTCATTGTAGTTTTTGGAATATATAATTGACAAACAAATGGCTCCAAAGCGTTTCTGGCATCGTCTGGAAGAGTGGGTGTTGTACCAATCTTTGCTAAGGCCTCTAGTAGGTCATTATTGACGGAATTGAATGTTTTCCACCATTTAAGCTTCCCTTTATTGGCAAATGTCCCAGTGAATAAACGTGCGTTGTTCTGTAACCTTGTTGCGATATGTATACTCCGTGAACTATGATTTTTATATCTGCTTCTTCCTGTGTGGTCCGAAGGTTTGATACATCTTTTCCATCTGATGATGCAGCTTGATTTCGCCAACTAACTATATATTTCTTGTTATTGCTCACTCCCCATTGTAATATGTAACTAGAGAGGAACTCTGTAAACTCGTCTTGGTTTCTATTATGAGCAAGCAAATTCTTCATTGAAGTTTTGCTAACTATCATTTCAGATGTTATTTTGTAACCGATTGGATCACTGCCCAGTTGCCGAATACGTCTCATTTCATTTTTTAATGAATCCTCCTTATACGTGTCAAAAACAACATGTACTGAATTGTATGCATTGAATTTGTCACCAATCCACTTGCTTAAGTGTATTCCTACATCACGACATGTTTTTACTGTGTTTGGTTTATTGTAAGTGTGCAGTAGAGCCATTCAATCAATTAAAGCCGCGATTTTGTCCGATCCGTGTGAGTCATCTGTTGGATGTGATAGTTGTTAACTGCTGTCAATCTGTTCTTCATTTGATGGCAATGACTCCAAAATCGCTGCAAGTTTGGATTTGTTGGAACAGTGATGCATTTTCCCAGCACTAGCAAACAATGATTTTGGGAGGGGTGAAAATTCGTAGTTGCTTAGATTGAACTTTATATCAATATCATCTCTGCTTTGAGATGCAATCAATAGCCTTGAAATAAGTGAGAGATCTGTTTTCATAGATACAATTTTGTCTTTAAGGAGTTGTCCTTAAATTTTAATCTTTTTTGCTGACGCTTTACAAGTTTTTATGGGATATTTCTTCATTGTAGACCAAAATTGTGTTTTCTGGCTATTTATACGCTCTGCCATAAAAGATCCCTCCAACTTTTTACCCATTTCTGCTATGGTACTTACAAAATCTTGCACGTCCTCCGGGAACACTCTTTCAGTAAGAATGTGGGTCAGTTGTTGGTTTTTACACTGAAAAGGGTTGGTAGAATTTTTAAATGTATCTTTCAGTTTCAAGACATTGCGATCCTGGCGTTTTGGGGCACTATCTAGAAGCCCGTGGTGATTTGTCTGTCCAACAGTTTTCATCCCAAGCAACATTTCCGTCTCATTTGAAATTCTGTTCAAAATGATAATGCCAGAAATCGTTTCTTCTTTGTCAATCCAAAATTGGGATTAACAAAGAAGAAACAATTTCTGGCATTATCATTTTGTACAAAGATGAAATGATTTCTGGCATTATCATTTGTGTAATACCTACCAGTCCTCCTTGGACTTTCAATTTTCGGTTTTGGTGCTCTAAGGCTTCATCTGCACCTAGGGAACAGAAGGGTGCAACATTACGATTGACAACCCATTTTCCCTCTATGAAGTTTTTCCAGATATCTGGATCTGTTAATTGTAACGCATCCATCTCAGCAAGATACAGTGAAATCATATATGTATAATTTAGTCTATTAAGAGCAAAGAAATATTTCAGAAAGTCATGAAGAAAAGCCTGGCTGAGATTCCAATCAGATGTTCTAACAGATCTGATAAAGCACAACATAGACTGTACCATATCCATATATGAACACGCCATCTTGAAGCCTGGTTCCACTGATTTGCTAGAACTCACAAGTATCCTATTTTCTTTAAAGAAATAGATTACTGCATCATGTTTTTGTATAATATTGGTTCCATTCTGAGATTGTAAACTCACTGCCAGTTCATCTAATAGAGGCTGTAACAAGGTAATTTTTCCCGGGTGTTCCTTGTAAAATTCTTCTAGAAGAAGAATATTTAATGTGGTTGTAGTAGTTAAATGGGCTTCAATAGCTCTCCTTATGTGTCTTCCCTCTAGTATTTGTTTCATAGTCAACGAGGAGTACAAATCGCATTCCACCCACAGCTCTGGTATTCCACTTCCACATATGAACTCACCAATTGTTCTAAGTTGAGCTATTATTATATGCAGCTGTCCAGGCTTCAATATCCATTTGCCTTTGCAATCTTCTTTTGCCATTTCATGCTGCTTTAAAGGTTTATAAATTGCCATGTCAGCTGTAACAACGACTCTGTTTGTCGTTTTATTTATGGATTCGTTAAGTTTTTCAAGTTGCCTGATAACTGTTAACTGAACAGAATATTAGTTGGAGGCTCTGGAATTACTGGCAGCAAGGAAACTCTGGAAACACATTTCACATCCCTAAATAGCTGTTATATCCAATCCATGTGGGAGAGGAGATACATATATCACTACCATTCAATATGGATTTTCATAATAGGAACCAAACACTGTCAAAATATATTGCTTTCTGAAGTAAGTCACCATATTGTTGGACAATATTGAAACAGATGGACGTACGATGGAGGAACGTTTGAACCAATCGCTTGCACCTTGCTTTGTGTTCCAGACCTTATGGAAGAGCTTTGTAGTTGCACATGCTCCCTACGTCACTGTTGTCCACCATGCACCTGTCTCATGTATGACTGTAGATGTGAAGGTGATCCACAACTTTGTGAAAACTCTAAGGATACGGAAGACATAGATGAATGCAATGAATCAGCTATAGAAAGTGAAGACGAGATTTGTAATTGATAAACTGTTGTTTAGTAAAATACAGAAGACATATGTTTGGTATTTGTATTAACTTTGAAGTCATAATGTCTTAGATTATGTAAATCAATTCTAGACTTAACATTTATATATTTACAAATAAAAAAATTTAAAAACAACACTCTTTGCACTTTTTGGAAAACAAAATCATAAATTCTTCATTTCAAAGCCGAATTTCTATGTTAAAGGTTAGCCGTACACAAAATGCCGTTAGAACATGTTTTGTGTAGAATTTAATACTAAATACTTTTAGTAATAGGTCATTTTGCCATAAATATTGTATTTTACGAGATAAACATAAAAAACCAGTACCATGTACGGCACAGCGGTGGCCATTTGTTTTTTGAGTATAAGATTAATCTGCCACTAGTGGCTACTGTCCACCATCCAAATACTGATTCCCCATGTTATAACGAAGAGATTGATACCACTCCCATGCTTGTATCATCAAAAATCCCACGGGACATAGGTTTTTGTACACTTGGAAGCCGACTAAATCGCTTTTTTCCCCAAACTTGCGCAATAGAGGAATCTTTCTCATGGTGAAAAATCAATGCAGGACCTATTATTAAGTAGGTTTCATAACGGGAAAATTTAACAGGTAAAAAAAGGAATAAAACCGCACAAAATAAAAATCACTCATCTGCTTTTGGAATTTTGGATACCGAGAATTCAAGACAGACTGTTTCTGGCTGATTAGCCATCATCAGTTCAATTTTCTAAGTATCTGCAGCTCAGAGAAAGCAACAAAATATGAACAAAACATAAGTAAACAAAACAATGACCCTTCATATAAAAAGCATTAGTAAGAAAAATAAAAATAAAAAAGGAAAAAATAGTAATCCCCCGCTAGCAACCTCTAACTTAGAATGGATTTCATTTAAATAACTCACGTACATAATGGAAAAATTTAACATGCTTGGAACAGATACTAAAGTAAAAAAAAGGAATGAAATCGCACACAAATAAAACATTCAGCTGCTTTTGGTATTTTGGATTCAAGACCTACTGTTTCTGGCTTATACAGCTGCAAATACTGGATAAATTCAACTGATGATGTTTTAATAAGCCAGAAACAGTCGGTCTTGAATTCCCGGTATCCAAAATTGCGAAAGCAGCTAAGTGATTTCTATTTGTGCGCGTTTTTATTCCTTTTTTTCCCTTAATAAATACGTTTCATGTTATATATTTTATTTGACTGAAATGTTATTTAATAATCACTTCATTCGATGAAAAGCTAAACTATTTATTAAAAAATTTAAAAAACCAAATTAACCTTATTTAGTAAATTCAATTTCATCTCATGGAACTACAGTAGAGCCCCGATTATCCACGGAATTGGGTGGCAAGGGCAGCGCGGATAGTAAAAATCGAGGATAACCCGAAAAAAGACTAAAATCGAGGGATAAACAAGAAAAAAAATATTTCAGCATAAAAACTATGGTTATAGGCCTATAAAAGAAACATAATATGCAAAACTTTTAAAATATAGAGAGTACAACAGAAGGCTTTGTGCAGAGCAAGAGCCTGCCACTCATCTACAAATTCCGAGAAGGGCTGTAGGATTACGATGCACAATAAACCTGTCAGTAATTTTCGACCTTCGCACTGCAAGGCCTATTGTACTTTCCCTGTTGTTGGCTTGGATTAAAATTGGCTTTTTTGAGGTTCGTAATTAAAAAATTTTTTCACGGCGCTCGCGGATAAACCACACAGCATCCGCTCGCGGATAATCGGGCCTTTATTGTATCTAGATAATTCACAGAGCTCTGGGATTCATAGTGACAGTTTGAATACCGCTGCTTTCAACTGACTGATTCTTCTACTAGAATGAAATTCACATTTTGTCAATCTGCATTACATTCAATTCAACATGGTTACTACAGATGCGCTTCGCTACTTGAATTCAATTAGTTTAAAGATTATTTAAATTATAATCGATCACAGGCAGAACTTAATGATAGTTCTAAAAGATATGGAGCAAGTCAACGAAAGAAGGTAATGCTTTATTTTATAAAACTGTATTTGTTATTCCGTGATACCATAACTTTAATGAATAACTTTTCTTTAAATAACATCGTGAAATAAATAACTAAACTTATCTCTTCAACAAACTAAAATTTGAAGAATGGCAACTAGATGAAATTAATATTTTTGTTCACTTATTTATAATCGTATAATAAATTAGTGAACAATTTATATACATCCCATTTATCCCACAGCTAGGGACAAGAGCACTGGCAGAATTGCCGAAAAAAAAAGTAAACAAAAGAAAATTAAATAAAACAAAAGTAAAAATGAATAAAGCTTAGCTTTCTTGTTATTATTACATACGGGGAGAATTATATATGTATATGTGGACTGAACGAATCAAGATGAAAGAAAAAGCGAGCGGTCGATAGTCGAAATATGGCGGTGAAGCAAGGAACGAGGTCGATTATTGAGGTATGATATAATTAAGAAAGGTCGGTTAAGCAAAGCTCCCGAAACCGATGCGTCGATTAATAAGATTTACTATTACCTTATTTCTTTTTAAATTTATACTATTCCAATTAATTGTTTTTCTTTTAGCATTTTATTTCAAAATTGGTTAGTGTCGTTTTGAAATAGTAGTTGCTCAGCTACATAATGTAAAATAACCTTCACTTAATTATCATTTTCAGCATGGCGCTACAATGTACAATAACGATAGCCTTCAGGAGAAATTTGTAAAAGATTCTTTTAGAGCATCAAGCGGAACATGCATATTCTTTAAATCAAGTGAGTTATTTGAATTCGCCATTGCTAATTTGTAAAAAAATAGTAATTATGTCTATTAGTAATAAAACCATTAGTTTTATAATCTGTCTTTACTTTAATTTCTTCACGTAAGTAATCTAATTTTGAATTTCAATAAGAGACCAATCTAATTTTTATGTTATCATAATTTCTAAATTTATATATTTTAAAACATCTTTGTTAAATATACATTATTTTAGAACATTTTCTAGGTAATTAGTCTAAAAAACATACTAATAAGAAACAACCCAATATTAGATATCATTTCTCTCTCCAAGTGCGATCTCGGAGATCCAAGTCCTATGTGTTCGCATCATAATTAATCCATGGAGGGATCCGTAGGATATCCAGGAATAGATAGTGTGGTGGTTGGCCTAAAGGGAAAGATAAAGAAGCATATAAACATAGGAAAAGAAATTTAAACGTCTATGCCTGTGCGGGGATTTCCGACATATCTACCTCGTGAGAGGCTTCAGCTTTGGCCTTAAGACTATGCCGGAACGGCAGATATCATTTACATAATAATTATATTAGAGAATGTTAAAAATTGCAGGTGCAATATTTCTTGGAACAACTAATATTTTTGTTCATTGGAGGTAGCTTTTATTTGAAATAAAACTGACTTTTTTTATCAATATCCTAGTTACCCTTTCGACACTTTTAGTTTGCTGGCTAATTGAGTCAGTTCTAATATAACGATTATCTATACGAGTTTTTAAAGAAGCAAATAATATTTATCAAAACAAGCAAAATAAGAACTAGTGAACATAAGGTATATTCCAATTATATAAGTCCATGTTGTTTTTTTGCTTAAAGAGATGGAACGGCTTGAACAACAGAAACATAAATTGGTTATTTGAAATTAATACAAATAATGAATGTTTGTTCATTTAGGTTCGGTTTATAAGACACAAATTAAAAACTAGATAATAAAACAAAAAATTTCAGTGTCCCAATTGTATAAATACAGTGAAATTAATCGTTTCTTTTCCAATAATTAATATCAAATGAAGGAACAATTTTTACGGATGACTTGAGAAACCCGTTCTGGATAACTGGAAAACCTGAAGATATTTTGCATCAATATCTTCTGAACAATTGAGGGGGCGTAGAACCAAAGGCAGCTAAATCCATTTTAATTATTCAATACATTTTAATTATTCAATAAAAGAATAACCTGTCATTATAGGCGTTCAGTGTGCTATCCATTGAGTTCTAATTCCAACTCTAAGTATTTTGAAGCTTTCTTCATACAATGTTACCACCTTGAAAAAAAAAATTGCAAAATTTCAAAACATGGATTTAGCTGCCTTTTATTCTAGCCTCCTTAATTGACAATTGCAGACTTCATTCCAATGACAAACTAATACTTGCAACAGAATGAATATTTCAAATAACTAAAGAAACTAATTGTTCTAGTTAATCCAGAAATAATTCAAAAGATAGGTTATAAACATATGTAATTTATCATAATCCAGATTCAGGTTGCACGTGTTATTTAAATCCATTTTAAAATCTGGCGAACACAAATTTCTATTTGAAAACAAACAACAATTATTACATATTAGTCCAGGTAACGAAGATCAAAAAAGGCCAAATAGGGGAAATAATTCGTATAAAAGAGAATTTTGGCTGAGTTGTAGGTGTCCTGAACAACATACTAACAGTACTGATGTGTGGGGATGGAGCTAAGGGGTGGGTGGGGGTTTAAAGGTCCCTTTTTTCAGTTTTTCATGAATAACCAGAAAACTGCGGCCTTTAGCAAAAAAATGTCCATATACTAAATTTGAAATAATATATTTTAATTATAGAAATAAGTTTATGATATTATAAATATCTAGCAGGATGCGAACTTGTAATGTTGATGTTAATTGAGAGCTAAATAATAATTTATCCCATGTAGATACCAGTTAGGTATAAATTATTGTCCAAACACATTCATTAATAACATTGTTTATAAAACTTTCTTATTTGAAATACATTATACAAAGAATTAAGTTAAAATCTTTATGAAGATTGAAAAGTTCTTTATAAAAGGCATCTAATGTCTATTAGAGTTCTTCTAGTTTAGTTATAAACTACTGTAGGTCTTTTCACCCTATGTGAAAAATAATATATGATTGTCTATTTCTGAAATATATCCGAACTCTTGCACTAATACACGTTTGGTTTTATCACCTTATGTGTAAGTTACAATATTTGCAATCTAACACTAGATTTTACTTCAGTTCATTTCTTAATAAAAGTTATTTCTTGTTTTCTATTAGTTTAACTTTTATCTTGAATTATATGTTCACAATGCCTTCAAACTTTATCGAAATAGACTCTGATGACTTTTATATACCTTCATAATCTTTTAATGAAGTTGCATATACAAGTACTATAACCCTATCACTATTCATCGTGAATAATTGTCTATCATCTTTAAAGTTCAATTGTTTATCTTTGAATCTTTTTATTAATCCGCTTTATCAATTACTCGAATAAAGTAGTCCTTGGAAGTTATTAATATTTATCCGCTTTGACTATTAAATCCTAAACATCGCTGTGTTTCTTCCAGAAATATGATAACTCTCATGTTCTCTGTGTTATTTAAAATAAACTTCACTTACTTGGAAATTCTTCAATATTTATACATCACAACTGTGGAGTCATCATACGCTCCTCGATTACCTATACGTTGTCTTCAGTATTTGCTCGCTGATATCTCCTATCTCCTTCCGTTCCATTAATCTGTTTACTCTGGTTCCAAGATCCCGAACTCAAGACAATTAATCTATTTGATTATGTTGCTGAAACGAAATTGTAGATATTAGTATCACCGTTTTTCTAGGTAATATCAAAATATTATTCAATACAATACGAACGTAAAATATATCTCAAGGGCAATGTTCAATTCTCAAGGTAACTTATCCCTTATCAGAACATTCTAATTTTCCATGGTATTCTCCAGGAAAGATATCATAATCGACTCCTGTCTATTCATTCAAGAGGATAATATTGGTCCCTATTAATCCTGTAAGATTCTTATATCTAGAATCAAGAAAAGGAAAGAATTATAACTCAGCGGATCAGATCAATATCGCTATTCCATCCTCCAATCTTCAATAATACCCAAACCGCTCCCTCGAGCCGTAAACAATACTATACAAACATAACAAAGCAGTCCAAGTATCACATCGCTTCAAACAATGGTATTATTCTCTCATGTTTTTTTAATGTTAACAACAATAACAAGTCACTCAAAAATAAAGTGCTTATTGCACAATAATAAAATACATTTCCTACAAAATTAATCTATATAAAATTCTCTACAAAAAAAAAGTTAAAAAAGATGCACATTTTATAATAATTGAATATCAATCTCATTGAATATAGGAAACAATTAATTAATAGAAAACATGAGATTCCAGATGTTACAAACTTATTGAATATTCAATTATTATAAAATGAGCATTTTTTTAACTTTATTGGAAATGTATGATATTAGTCCAGGCAACGAAGAAAAATAGGGGAAATAATTCGTGTAAAAGTCAATTTTCGTACAGCTGTAGGAGAAGGTATCCTGAACAACATACTTAAGTATACAACCCAGCGAAAAAGTGTATAGGACCTTTTTCTTACAGAATTTTATGTAGATTAATTTAGTACATGGACATTGTTTTGCTATAGGCCGCAGTTTTCGAGTTATTCACGAAAACATAAAAACAGGGACCTTCACACACACACCCGCCCCTTAGCTCCACCCCCATCCATCAGTACTTTTAGTATGTTGTTCAGGATACCTTCCCCTACAACTGGGCGAAAATTGACTTTTACACGAATTACTTCCCCTATTTTTCCTTCGTTGCCTGGCCTAATATCATACATTTCCAATAAAGTTAAAAAAATGCTCATTTTATAATAATTGAATATTCAATAAGTTTGTAACATCTGGAATCTCATGTTTTCTATTAATTAATTGTTTCTTATATTCCATGAGATTGATATTCAATTATTATAAAATGTGTATCTTTTTTAACTTTAAATTTGCTCTTTTTTAAATATAGGATATATATTAATTGTTGTTTGCTTTCAGATTTAACTTTGTGTTCCCCAGATTTGAAAATGGATGGAAATAACAACCGAAACTTGTATCTGGATTATATTAAATTACATACGTTTATAACCTATCTTTTGAATTTTTTCTGAATTAATAAGTTTAATGGATTTCTTTAGTTATTTGAAATATTCATATTCAAGACTTACTGTTGTAAGTATTAGTTTGTTATTAAATCAAATAAAAGAGGTGGCGAAAAACCAACAGTTAATGTTATTTCTTGAGCAACGTCAGAAGTCTTCAGTTCGCTGATGTGAGCATATTGTTTTTCATCAGCATAAACTAAACGAGCTATAAAACCCCCATAAAATTTCCAATGGGATTTCCAATCAATCGGGTGACATTGCCGGCCATTCAAGTAGTGCAACACCATTCAGCAGAGTCCACTCGTGTGTCGATTTTGCAGCATGAATCGGTGTATTGTTCTGCTGTAAAACCCAGAACGGTCGTTCAATTCGCTCAGAAAATGGAAGCAAGTCAATGGAACGGTCTGGTAGCACAATGTGTTCATTCTTCACTGGAAAATGCAATGTACTCTGCAACATCAAAAGATGAAACCTCATCTCGCACTCTTGGAACATATCAAGAAGGCAAGACTTACATGGACCAAAGAACATATGTCGTGGACAAGACAATGGAACCGAATCATCTGAACAGACAAAAAGAAGTTCAACATGGTCCACTTGCTTGGAAATGCTACTGGCACAATCTTCGAAAGGATGTGAAGATGCATTCCAAACGTCAACTTGGAGGAGGTTCTGTGATGGTCTGGACAGGTTTCGGATGGCGTGGCAGTACAAATATTGAATTTCTCAAAGCAGAACGAACGCACTGTACTATCAGACCCTTCCGAATGACTAGTTGCTTCTGAGTGGATTGGAGGACCTTTCTGGATCTTACAGCAGGCAATATACCGATTCATGCTTAAAAATCGGCATACGAGTGGACTCTGCAGAATGGTGTTGCACTATTTGAATGGCCGGCAATGTCACCCGATTAAACCCCACTGAAAATATTTGGGTTTCTAGCTCGTGCCGTTTATGCTGGTGGAAAACATCAGCGAGCTGAAGTCTGTAATTCTCATTGGTTGGGAAGATATTAAGGTAATATTGTTACCGTTCGATTTGGTCACTCCCCCGCGTCCAGAATCGCCTCGTCCAACCCGGCTCCCCTGTTCGAAGTTAACCAGTCCGGAGGTTGGAACGAGGCAGCCGACGGCCTTAAAACAAGCAGCAGAGCCGTGGAAAGTCAGTCAGTCGGGTGGCAGAAGCCACAACACAATCTCCAGCCCCGGAGATAAGGAAGGTCCGTCTGGCAGTTGGTCGGGTGGCGTTGGCCACAACACGTTCTCCAGTCCCGGAGAAACTACAGGTACGTCTGACAGTTGGTCGGGTGGCAGAGGCCACAACAGGTTCTCCAGTCCCGGAGAAAGGAGGGAATCGTTTTGATAATTCGACTGTGGGCAACCGCCCAGCTAGAAAGATCTCCAATTGGAGCAGGTCGTTCAAGAACAGGTCTTGGGCAGAAGACCAGGTAAAAGGTAGCTACTCGAAGCTAGAGGGAAGTGACAGTTTGGTGGATCCCAGCCACTAGAGAATCTCCGGCCAGGAGATAAAAGAGAAGCAGAAGAGGTTCGTTAGGCAACCGTCCTCGAGTGAAGTCTGTGAAAATCCGGAAGTGACCGCAGATCGTTAGAAGGGCATCGTGGAAGACAACCGACGCCGAGATCCGAGCACCTGTTCCCGGTAGAATCCTGAGGTGACCGCCGATCATTAAGAAGGGCATCGTGGAAGACAACCGACGCCCAATCCGAGCATCCGTTCCCGGTACAACCCTGAGGCGACCGCCGAACGTTCGAAAGGCATCGTGGAAGACAACCGACGCCGGCATCACAGTACCTGTCCCCGGAAGAATCCTGAGACGTCCGCTGTGCGTGAGAAGACTGGGAGAAGTCGGCCTATCCGCAGAACATTATCGTTATTCGAATTTATCTGTATCTCATCACTGACTACTAATTAATAAAAGTATCTTTGGTTTTTTTAAGATCTGGCTCTCGTCGCATTCCGTAACCCTCCGCCACCGACCGAGTCCAAACGGTCGGTAGCAATATATCTTCAGGATTTAACTTCCAGTTATTCAGAATAGGTTTTCCAAGTCATCCTAAAAGATGGTGCCTTTAATGGCTATTAATTATTGGAAATGAAACGGATCAATTCGTTGTATTTTTACAATTGGGACACTGACATTTTGGTGGGTTTTTTTTTTTATTATCTTTTGTTTTATTGGTTTTATAAATCAAACCTAAATGAACAAACATTCAGTATTTGTTCATTATTAACTAGGTCATCTCCCGTGTATATTTTGATCGATATAGATTTTTGAAGAAGAGATATGTTGAGATGAATGTTAGATGAAGTATACTTCGTTTCTATCATAGTTTGTATACGATATTCTTGGCGACGAATTGATTATGACTGTTCTTTCGAGTAACTAACTAATTTCTGATAACTTGTGACTCTAGACTTTACAACATACAGTTATCCGTGAGTGAAGACATGGTTCTCCAAATAGACGGCAACTTTATTTAGAGTCTGTCCTTGAGCTTTACTAATAGATATAGCATAAGAAGGTATTGGAAATTGTCTTCTTATGAAAGTGAATGGAAATAGATTAGAGTCATTCCACATCAGATCACCTGATGAGTTCACCACACCATCACAGATTTTTGTGAAAATTTATTTGCATGTAAAGGGTCGTAAGATAACACATTCTGAAAAATATGGGATTTTTTGGTTAAATATTTGCCGAGATAAGAATTTTTGAAGTTTATTTTTTTTTTAGTGCCATTCCCCTTTTATGACGTATTTTCTTGAATATCTCAACTTCTTATCAATTAAATACAGCCAAATTTGTTTTCCCCATGTATTTTTTTTTATGCTGAATCCAAAAATTCTAACGAAATTAGTTTAGGACTAATAGTTTTATAGTAATAGAACGCATGTAAGCATTCAGGAAGAAATTAAATGGCCATATGGGACAACATTTGAAAATTTGAGATTTTAACCCAAGTCTAAGAAAGGTCTAAAGTAACTGAAATAAAATAATCAAGATGGTTTTTTTGCTCCTGAGCTTGGAAAAAAAATCGTACAGTAGTTATTCTTTTCGAATCAGGTAAAGAAATATCCAACAATTACTACTTTGTCACTGCATATTATTTAGTAAATTCGAGTTATCCCTTGCTTAAGTCATAGGTCTTGTCACGTTGTAGAATTAACAACTAGACACGGACGAAATGTTGGTCAAAAATAAAATAAAATAAATAAAAATGTTTCTTGATTGTTTTAATGGTTATTATATTAAGTGTGTGTTTTGGTGATTGAAGTGATTTTGAAATTTAGTGTTTTCTTGTATTTTTGTTCAAATATATTATTTTTTAAGAATTTAACTTGATTTGGAACACAATTTGTGAAAAAGATTAAACTGTGAGAAATGAATCTGTTTTTACCGCACTGATTGATCACGTGGTTTGTATTCTCGTGGGAACGGAGAGTCTTAATGGAATACATACTGGGGAAAGGTTTGGATCAGTTGATAATTTTATTGTATTACCATTGGCTAATTGAAAACCGAAACTTTACTTTTGGCGAGAAAAAAGCGAAAAGGAGGTTCGAGGAGAGCTGGTGAGGAGTCAGATACGGAAAGGCTACAGTGGTGGGTGGAAGCTGTTCCAAATTTCCTACATGGGCACCGGAAAAGGCCGGGACTCCCCTCAACCGTTCGAGACGAGATCAGGAAGCCATGTCGGTGAATAGCAGGTGACGAAAAAAAAAACGATCAGGCCGAAGGACGATGGGAACGAAAGTGGGGACGAAACGACATCGTTTTGTAAGTAAAATTTTAAGTATTATAGAAGACCGCATAGGCGAATCGAAGCTGAAGATTCGCACAGTTTTGGTGTTGGAGGAACGAAAAGAAATAAAAAACATTACAGATGATGCCAACGTTTTGGTTCCGAAGTCTACATTTATTAAACGGATTCCTGAAGGCTTATGAGTCCAATTGACTGAACCTAGTCCTTTCCGTGTTTGAAAAAAACAACAAAGATAGCAGTTGCATTGCACAGTATTTAGTGATAAATAATATTGTAGATGGCAGTAACCCTTGTGTTTTGGTCCAAGCGTACATTTGGGCATAAATATGAATGAAAACATAATTTTAGTGTTTTAACATCTCAAGTGCAGTGCGGGTTAACTTTTCAAAGATTAATAGAGTCTAAACACAACGACATGGACGTTATATGTATTTGTAATGTGTGTATAGTGCATGGACAAAGTCCACACCTGAAACACTAAAAGAAAAACATTCAGAAGAACAAACTCATACAGGTGAAAAGTCAAAATAAATGAGTATTTGGAAGAGAAATGTCAAAATCGCCGACACCTTCCTAATTGAAAATCTCAAGTGTTTTAGGGAGTTCATACAGGTGAAAAACATTAAGGTTAGATCAGTGTCTTATCTGAAATCTTAAAGACGTCATTTTTTTAATATATTTGTGTGTCACGCTTAATATATACTGTTCTAGGACAGAAATATATCAATGTAACATCGTGAAAATTAATACTATTTTTGTCATATTTAAACTTAAGATAGATAAACTATTTGAGTATTGTATTACATTATTATTCTAGCTATCATATTTTTTTGTGTTACCAAGGGGATTAATTTATGATCAAAGGTGCAGCTTATCCTATATTATCTTACCTTACTTTATATATATATTTAATTACATATCATAATTATTATATTAACCTTTATTGTTAAACTTAACCAATGGTGTATCGATGAAAAGGAGTAAATGCATAAAAATTAAAATTGTTTTAAAATGCAAGTTGTTGATTGTTGAACCTTCATTTCATCAGTTTATCTCTTATTATTCACAAAGAAGTGTAGTATTTATAGTGTAGGGAAATTAGACAAAAAAGTGGCCGAACCCGGACATTTGAAATATCAAGCTGAAAATTGGTAGAAATGTTGAGAATAGTGTTCTGATTGATATCCCAAAATTCCCAAAAAATCCATCTTGGGGAAAATCCGCCATTTTGAAAAAACCGCCCCCCATCGTGGATTTGTCGAGTTTTAAGCATAGCGACTGAACCGAGTGTCTGATTGTATTCGTTTTTGCACCAAATTACTTAATTCAGGCTGCGCTCTCATCCAAAACACTAAAATTAATAATTATAGACCAATTTTGGTTCTTGAGAAAAAATAATATTTATTTAAATGCGACAAACGAAAATTGGTCCAAATTTATAATAAATATTATATATGCAAAAAAATGAATCAAAGAAGACTTCATAACACAAGGCGTGAAGTACAGGCAAAAGCAGCAATACAAATACATTATGAAGGGTAAAAGTTAGGTAGCTTATTTCGTGTTGTCACTGGAGCTCGACTGGCTGTTCACTCACTGGCGAAAATCTTTCACTCACTGGTAATGCATGATCTGAAAAATTGTAACTAAATTAGCGTCGATTTAATAACAGTAAAAAGTAGTCTTTAAATTTTGCAGTTATTTACCGTTACTATGACAACACGTCGGCCAAAGGTTCAACGTCATCATCGCTATCCGAGTCATCGTAGTCCATACGATGTGTGCAGCAATGTCCTGCGCAGTAGCCGCACATGCTTGTGCAAAGAAAACCGTTTCTTCTTCACCCTCGTCTCTTCTCGCAACCACAGTTACAGTTGCAGGATATGATGTTCGGTATCCACTCCGGTGCTGGTTCTTCTTTAGTTGGAATGGGTGTCAGCTGACTTGCATGATTCATCCATCCCCACTCTGCTTCCGGCAGGCGATTCCCCATCCAAACCTAGAATTATTAGTTGACGACCGACACTGTCTCCCTTAAACAAGCTTGAACTTCTTGAAAGATCCCTTTGTGCCTTTTCAGAACGGAGCAGAAGTGGTATTGCATCCACTGATTTTCCACGTACTTCACATACTGGAGACAGATGTGGCTGAAATTCCCTGGACGCGCCCACACAACCCGGTGCAGGAGGAACTGCAAACTCTGCGTTCACTGGAAAGTTTGTCTTGGACGGCGCTATCTCTTCTAAAACGTTGATCAATCCAGACATAGTGCCTTTCCGCATCAACATCCCGTCAAACACCGCTGGAGGCCTTGCAAGTTCATATGTCAGGTACTTCTCGAGGTCAACATCGTCACGCACAACACAGCAATCGGTGAAAAACTTGGTTATGGTTGATTTCGACGACAGTGTCTTTGATCTTGGCCGTTTTAGATGCAATGGCAAAAGTCGTGACTTTGTTGTTTCGTTTTAAGTGGACTTTACTGAATCGTTGACCTGTGATTGATTTCCTTGCTTGCAAACCACGGGAGAGAGCCTCATCACAGTTAACTGTATCGTCGGCTACTATACCGGTAGACAAGAACATTAGAAGGTTCGTTGAGTCGTTAAAAGGATGGTGGGACTGGAGCCAGTCTACCATCTTGCGAACGTCTGCCTTATCTCTCACTTGCGAAGACTCTCTTAGCTCCACATGTTGGTCGGAGGTTTCGGCGAAGACTCCACAAAATCTTTCAGTGGCGTCGATTACATGTGCAGATGAAGGCATTGCACAAACCCATCGAGCAATGACGTTATCCGTCAATCCACGTCCATGTGTGAGCCCACCCGCCGTCTTCATGTTTCTCATCAACACTTGCTCTATAGTTATATCGGTCCATATGCCTGACCAGAACTTTGCAGATCTCCTGACAGTGAAGCAGCCTTCCTTAACAAATTGCCGGAACTCCAAGGGAGTCATAACATCCTCGAGCTGAGATATCCCGCAGAGTGGAAATACGGAATCATTCTTTGGACACACAGCAAGTGAAGAACCCAAACTCCAGAACGACAAACAGACGCATGATGCCAACCATCTTAAAAGAATCGCACCCACAGCTTCGCAGTGAGCCGTCCAGATGAAAAGAGGGCTTTCAGCTTTGCTTCGAACAACTCTGCTGGCTGGACGATGTACTCTGACGACCAAACGTCATCCACCGAAGTCGTTCCAGAGTGTGGTCTGAGTGTGTTCGTTTCAAGCGAGCGCTGAGAAGAGAGTCTGCGTCTTGTATATCCTGAATATCGCCAACGACAGCTGCATCAGAAGATGTGCGCGGACAGCTAGAGCGTAGGCATGGCCGTTTACCATCTCGGTCACTGTGTTCTTTGCGTACACGGTCTCCCACAATTCTTCCAAGCAGGAGAACTACGTGATAGCCAAACACTGTGCGAGTTGAGCCATGCGCAAACTCGGCTAATTTAAAACTTGCTCATTGGCGCATCTTTTTTTTTTTCTTTTAAAACTGCAGTTAGGAGGGTTTTTATCAACAACGACAGCTTTTTAAACAGGCTGTTCAATGTTTAATTTGTTTCATTCTAGGTTCCAGTTTGGATGGGGAATCGCCTACCGGAAGCAGAGTGCGTATGGATGGCTCATGCAGGTTAGCTGACACCCATTGCAACTAAAGAAGAACCAGTACCGGAGCGGGTACTGAATATCATATTCGGCAACTGTAACTGTGGTTGCGAGAAGAGATGCAGGTGCAGAAGAAACGGTTTTCCTTGCGCATGTATGTGCGGCTACTACCCAGGACATGGCTGCACAAAACGTATGGACTGCTCTAACTCGGATAGCAATGACGACGTTGAACCTTTGGCAGACATGTTGTCGTAGAAACGTTAAATACCTACTAAATTTAAAGAACACTGTTTTACTTGTCTTAAATTGACGCTAATATAGGTTATATTTCTTCAGATCATGCATTACCGTCAAAGATTTTGGCCAGGCAGATTAGTTGAACAGGCAGTCGAGCTCCAGTGATAACACGATATAAGCTACCTAACTTTTACCCTTAATAATGTATTTCTATTGCTGCTTATGCCTATATTTCACACCTTGTGTTATGAAGTCTTCTTTGATTATTTTTTTTCATGTTAAAATAACATTTATTATAATTTTAAATCAATTTTCGTTTGTCGCCTTTTTATAATTATTATTATTTCTCAAGAACCACGATTGGTCTATAATTATTAATTTTTAGTGTTTCGGAAGATAAGGCAGCCTGAATTACGTAATTTGACGCAAAAACGAATACATTCAGACGCTCGGTTCAGTCGCTATGCTTAAAACTCGAAATATCCATGATGGGGGCGGTTTTTTTAAAATGCCGGATTTTCCCCAAGATGGATTTTTTGGGAATTTTGGGATATCAATCAGAACACTATTCTCAACATTTCTACCAATTTTCAGCTTGTTATTTCAAATGTCCGGGTCAATGTCTAATTTCCCTGGACTATTAAGGTAATAAGGGTTATAAAAAAAAATAGGGTTGTTGTACCGGCTATTTGTTAGGAGAAATTTTGGCGTGAAAAATATGGGCCCAGCGGATCGCCATCGTTCTCCCATTTCATTAATTTGTCCGTTTGCAATTGCCATTATTATTATTCTTTATACTCGTCCCTGAGGGCAACAAAACCCCCAGGTGACACTCTGTAAGCAGCAACTCTCACTTGTAGCCAGGTAAAACCCAAATTTTCAAACTGATTCAAACTGAATTTGTTTGAAAATACGGCGATTCAAATAGAAAATTCACCCTTTTCAATCCCGATTCTAGGGAGCTTAATAATCCAAAAAATACAAGTCTTCATTTTCTTTAATATAAGCGTTTTACATAGGTGTAACTTATAATATTTTCAATGAAAATTAATTTTTTTATAATTCAATGACAAAGCCGGCGCACCTGTTTAAAAAAGTTTAATTAACACTTTTGATTAAGACATTTAAAACTTATTTAAAATTAAAGCTATGTACAATTAAAATTAAGTAAATACACATTAAAATGACCGGGTTTCGCGTCTGCACAGTCGACGCTTCTTCAGACCTCTGACAATAAAAAATTAAAATACTAAACTAGTGTTATTATATAGTGAGTTCTACAAATTTCAAAATTTTAAAATAATAGTTATTTAGGACTAAATATCTGAAGCACCCATTTTTTTCTCGCTTTCTTTTCAAAACAGTTTCCGTATTTTTGGTTTTGAATCATACAATTGTGGAAAGGGCGGGAATGACTTTCACTTTCTGTTTGAGGCCGGATACTTTCACTTTTTGTTTTAGGGCTTGAAGTTTTCTACCAAAATTTCACTAAAGTAAATTGTATGATTGTACAATTGTAAGATTCAAAACCAAAAATATGGAAACTATTTTGAAAAAGTGTGGAAAAAAATGAGTGCTGTAGATATCTTGTTCTGAATAACTATTAGTTAATAATTATGAAATTTGTAGAACTCACTATATAATAAAAGTAGTTTAGTATTTTAATTTTTTATTGTCAGAAAAAATTAATTTTCATTGAAAATATTATAAGTTACACCTGTGTAAAAAACTTATATTAAAGAAAATGAAGACCTTTTTTTCAACAACATTTTGGATGATTACGCTCCCTAGCATCGGGATTGAAACGGATGAATCTTATGTTTGAATCGCCGTATTTTGAAAGTATATTCAGTTTGAAACTGTTTGAAAATATGGGTTTTACCGCTATAAATGAGAGTTACTGCTTACATAGCTATAACTAAAGCAATGGTAATTTTAATTTACTAAATAAATATGCAATGACAAAGTAATAATTGTTGGATATTTCTTTACGCGATTCGAAAAGAATACCAACTTTGCAATTTTTTTTCCAATCTCAAGAGCAAAACACCATCTTGATTATTTTTTTTTTCAATTACTTTAGACCTTTCTTAGACTTGGGTTAAAATCTCAAATTTTTAAATGTTGTCCCATATGGCCATTTATTTATTTTTTCTAAATTCTTACCTGCTTTCTATTACTACAAAACTATTAGTTCTAGACTAATTTCATTGAAATTTTTGGATTCAGAATAAAAAAATACATGGGCAAAACAACTTTGGTTCTATTTGATTGATTAAGAGATGAGATATTCAAGAAAATATATCAAAAAAGAGCGTGGCACTAAAAAAAAAAATCATATCTCGGCAAATATGTAATCAAAAAATCCCATATTTTGCAGAATGTATTATCTTATGACCCTTTATATGCAAATAAATTTGCCATATAAAGGGTCATAAAGAGTCAAAAATATTGAGCAAATAGATATTTACTCAATATTTTTTACTCTTCTTTCTTCTTCCTTCTTCTTTCTCTCATTGTCCATCTCGATACTGTGTCTTCCGGTAACTTCTTTCACAGTCATCCATGAAGATCCGGGAATCGCTTCCATATTTAGATTGATATTATCTCTATGCCGTTCTTGTATTTCTCTCTTTTCTGCGGTCTCTTCCGTTGTCTCCTTAGCTCTTGATCGCCTTTTACATTCGGCTTCATTTTTTCGATCCAAATCTATCTGTTCTGATCTTTTCAACCGTTTCCTCTCAATTCCTTTGACTCTTCTTTCTCCTGCCTTCCTCTTTCTCTCATTGACCATCTTGATACTGTGTCTTACGGCTGCTTCTTTCAGCGTCATCCATGAAGTTCCGAGTATCGGTTCCATATTTAGTTTGATTTTATTTGATGAATTAGTTGGGAAAATCAACATATTACTAAACTCTTTAATAAAATATTACTAAAGATTTCAGTAATATATAGATTTCCTTCGTTTTTGCATGAACTCATCATTTGATAGTGCGGACCGAGAAAATAAAACATTTGTGTCAAAACAAACAATTTTGAAGTTCAACCATTTTCATTGTGAATCTGTCGACTTCCTGGCAGCAATGAACCATTCCAACAATTGCGCCATTTGCATTTGTCGACGTCCACACAACAATTACCCAGGCAAACAATTCCATCGGCAATTATCCCGGCAACTACTTTTCCATTCTTGAACTGTGGCGGACAATGAAAACAATGTTGTTTCAGTTGTTGAACTGCTCCGGACAATCGGAAAAGAAAGATTTTATATACACTGCTGTTTGTAAGAAATGCAACACCATGAAGGAATTATCAGAATTAAATGAAATTGGCAGCAAATGTCAATTATAGGATGTTATGCAAAATAGTAAAGTTTCAGAGCCACCGCGCATGCGTGGCGTGCGCAGCGCCCTCTGAACTGATGCTGAAAGCTTATAAATAGAGGGCTGTAGCGGAACGTTTACAATAGTTAATGATTATTTGTTAGTGGAGAACGTTTAGTGAGACCTAAGTATGCCTACACGACGGAAGAAGGAGAAATTCCAACAACTTACGCAGGGTTAACGGGGGAGACGCCGACCAACCACATCCCACACGTGCTTAATAGGCGACATATCCGGCGAACAGGCCAAGGAAGAAGTTGCATGTGTTGGGTTGAACAGAAGTCTCGAACAGTCTTTGCAGCATGTGGGCGTGCATTATCCTGCTGAAAGATAGCTCCAGGGATGCTTTGAAGGAAGGGAACGACTTCGGACTGTAGCACTTCACGGACGTACCTGTTGCTATTGAGATTACCATCAATTCGTAGCAAATTGGATCGTCCATGATACGAAATCGCACCCCAGACCATAACTCCGGGTGTTCGGCCACTATGTCGTTCGATAACGCACTCTGGAAGGCAGCATTGACCGGCACAGCGTCTAACATGAATGCGGCCATCATGGTCCCACAAATTGACGCGTGATTCATCTGAAAACACAACTTGGTGCCAATCAGCTTGCCAGGCTCTGTGCTCATGAGCCCATTGCAGATGCAGCCGACGATGGTTTGCCGTGAGGGGGATCCTGTATAAAGGCATCCTTGCACGCAGTCCACGGTTTAGCAAACGTCGACGAATTGACGAAGCCGACGTTAGTACACCTGTAGCAGTAGACCAACGTGCTGCCAACTGCCTGGAGGAAGCTGTACGGTCATTCAGCGCCATGCGGAGCAGGTTTCGATTGTCGTGCGCTGATGTTACCTTCCGTCATCCACTGCCAGTTTTTCGAGTTGTTCGGTGCTCGTCGGTCCACTGCTTCCAAACTCGCATCACTGTGGAACTGTGCCACTGCACACAGCTTCTATTGCGCGATAGGAAAATCCTCCTTCTCGAAGGCTGATGACCCTCTCCCGTTAACCCTCCGTAAGTTGTTGGAATTTCTCCTTCTTCCGTCGTGGAGACATACTTGGGTCTCACTAAACGTTCGCCACTAACAAATAATCATTAACTATTGTAAACGTTCCGCTACAGCCCTCTAATTATGCATTTTCAGTAACAGTTCAGAGGGCGCTGCGCATGCCACGCATGCGCGTTGGCTCTGAAACTTTACTATTTTGCATAACATCCTATAATTGACATTTGCTGCAAATTTCATTTAATTCTGATGATTCCTTCATGGTGTTGCATTTTTTACAAACAGCAGTATAGGAATATAGATTTATAATAAAAAATTGGTATTTCTGTTGTTTCACTTTTTTAAGCTTGGAATCATCCAATTTAAGCTTGGTTTCTAAATTGGATTCATCCAATTGGAACTCATTCTTAGTTCCTAAAGCAATTACCTGTTAAAATATGGGCCACTCTTTATTGTCGTTATAGAAGGTGATCTATGTGGTTCCATTCGTAGCCTTACATCCTTCAGCCCTACATCTCAGAGAATCACGTATTCTCAGATGCGGCAGCCATGGGTTTGCTGAAACTAATTGAATACAAGTTCCTGAAGTGTTTGGACGTTATCGAAGAGTGATGAAGAGCGTTATTAAAGTCAAGTAGTCAAAAATCATTAGTTCAGGCAATCGGAATATATCAGACTACTGGACCTTTGCGATGAATTCAGTACCCGTGATGTTTGGATTAAGTATTATCAGACGAAGAGTAGAAAAAGTAAAAAGAAATAACCATTTTCTTTCACGGAGAACCACGTCCTCCAGGAGCGCAAGTAATTCCTGTGACAAGAAATGCCGATAAACAGCACCTATTACTCTTATAATAACAAAAAAAGCAAATGGACAATTTAATATGCTTTTGCACAGTGAGCCATCATCAACGCGAATCCTGTACAGCTATTTCATACTTATTAGGAGTCATCAGCAGGATTCATCCTTATTGATAGGCTCAGACTGCGCTAAAGGAAATGGAAATCATTTCCTTGTTGAATGCCACTCCGAAGACAGAAACGGTTTCCTTTTTCTTTCGCGCAGTAGGAGCCAAATATCAAGAGTAAATGCTGATGATAATACCCAGTAAGGATGAAATGTATGTCCAGGATTCCTATTGACGATGACTCAATGTTAAAACGCATATTTATTGTCCATTTATGGTTTTTCGTCTTTTCTGATTTACGATGAATGTTTTCTGATGGATGTTAAATTATGCTTTCTATGGCATCTATTCGCCTGTGCAGAAGCGAGATCCTGAGTCTTTCACCTACAATTCCTATCCAGGTATTGATCGAAACTCGACGTTGATGTTGAAAATCGATATGTCCATTCTGCAATTTTATGAGGATTTGCATGTTTACATAGTGTATTATGATATTATGGTAATGATATTGTGGTAATTCTGTGTCTTACGGTGAATGACTATTCCTTTTGAAGCACGACTCATCACTTAAGAAATTGCTGGTGAACTGCAGATCCACAATACACTTTCTTAAATTTCATTGACAGAACTTTAAGAACTTGCACTCATTGATCATGTTATAAATACAATAATTGCTCATGGACGAAATGAATAGATAACAGAATGATTGATTGGCGAGGAGGATACCGGGTTGTCTGTTGCTTTCTTCTGCTAATTTGTAGCAGAATATCAGGAGTGCCATTTCCGTGTTTTCTGTTTAAACTGCGCAGGATAACTAAACTTAACCACTCTGTTTATAACCCCTTCGTTCTGGTACCCACAATCACAATCTCTCGTATTGCTCTCGTATACAATCGTACAAATTCTCTCGTATACAAGTGTATGAATGATTGCAAACGTTAAAAATCCTCGTTTGATTACTGCATCACAGAGATCACATAACCAATAAGAAGAGGCCAATGAGCTGCAATAGGAATACACATCAAACCATTACATAACCAAAACAGAAACGCAAAGTGCATATTCGCACAAATGATGAACATGAGGACTGCTTTTGCAAAGAATAAGGTTTTCCTTTTCTATCAAGATCCATTCATTTTCTCTTTTAAGAAGAATATTCTCTTCTAGATACTGAATGTAAATTATAAGTTTCATTTGAATTCAGGATTTAAAAAAAAATTACCAATTACTTTTAATTTTCAAATGTGTTGTCGACATTACTGAATGAACAGCTACTATTTTTATTGATGGTCGATTAAGTTGAAAAAATATCTGATATTGATGTTTATTATATAAAATACCAAAAAGATTGTTCAGTTGGTCTTTTTTACAGCTCACCATTTAATTCAAGTAAAAAGTAAAAAATTATTTCAGTTCCTTAGATTCAGTTTGTTAAATTTGCTATTTTGTTATTTCTATTGTTTTTATTCTATTTAAGCTATTTCAAACATTTTAATTTCAGAATCTAAATTGATATGAAACAATTTTACAGTCAATAAGTTAATGTGATACATTCAAACTTTTAATATAGCTTAACTTCAATTTTTCTTCATTTTTAGATAAATCACTATATAAACTTAATGTTTCATTGAAAAATAAATTTAAAATTGTAGTTTTTTATGAAGTTTAAAAAAATTAATTATCTGATGGCTTCTTTCGAAAAGTTATACAATGCTTATATAGGAGAAGATAATAATAAAATTCTAAGAAAAAAACTCCTTTATATTTGTTGTCAATTTGTTAGTGTCAAGAAATTATTACCACTAAAATTCCTAAATGAAACCAATACTTTTATATCATACCACTGAAAAAAGTAAATGTTTATATCTTTTTCTTGTTTTTTCAAACAATATAGGTGATAAGATACCCACGTTTGGTCCAACCACGTATGTGAAATTTACTATTCCTGTCCCTCCCAATAACTGGCTAGCAACTAATCTATTTGCTAGGGTAAATATAAACATTGGTTTTTATTTTATAATATATTTCCCTTTAATAATTGCTTATTGTTTACCGCTCCCGTTTTTTGAACGGAAGCAAGACTGTTACAACCGAATTCTAAGTTTAAACTTTTATAATTATTCAACTAAACACCTCTGAAAAAGAAAAAAGGAACAGAGGTAAGTGAATATCTAAAATTAAACATCAGTTGTTGAAATGTAAAAAGCCACCTAAGTAACAGGAAATGAGATGCTTCGTCTGCGGAGCTGAACTCCACCGAAAATGTTCTGACAAATAGGAAAAACAAAAAAAGCTAAACACGTTCAAAATTAAGCAATGTACATACATTAATTTCCTAAACATCACCATTACACTTAAGTCAAACATCCGAAACGGACAAAGATTGAAACGACCGTTGTATCTCTGAATATCTCAAAATGGATGGTTCAAAATGGATACAAAATAGATCCAGTGAACAAATGTCAATGGAACTAAATCTCTCTATTCTTAAAGAATTAAGATCTCAAAAGGATTTTAAAAATATTCAGAGAAGGTATGACTTTTATTAAAGAACAATAAAATGAAATTTTTGAAAAGTTAGAAACAAACCAAAGTAAATTCAAACTCTTGAGAAAAATAATTACATTAGAAAGTGAAAACCAAACAAATCTTCAAAAAATTAAAATTTGGAATCATATATTGATCTCGTGGAAAACCACTCAAGGAAATACAATTTAGAAATATGCAGTCTGGAAGAATATTCAGAAGAAAGCCTAGAAGGATTCAAAGAATCAAGACAGTATTACGATGAGGAATTCTCCATTGATACTTTCCACAGATATATACTTACAACAAGTTAAAGTTAAGTTAAAGTACCCCACTGCAGGCCTATACAGGCCCATCGGGGCGCAGGAGGTTAGGCTCCAACGATAAGAACCACGGGACAAAGTTGGAGTGGGGTGATCAACCCGACGCCCGCCCGCCTTTAACTCCAGGGAAAGAAACCCGGTACCCATTCTAGAGAGGGCTGGGTAGATCCTAGGACCCGTTTGGAGATGAAAGGAGCGTGGAAAAAATTCCCGAACTCCGCCGAGGCCGGGAACCGAACCCTCCATCTCCAACCCGCAGCCAAGCGGCCTAACACACTCGGCTACCGGGCCCACACTTACAACAAGACCAAGATTATATAAATAATAATAAGATTTACTAATCTTAAATCAAAGGAACTATGGTTATCTAAATATAAAGAAGGAAAATCAGTTTGCAATAATGATGTACCAGACAATGACAGCAATAGAAAAAATTATATAAATGAAAATCTCAAACACCCAGATATTTTGGGAAGTTAATTATCAAAGAAAAAAAGTATAATTTTTTTACGGATAAAAAACCAAAGCATATTTGTTAAGAAAAATGAATCATCAAAAATACTAAAAATAAAACAGAAGATGATCTAAACAAATTAGAAAACATCTAATGGAAAGTATTGAAGAACACATAATAAAAAAATTATGTTTTTTAGTTTTCATAATTTTGTAGAAAATAAATGCAGTAAAATATAATAAATTCGATAATTATATAATTGTATTTCTACCTTAACATTAGAAGTACTAAAACAAATTTTAATTATCTCGTAACACATTTAAATCTATTGCATATCTATTTGATCTTATTAGTTCAAGTTAATATTAAAGAAGAAGAAATTTCGGATGGCCATAATTAAAGATTAGATGTTTAGAGCCCAATTACCAGAATCTATTGGGCCAAATTCCAATAAATATGATGTGAACACTTTTTAGACCATGGAGTTTTGATTTTTAAAGAAAACAAAATTATTCTAAAACTTAATGCCATATTTTTGTAGATAAATGAATACATATGAAAAAACTCCAACTTCCTCAATATTTACCAAAATTTCGTCTTTTATTTTCAAAGACTTTCTCAAGGTTTTTTATAAATGAAATAGAAAAACATAAAGAAGATAAACATCACTTGGAATGAGGAAACTTTTCTCAAACCAATACAATTTAACAAATAAAAATACAACAAAACCTTCTTACGAGCAACTAACAACGATACTTTAAACAATAATATAAATTAAACAATTCTTGATCAATAAAAACTTTAATTTAACCTCTAAAATTCTTTTAATCTTTTGTTTCTCATTAAAGTCTAATTACGAATACTTAAATTATGTTGAAATTTTAATTGAATATCAAAATTTCTTTGAAAAATAAAGACGAAATATTGGTATATATATTGAGGAAGTTGGAGTTTTTTCATTAATTTATCTAAAAAACAAAATTAGTTCAAAATTTCGCCACCAGGGAAAAAAATGGCACTGAAAGCTACTTGTGTAGAGAAAATAGGACGTAAGAAATAAAAAGTCTTCAATCAATTGAAGATATTTCAGATCATACATTCTATTTCAGATCATTATTATAATTGAAATGTTTAATGAACATCTGGCATCTGATTCAAACAGCACAAGTTATTATAATAATTAAAATAATTAATTATTTAATAATATATTAAAACAAAAAAAGTAAATTTGATGAATATCTTTTTAAAACAAATGCAATATTTTTTTTAAAATCACAGCAACAAATCTAATACAGTAATCAGAAAATTTAATAAGAATTTATACAATTGCCAACAGAAACATTAAAAACAAATAAATAAACTAAAAACTTACACGATGTTTCAAACCCTCGTCTTAAATTAAGGTTTATTTTCAAGTGTACTTTAAAGAAAATCTTCCAAGCTTGGACTCATATGAAGGAATGATTTTGAATTCTGTTTATCGGAAGTAACTTGTGTTTCCCCTTGTTGGATGTTAATTAAACTAAAATGCGGAAACAGTTATCTGCTATTATTAGATGAGAATCTTTGCATGAGTTGAATAAGAAGTACATAAATAAAGTTGATTAATTAGGATGAAACAAATAATCTTAAATTTCATATTCTAAGATATTATTGGTGGAAAGTTCCTGATTGTAACTTTTTTGAATCTTGATCATCCCTGACTCGTAAAATCTTCAGAGATATGCATCTTTTCTTTTACTACAAATCACTGGGTTATCGGTATCCAATTAACAATTTGACAATTCCAATTGATAATTTGAAGCATATCGCAGTAGCTCGCTGTGTGATAGGCCATATTTTGTGTTTTTACCGCATAACAGTGCTCTTTTAGGCTCGTATCCAATCTTCGTTTGGTCTGCCCAATCGAGAGACAAGCATAATATCTGTGCGTTTTGCAATATATTCCATAAACCACTTCATGTTCATATAAAGCATGGTTTTTGCACTTTCCGGTCTTTTTTTCTTTATTGATATTGGTATGTAATTACATGAAAAGTTTCTTCTGTAGAATTCAATATACAAACCCTGACAACAATATCCGTGAAAAACAAGCATGTCGATACACATCTATATCATATCAGGACACCTTAATCAAAAAATTAAAACCTGTTTTAAAAAAGATCCCAATGTATGACTTGCATGTAAGCCAAGCAACACGATTGGCAGTATTCTCAAAAAAGAAAAAAAGACCGGAAAGTGCAAAACCATGCTTTATGTGAACATGAAGTGGTTTAAAACATATTGCAAAACGTACAGATATAATGCTTGTCTCTGTATTGGGCAGACCAAACGAATGTTGGATACGAGGCTAAAAGAGCACTGTTACGCAGTAAAAACACAAAATATGGCCTATCACACAGCGAGCCACTGCCATAAGCTTCAACATGAATTGGATACAGATAACTCAGTGATTTACAGTAAAAGAAAGGATGCATATCTCCGAAGATTTTACGAGTCAGGGATGATCAAGATTCAAAAAAGTTACAATCAGGAACTTTCCACCAATAATAGCTTAGAATATGAAATTTAAGATTATTGGTTTCATCCTAATTAATCACACTTTATTTATGTATTTCTTATTCAACCCATGCAAAGATTCTCACCCAATAATAGCAGACAACTGTTTCCGCATTTTAGTTTAATTAACATGGGGAAATGTAGTGAATTTCTGAAAACGAATCAGTTGTTTTTTTCTCCATGATTTCCTTTCTTTTAAAAAGATTTTTTTTGTCAAATAAAGAAAAGTAAACTTATTAAAGTGTAATGACGTTTTTTGTTACGATCAATGACTAATAGGTGTCTCTGATGTGGCAATTGAGATGTTGTCCGATACCACGGTAGACTCGTAAATTATGACCTGGTGTGTTTGCTGCATTCGGAGAGATGGTAGATTGAAGATACCATCTCATAGTTAGACTGTCTGTTGATGGAGATGATGTTGCAAAGGACATTGCAGGCCTAAAGTTTGGGTTTAAACTTAGGACGTTTGGCATAGGAGTTTTATACCGAGATTTCAGTCGGAGTAGTGATCATTTGGTGTATGGATGCCAGGAACCTTCGTGGATGCCAGCAATTTACACTTCAGTGCAGAATTCCAAATGAGTGTTGCAAAGCCAACAGTCGTAGTGCCATGGGATCGAACGCGATGATTCGAAATTGAACTTCTATCCTCGGTAGTGAATTTCTACAAGTTGAACTACATCAAGTTAGGACAGACATTTGTATTTGAATACGTATCCAGGGTTAAGGATAAACGACGTACGGATCGTCAATTAGGGGACGAAGTAGAACTTTTGAACAATATATATACTGTTATTGACATTTAAGTAAAATGTGTTGTAGTGTGACAACAGATTAGGAGTGAAGACGCTAGAATTATTTTCATTCTCGTTGTTTAAAGCAATTGATTTAAAAGTCTTGTATATCAATATAGAACTGGATTTGTTTTTTAGCAAATGTTAACAATTGTCTAGTTTGATATAAATTAAATGAATACAGATTAACTGTTCTATGTAATTAGGTATATGATATTTGCACAATTTGTTTGTATGAAGTTAAGTAATTTAGGGCTTAAATGAATTAACGGTTCCAATAGGTTAAAATTATCGTCAACCATTATTCGTAATAGTATGAAGTGCTAAAGCAATTTATCTTTCGTATTTATTGGTAAGATAATGAAAGGTTGTTTTATTTAGATTACTGAAGTTATGACTGTTATTTCACTATATGTTTTGTTCAAACTTCTGGAGTATGATTTTCCTGGCTAGTTATGTTTAGACATATGCAGCGTGAGTGTCTTGTACTATTAAAGGATGATTGTTACATCAAGTTTTCTATGCTGTTACATCGTTGAGCGTCATTTTAATTAATCGAGGCACTACTCCGACTTTACACATAAACTGTTGTGGCATAATAATACAGTTTTGGTTATGGGCCCAGCACGCTTCCACTGCACATCCTCGAATTATTGATCCTTCTAAAATGGCGTCTAATGAAAAGATTGTATTGAACAACTGGAAACACTAGTTGTTTCCGACAACTGAATTTAAAATCATTTCTTCATATGAGTCCAAGCTTAGAAGATTTTCTTTAAACTACAGTTGAAAATAAACGACATATAAGTTTTTAGTTTAATTATTTTTTTTAATGTTTCTATGTTCGTGCTTGTAATCTGTTGGCAATTTTATAAACTTTAACCAGCACGTAAACTTTATAGTCATTTAATAAAGAGTATTTGTAAATGTACGACACTTGAGAGCAGAAAAATCGTTGCATTTTTTTTACGTTTTGTTTTATTTTCTTTGCGACTCGCAATTTTTTTGAATCAAAATAACGTCAATTTAAAGATCGTCATCACCTATCCAATGATACCACTTAATTGTGTATTGCGTGTCAGCAGAGTGCTTATTGGAGGAATCTCCTAGCCTTTCAGAAACCTTCGTTTTCTTACAGCCTGGGAAATGGTGATTAAAAGAAATTGAGAATCACGTTGAAAATTAAAAACGAAAAAAGTAAAAAAATGGAACTGTGCGATTTTTCTGCTCTCAAGTATATTTCAATGACTTATGAATATCATTATACTTCAGATAATAATAATCAAAGCAATCTTGTAAATAAAAACAAAATATATTTTAAGATCTTAATTTAACATGTGATTAATATCTGTACTATAAAATAACATAGCTTATTTTTGTAATATTAACATTAATATATATTAGTAATAGTTTTGAACCCTGACTATTCTACAGCAGACTGGTTAAAGTTTACATCAATTTGGTAATATAAATAATTTTTGAAAGAATCAAAGCAGAGAGACGGATACAAATTTTGAAGGGAGATTTTCAGTTGCTTTATTGAATGAAAAGATTTAGGGGATAAATCTTTTAAATTAGAGGAGGAGAAATATTTGGAGGGAAATTGAATATTGTATTTGGAAGTATTTAGAAGTCTAGACTTTAGTGGAGGAGAGAGCGGATGAGTAAGCTTAAAGTGTTACGGATGTGTAATGAGATGTAATAAAAAGAAAGAGGTTGAAAGCTGGGAATGCTAGTAGTAGGGAGTTAGTAAACAAAATTTTTATTTCAAATTATAACCAAATGAAAATAATACGGCTTGGATAATGTTAATAATAATAATAATATGACAACAACAATAACACTAATACCAATAATAACAATAATATGACAACAAGAATAACACTAATACCAATAATAACAATAATAGCACTAACAATAATAGTAATAATAATGATAATTATACATTGCACCACAGTCTCAGCACACTAGGACTTCACAAAAACACTTATGCACAACTGCAGAAGGCTGTGGTACTCAACACTACACGCATAATTAGGAAATTTATGGACACAACCACACATCCCTAATCCTTCTCGCACACGTCTTTACACTTGGCAGTATGTGCTTTGGTCCTTGACCCGCCATATTGTTTTTGCTGGGGAAACCCAAGGTTTGAAACATACAAATATAATAATAATAATAATAGGTATGATGATAATAAGTAGACACAAATATGGAGGTGGATGGTATCCAATATGAAGAATGAGGATAATAATACTAATCTAAGAATACTACTACTACCTAATAATAATAAAAATAATAATAGAGGGAGGGAAACGGCAAAGAGGAAGGTAATTATTTTAGTCATTGGGAAATTGGTTGTTTCATTATGAAAAACGATACATAACACAATCTTAGTTATTTTTTCTTTTCTTTATCTAATATAATGATGTTGTCGAGATCAGGGATATGATCTGAGTTCCATAGATCTTTGGAGACACTCGATCGGAGACCATCAATATTTTTATTGCTTCATATATTTGTTCTTCCTGTTTGACCTCCATAACGACCTGAAAATTGTTTACATTCGAATTTGTAAACCACTCCCGTCTGTTGTTGGTTTTCGATAGAATTTGAAATAGTTGCATGACGGAGATTTAATTTATTTGTCAGTTTGAAGATTATTTGAATATGCGGGCTTTTAAGATTTGTTTTTCTTCCCTTTCATAGTTTTGATAGTAGGGGAATGTGGCATAGTATTGTTGGGGAATCATTAAATTCGGTGGGGTTTGTAAATTTTGTTCAGAGAGTAGGCAATTGATTTCCTAATGAAGTATAATGGGTAGATATTTTTGATCAGGATGTTTGTGATTTCTTTCAGTTCACTTTCAAAAAAAGTTTTGTAAGATGAATGTTTTTGACTCTTAAAACCCATCATGTGTATCATATTGTATTTGCATGTGTGGCAGTTGGTAGTGCATGGTGATATTTGCGTTGGCAGTTTTTCTATAAACTCATGTTTCCAATTTATTCTTGTTACGGATAATTTTAACATCTAGGAAAGGTAGATTGTTGCAGGGACCTTCTTTTTCTAAAGTAAATTTGACGTTTGTTTGCTAAAAATCGTGCTGATTACAAATTTAAAAATTGTCTACCTTATGTAAGCACGACTGATGTTTGGTTTAAATAAACAACAAGCTAAAATACACAATGTTTCCGACCATTCTGCTATTTAAGGTACATTATTAAGAGTTATATTAAAAATTTAAAACTTAAAACTTTAAAATCATCCTCCAGTACTGGATTCGTTATTTTAAAAGATATTTCGAGACCCACCGGAAGCGGATGTTTTCCTCTAGTGAATGAATTTGGAACCACAGAAGTATAGCGGATGTTTGACGTGTTTTTTTTTTTGTTTTGTTTTTTAAATTTACTTTACTTTAATTTAATTTATAATCAAAGGCCATATTCCAATACATTTGTCATACACAAGTCTTGGTTATAACTCTTTGATAGTCTTATTGTATCAGATTAAAAAAACTTGCGCAAATATTCATCTTTATAACAATTATAAAAATTCTCCTTTAGAGAGATTTCTCAATGGAAAAAAAAGGTCCACAGAAAACAATAATGATGTTCTCAAAAAAAAAAGAGGTAATATACGAGATACCATGTAAAGAACATACAATGAAAAATGGGGGAAAAAAGTGCCTTTATGTGGGCCAAACAAAGCGCCCTTTGGAAAAGCGGTTGAATGAACATATTTATGCTGTAAAAGCAAATAATAAGGCATACCACACGACTATCCACTGTAACGAACTTAAACACACATTAGATACAAAGATTGGGATCATTTATAACTGTTATAAAGATGAATATTTGCGCAAGGTTTTTTAATCTGGTACGATAAGACTATCAAAAAGTTATAACAAAGACTTGTCTACGACAAATGTATTGAAATATGGCCTTTGATTATAAATTAAATTAAATTAAAAAAAGCACGTCAAACATCCGCTATAGTTGTATGGTTCCAAATTTGTTCACTAGGGGAAAACATCCGCTTCCGGTGGTGTCCCCAAATGTATTTTAAAATAACGAATCCAGTACTGGAAGATGATTTTAAAGTTTTTAAGTTTTAAATTTTAATATAACACTTGAAAATATACCTTATATTGCAGAATGGTCGGAAACGTTGTGTGTTTTAGCTTGTTGGTTTTTTAAACCAAACATCACTCGTGCTTGCATAAGGTAGGCAATTTTTAGATTTGACATTGTTGAATTCTTTCTGGATAAATTCGATGTTTTTTGGATGGGCAATCTATATAGACCTATCTTATTTCATCCATACATCTTGAGAACCGTAGAATACGATCTTTGAGGTGGTTGAAGGCTGATATATCTATCTATATTATTGTTATTTTTGCTAATTGCTCCCTACATCTACCTCTATTTCCCACATCTTATTTTCCTCATTCTTTGACAAAAATGTCTCTAGATATATTTTGACGATCCAGTCTCCTTTTCCCAAACAGGTTCTTTCTTTTATTCCCTTCAACTGGTGTCTTTAGATGCTTTGGGATACTCTCTCGAATATTTCTCTCATCTAAAATCCATTCTTCGCATCTTTCAATTTCCATTTGGATTCACTTTCCTTCTTTGAACTTTATAGCCGTCTTCCTTTGTTTCTCCTGTCTTTCAGCTGTTAATAATTGTCAACAGATGTGCTCGTAGACAGGTAGACACCATCTCTCCCCAACATGCTGCTTTGCTTGGTGACGTTATTCCTTGGGGATAGTCTGGACTTATGAAAACATAGATTGAAGCGAGCATTCGACAAGAGCAGGTATCCGTTGCTGCCCTTCGGAGGCCCGCTCATTGAAACAAACAGCTTCTGTGCCAACTGAAATCTGCTCATTGAAACAAACAGCTTCTGTGCCAACTGAAATCTGCTTGGCCTATCTTTGTGGAGAATTATCTGAGGTCTGCTCGGAGAGCATTATTCAGTAATAATTAGTTTCACGGAATATTGTTGTACCAATGAGCATTCTGCAAATCCTTCTCTCCCATCGGAATGAAAGGCAATGATTTCGTCTCACGGAGGGTTTTCTTGTTGCCGATGTGCATTCTTCAGTTCTTTGTATCTGCAGCGAAGTGAAAGTGCGTCACGACGTCCGATCTGAGTGCCCGAAAATCTTACACATTGCTTTGTTTAATCCTAATTGTGTTACTAATCACGCCAGCCAGTGTGTGTAGACATTGAACTGACTATCTTCAACCAGTGTATCTACATGAACTCCGCTCAATTTGGATGAACTCTGCATTATTCAGTCTCCTGACACGGTAAAGGTTTATTACAAAAAGCAATCAGAATAACAAATGTCATGACTGAAAACTAAAGAAAATGCCTTATTTACTCACACTTCCTAATATTAACTTTCTTTCATTATGGATCATTTCCAAAGGATTCCTATCCTAATTCTAAAACTACAGCCCACATTACCTTTTATTCATCATAACTTTATTACTGGTCTTGCAAATTTCTAGTCAATATTTGTTTGTTGACCAGAGCTATGAGAGGGAGCAGCGATGAATCTGGATATAATTGTTTGAGTGTAAGGGCGAGTGTTTAGGCGTTTGAATATCTTTTAACCTGGAGCATAATTTTTTGTTTTGTGTCTGCACTGTATTCTATGAGTCTGGATGTGTCTCTCCTCTAATGTCACTGATGTGATGTGAACCTCGAGGCGACGTCTTTTCACGGGGGGGGGGGGGATATTACGTTTTTATGATCGTACAGTTGTTCGATCCCAATTGTCCGAATGGTTCATTGTGCCGAGCATTACAATGTTATGTGTATGCCTCCTAGGGCTTGAATATTGTCACGGTATTGTGGGATAGTGTGTGTATTGAAATGGTGTATGATTCTGGAGAGTTGTTTTGATATGTGCACTTTGGGAAGTGGCGGCCTACGTTAATTTATAATTTACAATTTATGGAAGTATGATTAAAATTTTTATATATAAGTTTATTTATATTATTCTATCTGATGTTTTGTTAAGCAATGCATCAATCCAAGCCGCAATTCAGTACCAAGTACGTTTATTTGATCGAATTTGATCACATAATAGACTTAGCAGAACCGTTTTCTCCACCACCGGTTGTATTCAATGGGGTGCCCCTGCATTCTGGCAATGGCTCTGCATTGCAGTTTTCATTCAAGAAGGCTGTGTTAGACGAGGGGATCTTGTTCACTCCTCTTTGCAAGCTTTCCAGAGATCTTCTACTGTTTTTGGTCGTCGCGTTCCCAGAGCCCATTTAAGTGATCCGAACCCGCAGAAGTCCATTGGAGATGCGTCGGGGATTGCATGGGATTGCTCGTATTCCGGTTTCAGTCGCCATATTGACCATGTACAGCTGGGTCGCTCTAGCTGTATGGTTCGACGCCTTCTCCTGATGAATCCACACTTTCCTTTTCTCGATGCCGTACAATGCAGGAATATCGTCACGATACAAGAGTTCCAGGATATGCTCTCAGTAAAAGGCAGCATTAATCTTAACCTTTGCAAGTACCTTCCTCAGCGGAAACTTTCTTATAGTTGTAGTCCGTAACAATCATGAATCCTCTCGAAAAGTTTTCTTTCGCTGTACGACTTGGATCGTCGTTTGGCATCAAAAGGGCAATAAAATATCGCCCTTGGCTTCTTGGTATCACGAAGGTAGATCCATGCCTGTCCAAAATAGTGACGAACTTCCATTTTTCCCCGATTAGTGATGTTTGTAAACCTTTTGGCTTTTGGTCATCCTTTCAGCACGTGTATAGGAAGTAGGTTATGAACGTGAACTTTATAATATTTTTCTAATTGCAGATCACGCCAAATTATTCGTACAACCGTTGGCTGAGAAACTCCTACAGCCCCGGGCAACCGCCCTTTGGGTTCTCGCCGACAATCATAATCTTCACTTTCTTAATGTTAGGAGTTACTGCCGGTCGTGGGTATTGTTTTCGGACCTGTGGCCTATCCCGCTGTCGGTTGATGGACTTTTTTGCTATTACCCGGTTGTCCGTGGACTTGCAAACTTGAAAATTTCAGCGTTGCCACATGTCCACAATTTTTGAAGGGTCATATTTAGCATCGGAAAGGTCAACTGTGTACCCTCCCACCAATTTGGGATTTTTGGCGGCATATTTAGAATACAATACAATTCCAGCTACCAGATAATCAACTACAGGCTTATGACCTTTGATTCTAACGCAACAAAGCTGCCTCACGTCACGTCCGAGATAGCGCGCGCTCTTGAAATCGACCGAATAAATATGAATCAACCCTCCGTACATTAGCTTCTTTAATTGGCAAGGGTTTAATTGGTTTCTTTAATTGGCATGAATAGAAGTCTGTATCTTTTTAAAATTCCGAGTAGAAAAATATGTGTAGCCCATCATAATGACAAGAATTCATTGTCGAGTCAAAAATTGTACAAAAAAAAGCATCTATTTAAAATTAAATCGGATATTAATAGCTACTAATAATTAACTTTCAAAAAATTTAGCAAATATGTAATATTCCATATAATTTTGTTGGAAAACCGATTTACTATTTAGTTTAAGATGCGATGTCTTTAAAAATAAAATCATAAGAGTAAGTTATACACGATTCCTAAATGTTATGAAAGTCATCTCTGTGGTTTTTTTTATTAATGCTACTTTGTATTGATATCATTCAGTCATTTCTTAACGTTATGTTTATAATAACTTCAATTTCAGATTTTAATGAACTGATAACAATTTTTTTTCTCAGTTCTATAAGTGAACACAAAGTTTATGATGAAATACAAAATAGATGGATTTAGTATTATTTCTAATTGCTTAGGTCTTCTTCATTTCACAAGAAGAAAATCCTGTTTATCAGCAGATTCAGGAAGGGTTTTCATTTCTTCCAAGGATTTCAGGTGATTTATCACTATTAATAACGAAGGTATTTGTTTATTTATATATATTCTATCAGTATTTATGCTTAATTCTGTAAAAATTTTCTTCTTTTTTTGCTCTAAGCTAAACTCTGATTAAACTTGAAAGTATGTGAATCGTTAATAGTTTTTAGGTAAACTGTATAACGAATACAAATAATACTTTTATGAAAACAGAAAATAGAACCCAACCACATACATACTCACAGTACTATACTTCAGTAAAACGAATAAATACACAATCGTTTTCAGCAGCAAGTTTCTCCTATTTTCAAGTGTTCAAAAAATTTTTAAAAAAACAACTTTATATGCAGAAAACATCATTATGTAAATTAAAGAAATGGCACATTAAGATGAAACAGTTCTAATCAACATCGAGGTGGGCATGCATCTGTAATATCATCAGAGATAGCATCAGCGAACTCAGGTAAACATTGGAAAAGGGACGTTGGAGTCTGATAAGGTGGATTCCTTCATACAATATGAGCGTCATCTAATTAAAAAAAAAATCTTTCTTTCTTCAGTCCCCATTGCAGAAGTAAATAAATACTTACTCCCTCACACAACGTTATCAGATAAGGTCCTTGTCTTCATCTGGAGTCCTTTCTGAAGTCTTTTCCTTTTTTCTCTACAATATTTAACGATGTTCTTAATAGAGACTGACTCATTATAAGATCCATCACTTTTCAGAATGTGGACTGATTCCTTACATTTTCTGAGAAACGTGTTATATTCATGTCCGAAAACGATAGAATTTTCAAAGTCCAACACATGGTTATAGGTATTTTAAGATATGCTCGACCGTTGAGTAGGCTATATCCTCTTGAAGGATAGTCCTACGGTGGTCCATTAGTCTCGTAGTCAAGGCCTGGTCCGTTTCTCCAATATCAACATATGCTCTTTCTTTGTATCTAAATGGAATTTGTTAAGCATAGCAACTGGTGGTAATTCTCTTCTAGAACCTCAGAGGATGTTACCTTAAGTGTTATTTGGTTTAGATGTGATATCAATTTTGAGATACCTTCACAATCTCCAAACTAGGTGAAACGTACTTTCATGAGATAAAATGGAAACATATCCTTATACATTAGCAGACCCAGGCTTGGTTATATTGTTATTACAACCCCAAATTGTTGTTTTTTGTTAAGCGGCAGTATTAAAAAAATTGTTCTTTTTTTACTTGGCTGTTGTTATGCGGCAGGATCATCGCTTTGATGCAAAAGAACCCTGATGGTATTGATTTAAAAAAAATAATAAGACAAAACACAAATTAAAATTTAAAAAACATTTAACGTATTAAATCGATATGTTTCGATCAGAAATATCATTTACAAGTAAAAATCCAATAGATACAGGCAGACATTTAGACTTTGGCTAATTAACATTGTAAGGAATTTTAATTTTGAAAGGTTAAAATTAAAATAAAATTTCAGAAACGAGCTTTGAAATTATTTGTTACTTCAAAGTGAAAATGAATATTGACTCTTGATTTAGAAATGACGTCAAAAGTAATGAAACCGGAACTGAAGTGCCGCAGCGACGGAAGTTCAGGTTACTAAGGAAACAAAAGAACAGTAAACAAAAAAAAATGCAAATGGATGGCGTCCTGGGATGATGTCGAGAATAGCAACGATACTATAGACATCTTTAGATAAATTCAAATAACTAAAGTGAAACGTTATTTGTCAGTGATAAAGTTAAAGTGATATTTAAGGCAAAGTTTTGAACCAGTTGTGAAGTTAAATTTTGTAGATTTTTAAAGGAATCGAAAACGAATGTGGTTTAAAGGAATCGATGGGTTAGGGTTAACGAAAGTAATCGATCAACGCATTAATAAAGAGAAGCGATCCTGAAGTTATGCAGCTAGAGATCGGCACTTCCAAGTACCATGAACTTTCAATGCAGATGGTATTTATCAAGGGATTTGATAAATAATCAGCAATCACTAAAATTGTAAGTACGTTCCAATTTGTCTAGTACAACGACACGATAGGGAATTGTACGCAAACAAGACTTCAAGAATACAAATGAAGAAATTTAGTGGATTCAACATACATCTACATAACTTTAGAACATCAAGGAAGAATACTGAACTTTAACTTTGATTCACAGAATTAATTTTGGAGTTAGGAAACTTTAGTGAACTTCAAGATGATAAAAGTATTTAGCAAGTAAAACCTTTAAGGATTAATGAATAAATATATTGGAAGAGTCTTTAACATAGATATATTTATGAACATTAAGAATTATATTGCATAAGGTGAAATAATATAATGGGAATTGTATTGCTTTAAGGTTTAGCAATTAGTTACCAAGAATAATCACACAGAGATAAATAGTTGTATCTAACAATTGTGATTACTCAGAACATTAAATCATACAAGTGTGGGATATATATTAATTCTAGAAACTAAGAATATGTTACTTAGCTAGATTGTGTTAGAGATGAATTAAAGCTACACACTTGATGAAATCATCATCTTAGGAAAGATAAAAGTTAATCATCAAAGAAGATAGAATAATGAAGAACTGAACTTTGTAGGACTTTTAATCAGTAACTTGATTAGTTTAATTGTATAGTGTTAACAAGAATTGAAGTTATAAATATTCTTGATTAATCAAAACATGTTTTTCTTTTCATTTCTCAACTTCTCTTAACCTTAAGTTGAACTCTGCTAACCCACAAATAGTAGGAAAGGATAAATTCTCTTTTCCAAAA
>JAFIDM010000006.1:21085428-21095945 GCA_023159025.1 Thereuonema tuberculata
CTTCGAGTTAATTACCTCGCGTCACGAGAAACAATGACTTTGGTTCGCGACTCAATTGTTTCCGCGAGTCTTATCAATTATCTCAATTGCGTTATCAGAACATGAAAAAATAGCAAACCTTCCATGCTAATCTAATAATCACTGCCACAAGCAAATTAAATTTGCCATCACGAATATTTAGGCCTAGAAATTTTCAACTTAGAAATTCCAGATATTGAATTTCTACATAATAAAATAATGTAAGTAAATTAAATGGCTTTAAATATATTTTTTTAAAGTGAAATTAAAGTTGTGTAATCGAAGTTAATGGATTACGCAATTAACAAAACTTACCGGAAATGAGCTTGATTAGAAATTAGGTTGCTATAGGAACGGCGAAGCTGAAAAGCAGAACAATTGGAGCCGACCTAGAAGACGGTTGCATTAATATGATGCTAGGATGCAGTGGCAATCCGATAAGTTATCAGGTCTAAAATCTGATAGAGCTAAGTAAAGCTTTGAAATAGCATCAAGCTCCAAGTAGATTAAATTAAAGTTAGTAAGCATTAATTTATTGAGTTTCGTTCAAGTTTAATATCCGATGAAACATGGCGTCCGATCAGAAGGAAACTCATGGGAAATAGATTCATTCAGGAGCAATGAATACCATATCGGGGCAGGCGATAAATCTGGCAGTAAATACGGATGGAACATCGCAGTGCGACATTTACCAATTGGCGAGTAAATGATTCAACGAACTCAATAATCCTGTAAGTATAAACCTATTCCTAACGGTTCCGGGGACAGATCGGAACATAGATGACGAGGCCTAGATTCGTTCGGCATGCAAAAATAGCTCACCCTAGTAGAAGTCGAATAAGAAGACAACAGGGACATATTTAGTGAAGATAGAAATATTATCTTTATAGACTAGAACTCTTAAACGTTTAAATCTAGGTAGAATAGAATAATAAAATATTATTCATCAAATAAAGTGATAATGAAGCAAAGTTAGGCTACAGCGTAAGACTAAATTGTGCGACGATCAGGATAGATTTATTAATAGAAATAAATAACTGCAAACTATTTTAAACAGCGATCCTGAAATAAAAGTGTTAAATGAATATAGTATTTAATAGCTGTTAGGAAAATAATTCAACGTGAGTGATTATTAAGAAAGTTGAATAAGTGCAAATAAATTATCGATCGTCGGTAAAACGAATTATTGAAAGTAGAATATTTCAATATTACAAGTAGAAGAGTTCTAATGCATACTAGATAAGTTAGCCCGGTAATTCATACAAGTGATAAGGCTAAATAAGTAATATTAGGGTAACTAGAAACCTACATTAAATAATCATACTAGTTTGAATAGCTGTAAGATTATAGGAATAGAAAAGGCTTAAGACTTAAATCACACTAGGTGAAAAGTCAATTAGGGACGATTATCAGTATGGGCCAATATTCAACTTTAAGAAGATTAGAAGATTAACGTGGACGAATAGCAGTGATAATCAAGATTGAAATATGAAGATTGAAATAGAAACCCAACGAAGTATTACAAATATTCCGCGATGGAAGCATCATGGTCTGGGCAGGGATCTTACTGGGATATCGCATCGACCTGCAAATCTACAGGCGAGGTTCTGTGACGACTGTACGGTATCGAGATGAATCCTAGACCCCATTTTGAAACTGTAAGCTGCTGCAATTGGTTCAACTTTCGTTTTAATGGACATAATGCGCGTCCCCATAGAGCTGCCATCGTTGATGACTTTCTGGAGAGTGAGAGATTGCGCGTATGGAGTGGCCGGCTTACTCGCCGGACCTTAATCCAATTGAAATCTTTTGGATGCCCTCGGCCGTGCTGTATGTCGACGTTTCCCACCTCCAGCCACTCTTACCTTTAGAAACTGCCCTACAGGAGGAATGGCGATTACTGGACTCTGCTGTGGTTGATCACCTCGTAACAAGCATGATCACACGCTGTAAACTTTGTATGCAGGTGAGGAGTGCTCACGTATCCTATTTATGTCGGTTTTTATTGATTGTTTTGAATTTAAACATCATTTTGTTAATCATGCAAATAGGACGTCATCTTATAATTTATGAAAATTCAATATGTTGTTTATCTCTGAATGTAATTCATTGTTTTGTTTCATGAATAAACATAGAGCTACTTACTTGCAGCATGTCATGTCAATCGAAGCAGAACTTGTCCATTTTTTCGCATTTTACCACTCCGTGCTTAACTTTTGGAAGTGAGTGTAGTTTAGCTGCAACTGAATACCACTGAAATTAGCTTCCATTTAGTTGCCATGTCACCTTGAGTCACGTGCAGTGGTAGCGATAATTTTAGGCCTGACACGACAGATTCTGACATCTCTAATACTGAAAAAACGCTGAAAATTCTTTGTTTGGTAAAACTGGGTGTTGGAGTTGACGGTCCGCGTTGTGAAACATGGCTGTTTCCGAACTATTTTCAGAAACCGGAAGCGAAAGTTGATGTCTGATGTTTCAACTTCGGAGAACGACCGGAAGCGAATACAGGAAAGCCACTTCTTTCTGAAAGGGGCCAACACCATTAAACCAGAAGAACACGCTGAATATTTAAGAAAGCATCCAATTGGTAAGTACTGTATTCGTTAGTATAGTCAAAACAAATATATTTAGACTTATCTTATGTGACGGCCTCGCTGCTTTGTGGCGGATAGACTTGAATAATACCATCGATGAACTTTTCAAACATCGGTTTGTAATTGCTTTGATATTGTCTTTGCCACATAAATTCAGCTAAATAGGAATCAAACTGACCGTCACATTGGCGAATTCTGTGCGCTCTGAACTGCCTCTTGATGGCGGTCCAGGTGCTCTCAACAGCATTCGTATTGGCTCCAGTGACAGATCTTTGAAATGGATATTATAGTTGAATGTCAAATGCTGGTATTCTTCATCCTGTAATGTGTTGTAGGATCATCTCTCATTTTCAAAAACAAAAAATAAAATCACACAAACCAGCACATATTTCCTAAGGACCTGACAATTCCACAGCCACAGCATCGTGGACCACCATCTTGAATTCAGAAAAAAGGAACACATGTGGTATCGTGAGCACATGCAGCGATGAACATCATTACATCATATATCCTTCCGCAAAATCGTAGGCCGGAAACAAAAAAACGCACATCAGCAGTGAATGCCAACGAAGAGTCCTATCAGCAGTACCGTCAACTCAAGTTTGGTCCTTTGCTTAACTTATTACATGCAGTTAACTTACTTGCGGCATTGCTTTTGACACCATGTTAATATCATTGAACCTCCCCTGTATGTAAATAGGACTAGACAACGACCTTTATTTAATTAGATACAGTGCAGTTATCTAGCCCCCATGCTGCGTTCATTCATTAAAAGATTACAGCGCCATATGGAATGCTTATGTATGTTTTATTAGGGGTAGTTTTATTTAATAGTATTGTAACACTTGAACAAATGGTTCCTGTGTTTACTTAAAGTTCCTATCATCTTGCATTTGGTTAATTTCTTTGGTTGTGAGATTTTTATTTATAATTTTTGTTAGGAAAAAGTTTTATCACAGACCCAAACTATGACGCTTTAAAGCAAACAAGTTGTACTCTATTGCCTTGTAGTACTTGTGAAAATCAAAGAGGCTCGATGCCTTTCAGATGTCCTGTTTTTTTTCTAAACAGCAGTGTATTTTATAAGAATCGTGATTCAAGTAATTCTTAAGCGAGTTATCAATTGGCAGATAAAAATTTTGTTATTCTGGCTTTCTTTCAAATTTGATTTTTTACCATACGCTCAGAATGAACTGTTTTCTTGTTGTAAAAAAGCTGGATCCTGGAAGTAATTTTCATTTTTTGGTATGTACTTAAAAAAATAGAAAATGAATCTGGATTTACCCAATCATCACTGTGAAAATGCTGTGGCAGTAGAGAAATGTCGGGATGACTGTATAATAAATTTACTCTACACTACTTTGCCTTGCAGGTTAGTTATTTTTTACTTAAATTAATTCATAAAAGACCCTGTAGAATCAAGTTCAAAAAATAAGAAAAAATAAGAACTTAACATCTATTTTGTTACTTTTTTTCATGTTTTTGTTGGTTTTTGATGAAGCTATACAAACGACATATGTCAAAAGTAAGGTTGCAATTTTATAATGTCTGCTGAATATAGAAAGTATCCTGTATTTAAAAACAAAAATTTGAAACTAGATAAATCGTCCAATTATATTCAGGCCAGTTTCTCCAAATAGAATTAGTATTATGTCATGATCTCAAATTAATTGATTTTGCTGATCCATTGTATCACAGTTACGAACTTAAGATCAAATTGTAGTCGTAGGTAATGCTTCAAAAATCGCGGATTACTACCATGATTAGTTGATTTTCTCTCTTTTGGCTGCAAAAAGAAGATGGATACTGAATGATAGCTCAAGTTATACTATTTTGATGACTAACAAAACAGCTATTTTTAGGCGCCCAGACTTTTTGGATGCGGAATCTTTCGTTGGAAATCTACACAAAAGTATAGTTTCCAAAACATTAAAGGTTACCAGTCTCATTGCCTAGGAATCACTTGTTGAAGGAGCAAATCATTTCCCAGATTTCTGCACTTTTATTTAGAATTGCAAAATGAAAGAGATAAATGAAAAGTGGGACGTTGTCATATGCTTAGACTTAAAAAGTTTTCTTCCAATTACTGAAGATATCATTGCAAAATAAATGTCGTTTTAATTTCAATCAATATAACTGGGAACAACAGAAGCCTCTATACTTAAATTATTTAATTGTTAAATTAATGCTTTGAAAACCATTCCAGATGATTCAAATTAAAGTATCTCTAAGGAGAGCACTCTGGAGAGAGAACTAGTGAGTGAAACAACGTTAGATTTGGACTATATACATTCCAGATCGTAGGTAAAGGAATTCTGCAATAAAAAAGAAGTTAAAAATATGATCAACATTGGGAAATATGGCGCTGACTAGGGTACCAATTATTGTAGTGTGAATTGGAAAAGAATAGTAAACAAAAGCACACCAAGTATTATCGAGTGATTTTTATTCATTCATTCCAAAAGTTTATTATGAAAAAGTGACTAATAGCACCGAGAGCTGACTGAGGCAGAATGTTCAATATACTGGCCGTTCTGCAAAAGCTGATACCGAGTGACAGTATGTTCGACGGCAGAATGCAATTGATCTGTAGAGATGTTTAGCAGAATGATTCTGTTTCAAATCTGTCAGGTAAAGAATGTTGTCCAGATAAACTATGCATTTGAGATAACCCCAAAGCCTTTACCAGGCGTTAAGGTCTGAAGAACGTGATGGACATTTTATTGATAATTTGCGGCTGATGATTCTATTGTCTGTGAAATGTTGTCGCAGCAACTGTTCAATATGGTGTCCAATGTGGGTAGGCGCTATTTTCCATACATGTTGTTGTGAAACATCCTCATTTCTGGAAGTTGGAATGACGAAACTATGTAACATATCCCCATAACGAGTCATTGAGATCACAGATCTGCTTGGATGGATTTTCTCAAAAAAAAAATTGTCCAATCAGAAATCTGGTCTTACTGTTATCGCTATCTTACTGTTACCTTCGGTGAATGTAAGAGAATCTGCTGAAACTTATCAGGATTCCCTGTGATGTTTTGCAGTTTTGAGTGTTCAGTGTTCCACAAACGTGAAAATGAGCTTCATCACACCACACGATGCTTCAGGGCCAATCTTGACCACTTGCATGTGTTGCCAGAAATTTCGAAACAAACGTTTCTCGGATGTTGGGATCGTCAGTGGCAGAGTTCTTAGGGTTATGTAATACTTTGTGTAATCACCTCTACAGTGTTGTGTGAGTACACCTGACTATCTTGATATGGCACGAACACTACAATCCTTTAAGATTCTGTCGTGAACGACTGCGTTGCAATGTTTTTGCCTTTTTCTGCTCGAACTGTGAAGTTATACTGTGAATGAAAAATCTTCTGCAAAAAATTAGAAATGTGAATTTAATAATGTGAATTCTTTTTTAATCGTGTATATAACCAATATGATAATGTCAACAAAGGTATGACAAGATAATAATGTGATGTATCATAATCCAACAATGATCAGTGAATGGCATGCTGAAAAATATGTGAATCAAAAGGAAAGAAAATGTAAAAAGGAATGAAAAATCTACGGCTGTAAGGAGATACTAAGAAGGAAAAGGGATTCCTAAGACTTACGGCCTCCTAAGACTGTTCCCAGGAGGATTTACGGATAAAGATAATGCGGACTATGGTTCCGGTCTGATATTATGAATAAATAAAATCAGTTGTAATCAATGCTGAAATGCATCTAGAGGTAGTTCCAAATTCATTCGAAAAGCAATGAAATGAATGATTGGGTCTATAGGATTACAGCAGACCAAGCCAACTGTTTGAGAATAAGGATTTTATGTTTTAAGTCAATCAAGACTCATCAAAAGTATGGTAATGAAGAACTTTTATTTTGTTCTCCAGAACGAGGATGTTAAGCTGAAACAGACCTTGATCCAGTGATGATAAAGAACGTATGAGAATTTTCTATTCTAGAAGAAAATATGTAAATAACCAAACCTAATTATTTGAAGTGTGAATATTAATTTTATAGTTCTATTGAATCAATCAATATTTTATATTTTATTTCTTCAATCCAAACTGTCGAATTAATTTACGACCTTGAAACTTACTCTTATTCCTGCAAACTGACTTCTGCTACATTATGTACGTTTACCAAAGCTTAACATTTTACATGTCCTTCTTCTCAAATCCCAAGCTATTCGTTTCCGCAATGCACATGGACCTCCCCACAATGATTTTGTGGGGTCTCCATCGAAGCGCAACAGCAGCGTTTTCACCATTCTAGTATATTACCTTTAAAAGTGCTCCAGCAAAGTGAGAACGATCGTGCTCCTCGAAGAACTTCTCCGACCAGCCTCAACGTCATTTTTTACATGATTCAATGCCTTACGAAGTATGGTATGCAAAATTCAACAACTGATGTTGGAACATCCCCCAGGCATTTCTGCAACTCATTTTCCAGGAACTCCCTGTAAGCATCGCCGCTTAGTCTAGCTGGCAGAACCATGGCTCGATGAGGTGGTCACCGATGATACCAATCCAATCATTTGCGGAAAACCTTTGTTGGTGCCTTGACTGTGTGAAAGCAAGCGGGTTTTCATCGGACCAGTGGTGAGCGTTATGAAAATTCATAATGGCATCTTTCGTGAAGCAATACTCGTCGGTGAACAGCAGAGACTGCGCAAAAGTAAGTTGAACATAGTGTTGCAGATACCATATGCAAAAGGGTAATCGGTGAGTAACAGACCTTGAACTCTCTGTAGGTGATGTGGGTAGAGAAGATGTTCCTGGAGAATTCTGTGCACACGTTGCTTGCCAACTTCTCTGGCAATCTTCCTAGTTGACGTTCCACGATTTTCTGCAACTTCATTCAGCACCTGTTCTTCAATGTGTGTTGTTTTCATGTGTCGGTCCCTGCCTCTATCGACAGTAGCGGGCATAAATGATCCTGACACAGCCAGACGACGATGAATCGCACTAAATGTGCTCCTGGATGGACATTGTGTTTGCGGAAAGGCTTCCTGTTACATTCGTGCAGCTTCTCTGCAATTTCCATTTGCTCTAAAGTAAGTGAATTGGATGTCGGCCATCTCTACATTGCTGTATCTCATACTCATGATGTTTTCTAGAACAACTGCAGCGATTCTGACGTCCGGAATGCATTCAACCAGATTGCTCCGCTTTTGTTGGGGGGGGGGGGGTTGTCACGATCGTAGAGTCATTGATTTGCTCCTCAGTAATCGTGACAACCTCCTCCCCCTCCCAGACTCTAATATACAGCATAAAGGCCAACACCTCTGTATCGTTTCATCGTTCATTTCTTGGAAATAACGCATTTCCAGATCCATGTTTATACGACATTTATTCGTTGTTTTGCATGATTGAATACAGTCTTTAAGTTTGATAGCACATTTCAGGTACACTGTATAAGCTGTGTTCTGAAAGATGGCTTTGTCAATATTAGAATGAATATTGACAAAGCCACCTTATAGATGAACAGTCTCTATATCTGTCTGTCTGCCCTCCTTCTTGTACCTATATCTTCTTTATCTATACAATATCTCTTACACCTATATATCTTGTATCTGAATGTTTAATATCCATTTCATCATTCTTGTCACTGTGTATCTTTTGTATCTTAATGATTAAAAGTATTTTGATTTGTAATTAAATCTAAGATGGAAAATAAAAATTCTACACATTATAATCATCAATTATATAAAATCCACGGAATATATCATCTCTTTCATTTTTTGTGAGCACGTGATATTTAGACCATTTCACATTAACTACGTCTGCTCTTCCAATACAATTATGTCCAACACCTTTCTGCTTTGCTGGAACCTTCTTATTTGTTTTTATCACTTGAAATATTCTAATTCTAAATTACTACACAATTTAGCCCGTTCCTTTTCCATTTATCATCATTTCTCACTCGTTTTCTCGATTTTTTCACCGCTACTCATTCTTAGTTCTCCTCAATGTGGTATATTAACTATTGATATAATACATAGTGTTATATAGTTAATATATCTCGTTGGTTCTCCTTCACTGTCTGTCATGATAGCAAGAACTATCACGTGAACAGAATGGTCTATTGTTCCAATATAACATCATTTCACTATTTCTCTTCAAATTCCTTCTTTGAAAAATTTTATCATCTTCTCAAGCTAATGTCTCGATAAGAGACCACAGTAAACATTCGATTTGAAGAACTGTTTGGAGAATGGCTGTCCGCTGTTATCAAACTTCTTTAATTTGAAGGTATTTTAAGAAATTATACATATTTAATGAAATTAATGTATACAAATAAAATATTTAGTTTTACTTATCAAATTAGGAAAAAAAATATAAAAAAATATTTATGTGAAGAAAAATGTAAAATGCAATTTCAGAATAATGATGTTAATTAAATGAATCTCTTACAAATTTGAAACCGACACAACAATTTTAAGTTTCTCAATTACCTCTAACTTTTGTTCAACACTTTTACTTTTAACTTCGTTATCCTTTGAGGCCATAATAACGAGAAATATTGTGCATTTTCAATTCAATAAATGAAAGTCACAATTATGCATGTAATAGAAACTAACAATAAAAAAGTAAAGTGAATAGAATAAATTGCAACAGTTGGCCGATTACTCTCCTGGGCTTATCAGTGGAGTGTATTGCATAGTTCGTTTAAAAAATGTTAATTCATCGCACTTAGGATCCTCCTCATCGAAGGAGCTCCAGATCATTTATTTTACTGCTATGAATATATGGAAACATTTCCTAATTTATTAAGATTATAACTGAAGAAATATTTTTGTAAAGAGGATGGAGAATGTACGAAGAATTTGAAAAAAAAAACTATCATGTTTGTTACATCATGAATCATTTCGCTGTTGTTTTATATTTGGCAATTAACAATTATATGTATTAATAGAGCTTGAGATGATATTAAGCTTATAACTATTTCTTTCCTTTTCTTGCTCATAAAGACTACCCTACCTTAATGATACCTTGCCGGAATGTACATCACCGGAAATGTTTAATGAATCATTGATGACGTCAATGCTAGTATTGAAGAAGAAATCTGACTGCATTCCCAAATGTCCAAGAAAATGTGAAGAATATATTTATGCATTTGCTTTAGACGGACAAAAGTTTTCTGAAGGTGTTGATTTTTTAAAATTTTCTGTAATGACCAGCAGAATGATGGTTATAAAAGAAGTGAACTGGTACACTTCTGCATCTCTCTTATCCGATATAGGTGGAATACTGGGAACGTTTTTAGGATTTTGCTTTCTGAATTTGGTAGAAATTCTTGAATTTATCTTTTACAATTTGAAGGTAAGATTTATAGGTAGTAATTTTTTACTTGCATTTAATAGCTTTGTTGAAAATTCAGCAAATTCTTTTGCTACATTTTAATTCATTTTCAAAATCATTGGCATAAATTGAACAGTACAGAAAAATCTGTACGATCGTTTAGGAATTTGTTAGTTAATATAATATTTCTCTATTACGTGCTGAGACATTTTTACTGAAAACTTTGAAGAAAATATTGTAAATGAACCAAAAATTTATTGACTTCTGGTTTATATTTGCAATGAAATAGCGAAGTTGTTGGCAAAGCCGAGCAATGAATAGGGGAATAATGGGAAAAAAATAATGATAATAAAGAAAGTGTTAAGAACTAAAAGATGCGTAGGATATTGTAACAGTCTGTATATAAAACGTTTTTCTAAGAATTATTCAGCTGCATTTATTCGTTTTCATTTTATCATTAACCCTTATTTTTTTTAAATCATTCCTTTTTCATTTCCTAATTATTGATGTTCTGTTTAGTTTTAAATTCTTCTCCGTTCAATCTCTTTAATCAATTGAAATTGATTGTGTTTTTGTCCAATCATTATGTATAGTTTGA
>JAFIDM010000006.1:21105044-21122177 GCA_023159025.1 Thereuonema tuberculata
TTTTTCATCGATGATACCTCAAGGCCTGGAAGCAAATGCTTGTGCATCTTATTAATTTCTGTTTTTAATGTTACATTAAACTGTCTTATTCATATTAAACTCATTTAAAGTTTTTCATTATTAATTTTAACAAATCATATTATTGTGTTGCCAAATGATATATCTTGTTGAAAGATTTACTTGTTTTTGTTCTGGCAATTCTATTTGTACAGAAAACTAAGATTAGCTTTGAATAAATTTGATTACAAGGTGGTTTTTAAACATAATTTTAAAATTGGTAATTTATTGTTAAAAAGAGAATTTAACCAAATCTGATAGTAACAGCTTACAATGCTCTTTTATTATTTGTATTTATTTTATTTACATGTTTAAAAAGAAGTAACAAAAACTTCAAAAATTTGCTTTGTAAGAGTTACGTTTATGTACTAAAACAAATTGTGTTTATTGATATAGACTTAAAATCCTTAAAACAAATCCTCAAAGGATCTTTCAATGAACTCTTAATAATTATAGAAAATGGAGAGAGAGAAGTGAGGAAATCTGTTAAATTGATTCCAGATAAACTTTGTATTAAAAAATTTCAGATTTATAACTGATGCATTTGAAAAAGATTTCATGCTGTGTTGCAGAATTCTCAAGGAAGGAAATAAAATATGAATGAAGTAGAGAAAGCAATCATTTATAACTCATTTTATTTAAATTTAAAATGAAGATCTAAAATAGCTCGTTTGTTAGTGTCTCATTTAATGTAATGTCTCTTTGCCAAACACTAAAACACTTTCAAAAAAATTCAGGCCCCTGATCTTCGAAATAAAATTTAATTACTGAAAGTAAATTTTTGTCAAAATCAAATGCTTTCCCATGAAATTTTTTTTTGAAATCTCTTCAAATAATCAACAAGAATCAGAAGATGAAGATGATTATGAAACTATAACTTGCAAAATAAACCATAACGGGAAAGGTAACAAAGAAGATAATAAACTCATGTTACTATCAATATATAGACTCCCTCATCTTGATAAAGGCAGCTTTTGTAAAGAATTAGATAGGAATTTAGATCAACTAATCAAAACTTTCAAAAATATACTGGTAATTGGCAGTGGCGTAGTGAGCATAACTGGCGCCCGGGGCATAATACCTTTTTGGCGCCCCACCCCCACCCGCCGAAAACCCGAAAAACATATAGTAATATATGTCTTGGGGACCATTTGGCACCCCTCTGTGAGTGGCGCTCGGGGCATGATAGACCCCCTTGCCCCCCTATCTCTACACCACTGGTAATTGGTGATATTAACATAGACATAGTAAAAAAATTCCCAACTATGAAACTTTAAATTATTTAAAAGTATTCTCCACTCATGGCTTAAAACATTATATCACAGAAACCACCAGAGAATCTACAATTAAAACCCAACATTCTGAAACCTGCATAGATCACTGCTTTGGAAAAATAAAAGATTCCAACGTAACAGGTTATTTAATTGAAAACAATAGTTCAGATCATAATATGATACTTATCAAATACCAAAATTAACTTTCCCATCAACCATGAAAGAAAAATTAAGCAGAAATTAATTTTATGCCTATATCTGACACTGCCTACTTCAATTCACAAATAAGTAAGTTGTTAGAAAAACAACGTACCTCACACTATCACGATGTGAACAAAACTCTCAAACATTTTTATAAAATTCCCTACAAATCCTGTAAGAACACAAGACAGCATATCAATGTAAATGACAGTGATTTCGCTAATGCCAAGGAAAATCAGAACCAATATTTAAACAAATATGGATGACAGATTAGATTTATAAACTTATTAAAGAAAAAGATCAGCTATATAAAAAAACATAAAAACAAATAAAATGAACATTGCATACGCCCTTAGATACAAAAAGGTTAGGAATTTATAAATGAACTTAATAAAAAAAAAAAACAAAGAAAAATATTACTCTGATCAGCTTGAAAAAAAAATTACAACAATAATAAAGAATACTGGAAAATAATAAATGATACAATAAATACAAGCAAAAAAGAAAGTACAAGCAGTAATTTATCTTACATCATAAATCAGCAAGGTACTGACAAAACACTAGAAGATTTTGGTGTACATTTCGGCAACATTGGCAACATAAAAGAATGCAAATATAACATCAATTTTTTAAATTGTAACCTCAACACACCTTCAGGGTCTATAGTACTAACTGAAATGTCTCCAAATGATGTAAATAAAATTTTAAACAATATGAAATCATGTAAATTAGTAGGACTGGACAAAATACCTATAGAGGAAATCAAAGAACATATTGAGTCATGTACACAAATCATTTGTGAAATCTCAAAACAAATCATTGAAACATGTAAGTTCCCAGAAAAATGGAAATGGGCAAAAATCATCCCCATTTACAAAAGTGGGGAAAAAAAAAACTTTGATAATCAACTACCATCCTATATCAATCTTACCTAATATCTCCAAAGTCTTTGAATCATATATAACGAACACTATATACAATTTCATAGAAAAAAAAATAAATCCTTAAACATTAACCAGTATGCCTATCAAAAAATTTCCAGTACCACAAATTTATTAGACGACTTTAAACACGAACTTAAACAAAGGCAAAATATCGTCAATTGTATTTATAGACTTTAAAAAAGCCTTTGACTGCTTAAATCACGCCATACTGATAAAAGAATTAGATGAACATGGCATTCGAGTAAATGCACAAAAGTTGATAAGTAACTATTTGAAAAATAGGAAATTCAAGGTATCCATTAAAAACAACCTAAGTAAATTCTACAAATTAAAAATAGGAATCCCTCAAGGATCTAACCTAGGTCCTTTATTATTCTTATTTACACGAATACCATATTCAAAACACTCCAATACTCTAAAGCGTTTGTCTATGCAGACAACTTCATAATAATAAATGCTTCCGATGAAATACAGACTACTTATCGAAGGACTCAATATGACTTAGACCAAATTGTAACATGAACCCTCGACTACAAAATGGAAATAGACCAGGCAAAACAAAATTCATGGTAATCAAAATTAAAAACAAAAACATAAGCACCCTACCAAGCTTAAAAATACACACATTTGAGTGTCTACACAAAGACAATGAATAAATCGTTAATTGCAGCTGCAGCTGTGAAGAATTAGAAAACATAAACAATTGTAAATATCTTGGTATTCACATTGATAACAAATTACATGGCATATTCACACAATCTCAATCCTCAAAAAACTCAACACTTACACTTACATCTTTAACAAAATTAAAAATTCTTTCCTTTACAAGCAAAAATCTTAATTTATAAAGCTTTTGTTGACATAACAATAAATTTTGGCATAATTAACTGGATACATGCAAACAGGAACGAAATGGACTTAATAGACAAATCCATAGGTAATCTCCTTAATCTAATCTTCCCTAAATATATCTCTATAACGAAATTATTATCATAAATCTTCCATATTCAACATAAAAATATTGCTTTCCATCAATATTCATTCTTTTAAACAAAGAACTTTTTCAAAGCTTCTGTAAAGAAAAGAAAAATCTCAAACAAACACAAAATCATACATGAATATTAATAAAACATTTTAAATGAAATAACATAATCAAATAATATAAACAATACAAAACAGACCTTCACCAAATTCAGTAATTTTTTAAATTTTGTATTGTTGTTCATAAACTTTTTCAAAATACCCAATGAAATCTTGCTCACTTTTAACGATTTATCTTTGTTTATATAATGACTCCAATTAATGAAGCAAGATTATGTAAATGCAGCAGTGTTTTTTGTTTCTCTTTTTCGTGTCGTTGTTATTTATTGCTATTCGCCTACTAGTTGTAGGGAATATTTCCAATACTGCCTCTCGGCTTTTTGGAAATTTTGTTTATTGCCTTTTCGCCTTTGGGAGGCCACAGCCAGGCTGGCTGTTGACTTCACCATAGGCTATGCCTTTCTGATTCCTTTTATCGAGGGTGGCAGGTTAGGGCTGATGATCCCGTAGAAGGGTGAAACAGCTGTACCCTAATCCACCCCGTAAAATGAATCGGAAAAGGCAATTGTTTTGTTTATTCTGTGCTGGGCTTAACAGACATTTTCAGTGATATTTGATCATTATGACAAAATTTAATCAACCTAAAAAATTTTAAAGACTTAAAAAGAAAACTCTTTAATTACATTACAGCAAATAAGATAAAATGGTTTAAATAATTACATAACTTTGAATCCAAGCTCATAAAATATCTCCTACAAAATTCTCAGGTAAAAACACCTGCTTAATCAACACTATTATTAGTCATAAAAAAAATAAACAGGAGTAGAAATATTTAAATACATTTCTTCTGCTTTAACTTTTATAATATTAATGTAAATCTGTAATACATATGCTCATATGTGTATTTACGCTCCTGTGTATGTACACAATACAGACACCCAGAGACATATACGCATGCCTGCATTTTCACATTAGAGTGAATGTTCCATAAAATGTGTTTTAATTTTTTTTAGATTGTACTGTGTAGATTACATGTATATTGCATTGTATTAGCAACTATAAATTAATCAGATTATTAACATTAAACTCCAGAACCTACTGATGGGTACACCAAAAAAAAACTGCACTTTTTGAATGGAATATGCCACTTTCTGTGGTAATAGTTGATGCCAAAAGGTGACTTTTCAGATCGGGAGGCACTTCCAAATCCGTGCAGGAACCAAAATGGCGGCCATTAAAGATAGCCGCCAAGAGCCGCACAAATTGTTGTGTAACTCAGCTTGTAATGGTCCGATTTTAATTTTCTTGTTTTTGTTTGAAAGCTCTTGTGAAAAGGAAACTTTTTTGTTCCTACACATTTATCTCTAAAACTTAGGGATTTTGCATAATTTTCAAATACCTGAAATGTTTTCATTTCTCATGATCAACATCCCGTTCTTGGCCACAAAAAATGGTTATGTCTATGGAGTTTCGTATAAGCAAAAAAAAACTTATTTTTAATAAGCAACAATTATGCTAATTATTTTGACAACTTTATTAAGACCCAGCTTGCAGACCCAGCTTTTTGGAAAATAGACGAGGTCACACATGAGTACTTTGCAAATAGAGGCTTTAAACAAAACAAAGAATATGGATTTTCTATGTCTGAAGTGGAATATAAGGATAAAAAGAGATACTGTAACGAAAGTTTTTTTTAAAAAATGCCTTCAAAATGGAGAACTGTTGAACAGAGATTTTCTCGTATATTCACCATCAAAAGGGTTTTTGATTTGTGCCTATTGTAAACTATATTCAAAGCTTCATCTAATTTTACGGATGGTTTCAGTGACTGGAAGAATGCTAGCAGTCCCATGAAAACTCTCCTATCCACAGGAAAGCCACATTATCCTTCAGAAGTCGAAGTAATCCGGAATCACGTGCTGACAGCAAAGTAATGGAAACTGAAGCTCAATATTGGAAAGAAGTTTTTAAGCGAGTAATCGCTACAGTAAAGTATTTGGCAAGACGAGGATTACCTTTCCGGGGTTCGCATAATTTTTTTGGTTACTGTAGAAATGGTGCTTATTTAGGAGCTCTGGGGAATTGATCGCTGAATTTGATCCATTTTTCTGCAATATATTGTAAAATATGGAAACAGAGGTAAAGGAAGCACTTCTTACTTGTCGCATTTTACTTGTGATGAATTTATTACAATCATGGGTGACACTGTATTACAAAAAATAACTGATCAGATTAAAGAATCAAAATATTGCTCCATAGTTCTTGGTTCTACTCCTGATGTAGTGCATGCAGATCAGTTGACCTTTATAATACTCTATGTGCAAAGTAATGGTGAACCTGTTGAAAGATTTTTAAATTTTTACCCAATATTGGACACAAGTCGGAGCAAATGACAACGGCTGTATTGACAACATTGGAAATTCTCGGTATTGACATCAAAGACTGCAGAGGTCAAAGTTACGACAATGCAGCCAACATGTCTGGGACTTATTTTGGACTTCAAGCACAAATCAAGGGCCAAAACGAATTAGCAGAGTACATTCCCTGTTTCGCCCATTCCCTAAACCTAGTAGGGGTAGCAGCAGCCGAATCCTGTGACAAAGCTGTAGCATTTTTTCATCTCATGCCGGCAGTCTACAACTTTTTTTCTGCTTCAACTTATCGCTGGGTGAAAATAAAAAAAATCCTGAAGCCTGATTGACCAGTTGTAAAATCATTATCAGCAACTAGATGGTCCACACTAGCTGATGCTTTAAAAGCTTTGTTAAAGTCCCTGCTTGCAATTACAGCACTATTGACAAAAATATCAGAAGACATCAATGAGAAGTCTGCGTGCCGCCAAGAGGCAAGAGTTTGGCAAGAAAATTGCAGAAATCAGAAAACTTGTTTTTGTTGGTTTTGTGGGAAGAAATAATGAACAAGTTCTATATTGTTAGTCAAGCTTTGTAAAGAGAGACAATCGACAAAGGGAACATCACTCCTTTGTTCATGTCATTAGAACATTACCTACTTTCTTGCAGAGAAAACTTTGTTCAGTACCTATCGAAGACAGAAGCCTTGACTAAGTTAAAGATGAGTGGAATTCCGAAGGGAGAAAATGGAAACGCAAGCCAATTTTTGATGAGGAAAAAGAACCATGGAAAGATCTGACATCAGTTTTGATGCTAAAGAGTCTTTTAATCGGGAACATTTCTTGTAATTGTTGACAGATTAGTAGAGCTACAAAAAAGATCAGAATCTTATGATGCATTCGCTCAGAGATTTGGTTTTCTTTTGCACCTTACCGCCACTGAAGATAAAACAATTTTGAAAGAAGTACAGATCTTCTAAGAGTGTACAAAAATGATCTGCAAGATAGTTTTCCAGTTGAATGCGTCCAGTTCAAGAGTTTCTTGCAACATTATACTTCCTACATGGCAGTGTTTCAGCACGAGCCAGATGCCGAAAGTAAAGAGAAGCAAGTGAAAGAAAAGAAGAAAAAAATCCATTTCCTATCTTTTACACATTGTTAAAGATAGTAATGTGCAAAGCATTTTTCCAAACATGGACATTATTCTCAGAATAGTGTTAAGTATGGCAGTCACAAATTGTACGGGGGAACGTTCATTTTCGACTTTGAAACGTGTCAAAAACTACCAGAGAAACTCCATGGGAGAGGTCAAATTGAACGCCCTGGCTATTCTGGCAATCGAACTTGAACTGACATCTACACTCAACTTTCAAGAAGTATTAGATAAGTTTTCTAAAACCAAACAACATCAAAAACAACCTGAAAGTGTTGTAAAGTGTAAACAACCTGAAAGTAAAAATGATGAGAAAGACTTTTATGATACATGCACAGTGTATATTATTTTATGAACTAAATCCTTTTTTACTATTCTAATATGTTTAATGCTAGCGTAAGAAAGCTCAAAATAATTCAAAACATCTGTCCCATTTGTTTTTTTGTACCGTACTTGTAGTATCTAATTGTAAGTAGTATTTAACTGAAATTGATTCTATAATTAAGCTTCATTTGGGAGGACGGGATGGAATTGTTGGGGGGTGTCGATGGCAAAAGTGCCTAGGTATGCAGAGCTCCTAAATGTGGCCCTGTGTATATAAACCCTCTGCTCTCCCGAATACTTTTGAAGCAGGATATCAATTTACTTAAGCATCTTGAAGAGAAAGAAATTTGAATGATTAATTTACATAGAAACAAGTGCTTGATATGGTAGTTTTTCTTTGAAATAGTCCTCAATGAAGGAAAATTTGTTTGTCAGTATCCAATGTCATCACTTTTATGTATTTGCCCTCATCTTGAGACAGCTGGTGTTGACCAAAATAAATTTCATGATAGAAACATGGAGGATCTGATTTTTCCCAAATGGTTAAGGATTTTTTTGGTAATTCAGTTTAGCCTACCTACGTCTTTAGTGGGATATAGATGTTGAATAGTCTTGGATGTAGAATTTTGGGACGAAAAACAAAAACAGGTCACTATTGAAAGAAAGATTTTAAAGATTTAAACTATAGTTACAGTTAAGATTATGGAAACTCTAAAAAGTGGGAGAGAGGTAAGTCAGATGAACATGGCCTTCTCATTTATAAAATTTTCTAATAGTAAATCTTGTTTATATATGATGATCCTATCTTACCACTGAGTGAAATGTTTATTTTTTCTAATATATAATATATTCTGTTATTAAGCAATGACAAGATTAGTGAGATTGATCGTTTATCCCCCTTTTTTTTTTCTTTTCTTTCAGTGGCCTTATTCTTCAGGATTTAACATTTGTTCATATTGGCAATAGTGATTTTTTGTCAGATGGAAATGTGAATTTCTCTAAACGATGGCAGCAGTTTAACATTCTTGACAACATGAGGAGATTTAAAACTTGGTAATGTATTTCCTTAAATAGAACATTGAAACATAAGGTTGCTTTTACTTGTATTCACAGCTGTCTGTTCTTCCTATCACAAATATAATCTAATGTAAAAATCATTTTAAAAAGCATGTATACCTGTAAGTTAAAATTAAGTTTTTAAATTTAAAAATAAATCACTGTTGAAAGGCTATTCTACAGCAGTCGGAATATCTTTTAAAACAAATACAATTTACTTTTAGCCTATAAACCTATTTTTAACAAATTTTTGTAGTCAAACTCACAAAATTAGTATGTATATAAACCCTCCCCTCCCCCAAATACTTTTGAAGCAGAATATCAATTTTCTTGAAATTTGGATTTCATATTTATACACAACAGACAAAATTTGTATTTTTGCAAATTTCTCTCTATGGATTCCTGTTGAAAAAATATGCACATAATGATGCTGAAAATTCTTATAGAAAAACATTAAAACTCTAAATAATTAATTAGCAAACATTGAGTTCCTAGCAACATGTAATAAGAATCCTACTGTATGTGATTTATATAATTTGACTGAAATGAATTGGATTATATGATTTAAGTAAATCCTTTGAGATTTAATTATTTTGCAGTAAAAGGAAGTTTTGACAGAAAGATCCTTTCTATTGGGCAGGTTTTGTAATTTGCCAACAGTTTTTCCTTTGTACTGTTTCACGATTTTAAACGAAAGAAAAAAAGACTTAATTTAACTTTCTTTCTCAAACCTATAAATAACTATTTATTTATTTATTTATTTATTATAAGAAATGCCTCCTTATCAAAAGATAATAACAAAAACATGTGTTTGTTTGTTTCTAGTAGATCTGTCCATAAGACAGTTGCAAGCAAATTACAATTTTTCTTCACCCACCAATGTTAAGTATAAAGACCAGAAAAAGTTTTAAAAAGTTAAAAAGTTTTTCAGTGATAAGAAAAATACTTTTGAATCTATAATTTCTTGCAAAGTTCTCTTCTTAAGTATCATTAGTTAGTAATCAGTAGATTGGTTGCCCTTTCAGTCTGTTGTGATGTATTATTCATGAATGTAGCAAATTAAGCAGATGTAAATAAACATCCCATATTTCTTCTTCAAACCTTTTCTACTGTAAAGTATATTATTAAGCATCTTCCACTATACCAGAAATAAATGTTAAACACTACATTTATTTCGAGAAAATAAACAGCAAATTTTCGAGGAGAAAATAAAGAACGTCTCCTCTTCTTCAAGCCTTTACAAATAATAATATTAACATTAAGTCCCGAGATTTTGAATTTACAATATCCGTGAATAAACAATATAATATATTATTAAGTTAGCCATGCTGGCGTGGCCGTGCTGTCTCGGCGGCTGTCTGCCGTGGCGGCCAGTGCGCCAGTACCTGGGTTCGAATCCCGGCAGTGGCATGGTTGTTTCAATTTCCTTTCCTGTGTTGTCCAGCCTCTTCTTCACTTTCTCTTCGGTCTGACGTCATTCCTTAATGGCGTCCTGGGGAAGGCCACAGGAAACCACCCCAGTATCTTTCCCTTGAAATTCTAGGGAGTCTGCTAGGGGTTCGCCATCTTGTGAACACTAGCGCTCCCTGGAACATGGAGGCTTCGGATACCAAGCGCGCACTTTGGTGCGTACTGGTAATACATACATACATTATTAAGTTACGAGATTAGAATTTACAATATTCGTGAATATCATATGAACAATACAATATTAATACAATATTATAGAATATCGTCTTCTTCACAATAATCCTCGAGTTGTGTATCCAAATTCAATTGTTTTTTACAATCCAGATCTTTAATTATTACTTTATTGTTGGGATTAAAATATTCTTTATCAATTAAATCTTTGCCTAATTTTACTATACCTTCATCCATATTAATCCCATCAGTTCTATTTAAGTTGTATCCTTTTGAGGTTCTTATGCATAAGCTTTCGATTGTTTTTCTAATTTTAGTATTCTTTTCATTACAAAGAATTCTAACTTCCTTATTAATAACATGTTTCTTTTCATTACAATGCTCAGCAATTTCAGATTTTTCTACTAATTTTTTCCTGATATAGTATCCATGTTCTGATGCACGTTCCTTAATCGTTCTTTCGTTTCTTCAAGATAAAACAAATTACAGTTAAGACATTCCAATTTATATATTACACCCATTTCATATCTTTTATCAATACTATTCAATTTTTTACACAAAATATTCTTCAATTTATTATTATATTCAAAACTTACATTGATTCCAAATTTCTTGCATATTTCTTTCAAATGCAAACTATTGCTATTCAAATATGGTATAAAAAATCTCATATCATCATAGGCTTTCAATTCTTTTATTTTAAATTTATGATAATTCCTAATTGTGCTTTCAATAAATTTGTCTGTATAATCATTCTTTTTTAGTAGTGTTTTCATATCATCAATTATTTTATTAAAATCTTCTTCCGTACTCGTATTATTATCTATTCTAAGTAAATAATTTTCAATAATATTCCGTTTTATATTTGTATTATGTCCAGAATTAAAATTTATAACATGGTCACTTTTGTACTCTTTATTGTAGTGTTTTAGGATCAATTTGTTTTCCTTTTTTATTAACTCCAAATCAAGAAATTTTAAACATTCATTGACCTCTTCTTCCATTTTGAAACGAATGTCTTTGTTTCTTTTATTGATTTCATTCAAAAAAATGTCAAATTGTCTCCTTGTCCCGAACCAGAATATTATTATATCATCTGCATAACGATAATATTCTAGTTTATATTTGGTCTCTTTCAAAAGTTTGCATTCAAATACATTCATGAACATAATTTTGGGAAACCCTTAATTTGTTTGTAAACCTTATCCTGATGTTTGAAATATGCATTTTCAGTTATTAACTTTATAATTTCCATTAATTCATTACAATCTATTTTTTTTTTCAATAGTGTTTCCCTATTTTCGAATGCTAATTTATCCACTATCATTAAGGTTTCTTCCACCGGGATATTAGTATACATATTATCCACATCTAAGGAAAACATGTAAAACTTATTATTATTATTAAAGAAATATCCTATTTTTTGAATTTTGTCTTTTGAATTTTTTATGATTACATCATCTCTTGGTAGTTTAAAATTTTTAACAATTTTATTTACAAATCTTGCTAAATTGTGCACTGGAGAACCATATGCATTAATCACTGGTCTTATGGGGTTGTTATCTTTGTGAGATTTTACTCTTCCTTCCATAGATGGAGTTCTGCAGCTATCTTTCATAATTTCCTGGCTTTGAGTAAAACTTATAGTACCATTATCTTTCAGATTAGTTACTACTGTTTTTACTTATTATATAGTGTGTATGTTGGATCCCTCTTCAATTCTGTATAATGTTCTTTATCATTAACTAGTTCATCCAATTTAGAAACATATTCTTCTCTATTCATTATCACCATTTGGTTACTCTTGTCAGATTTTGATATATATATATTTGTTTATCTTTACCAATATGTTTTAATATTTCTAATTCTTCTTTATTTATGTTTGTTTTTGGTTTCTTAGTTTCTTTCTTGAACTTTTCAATTTCTTCTAGAAAGTTTCCTTTGTTCTTGTCATCTAATTTTTCATACATCTCATTCATTTTAGCTACAGTTTTTAGGTCTAAGCTTTTTTCTTTATCTATTACAAAATCTAAGCCTTTGTTAAGTAGATTCATTTCTTTTCTGTTAAATTTTCTATTACTCAGATTGACAACATATTTTGTATCCCATTCATTAACTATTCTATTCTGAATTTTCTTTAGTTTTTTGTTTTTCTTTTTTCACCAATATACTTCTTAAAGTGCCAATACATTACCCTTTCATATTCGTTATAGTCCAATCTTCTCTTTAATCTCTTGTTTAGTGTTTCCTCTTCGTTCAAGAGCTTTCCAACGTATTTATTTGTCCCTTCTATTTGGTCTTCAATTAATTTTCTTTCCACTTCTTTCTTTATTAATAAGGTATTCTTTGTCTCTATTAATACTGGATTATTGATTCGTAGAGGTCTGGGAGTTTGTTCCTCCAAGATACATCTTTGAAGAAAATTTACATGTTCTTCCCATCTCGCTAACTTTACGACTTTTCTTTGATGCTGTGTGGTTGTAAATTCGAATCTCGTAACTTAATAATATGTTATATTAATATTGTATTGTTTATTCACGGATATTGTAAATTCAAAATCTCGTGACTTAATGCTAATGTTATTATTTGTAAAGGCTTGAAGAAGAGGAGACGTTCTTTATTTTCTCCTCGAAAATTTGCTGTTTATTTTCTCGAAATAAATGTAGTGTTTAACATTTATTTCTGGTGTAGTGGAAGATGCTTAATAAGATGTAAATTGTGGTCCAATATCCGTTTTCAGTTCTAGCCACAGGTAATCCCATGTAGTAAATACTTCATCTAGCCATTGTATGATTACATTAGTTTTTACAGATTTACTTACTTTTGACTGACCAGCGCGAATAGTAGACTACAAGTACAGTAATGTATTCTCCAGTAATGTATGATAGAGGCCCATAAATATCTAAGGCCAATTTGGTCTATGGCTTCGCGATAAAATCTGTCACTTCTATTGGGCACTTTTAACTTTGTCAGTCACAACCTGACAAGCCTGGCAATCGCAAATCGGTTCTTCGATGACTTTGTCAAGTCCTGACCACCACACTTTTTCAGGCATCGTTTGTTTGATTTTAACAATTCCTAACTGAGCTTCATGCGCAATTTGGAGCAATTTATTATGAATCTGTGAAGACACAACAATTCTTGTCCTTTTTAGTAGTGTGATAGTTCCTATTTCTGATAGTTCATCCTGAATTCGATGATAATGTTCATCTCTGTGCCATTGACCTTCTCGCAGGCTGGTCACTGCTCGAGAAAGTTGTTAGTCCTTCTGTGTTACTTGTGCCACTTCTTCTAGAGTTACTGCAGTCGATGTTGTTCATCTCAATGAACCTGATATGTTCTTCAGTTACACACTTTTTTTTTTGTGCTGGCTGTGAATATTCTCTTTTAAGGAGTCTGGATAAAGGATCTGCCCCATTTTGTACTCCTGGGTGGTGCAGTTCTTTGAATATGTAAGGCATTAGCCTTTAGTATCCATCTTTTGATTCACATACATGGCTTTGATTTTGGTCCATATATCATTTCGAGTGGTTTATGGTCAGTTTCAATTTTGAACTCTGTGCCATACAGGTATAGATGACACCTTTCTACACATCATACTAAAAATAAAGCTTCTTTTTTCATCTGTGAATATCAATGCTCCACATCAGTTAGTGCTCTGCTAATGTATAACAATTTTTATTGTTACACATTATTGTTATTGTCCTTTACTTTTAATAGCTCCTTCTATTCCAGCTCTGCTCAGGTCTACAACAAGCCTGGTTTTGGCATTTTTGTCATAGAATGTCAACACATTATCTCCTGTCAAACAATTTTTTAGATCTTGAAATGTGGCTTCTTTTGCTGTTTTCTAGATCCATGATGAATCATGCATTGTGAATCTACGAAGAGTAACGATTTTGGTAGCTTGATCTTGAATGAAGTTTACTAGTCTAGAAACCCTCGTAACTCTGTTGTATTCTCTGGAGTTCTGACACTGCTAATAGCTTCAATTTGGCATGACTCCTTGTCGTGTAATGATGTGACCTATGAAGTCAAGTTTAAACAGGCCAAATTGACACTTTTTTTGGTTTAATGTTATGCCTCTGTTTTCTAATCTTTGTAACACATTGTCCAAGCGCTCATCATGTTCATTTTGATTTCTGCCATACACTATGTTGTTGTCTGGGGTATTCTTTACACCAGGCGAACCTTCTAATACTTTTGTCAGGAACTTCTGGAAAATTTCGGGTGCAATTGTGACACCAAAAACAAGTCTCTTGAAACGACAAGTTTCTCCCATGAGTTCCGAATGTTGTTATGTCCCTTGACTCTTCTCTAACTCAATTTGGTGGTATCCTTCATTTAAATCAAATTCAGTAATAACTTGAGCACCGTCCAGCTATTCAAGTGCATCCTCCACTGTTGGCATTTGATATCTCTCGCATTTAATCGCTTCATTGGAACTTGCATATTTGGTCATCTTCTTTGCTATCACAATTGGGAATTGCCTTGTAGTTGAGTTCATTACAAGTTCAATGACATCTGCACTCAATAAGCACTGCAGCTCTGCTTGGACTTTAGCTCATAGTTGAAATGGAATCATCCTTGTATTTTGTGCAACTGGTTTAACTGATGTATCTATATGTAATTGACATTTGTAGTTTTTTAGCTTACTAAGTCCAAGAAACAATTTGTCAAGTTTTCTTATTATTGCTTCCACGTTGGAATGGATGCTGCGCACTCTTTTCATGGTTACGCAGCCTAATTTAATAGAGGTTTGTTTGCTCATAATTGGCTTTGTTTCCCTCTACAACATAGAAATCAGTTTGTACTGTTTTATTACCTGCACTAACTTTGTAGCTGTAAATTTACCTAGTAATGGTAAAGCAAGGAGGCTTAACGTGCGTGTAGTGAAATAAAGAAAAAGTGAAAATAAATAAAATGCAGTTACTTACAAAGATGTTGAGAGAATTATAAACATGGTAATAATCCAACAGTTTTGGAATACTGCACTTATTCCTTTATCAGGGACGGCAAAAACATATAAGACATTAAAACAACATTTAAGAAGACACAAGGTGGGAAGGCATGGTGAAAGTGAGGGAAGTGAGAGGATTAAGAAAGTTTAGCAATAGTGATGAGCGTTTTGCCCACTGGTGATGGGGTTGTAAGCTTTAAGCTGTGGAAAGATTCAGCTAGGAGGCGGTGGGATAGTCTATTATGGTGGGAAAGAGGTTAAGCAGCGGAGAAGTTGGGAGTGTATCTCATTTCTTTGAAGTGTGTATCAGTGTATGAGCGTGTGGGATCTGTGTTCTCAAAGGCTTGTTGATGTTCTTTGATGTGTGTAAATATTCAAATCATACGACATAAACATAGCACAAACCAAACAACTTAATAACTCTTCCAACACAGTATACTGGATCCCATGTGGCCAATGCTCCTCTGGCTACATGGGACAAACATCCCGACCCTTACCACACACATCAAAGAATATCAGCAAGCCTTTAAAAACACAGATCCCACTGATACACACTTCAAAGAAACGAGACACCCCCTAACTTCTCTGCTGCTAAACCCCTTTCCCATAATAATAGACTATCCCACCGCCTCCTAGCTGAATCTTTCCACATAATCCAGCTTAAAGCTTACAACCCCATCACCAGCAGATAAAATGCCCGTCCGTCATTATTGCTAAAGTTGCTTAATCCTCTCACTTCTCTTACTTTCGCCTTCCCACCTCGTGTTGTCATAAGTGTTGTTTTAATGTCTTATATGTTTGTGTCGTCCTTGATGAAGGAATATGTGCAGTATTACGGAACTGTCGGATTATTATCATGTTTATAATTCTCTCAACATTTTTGTAAGTAAGTGTGATTTATTTATTTTCACTTTTTCTTTAGTAATGTTAAAGATTCTTTCATGCCGTAAGGAAAAATTCTGGTTTTGTGTTTCGTAATTGCAAGTTGCATGAAGCTAATAATTGCCAAGCCTTGCTTCCACACATATCTACTGATGCACCTGTATCAACTGTAACATCTTTTATTGTTTATCTGTGATGTTGACACAAGTTTCATTTTGTTTTATATAATGTTTGCACAAAATACTGTTGCTTCAAAATCATCTGAATCACTTTCTTGATAATCTACGTTTTCACTTCATTTGTTGTGGCATTTTGAGCTGTTTGTTTCTGTTGAGCATTTTTTTTGTTCAACATACAATGGCAAAATGTCCCTTTAAATTGCATTTTCCGCAAGCCTTTCTGATTGTTATCTTACAATTGCGTGCATAATATCCAATTCTGACGCGTCGGCCATAAGAATTTGTTATACTTGCGATCTTTGTTGCACTGATGCTGTTTGTTTGTGCTTGTTGAGTTGCTGTAATTTAGTAATTTGTTTGCAAATTTCTTACTTGTGAAATTTATTGCTTTTTTTTTTTTGAGTAAGTTTGTTTTCCATATTGGAAGCTTTTTTTCACTCATTTCCAGCATTCTTGCTGCTTTCAGTGCATCATCTAATTTCCGTTCTGGTTTTCATAATATTTGGCATTGTAGCTTCTCGTTAGTATATTTGTCAATTAATCTCTCCAGGATGATGCATTTTTATCTGTACGATTCGCATACCTACATGTGACAACAGCAACTTGTAATCATGTCACCCAATCATCGACTTGTTTCTCCTTGTTTTTGCACTATGTTAGGCATGGGTCATTCCACAGAAAACGTAACTTTTAAGAGACAAAAATGTTAAAAAAAAAATATTGACAAACAAATCTGAAATTTATTTTCTAAGCAGTATTATTGCTTCTATGAATTATAAAATGAATTGTTACTTTGTTTCTTCCTTTTTCATGAAATAAGGAATAAAATAAAATTTTGATATGGACGAGGATACACAACTGTAACAGAGTATAAGATACAGTAATGAAATCTACCATATTTTAAAAGCATAACTCATAATTTAAGTAAAATTTCAATTTATTCTGAAATTGAGTGGTTAAACAGAACATTAACTTATCGCAAAATAGCAGAAAAGAAATTTACCGATAATAATGAACAAATATTCCAAAATCATAAATATTTTAAATTAATTATTGAGATAATGATAATAA
>JAFIDM010000006.1:21141574-21169424 GCA_023159025.1 Thereuonema tuberculata
ACTATCATCATTAGCCCTGATCACTATTGAAAAAGTTCAGCTCATCTGCAGAAAGATCTTTCTCAACACTGAAGAGAATTAAAACTAACCTACAGAGCAGCCAAGGCCAAGAAAGATATCATCATTTTCCCTGATCACTATTGAAAAAGTTTTGCTTGCAAAGCTACGCATAAGTCCATCATTTTATGATGAAATAATTATATCTTTGCAAGAAAAAAAAATCGAAGGATTGACTTGACATACAAGAAGTAAGGTAGGATAAATATTTTGATAACTTTTTAACTTTTTTTTGCTATTATTTTATTTCAATTTAGTAACTATCTTAATCATGAGAGAGTAAATATAAAAGTATATACAGTAAAACCTCGTTAAGTCGTCACTCAAGGGACCAAACATTTTTGACGACTTAAGCGGAGTGGGCATTTTTGGAAAAAAAAACAACCCACTGAACTACAATATTTTCATGAATTGCTGTAGGATTCGGTGAGAAAAACAAGATTTTCAGAAATCAATACATGCAAATGAATGAGTGGAAAATAAAATAATAAAAAAAAACACTTTATACTTACCACATTTTATTTTCTTTTACTTGCTTAAAAATAATCCAACAGTGTTGATTGATGAAGGTGCTGATTACTGGAAATAAATATTTGTGGGCGGTAAAGTTATCGACAATGATGCAACATTTCTTTTCTGATGCGAAAACTGAGAATCCAGTTTTCGAATATGTAGTTCCCAAATCGTTGTAGTCATCCATGCATTTGAATTTGCTTCATATTCAACTGGCAGGGATCTAACGTTTTTAAGCAGCGTGGCTTTTTGCTTTTGCCTATCACAAATGGTTTAAGTTTCTCATTTCCACTCATATTAACTTCAAGCAGAAGTGTCAGGCGTTGTTTGCTTGCTTTTCCAGAAGTGCACTTTTCACCCTTAAATGATAGAGTTTTATTAGGCAAAAGAAGGTAAAATAAGCCTGTTTCATCCAGATTAAAAATATTTGATGCATCAAACCTAGATAAAATTTCCTTGAGAACATTGTTCTTCCTGTCTTCTATAGCATCACCATCAACAGCTGCTGCTTCTCCGCAAATCGTTTTAAAAGAAAGGCAATGTGTGTCTTTGAAATGTTCCAGCCAATCATTGCTGCTGTCGCCGAAATCTTCCACATTCAACTCCTTAGTAATTTCCATGGCTTTTTCTTTGAGAATCATGGCTGAAATCGGCACATTTTGCGATCTGGCATATTTTAGCCATCGAACTAAAACCTCCTCGATTTCCTCATTCTCTTTTTTTTGTCTTTGCAGTCAGCTTCCTCAATTACTTGTTTCAATGAAAGAATATCATTTAATGTAGTCCTGGGAATATGATGTTCTTTGGCAAAAGCTGTTTTCGAAACACTTGATTTTTCAAAAAGTGCAATTAAATCTTTTTTTTCTTTAAAAGATAACGAGGTAAGTTTTCGCTTCCCTGACACGTTACAAATGTAATCAAACCACGAAATTGCAAGATTAAAAAATAGCCCTTATAGCGGAGCTTACTCGCTATGAAATGAAATCACACTCACAAGTCAGTAGCGGCCAAGAAAGACAAGAAACAAACACTCGGTAGCGGCTTGACAAAGAGTCGCGGCGAGAAGTGTGTAATTTCCCAAGTGAATTTCCCACGTGAAAATTCCCCGTAAAGGCTAGGCTTTCTTAAAGTGAAGGGGCGGGGCTGAAAAGATAGCAGGCAAAATTGAGAATAAAGATGCTTTTCGCCATTTTTGAGGGTGACGAGTTATCCGGAGTAGAATTAAATTTGGTGACGAGTAAACGAGGGTTATTTTACATTATTGTCTATGAGACTTTGTCAGGACCAAAGGAAAACGACGACTTAAACGGACTGACGACTTAACGAGGTTTTACTGTAGTTCCAGAATGTTTTTGTTCCACTTTCTTGTTTCAGTGATTATACATTTTATAGGCTTGCACTTCCCCGGGTTCAAGACCCACTGATACTGAGGACCATACATTGATAGAGAAACAAAGGATAAATATTTGTTTCTACAATGCCATGTGAATTTTTATGAGACCACTGATAAGAGGTCTACAATCTGGAATTCTCTGTATAAGAAACTGTTGACACTATTCTTTAATAGCAGCTGTAACACTACCATTACAGAACATTTGAGAAGATATGTGGCATTTTTAACAATACCTGTTCACTGTCACTTTTACAGTCAAAACAAACAATTGATGCTTCACACACTGATTCATATGCTTCATACAGTGGCAAAAGACAGTGAGAAAGAAAAATGATATTGTATGCCAAATTTAAAATACTGTACACTGAAATAATCAGTCAAAACACTTTATATTTGTTTCTTAGAATGACTGATAATCCACCTTTCCACCCACTACAAGTTATAATAAATTATCTATTTGAACAAGTGATTATTTTGTTACGTGAGGGACAAATCTAATAATTGTTGTTAATAGGATCTCAACATCAAATGTATGGGGGGGGGGGAGATTTATGACATTGAAATAAAAGATTTACACAATGGACTTAAGATTCTTTGCTATCTGATCATTGTTCTTCCTTATAACTTCAATATGTAATAGATGCATAACATTTGTTTTTTGTTTTTCCAAGGAAATAAAAGTTGATATCATTAATGTAAACTTTTACAAAAAAAGGATTTTTTTTTAGGGTTGGTTGCTCTTAAATTATTATGTATGAGAAAGTCTATCTATTGGGACTGTTACGTTCAAGCTCATCAATTCTTTAGGCTCATTTTCACCATATTCTTCTCTTAATATTTGCTAATGCTTTGTAAAACTTATCATAGATATTGTAATCTTCATTATCTATCTATCATCCAGCTATTAAATAATATAAATTTATCATATCATTTGTCATGATAATCTTTTTTTGTGTATATACCTCTATTTTCAAGAAAAGATCTGCATCCAGAAGGGTCATTTGTTCTGCTAACTGCTCAGATTTAAAATCGAGAAGAGTTGATTGCCTAGAAATAAAAGAAAACAAAGAGTAAAACATTGTTTGTTTATTTATTAATGACTTTTAAATCAATATTATCTATTTTAGTAGGGCGAAATTGCAAAAAAGAACAATCTGCAATTAAAATACAACAGCTGGAAAAATGAAAAAAATAAAGCTTCAGGTAATATAGTTGACTTCCAATAAGTCTTACTTTAAAAGAATAACACAGGTCTGCGATGAAAATAATACAAGGGAATTGATAGCTGAACTTTATGTATTTTTGGGTGCTGATATTAAAAAAAGTAATGGAAAATTTGTATCACGTCACATTTTCTTGAAAAATTCAATTTTACTTGGATTTTTATGATAATTTACCATAAAAAATTTTTTTTCAGCATTGAATTTCTTCCCTCCCTGCCTGACCAACATTCTATCATGGTGAAACCTACAGAATACCTTTCTGGAATACAAATCTTGGGCTCCTCATAAAGTTTGTATACAGTGTCTCAATGATCTATGCTCATGGCTCAAAGGAAAGAAGACTGCTTTACGATTCGGTATTCCTATGACATGGAGGGAGCCGAAAAACCACTCTGATGATTGTTACTTTTGTTCCTGCCATGTTCGTGGGTATAACCGCAAAAATCAAAAGCTAATCTGTTATCCTGATAACATTTCATCGGCCATACCGCGCCAGTGCCTTTGTCTCCAACTGAATTGCCAGTCATCTCTTCAGAGTCTTCAGACTTGGAACATCCAGAAGTTCAAGGCTCCGATACTGAATTTAAGCTCTCTGGAGGCTTAAATCACATGAGATAGGCCTGAGATTGAACCTAAAAGACGAACGTCAAAAAGAAGTTTCCAAGGAAAAAGAGTATGTACTTAAATAGAAACTTTTTTTTTTGATTTGTTTTGTTTTTTACTCATTTTAAAATTTGTTTCAAACTTTCATGTACACATACATAATATTTGCTCCTCTTGGTCAATTGTCTAATAAGTGCCGGGCTGCAGAGGGGACACTGCAGAGGGGACACGGCCAAATAGTAGCCGGTCTCTAACAGTAGCCGGGTCTTTGATATTTGCCTACCGGTACTAGTGTAAGCATCCGTATCTTTGTAGTCATGCTTAATACCTTACGGTATGTTGCCTTACAAAATGCCGTCGAAACGGTCATTTGACATTGCCTTTAAGATTCGCGCGGTGGAATACGAGAAAGAAACTTCCGGTGAGGCATCCACCCATCATTGCGAATTCGGACGACGAATAGCAGTGAAAGGTACAGAAAGACATTGCCAGCTGTTTGTAATATTAGCCAGTATTTATGTATAGAAATATTATTCTGGAGGTTTTTGTTAATAATGGCCGGCCTCTAATAGCAGCCAGTCTCTATTAAGCGCCGGGTGCCGAGGCTAGTTTTGCAAATAAACGCCGGGGGCCTCTATTGGAGCATATACGGTACCCAACTATAAAAGTGCTCGACAAGCTTATAGGCAACCAATCAATGACTTTCAGACTTTCATTCTGGATGCCATTTCACAGAACTGTTTAGGATTTCAACAGTAATGTTTGGCAAGCTTTCCTATAATGAACAACCTATAATGTACTAACATTTAGGCCAAATATGATTAAAATCTTAGAGGGTTGCCTGTGAAGTTTTTAAATTTTGTGCTGAACTGGTATGGAATGATAAAATGACACAACAAACTGAATGCTGTTCTTAGAAAAACAGGGTAAGTCTGGTACACAAAGATGACTCAATAAATTATTATCTCAATGACTGATTCTGATATTCAAAAGTCAGTACTAGATTAACCAGATGAAGCTTACTGGAAATAAAGTTGTCCCACTTTTGCTGTCAGATGGGCTTTAAACAAGAATAAATCAATGAATATACAGAAATCACAATATGGTATTAACATTTATTGAAATGGAAGACTGGCAGACATTTGACAGGAATCCCAACACAACTTACAATCTAATATGAAACTACTGTCCTACATTTGTAGTAATCAATTAAATCAAGCATTTATAATAAATAGAACGGGCTTTCTAAAGTGTGTTAGGTCCTTCTAAATAAAATATGCCTTAACTAAGAAAAACTGAATTGTTGTAACTAAGAAAGCTTTTCATGAAGTGAATATTTTGAGTACTTGAATGGAAACCTGATGAGGAAAAAATGAATAATTTTTCTAAAATTTTAGTTAAAACAATACATAATAATCCTTTATAACAGTCATCTATATAAAAAATATGGAAATGCTGATGATGTGGTAAAAGATCCTAGTATAAATCCTATTAAAGTAGGTGAAAAATTAGGAAATTTAAAATGTTGAGATGAAGAACTAGCTTATGTAACAATATTTAAGTCTGAGAGCTCAAATGTCGTCTTCTTTTTAGCCAATGCCCACCCTTGGCTGTTGAGCCATTCGGTGATGCACTGACCAGTATAGATGAACCTCTTTAAAAAGATTATTGTAGTAGTTTTGGTTATGAACCAGAGCATTTGTAGATGTTCAGCATTCATAATTTCATAGCCACACAACAGACACTGGTGACGACAGGACACGAATCCGATGGAGATGTGTGGCAAGATATGAATGTGATATCTTGTTGAAACATGGAAAATGCAAGTTGTATGTGACATAGAAGGAAGAATAATGCAAATCCATATGAAAATTAGCATTTGTAATGTCGGAATGCATAAATTACAGATTAGGATAAAAACGAAGGTTTTCCAGGACCTCCCTAATTCTGCTGCATTTATCGTTACATTTCGTTTCTTGAAATCTTCATTCAAATGATGTCTAAACAGCATGATTTACAAAAATCAATGGCATGGAGAGCTATTGGTAGGCTGGAAGCAGGTTAGACACAGCGGGTAGTAGCAGAAGCCCTTGAAGGTGTCACAAAGTATAATTTCCCGACTGTAGAATCGATTCTAATATACAGAAATATTCAAAGAAGCAAGGTGAAGAACGTCCACAAACAACTACAGCTAGGGATGATCATTATTTATTGTTAATAGCTCATCAGAACAGGCAGCAAATGCTGCTCAACTTTAAAGACAGCTTCTCATGACAACAGAATGCAGCTTGTCAGCTCAAATTATCTGCAATTGCCTTCACCAAGGTGACCTTTATGTACGCAGACCAATGGTGTCCCCCCCCCCCCCCCTTGAACTGCAAGACCACATACAGCCCATAGAAACTGAGCTAAGGAACATCGTCATTGGGACATGACAAATGGAGTCTTCTCTGATGAGTACAGATTCAGTCTGGAGTTCTTATCTGGAGGGAATACAGCACATGAAATAACCCAGCTTTTGTGTAGGAAACATCCCACTGAAGTGGATTGATGGTGTGGGCAGGCAGAAGTATAGGATCTATACGTCATCTGAAAAGACAGTCTGACGGCCCAGAGATTTAGAGACAAGATTCTCAAACCTATTTTCATGCCGTAGACTGCAGCTGTTGGTGATTTGTTCCTTTTCTGGACGATAACGCTCGACCTCATAAAGTCCAGCTAGTGTTCATATATTGGTCATAACAACATGCATAATTGTTATGACCAATGTATTTCTTTGTAAATCATCAAAAATTAAGTTTACACAAATGATCAATAACTATTCAAAAATAGTAATGATAAGTATACAGACAAAACAAAATCAATAGCATGGGACAACTATTATGATATCTAACAACTGCCTTCTACCTTCATTTTTCCTTAAATTGTTCATCTTACTCCCAGATTTCTTTTCCTTTAAACCTATTATTGGGTTTATTGGATAGTATTTATTCAGGACAATTGATTTTATTTCTGGAACAAATCCATCATAAATGAACTATGCTTTATTTCTGATTAGGAAAGTTAGGGTGAAGTAAGGGTTTAATAATACCAAAAAAATCAAATTTAGTATTTTTTTTTTTTCAGTGCAAATGAACTTATTCCAAATGAACCATTTTTTTATTTATTTATGACTTCCAATGAGTTCCTCTCTAGTGCTTTGGACTAGTTCAACACTAACTGGTGACTGTTTTTCTCCTTGTTTTTTCATGCAGAAGGGTTTTGCCATTAAAACAATTAATAGCTTCTTCCATAGATTTTTGTTAGCAATTCTCAACAAGACTTAAACATCAGACCGAAAAACAAAGCTATTTTTTGGTATAAAAAAGTATAAGTAGTAAATCCTTAAACTAAAAACAGTTGGAATCAATGCTCAATTGTAATTTCTTTACCTTGTTGTTACTTCAATTGCTGAAAGTAGAATTGGATTATTTGCATTTGCCCTCTTCTTAGCTTCACATTTTTCTAGAATTTTCTTACGAAGAGCACGAGCAAGAGTAAGGTCACCATTACAAAGTAGATGAAACACAAAATCCATTAAGGTCTGCATTGTAAACTCATCTGTATCATTAACACTGAAAGTAAAAATATTAATAAAATCCTTTAATCCCAAAACTATGATGTAAATCAGAAGTTTTATTATAGACCTAAACTCCATCATAACTACATGCAATATTTCACAGGAATATCATCCCTGCTTCTTCAGACAACATTACAAAAATTTGAAATAAAAAAATGTCGGTCATTACAAAGATTCAGATTCAAAATTTGTCAAAAGATGAGCTTCATAATAGAATTGTTAATAACAACGATATTCCTACTATTTGAAGGGCCCCAAGGACAAAGGTGTTAAGCAACAATTTCATGAAATTTCTGTTATAGGCATAAACAAAGGTGTTAAATGATAGCCCATCTGGTGGCAAAAGATGGAATGTCAATTCATATTTTTTAAACAATTACTTCAGTACAAAGGTGTTAAGTAACAATAAAAAATTACTTCATTTGTAGTACAAAGGTGCTAAATACAGTTAACACCGCTGGGCATGAGTTGGGTCCTGAGCTACAGAAATTTCAAAGTGCAAAGGTGTTAAGTCCAAAACTAAGCGTAGATGGAGCTTCTTTCGACATAATAGTGGCCCCCTAAAACAAGCAAAACGTCAGCTTATGTTGTCAGATATGTTGCGTACGGGACAACATATGGCTAAAAACTCCTTGGAGATGAGAAACGAAGCTCAGAAGAGTACAATTGCACAACAGCACTAGAAGCAAACAAATGGGAAGAAAAATCAGAATCAAACACCAGTATACTAGAAGTTTCTGAAAATGTCTATCTTAGCCATCGGTCATTTAATGAAATCCGAAGAATTGGAAAAACCAATTGCAAAAGAAGCTAGGGCAGCAGGGAAGGAGTATGTGAATAGGAACGGATTTATAGTTCCAGCACAAAAAGTAAAAAGGAGTACAATTTGCCATGAAAAATGTTGATACAAATTCTTTGATAACTTTTCAGAAGAAGGAAGAGGTAAAATATTTAAACAGTTTAAGAAATTATCGTACGAGGCACAAAATGCCATTATCTTTAAATCAATTACCTTGCTGCCTGTGGCCCGATTTAAGGCAGTTGCAGATAAACGATGGTCAGCTACGTACATTTATTCAGTGACAATTGATGAGAAAACACAGAGGGTTTGCAAGTTAGCTTCCTGCAACTTGTTACAAGTTGGGAGAAAAAAAGTAGATCTTCAGCAAAAGCAACTTGCATCTGGAAAGTCAACTCTTAGCCCAATCAAAACAGGAAGAAATGCTCCCCAAAACAAAATTTCTGATATTGTGAAAAGTGACACTCGAACCTACTTATTTAGCTGCACTGACACCGATATACCTGAAAATGAGTGGCTGCTACAGTGAGGTGCTGCTACATCGAAGTGCTGCTACAGTGAGGTGTTTGTAACAGAATTTAATTTGTCGTTTGGATCTCCAAAGAATGATACATGTAAAACATGCGATTCGGGTAAGGGTGGCGAAACACACAAGAAAGAGTATGAAGAGGACTAAGAACAGCAAAAAAAGACAAACGATCTGTTAAGGAAGATCCAATCAAATGTTATATAACTTTTGACATGCAGCAAAGTAGCCTTTGCTGAAATTGAGCACTTCAATAGTGTTTTATTTAAGACAGCTATGGTTTTACAACTTGAGCATACATTTAGTATCATGTGAAGGAGAGCAGGCATACATGCAAGCATGGACCGAAAACATATCTTCACGAGGTAGTCATGAAGTAGTCAGTCTCTTTGGGCATTATACAGATCAGTGTGCGAAACCACAACCACCGCATTACTTGGTGAGATTCTTGCGGCGGCCAAAATATTTTTTTTTTACTCTTTATGTTTCTGGAATTACCTCGTGTGGAAAGGTATATTTTTTATTGTTGACCAAAAATTTCCAATTGTAGGACATACATATTTAGATTGCGGTAGAGATTTCGGTCGTATTGAGCAAGTCGTCAAAAAATATGAGAAAATATACTCGGCAGATACTTATAGGACCATTATTGATGCAGTTGATAAGAAAAATGGTAGTAACTGACATGATAGATAAAATTTTCTGACACAGATAGTCTAGAATCAGGCCTGGATTTTGTTATTCATTTGCTAAATGCTGACAAGGAGAAGTTATCATTCAGAGATGAGGTAAGATGAATAAGGCCTGATAAGTTTGAGTCATACAAGTACAAGAAATCCTTCAATGAAAGCGAAGATTTTTAAAGAAGTAAACCCGTTTCGAGTTCGTGGGAAGAAAGATAACACAAACTACATTCTGAAAAAGGTTAGACATCACAACATTATCATAGAAGAAAAAAAAAAAGACTTGAAAACGCAAATGGAGTATATACCAGACGTGTATCAAGGCTTCTACAATGAAATCAACCGCACAAGTGAACCGTAATTTTGTATTGTACATTTACTCTTCGTATAATGTAATGTTTATTAAAATTTATTTATACTTAACACCTTTGTGACGTCTTATTTCCGTTTTTAGAGCGTGTTGCGTCAAGGACAAAGGTGTTAAGTACATTTACGACTGAGTTACGACCAATAAATGTGGTTTCAACAAAATCATATTTTTTCAGGACAATTTTTAGATAATAGTGATCATTAATAATTTATTGTGAACAATATACAGCTTATTTTCAGGGAGCAGCCAAGCTTTAACTTTAACTTTAAATATCTCGAAACTGCCAAGATGTTACTTAACACCTTTGTCCTTGAAGCCCTTCATTTGATACCATTAACAATATATACATTATTAAAATTTACATTATTTCTTGAAATTTACTAATTATACTACAGCATTTCTTAAAATTTTCTATTACAAATTTACTGACTTCTAGTACTAATAAACTTTAAATTTACTAATAAACTTCTTTTTGTTTATTAATACTTTCAAAGCTATTAATTATACATGCTTCTAATATAAACCTAGATATTGTGTCTGTTTCCTGATCCAGACCTTATTCCTTGAAACAGATACAATATCTAGGTTTATATTACAAGCATTAATAGCTTTGAAAGTATTAATAAACAAAAAGGTCTAGAAGTCACTAAATTTGTAATAGAAAATTTCAAGGAATTTAAACCATCATTTTATTTACAATTTTTGTAAGTTGCTTGAAGATATCCCTGTGAAACATCGCATGAGATGGAGTTCTGTTTGTAATAAAACTTCTCATTAATAAAATCTCATTTTTCAAAATTCAATAAATAAATATTGTTAGAAAGCAAAGCAATCTTACCAGAGGTCATCTACAACTCTAACCAACAAGGCAAAGGCATTCCTGGCTGCTCTTTGTCGATTCAGATCAGTCATAATACTGAATTTATTGTAACGATAAAGGAGCTTCTTGATTAAATCCAAAGGCTGAAGGAAAGTTCGGTAAGTTGTTAAAAACGCTTCCTGGTACATAAAATCTGCAAAATTAGTGCACTCAAATGAATAATTAGAGTCAAACTTTTACAGAAAAAAAAATGTGATATTATATAGTATTAAAATACACATCCATAATTTTCTAATTAAGCTAGGACTGCTCTACTGACACCTTTCTGTTATTCAAAAGTCCTACTTTGCCATCAGGGATCTTTCCAGTATTTTGAAGAGAATGTAATAGTAACAGCTTTATCAACGTAAAGTGATAGTTTGAATATTTTCAGAACATAATAAATTACAAACCGTATAAAATTATTATTTATTTTTTTTATTTTCTTTATTATTAAATACTTTTCTTTTCTGAAAATTATTTCATTTAAGATTCGTTCATTCAATTGCCTTAACAGCAATAAAAAGAAAAAGCCATTCAATCCAAAGGATTCAAAAGAGAAAATTATAAAGAAACAAAAAATAAAAAACAGAATTTAACAACAGCATGGGAACCATAAATTGTTTTGTATAGAACTTAAGGAATTTAGATTCTCACATTCACAGTATGAAGCAAAATTCCATTTAGTACAATGGAGTTAAGAACAATAAAAAAGTTACCGATAATTATGCTTTGTGGTGAGAGACATGTGAAGCTTTTTTTTTTTTTTTGTTCCTCAGTGACCGCGAATATAAACTATATCATTCTGTTGATCAAAAGTCTAGAAAGATTCATAGTGAAAAGAAAAAAATGAGTTGCAGGTGATAGTTGTCTTTTGTAAAACTACAAAGCTAACCAAAGCAACATCATTTTGTGTGGATTTGCAAGACTCATCAGACCATAATGAAGTCTTCGAAAAATCATTGATCTATTAATAGAAACCAAAAAACACTGAAGAAGGAATGGGAAGTTCTCAAACACACCTACCGTCAGTTTTTTTTTAACATAATATCATTGGTTAAAAGAAGTAACATGTTTAGATAGAAAAAGAGAAAAATGAAAATTTTCTATCCCATTTTTGGTTTTCTGACGACATCATCTTGGACGGTTATGGGAACAAACAAACTACATTAAACACTTATTCTTTTGATTCCTTGCCTTAGGACTTTACATAACATTTCCAGCTATATAGTATAAATGATAATATTTAATATATTTCAGATACAGCAATAATATAACTACAGCTGATAATATATTTACAGATTATGTATGTAAATAATATATTTACTGATACAGTACAATTAAAAATTTCTTGATAAATATAATGTATAAATCAAAAAGACGTTTTATTTATTTTTTTAAAATAATTCATTGTAGTGCATTTATGCTGTTTCAAATTCTTTGATTTTTCAATGTTTTTCCTTTTTTTTTTTTTATTGTGAAGTCTTTGTTTACGATCCCTGTGCAAAAGGATTTTCCTAAATTTCTGCTTGTTTCAGCATCAAACTGTAATATTTTCTAATGTATTTAATCATTTCTTTTCTATTTTTTTAGATTTTTATTTTTAAAAAATCAGAAAATAAAAACTTATAATTTTTTTTTTTTTTAGATACAAAAGCAAATATAGGTAAATTTCTTCTCTCAAATTGACATTTTATTAATTAAAATTTAATCAATTTTTTTTAAGCCTTACTTTAAAATTTATTTATTTTAAATATATGGCATCATAAGAAAATACAGTAGACTCCTGCTAATCCATCATAAGAAAATACAGTAGACTCCTGCTAATCCATCTTAAGAAAATACAGTAAAATCTTGCTAATCCATCATAAGAAAATACAGTAGAATCTGGCTAATCCATCATAAGAAAATACAGTAGAATCTTGCTAATCCATCATAAGAAAATACAGTAGAATCTTGCTAATCCAGCATAAGAAAATACAGTAGACTCTTCCTAATCCATCATAAGAAAATACAGTAGACTCTTGCTAATCCATCCCTCAATTATTCGGCCTCCAGCATCATCCGTGACATAAAACAGGCAGGGTCGTTTTTAGACCATTTGTTGCTTCCCAAGTGGGGCTGCGTTGTGAAAGGTTTTAATTAGCTTTAACTGATGAAGAAATCATCAAGTGAAGGAAGAAAAAGATGAAAGTGATGAGGAAGAGGACTCAGCAGTGGCAGAGAGCTCACACTGCTGGCGCCGAAGCTCCGACATCTTCCAACAGTTCGTAATGCAACAACCAGATATATGTCATAACACCAAAATGCTAGTAAAGTGATTGCATGACAAAGCATGCCATCAACAAGCATCTTCATTAAAGCAGACAAAAATCCATGACATGTTTTCAAATGACCACACTTAGTAGAAATATAAGATTTCAATCTGTGCTGTCTTACAATTGTACGTTTCTTTTACTGTGTGGGGTACATATCGTACTGATATGAAAATATAATTTCATTAATAACAAGGTGTGAGACCAATTGCATTACATGGCCAAAAGCATCCACATACCAACAGTTGAACAATCAGAAAGTCATGTGGAACATATTAATAGGATGTCGGGCACTTTTTTTTTTTTAACATCAATCACAGCCTGCCAATCATCTGGGAAGACTTTCCACCAAATTTTGAAATATGTGAGCAGGAATTTTTTTCCATTTGTCCATGAGAGCTGCAGTGAGTCTGGCCACTGAAGAAGGGCGGTTGGGACTGGTGCATATCTTGAGTTCCAATTCTTCCCAGAGGTGTTCGATGGGATTCAGATCGGGGTTCTCTGAAGGCCAGTCCAGTAATTCACCACCAATCTGTTTAAACCACAACAACACAGCCTTTGCTTGTGGACAGAACAATTATACTGTTGATACAGAACTGGTCCTTCCCTGAATTGCTGCCAGAGGGTGAGAAGTGAAGAGTTGTCAAGAATGTCGACATACATCTCAAAGAGTTCATGTTTCTGTTTAAAGGAACTAAGGGACCCAGGCCAAACCATGAGAAACAGCCCCAAACATTGATGCCACCACCATCAAACTTGACAGCGGCACAATACATTCGATAGGAAGCATTCTCCTAGCATCCGCCAAACCCAGAAGCATCCATAAGACTGCCAGATCGTGTAGTGGGATTCATCACTCTAAATTACTTGTTTCAACTGCAACAGCCATTTAGCATTCACCTAGCTTATGTTGGGTTTGTGAGCTGCTGCATGACCGTGGAAACCTGTGTTTCAGTTCCCGAAGAAACAGTCCTGGTGCTAGTGATGACGTCTGAAGCTGTTTGGAACTCACTAGTGATCACTTGCAAAGGGAACTTGCGATTCTTCTGTTCTACCCTCTTCAGGGTTCGACAGCAGCGATCTGTGAGTTTCTTTGACCTACCACTATGATTATTATCCCCATGCGTTTATGTTTTTATTGTGATGTTAATTTGTAAAATAATACTCAAGATTCTTTGTTTGAAATAAACAAAAATTAAACCTTTTTTAATTAACAAAAAAAAATTAAATTTTACAATGATTAAATTTGAGAGATAAAATTTACATACTTTTTGTTTCATCTAAAGTTAAATTTTCTACAACTAGTAAGATCATATTTAAAAAAAAAAAAAAAATTAAAGTTTAAAGAGTTTGAAACAGACTTTGGTCAGCCTCCTATCTTTTGTATGTACTAGCAACTCTGAAAAGGAAAGCTGCATTTGGAAGAACAGTTTCAAGGACCACTGTGACCTTAATTAAAATTTTTAGTTTTTCTTTAAGTTTATTTAATTTAAATAAATGGCACTGTGATATTATTTCACTTACTATTTAACATTGCTGGAAATATTTAACTTTGAAAATAAAAATTGTGAAGCCAAAAACATTACTTTTATTCAGATGTTATTGTAACTTGTAAACTTGTAGAAAAACGTCTGATTTGGTTCCACTTGAACAGATCCCTTCAATATAAACTAAATTCATGACGAATGAAAATAAATAAAGTCACCTGATATTAATAATCTTCTTTATTCACCATACTTCTTCACAATATTTCAAAAACCATATCGGTTTTCTTTTTCAAGTTGACAAATAAAAAGAAAAAGATATACACCATTTCTTGAAATAATTTTGGAGGAAGAAATGGTGTATTTCTTTTTCTTTTTATTTGTCAACTTGAAAAAGAAAAGGTTTTCGGTAAGGTTTTCGAAATATTGTGAAGGAGAATTTGTGAAGAAGTAAGATGTATAAAGAAGATTATTAATATCAGGTGAGTGTATTTAGATCCATTCAATATTTAGCAACTTTTTTTTTTCAAATGATACTTTTTCTTTTGGCTTTTCTTTCTTCTGTGGAATCAGACCAAGTAGACTCACTAATTTGTGGTGTGGATGATTCCTATTGTAGATCCTATTCCAATTCATAATGTTTCTCTCAATGATCATACATTGAACTCCATGGTTAAAATTTCTTCAGTTTCTCCATTTTCAAATGATTTTAAAATCTCAATATCTTTCTTGCTACTTCTTGATCGATGACTTTTGATTCTTCATAGCCTTTATCAAGGAACAATAAATGCTTCCTTGAAACTCTTACTCTGTGAATCACATTCTCATTTCTTTCATCTTTCTACCACTTTTTTCCTTACTTTCGTGCCAACTTACTCTCTCAATTTTCAGTGTGTGAAGTGTGTTCTCTAACCATCATTCTTCTGTCAATATCTTAGATATCTGATGACTTCAGAAGTGACTCAAAATAGATTGAATGGATGATCTACAAAAGAACTTAGGTTGTTTTCATCATTAAAGACTCTGTTTCAATTCCCCTCTTGTAATGGAAGCCCATCTTGATAGGAAAAAAAAAACGAAAACAATTGTCCATTCCTGACAATTAGAAAAATGCAGTGCACCTTCTTTTGCCAGAAGCAACAGTGGGGACAAACACCCTTTCCACATCTCCTGTAAAGTGAAGCACCAAAATGAATAAACCTGTGCAAGGTTTTTTGCAAAACAATAAATGAATTGGCATCGTGCTACGTCTGTTTGTTTCTTCTTTTTGTTATTTGATTTTCCTGAACTGGCAAAGCCCCACAATCTGTGGCCAAGATATGTTGGTGGAGGTTATATCGTCACCGTTTAAGAAGGGATTTCTTGCTTCAATTAGCCAATATGCATCTGAGATTAAGTTTCTTTCCCCAAACTCTGGTAAAGAAATAATTGCAATGGTGTGCATTCTTTGATGTCCCTCCTAAATGCTTCTAGCACCCCTCATTTCTTGTGTGGAACTATGGACAGATGACAACAAAACTCTGAGCTGCCTGTCCTCTGCGTCATTTGCCATTTCTGTGACAAGAATTTCTTAGAAAAAAAAAAGTCAACATGTTAATGACCTATCTGCTAGCAAACCTGCAATCGTGAGTGATTCAATTTCATTCGTGTCTCCTGACCTCACCAAGTCACCCAGTTGTGTTATTTGTTTTTTTTATTCCTTATATCTCTCAGTTGCTATAATAAATCTTTCTTTGAGCCTGCCTTGCATTCTTTTTGAGCAAAGACCACCTAGGACTTCTTACTGTTTTTTATTCTTTCGCTTCCCTTCTGTTTTCCTTACCTGTCATCCTTTGACACACTTACAAAGATGTCTGTGATTTAATTCAATGAGAATATTGTTTTATTTTTTCTAAAAATACTAAATTAATTGCAGATTTACTTGGAAATATTTTTGTTACTATTGTTATGCAGTAAGAAAGGCTAAATTGATGCTTGGATGAGTGCACACAAAATAGTGATTGGAGAATTTTAGAAAAATTCTTTCATTATTTAAGAAAACTCCTTCTACAGTAAATTAGAAAGAGTGAAGAACAATAAAACAAGTCAATGTTTATAGAGCTTACACATTACCTATTTTTGGAGAATGTTATACACTGTTGGACTTGAAATGAAAATAGAAACATACAAATGTTGCTTGTTATTTAGTAATCACTGAATAAAATATGTATATTAAAAACAAACTTTTCAACCTATCTATCCATTTCTGCCTCTGGTCTATACAGAATAGGAAAGAAAATGCCCATCTCACCAAGAGGTCTCCTGAAGTTGAGTCCCTAATTACATTTCTATTTTTTTTCTTTCTCTTATCCATTTCATTTAGATCAATGAAGTCTCTATTGTTTTTCCAATATCTTTCTGAATGGTCTCTCCATCTTTTCTCCTATTTTCCTGAATTACCATCCTATCTTTATCCTATCTTTGTCTTCTTCTATTCTTTTTAAATGAGCAAACCTTTTCAGAAACAGGCATCCTAACTTTCCTTTACTATTTTTCATCCCTATCTTTTCCTTACAATCATCATTTTAACTCTGCCTCTTTCATCAAGGCAGTCTTCATTTCACCGTCTTTCTTTCCACCATAGATGACAGCTATTCAGAAGGAAAACTTAGCATCTGACCTTTGATAATAATAAACCATTTATAGTCTTATGACAATTACCTTAGCCTTCTGCTCCTACTAACTTTCATCTATAATAATGCTAGATTTAATTCTGTCAACTACATTTATCTAAGTAATAGCTACATTTTCCTTTTTCCTATTCATAAAAGCAAACTTACTTTTCTTGAAATTTTAAGACAAAGACATCTAAGTCTTCCAATGCATGTATGACTAAATCATCTTCAAAAGCCATTGTTTTTCCATTTTTATTAAAAGTTTTTTTTTTTTTTTCCTTCCATAAACAAAGACAGAGAAGACAAAGTAGTTTCCTATCTGGCCAATTGTTTTGAGAAAAAAAACATGATATTTTTCTGAATTTTGTCTTCACAACTTATAAGCATATTTTTTTTTATCCTCTTCATTTTGTGATCACTGACTTATTTACTCTGTCAAATGTCTTGCAAAGTCTAGAAATGCCATGAACTTGCTTTTTAAACTTATTCTTCCCAACAGTATTCTGAAAATAAAATCATTTGCTATAAGGCATTTTATGAAATTTCGTTGTTTGCTTTTTGCTTACAATCCTCAATCCTAAAACAGAAAAGCCTTCTAATTTTCCTATGGTAGCAATTCAGATATAAAATTCCAAGAAAACAATGGAGTTCCAAGTTTAATAGCAAAGAATTCAGAAAACCAAAATATACTTGAACTTCATTTACAGTTCAATATTCACCTTGCAAAAGGAACCATGTTGTCCATCAATGCAGAATCTGTCAAAACACTCTCTTGAAAGGCATCATCTGAAGCAAATGTCTCATTCTTCCATGGCCTTCTTTACCTTTCTGATCCACTTTATGAATAAAAATATCATCTGTTGTTCATGTCTGTCTAGTGGTCAGTGATGTTGACGGTGCTACTATGTCTGCTAGGGAATAAATTGCCTTTGGTCATTCCAACAGAGATCCATTTGGACTAGTTTTTAAAGATTATTCAGATTCTGTAGTGCATCATTTTCTCAATTAACCTTGATTTTTGACCATGAGTGTAGTTGTGAATCGCAGTAATAGTAGGTTCAAAGTTAATAATCATATTATAATCCATTAAAATTTTAGTCAGCTAATAAAAGTCAACTCTTCATCTAATTGGAGCTGCTGTGGGTAGGAAAAATATTGTCTTATTCCAATATTTTTTTTTCATACAAATAATGTAATACTTCATGTTAATTAGGATGTAATATTGTTTTATTTAAGATACGAATGTAAAAATTACTTGGAATCCATTGTTGAAGTATTTCTTGTTTCATAATAAGAACAGATCTTTAATGCAATGTAATTAAGGTTAAGTAACTATTTACTATTCTGTTTGTATAATATTGTATGTGACTGCATTACTATAGTGGCCACATAAAATGCATTTTCATCCCAAGTCAAGATTAATACTTATTTCTTTTTAATAATCTAAGATTTAATGAACTTGGCATGTAATTTATACTTAGGCTTTTATATTAAGATTATTGTACTGTAATGTTGTTATATCACATTGCTACATCTTCAGATTATAACCCCAAGTACAAAACACTTAGTAAACATTGTGTGTATGAAGAAGCAACAGGATTCCATTATAAGCATCTGGAAAAAAGCCTTATTGTTGTTTGAAACAAACAAAGCATGAAAATAATAAAAAAAATAGTTTCATTTAATTAGTCTTCTTAAAAGTCTATGTAAGAGATGTTGGTAGGAAACCAAGAACACACCACCCTCATTGGTTGTGAAATTTTGTTGTTTTTGTTGATGCATGATCATGAACTTCAACATAATCTATAAAAATCATACTTGAGTTTTTGCAACTAACAGAATGGTAAGAATCAGGTAAATTAGTAAAATAAGAAGTGTTTTGTTTGTTTGTTTGTTTGTTTTTTTAAGTTTTTAATGATCCACCTACCTCTGTGGATCAGACAATATACACATAATATAAACGGGTGGTTGAAATATACAGCACAAAATGGTCAATGTTTGCTTGGTTGGTTTTACGATGCAAGAGCATCTTGTCTAACAAGTAAACTGAGTCAAGGAAAGCAAAACAATCTATACAGCAATAGCAAAACCACATAGAAATTACTACATAGCTAAAGGATAAAATTAAAAGACTACTAAAATGCAGTCATAGAAACAAGTAAAATCACAACCATGGCAAAAAACAAAATATTAATGTGAAAAGTATAATAAAATAAGAGTAATGGAAGATAATAAAATAAAAGAGTAGTTTTGCAAATTGTAAGTGTGGAAAGGCCAGATAGATGAATAAATTTGAAAAAAGATGCGCTGCATAAAAGATATTTATTTAATAGTATAGAAATGTGAAATGGCATGTCATACTAAAACTTAGGATAAAAGCACTTTGGACAATATTGATGAAAAGCAGGAGACTCAACTGAAATGTGATGAATGATTAAAGTAAATTTAAAAATAGCAGACACTGATGACAAGTCCTTGAAAAAGTAGGTACTGGAATGTGGTTCAATAAAAAAAAATATATAATAACACCATCTCAAAGATAAAAACATGTCAACAGAAGCCAACAGAATAGGATGAAGCTTATCAGATGTAAGTTTGTTCCATTGTTTTTGTCACAAGTTCTTCAATTGAGGATGAATGATAATACAAAAGCCTCCAGCAGATTGGCTTCACTGAAATGGCCAGTCCACAACTTTGTTGTGGGAATTCTAATGTGGCTTTGAATTCCAACATAAAATAATAATGCTATGTGTCAAGTGTTTCAGTAAATCTCCTACTTAAAATAGGTGGGGCAATCCGTGTGGCTGAGCAAAGCTCTTTAAATCACTCCCAAGACTTACAATAAATAAGAATATTGGAGAGTCATTCAAGGAATTCATAATGTAAGGCCATCAAAATGGTGTAAAACTCTGCAATAAAAACAGAAACCTCCTTAAAAAGAAGAATAATTTGGCTAGCAAAATTTCTCAGTGAAAAAAAAAAAAAAAGCCACTTTAACGTTTTATGATCCCTTTGAGCCATCTGTGTCAAATTCTTGATGATACGATAAGTGGTCTGAGTGCCGAGATCACAGGACTATTTGGAGATGATTGTGCTTTCCTGTACGTAAGAATGAAAAAGTGCGGTTAATTTTAAATGTTTTGGATGTGCTGCAGATAATCTCAGTAATGAAGCTATTTCATAGGTTTGTGAAATGAAATATTAAGTCTGATGATGGAGAATCTGATAATGGATGCAATCAAGTTTGTGTAGAGCAGAACCATAATTACACAGAGACATCTCAAAAGTAAATTGATACCCTGATTTCTTTCAATAGTCATGAAGTATTTATTTCCTCATCATGATATCTATTTATTTTTGAGATGTCTCTGTATAATTTCATTGTGATCAAATCTTTCTAAAGACTAGTCAATCACTGTCCAAAGTGACAGGAGAATGGATTTTTAGCCATTCAACTTTAACTACGGTTTCCATCTATTAGGTTCTCCTTAGAAAAGTGTGATACTAAAGACACATCCATGAGGAACTCCTAATTCTTGAGGATATAGACTTAATCTTATGGAGTCCAGAGTTGAAAAATATGGTTAGCAAGAAAATTCTGAATAAATATACCTATTAGCCAAAACGTTAGGACCACCTACTTAATATGATGTTGATCCTCCTCTCGCCGTAAAAATAGCCTTCACCCGGCGAGGAATGGATTGTACAAGATCTTGATAAGTGTCCTGTGATAGCTGGTACCTGCAAATTACATGGTTGAGGTGATGCATCACAAACACGTTTCTCCAACTCAAACCACAAATGCTCGATAAGATTTATGTTAAGGAAATCTGGGGGCCATGGTAGTAGCTGGAACTGTTCCTCGTGTTCTGTGAACCATTCCGTGGCAATCTGAGCTATATGAGTTGGAGCACTGTCTTGTTGATAGAAGGCATCTCCATCAGGAATCACAGTTGCCTTAAAAGAATATACTCCCCCTCTTCTCTTTTTTTTTTCTTGTTTGTCCTTTCTTATGTGTTGTGTTGTTTTGTGTGTACATCAGAAACCTGCTCTGTAGGTATTGGTCTCCTTGTCTTTATGTACGACTTATGATCAGCAGTATGTTCAGGTAGGCGATGCCTGTCAAAAATCTCTATAGGGATGATATGTCCAAGCATTCCCCAGTAAAAAACATCACGCAGACCATTATGCTCCTTCAACCTACCAGTGTTTGTCCACAGGATTTTCAGGTGAGAAGGCTTCATTTGGTAAATGTTGTATGAAAGATCATCCACAAGGTATAACAGGAATTGTGATTCTTCAGACCAGGCGACTTTTTTCCATTCCTTAGTGGTTCAACTTTTAGATGATGCCCACTGCAAGTGCTTTCGGTGATAAACAGCTGTTAACAGAGGCGCATGATGGGCCCAGAGGCCCATATTCAAGAGTTTTCAATGAACAATGTGTTCCAACAATAACACCATCACCACTATTAAAACTGTGATAGACATTTCCTATTGCTTCATGTAAAATGAGAATCCTACACTTACCTCTTGTATCAATCCGTGGCTGGTCTACGCCTTGCTGGTTTGTTGTTTTGCCATTTTTGAACCACCTTTGATAGACCCTCACTACTGAGAGAACGAACAGCCCACTAGCCTCGCTGTTTTGGAGATGCTCTGACCAAGACATCTGGCCATCACAATTTCACATTTGTCGAAATCGGATAAATCCACCTCTTTACCCATTTGCACTCTGTAACAAATACTGCCCGTGCAGCCTCAATTTCAGCTCTTCTATACCCACTCGATGACCTAACCATGTGTCACTGTGTATCCGAATGACTGGGGTGGCCCTAATGTTTTGGCTGATTGGTAGATAAGCATGGGTAAAGCTTTTGAAATTCCAGATTAGATTGTAAGCTTTTTCTAAATTAAAGAAAATTAAAAAATCTCCATTAACAAATGTAGTGCGAATTGCATCCTCTAAATGAACAGATGGTCAAAAGTGGATTAATATTAATGAAAGTCGTATTGTATAAGTTCAAACCAGTTATTCTTTTCAAGATATCAGACTAATCATTGATTTCCAATATGTTATCGTATGTTGCACAAGCAGGTCATAAGTGCAGTAGAATGGCAATCACTGCTGTACTTCCAGGGCTTAACAACTACCGTATTCCATTAATCATAAATGTTCCAACCAAATTTCATTAAAAATTGAAACAACAACTTCTAACAACTTCTGGTGAAAACCACCAGTACTTTCCAGTACTTTATTAATCGCCCGGTATATAAATATATATATATATATATATATATATATATATATATATATATATATAGAAAGAAGTGAAATGGTCTCAGCTTATTTGATGGTTCGGATAGATGTTAATAAACTAGAGGAACTGCAGTTCCAAACAAAATTTCCCAAATGCTTCAACTTAATCACAGATATTGCTTATTTGAGAACCCTTCAACTTTATTATTGTTAAGCTTTGAGGGAAATAAAGACCATGCATCCTCCTTTTTATCCTATCCTAAAGAGGTTTCGAGACTTAAGATATGTAAGAATGCCAGAAGTCTTTCTGGACAGGCTTCCATATCCATTGTAAGCTTTCAAATGCCACAAGATTGGCAATAGTAGGATAATGGTAAAAGATATTCCAAGTTCTCTTCTATTCCTTTCGTGCTGTGGAATTCTTCTATGCTATTCCACCAAGGTATAGGTAGGATATCCTTTATTTTCTGAATAATATTGTTAATGCCATCAAACATACAATAATTTCCACTTTATATCTAATAGGGAAGTTTGGCCAATCTGTTTGTGTCATATTTTCAGTGAAAGGGACCAAGAAGTAAACAATGAAGATCAAAGAATTTTATAAAGAATTACCAGAAAATGGTCAATGCCTCCAGAATTGTTAATAACCCTCAGTAGAAATAGAGGAAAAGCAAAGTAGAGCCAAATGCAAATCAAAAGAAAACTGACAAGGACAAAGTGTATGGATAATCTTCTATTGAAGAAGCAAAGATAGTGATGAAATAGGTGGTCTTCAATAATGACATCTTTGCTGTTCGTCAATGAATAGTCCCAGACTGAAGAGTGTGAGTTAAAATCATCAAGGAATAGGAAAGGAGACGACAGCTGGTTAATGGGGTGTGCCAAGCTTTAACTAAGGGTGAAACTTGAGCATTGGAGAAAGATACAGATTTCTAATGGTAATTAATCATACTGCAACTATACAAGCTGCAACAGTTTCCAAAAAAAAAATAATGAGTGTTACAGGAGAGTAAGAAGCATCATCTCAGATGAGGAAATAAATTCCTCACACACTGTTTACTAAGTATTGATTAACCTCAATGGTTATGTGTGTCAGTTCTTGTAAAGAATGTATCCTGTAGGTAAACTGGTAAATAAGTGTATATAAGGTCTTTGACATTCTGGAGCTAAGTGTAAGTCATTGTTAAGTTTAAAATGAAAAAGAATGAAGTCAGTTAAAAGTGGTGAATCTGGCTCTGTAGAAAGAATCACAGAGATCTCGTCCACTCATTAGAAATAAATATCTGCAAAAACTATGAGAAGATGGATGTGAAAGTGAATAAGATTGCATAAAAAGCTTCGATTGAAACACTGAAAACCTCTTTTGTGAAAAGTTGAGTCCATTTGGCGTGCCAGTTGGATATGCAAACAGTAGCATATAATAGACTGTGATGTAACAACTTAGATGTAACTTATGTATATTAGCAGTGGTGAGGGTTTTAACAGCAGCAGAGAATCGCTCATTAAGATGGACAATTGCTGATGGTCTGGCAGGAGATGGAAGAGATATACTTCGAATGAAAACTGATGAGATAGTCTTAGTTGCTAACTATGTTGTGATCCTCTTTGGAGCCTCAGGATGAAAGAAAGCATTTCATCAGAGCATGTTTCTCTTCCTTCTAGCAAGGATATGAATCACAATACAGAGGATGGTGAGCAAAGTAACTAATGCACTTAATACATAAATTACAAGGATCTGTGCATTGGGAAAGTCTCCACGATTGGAGGAGATGGTCTTACTTCTACTTGTTCTTACTCCATGATCGCATTGTTGACAGTAGAAACACCACAACAGATTTAGGATACATGGTCAAGCATTGCAATTTAAATTTCAAGATTGTGGCAGTGTAGAAGAGTCGAATATTACTAAGATTGAAATTATAATATTTTTGTTGTCTTAGCGAATGTTGATATAATTCACCCCAGTCACACCCTTGGGCTTTAAAAGTCTTCAAGTAGTTCTCCACTGTTTACTATCTAAATTATGCTCCATGATGATTTTTCAAGAATTCAAAGTCCCTGGTTGGTTCTTCAGTTTTAATGGTACAAAAGCATCTTTGGCTAAGTTGTACCATGTACAAATATCCTCAGCAATGGGTTTCTAAGTCCTTGTTGTTGATATGGTGATGTTACCCAGTGTTATCATCTTAAGTATCTGCTCAGTTGCTCATGAAAATGATAACTTGACAAGGAAATCGCCAGATTAGAGCTTTATAGTAGATTTAATAGTACAGTAAAACCTTGTTAAGTCGTCACTCAAGGGACCAAACATTTTTGACGACTTAAGCGGAATGACGACTTAGGCGGAGTGGGCATTTTTGAAAAAAACAAAAAAAACACTGAAATACAGTATTTTCATGAATTGCTATAGGATTCGGTGAGAAAAACAAGATTTTCAGAAATCAATACATGCAAATGTATGAGTAAAAAATGAAAAAAAAAAAACCCACTTTTTATAGTTACCACATTTTAATCGTTTTGAAAGAAAGGCAATACAGTGAAACCTGTCAAGTTGACCACCTATTTAAGTTGACCTAATTGACCAGGAACGGAATGACTTAATTACTTTAACATTGAGTGAACCCTTTATAAGTTGACCACCTGCCTAACTTGTATGTTGACCAGGTAATTAGGTAGAATTTGTCACAAAGCATAGCTCAAAACCTTTGTAAATTGACCACTTCCAGAATTTTTCTATGTATTTCTAACAATTTTTATACTGTATTTTTTTCTAATTTTCTAAAGAAAGAATTGTTAAAGCGCGTTTTAACGTCCATTCCACAGACGAAACCTACTTTGAATTTCGCCGATAACTAGGCTGTCGAAATAGAATTCCTGCCTCCAAATCTCACTTGTATGCTTCAAGCCCTTGACCAAGGAATAATTTGTGCAGTGAAGCAGAATTACAGCAAAATGATGTTGCAGTGTTTAGTGACAAAAGCAGATGAATGTAACGATTCATCCGAATTTTCAAAATCCGTCACAGTTTACGATGCAATTAGTTGGTTGAAAACCTCCTGGCAAAATGTACAATCATCAACTTATTTCTGCTCAACTTACTGCTGTAGTACATATCCAATAATTAATACGTATGTATAATCAATGTTTAACCATAATAAGCAATTTTATTCTTATTTAGTATAATTTTGTATAAATATTATATAAGTATAGTAGTAGTACGTAGATGATAAAATATGAAAATCAAAAAGTAAGTATTGTACCCTTGGTAAGTTGACCACCTGTCTAAGTTGACCACGAAAACGTGGAACCACTGGGTGGTCAACTTAGCAGGTTTCACTGTATCTGTCTTTGAAATGTTCCAGCCAACCATTGCTGCCGCCGAAATCTTCAATGTTCAACTCCTTAGCAATTTCCATGCCTTTTTCTTTGAGAATCAAGGCAGAAATCGGCTCATTTTGCGATTTGGCATGTTTTAGCCATCGAACTAAAACCTCCTCGATCTCGTCAAACTTCAATTTCCTCATTCTCTTCCTTTTGTCTTTGCAGTTAGCTTCTTCAATTACTTGTTTCGATGAAAGAATATCGTTTAATGTAGTCCTGGGAATATGGTGTTCTTTGGCAATAGCTGTTTTCGAAACATTTGGTTTTTCAAAAAGTGCAATTAAGTCTTTTTTTTCTTTAAAACATAACGAGGTAAGTTTTGACGGTGACGAGTTATCCGGAGTAGAATTAAATTTGGTGACGGGTAAAGGAGGGTTATTTTACATTATTGTGTATGAGACCTTGTCGGGACCAAAGGAAAACGACGACTTAAACTGAGTGACGACTTATCCGGATGACGACTTAAAGAGGTTTTACTGAAATGCCATAACAAGTAAGCCTTTAATATTAAAAAAAGGAGACAAACTAGATAAAGGTTTATTGGCTAAGAGCACAAAATAATAAGTGATGTTGGAATGGGTGGTGGTCAACTATGTTTGAACTGTTTCCCAATGTTGGAAAACTTGAAGTGAAGTATCCTTAAGGCTGCTTTAGACATATCATTTCAACAGGACACCATCGCGCCATGGCAGGATGAAAAGCACAATGTCCCTCCTGCTGTAATTTAGAACATGTTCTATTTTCAAAAAGATGGCATGCCATCTCGAAGGAACCTTCTGACACCAGAGCTACTGATGGCAAATTGTAGAATTTGAAAGTCCAATTGATTTGTATTTGTTTATTCAAAATTACTGACTATGAAAATGATTTTCACAAACGAAGGTCATCTTTCCTTATGTTTTCGTGCTTCCAGGACAAGCTATATTATTAACCAAAATCATAACAGAATTCAGGCCTGAAATTTGAAGCAGCGGTAACGGTTGAAATCTCAAAAACAAATCACCGTTGGTCGAGATTTAACGAGAAATACCGAAAACAAAGAAATGCAAAAATATGAAAAAACTTAATACTACCTATTTTAATTAATTAAAAACATTCTTTTGTCTATTCAATGTGTTGAATAAATGATTTTTATATAATTAACATTATTTTTTCATAAATAAAACATAAGTATGACGACAATTGAGAAGTGTGAATTTTCTGTCAGATGGAAGGCGATATGGAACATGTAAGAAAAGAGTTTTTAAGCCTTTTATTCACTGGCAATCTATCCTGACATTACCATCGATATGGCCTATTCAAATGGCATGTCTAAAGTAGCCTTTAGGGAAAGGGAAAAAATTAGAATTTGTATTTCCCATCCACCATCGAACCCAATAAGATGTCAAGACTGTCAAAAAAATTTTAAGCTAATGCCAGGCTGTCACAAAAACACGTCAAGAGAGAATAAATTGCAATACAGTATGTGATCTAAGCCCAAAATAGGTCATAAAAAGGAAACACAAGCTTAAAATTACAAAATAGAACACTGCAACAAGAGTTAAAAGGATTCAGAAACTATGAAAATCTTGATAGATTTTATAAGCAAAGAGGTTGGGATAATTTGAAAAAGTATGTGCTCTGGTTTATGAACAAAGTAAAAAAATTGGAGTTATTTAATTTTAATTACTGAAATTCTTTTATAAATGAAAAGTTATCACCAAACATCAATTTCTTCAAGCTGATCAGAAAAATTGGGCTATTGAGTATCATTCTTAAGTCATTCACACTAAATAAAAACATACATAAAGAAGTTGAAGAAGTGATAACTGGTTTTGTAGTTGATTAAGAACAAACTCAAAGCCTGTAATTAAGACATGGCAATGACATTAATGAAAGAATATTACTTAATTATTTATTTCAAATAAAAGAAACTGTTTCTAGGTTTTAATTCCAAAAATTGCTTCAATTGTAAATATTAAGAAATAAATAATTATTAAAACTGAAGGTATCCCAAATTATATGCTATATCCAAATTACAGGATTGTAATTTTTCGTCATGGATTAAAAGGTTAAAATCAGGACGTTTCAGCCTAACCTGTAGGCTATTTTCAACTGTGCTGCTGGCTC
>JAFIDM010000006.1:21202883-21226474 GCA_023159025.1 Thereuonema tuberculata
TTTTTTTTTTTTTTTTTTTTTGTTTGTTTGTTTGTTTTGTTTTGTTTTTATTGACCTAAAACCCATCATTTTGGGTATATGGGTCACAAATTTGTCTAAACCTCGAGGTGCTCGTATCTCAAATCATTTTTTTCCCATAAGAAATAATAGAAAAAAAATTAAAGGCCCTCTAAAAAAACTCCCTTATTAGTGCTAATAATAAAGGAAAAAAACGTGTTTTTAATTGCTGTAGAGACATAAACACATAAAAAAATTATAGTATGTAAGAATTCCTGTGATATAAAATAAAATGTCATTTTAATTATGAGTTCTTACTGACAGACGATACAGTAGCAGCTATGGCGGCATGTGTGGAGTAGGAGGGTTAGGGAAGAGAGTTGGCCCTGACGTAGACACTTGATTCCGTACTGTACCTTACATGTACACTACATAACTTACATAAACTTAGAATTAACTTAACTTACATATTTTTTTTTTTTTTTGCTTTTTTCGATTTGCATTCTTTACTTTTCTTAACTTTTTTTCTCCTGACTGTACTCGTATCTCAAATCTTTACTCATATCTCAAAGCAAAAAATTGCTCGAAGGCTTGCTCGTATCTCGGAATACTCGTATGTCGGGACGCTCGTATCTGAAGGTATTACTGTACTTCTGCTAATTTCAGTTATCATTTAAACCTTCCAATCATTTGTTAAAGCCCTCCAGCCAATCAGCAATCACTGTAAATAAAACTATAAAAATCCTTGCTCTCCTTCCATAAATTAGAACCCGTTCAGATCCAGCGTCAGTCTCGTTCTACCTTATTCCACGAACCAGGACACCAACAAAATCACCACAATATATATTACTAGCAAAAAGGCCAGTCCTTCGTTCGAGTTACAAAAAACAAATGTTCATTATGGAAGATAAAGAAATTGCAATAGCGAAATCACTTCGAAAAAATCCCGATTGATACCAAATTAAAAAAAAAATAACTCAAAAGGTCTGATCTCATTACAAATCTATATCTATCCCAAAAAACCCATAGAAGTATCCTTCAACAATGTTTGCCCATCCACTCACCACCCTACCATGTACACCAGTCATTCCAGATTATTCGAATTTTGTAACTCGAGATTCCTAGATATGAAATTAATATCGAGATTGGAGAACATAAGACTTCCCACCCCTCTCTCCCCTTCTCCCTCCCATTTACACCCCTAGTTCCAGGTTATTCGAATTTTATAATGTCATAACCCTATCACTTCAAACCTTCCCCGGTTCGTAAAAAATCATCTCATCATTACAAATCTATATCCGTCATAATTAAAAACAACAATATTTTAGTTCCAATTGTGGCCACCATATTAATATGTGGCACTATAACGCTTAACAATATTTTAGTTTTAATTGTTCCACAACAATATTCAATGTCTAAATCCATACTTTCTCTTTAAATCACATCGTAACATATTGAAAAAACTTCATCTACACTTCATTTTATTATCGAATTTTCGGAAGAATTTTCTATCTTCCTTCTTCAAGATTACAATGTATAGTCAGGTGATATTGTTACAAGGCGTTTGGTCCGCTCCCCCTTTAGCAACGCAGACTCGACCTTCCCTGCATACCTCGGCCGAGTCGACCTGTCCTCAGCCTCGTTTGCAGCATCCTACGCCTATAAAACAAGGCGCAGAACCTGAACAGCAACTCGTCTTGGGGCAGCAGCCCATCCAGGTCTCCCGTTGGAGCAGAGTGCAATATCTCGTAGTGGGCAACCGCCCAACAAGGAGTGTCTCCCGTTGGAGCAGAGTGCAGTACTTCGTCTTGGGACAGCAGCCCAGCCAGGTCTCCAGTTGGAGTAGAAGATAGGATCTCGTCGTGGGGCAACCGCCCATCCAGGTCTCCCATTGGAGTAGAGGATACGAGAACGGTCTTGGGCAGGAGCCCATTCGGAGGATCACTAGTTGGTGCAGATCACTGGAAATCGTCTCAGCGGCAGGAGCAGCAAAGGTCTCTTTTGGGAAGAGAACACAGTAGAACGTCTTGGGGCAACCGCCCAGTAGGAAGAATCCCACTGAGGAGATCGAGTAGCGGAACGACTGAGGGTATCAGCCCAGATAGAGGATCTCCGTGGAGAAGAGAAGAGAGTGGAACGTCGAAGGACCACCGCCCTTACAGAGGATCTCCGTTAGGAACGGAGGATACGAGAACGAAGAGGGACAAACCGCCCATTCAGAGGATTTCCGTTGGAAGGAGAAGAAACGTCCTTACCAAGGGTCAAAGCCGAATTGTCTGTGTGACGTGCAGCTCACGGAAGAATCCCAACCGGGAGAAGGCAGCATCGTTTGGCGCCAGTTCGAGAGACGGTATCCCGTAGTGTATTTGGAAGAGGTCCCGCCAGTATTCCCAACCGGGACGGAGAAGACTTCAGCTGTGAAGCCTTGCTACCGAAGCGGTTCCAGTAACGTTGGATGGCATCGGGAAAAGTCAACCCCTTGCCGTGTGAAGAAGTTCCTTCGCCGCAGTGTTATTTAGAGGCCCGGTCATCATCCGAAGGCAACGGAGAAGTCAACCATTGCCGTGAGGAGTCGTCCCATCGCCGCAGAGTACCGAAGAGGTTCGGCGTTAGACCTTAGACGTCGGGGATCGATTACCGTGACCAGTCTAAAAGAAGCCCAGTCATCCTGGACCTATCTGGACGTCCCGTCAACGGAAGAAGGACAACGCAGTCGACATCTCATTTGGAGGAAGACAACCCTGAGGGATCGAAGACTCGAAATTCTCTTTTGTTATTAACTGTAATTTATCCTAACCGAATTAATAAAGTCTCTGTAATTTTAGAACCTTTTGTGTTCAAGTCGCATTCCGTTACCCCGCTACCGTCCATTTGTGCTCGACACAAAACACGGTAGCAATATCAAAATACAAAGATTTCTTAGCCATAGTTGTTAACAAAACTTAGCATTTTATCCTTAAAATGCTACTAACATATTATTATATTTACAATTGTTTCTGCAAATTCTACAATTCTTAATTTTAATACAATTGTTTTATTTTACTAACAATCTCATTACAATAATCATAATTTTTTAAATTCATCAATTATTACACTTTTTTTGTTCTTGTTCATATAAATTTCTACCATTTCCCTAGCTAAATTTATGAAAATATTCTCAACTTCCAAACCTTTGCTTCTATTGTAATTTAAATTTCTTGTGTTTCTGATTATTAGGCTTTCCAGTGTTTTTCTTGTTTTTGTATCTTTTTCTAACATGATTATTTTTACTTCCTCCTTGATCCAAAGTCCATTTTTCCCACAATGATATGCTATGTCAGATTTTTCTTTCAGGTCATTTTTAATACAATAAATATGTTCAAGTGCCCTCTCCCGTGTTGTTCTTTTACTTTCCCCAATATAAATTTTCCCACAATTTTGGCATTCCAATTCATAGATTAATCCCATGTTAGCTTTATTCTCATTTTTATTAATTTTTTGACATAAAATATTTTTCAATTTGTTGTTGTATTCAAAGGCTATCTTAATGTCAAATTTTTTACAAATTTTCTTCAAATACCAACTGTTATTATTTAGATAAGGTACTGTAATTGTTTCTTTATTTTTGTTTTTATCTATTTCTTTAATCATAAACTTATCATAATTACTTACTGCTTTATTTATAAAACTATTGCTATATTCATTTTTCATGAAAATCATTTTCATGTTTTCAATTCCTTTCTTAAAATCAGAGTCACAACTTGAATTTTGATCAAAAATAATCATGTTAGAAAAAGATACAAAAACAAGAAAAACACTGGAAAGCCTAATAATCAGAAACACAAGAAATTTAAATTACAATAGAAGCAAAGGTTTGGAAGTTGAGAATGTTTTCATAAATTTAGCTAGGGAAATGGTAGAAATTTATATGAACAAGAACAAAAAAAGTGTAATAATTGATGAATTTAAAAAATTATGATTATTGTAATGAGATTGTTAGTAAAATAAAACAATTGTATTAAAATTAAGAATTGTAGAATTTGCAGAAACAATTGTAAATATAATAATATGTTAGTAGCATTTTAAGGATAAAATGCTAAGTTTTGTTAACAACTATGGCTAAGAAATCTTTGTATTTTGATATCACCTGATTATACATTGTAATCTTGAAGAAGGAAGATAGAAAATTCTTCCGAAAATTCGATAATAAAATGAAGTGTAGATGAAGTTTTTTCAATATTCAATGTCGCCACCAGGTGCATATGTTGCTATTAAGCACAATAATGTTTTAATTCCAACTAGGCCATCCCCCTGTCTCCCCTGGTAAGTATGAGATAATCCAAGAAGAATCTGATATAGAAATGATTATTTCTATTTTTATCTTCCAAAGTTGTATGTTAATTTTGGTAAAAAAATTAAACCAATTATTGGGTATATTTATTATTTCTAATTTTGTGTTTTTTTTTCACTTGATAAGAATATTCCAAGATTAACATTTATTAATCGTGTATTTTTTTCTATCTTCGTAGATTATTAATGTTTTGATTTTATATTGTTATCAGTCACGCTGCATTTCAATGTTTGAGATCTTTCGCCTAACAATTAAAACTTTTATGATGGTGGTATGTGCGTGAAGCGGGCTGATTGTTGTGGTGGAAGTTGATGGCGGGGGTTATTGAAGATGGTCGGGGTATGCAATGGTTCGAATGTGAAAGTCAAGAAAGCCAATGTTAACAATGTCCAATGAAGTGTATCAGAATTTCCGAACGAGATTATAGAACATGAGTTTATCCGTAATCACTTTTACTTCATTCTCTAAGATATTCAAATCTGAAGAACCATGAAAATGATGTCAAGGGATTGTTTTAGGCCTAGGTAGCCGTTTTTACCTATTGCTTTATATCCATCAAGAGAAGTCCAGAATACCTAGTCAACCTAGACTTCATTTATTCAGCACATTGCAGCTCCGGGTTAAATAACGATGTATCTGTGTAAATGACATTGACAAAGGACTTGCATCGTGTAAGCGGCCATTTTGTGTTTGTTCTGAGTTCATGTGGAACGATCATGACAGTGCTTGTGTTAAATAGTGTTTCAAGATTTTAGTGATACTTCGTGTGAAACGATCTCGACAGTGCTTGTGTTAAAAAGTGTTTCAGGTATTTAGTAGTGAATGCCTAATATCAACGGCCGTCACCCTCGACGTATTTGTGTAATTGATGTTTTATTCTTCTTCATCCGGAATAGTCTGTATTAATTGTGTCGTATTTCATCAATGTTTCTTCAAAGGCGATTAAGTTGTCTTTGCACAGTCAACTCCACACCAATCTACACAAGATAATATTTCAAGTGAATTTCAGCATTAAGTAGAGATATAAATGTGTCTTCATCTAAGTGTATATGTTATTATTATTATAGAAATATTTATTTTTTAACAGTTATTTATATATTATCATCAGAATAACTTTTTATTCTAACTTCGTGTTTAACAGAAATACATTTTTCTGACCTATTGCAATTCCTAATAGTTGTTTAATTCATTGCGCATTCATTTTATCAAGCTCTGATACGGAAGTAATTTTTCTATTTTTTTCAGAATCGATTCCAAGCAGTTATGTCAAAAGTGAAATTTGAATTTTAATCTAGTAGGCTAAAATTAATGAGCTATTTTCTTTTTTCTCTGGCTCTTCTCTCATTGTGCCACACACACACACAAAGTGTGTGATAAGAAACAGTAAGTTGAATGTAGTCCCCTAATGGATAAGATGTCTGACTTCGGATCAAAAGGTTGCAGGTTCGATTCCCGTCGCGAAGATTTCATTGTAGTAACTATTTCTATTTTTCACAGGAAATTAACAATTGTGCCGGATAGACAGAGAAATAAAAGATTTTAGTAATACAGATTATTGCACCATAATATTTATGTAGTTCCCATTGTCACCATCAGGAGCATATGTGATGCTATTATGCACAACAATAGTTTAATTCCAATTGTCATCACCAGGTTGCTATGTGGAGCTATTATGCACAACAATATTTGTATAGTTACCATTGTCCCCACCAGGTGCATATGTAGCGCTGTTATGCACAACAGTAATTTAGTTCCATTTGTTGACACCATGTTGCTACGTGGCACTATTGTGCAATACAACATTTTAGTTCCAATTATTTATACAACAATATTTGTAAGTTCTCATTCTCACCACCAGGTACACATGTGGCTCTATTTCATGGATTTCACCCCTTCTCAACCCCTGAGGGTGGTGCGCCCAGGTTCGAAGGTAGTCAATTTTTTTGGCAGGGTCCTAAAGAGCAATTCTGCAAAGTTTGTTCCAGACAGGGCCTACGAGTGTATAGTGAACAAACAAACACACAAACCAACAAACATTCTCCTTTATATATATTATTATAGATTACAGATAATATTTTTAAGAAATGTTGTTAATAGTCAGTAAATTATATATTCTTGATTGTATTAAAAAAAAAATCAACATTTTTTGTTAATAATCATATGTTTTGGATTTGAGAAAGAAATTTTATGCACCCTCTCACCCTTTTATCTTCATCATTTATAAAACTAAAAAGAAGAAGGAAAAAAACCTTTTGTGAATTGATAAGAGTGCTGCAAGTATATCTATGTAAAGGTTTCTTTAGTTACTAAAGGAGACGTACCGGTTTCTTATGGACTAAATACGATTCTACATCCAGTTCATCCAAGGGATTAATTTCACTTAAATCTTCAGGGGTTTCCACTTTCTTTTTGGATTCCACTGTAATTGGTTCAGATGGAACCTGAGTATCACAAATGCCAGTCTTGTATTCCCTGAAAAAAAAAAAGAAAAAGCTTAAAATAAAACCAAAATTATAGAACCCTAAATCATTAGAAAAAAAGGCACAGAGCCATCCTTATTAAATCCTGAGACTGAGGAGATTCAAATCACTGTAATCCTAGCAATTTCCCCATGACCTACCATGTTGGGTGGGGATTTACCTTGATAATTCCAAGAACAATCACCACCGGCATATGGAAGGGTTTGGCCGATCAGGGATTGACCTGGAGCATTCCTCCCTTGGCATCCCTTCTCTCCACTAGCAAATGTTTTGCCACCATTTTACTAGAAATGTCTTATCAGGAAGAGATAGAAACTTTTTAAGGAGAACAACTTTCGGATTTCAACCAATAAGGTTTGATTGGAGGGGGTACATTTTGGAAGTTGAACTGAATGAAATCCAGAGGGATCTCTTCTCTTCAAACATACTTTGATTACATGCATTCTTGATATGTAAAATAATGAATTAGAAAAAGCTTATTGTTGTTCTTATTACATAATCAACTTTGTAGTCCAAAAGTAGTAATTTTCTTTTTTTGTCTTAAATTTATATTGTTTTTTTTTAGACAAGATACATTTGTAAAATATTATATTTATAAATAAAAGTGTCAAAAAGATTCTGTAAAGTAGATATAATATAAAAAATCAGAAATAATTAATTGTTTGTCCCGTATACGTTCCTATACCATTCATCAGATTGCAATGAAATTTTAGTGTGTTGTTGTGTGCACGTCCGCGAAGGTTTCTGAATTAGTAGAACCATTTTACAATATCTGTTGTGCGAGGCGCTTTAACAAATCAATGAATTTCCGGTTTCAACGTTTGCAGTTTCTGATGCGACTCGCATTTGCAATGACCATCAACAAAGCACAGGGACAATCGCTACAAGTGTGTGGACTAAATTTGGAAAAATCCATGCTTCACACATGGACAGCTGTATGTGGTCTGCTCATGCGTTGGAAAACCTTCTGCTTTATTCTTGTGTGCCCCAGACGGAAAAACAAAAAATATTGTGTATCCAAAAGCACTTCAATAAACAGAATTAAAATACAAATACTTTCTTTCTTTGAGTGACATTGCAACGCATGCCGGGTACAGCTAGTACACCTATAAATACAGTACTTATTTTAACAGTATTATTTATCTATTATATAATAGCACGATTCCTTCCAAGCTTAAATGAATCATGACCTCAGAACAAACAAGCACCTACTGCCTTTGAAAGACCGTTGTCCTATGGTATGTACTCGAGATGAATCACATCATGACACTTTAAAGAAAACTGAGAGCATCACCTTGTCTTTGCTTCAGACAAAGCGCACTTTTCCTGGATCACGAAATAGCCACCCATGGATTGTCTTTTCTCTGAGGATCGTATAGGAAGCACCAAGTTTTATCGCCTCTAAAAATTTGATTCAATCGGATCTGTGCAATGTCTGTCTGGGTAATCAGTTCTTTACAAATCTTCATTTTGTACATGTTCTGGTCATCCATAAAGTGATAAACACTAATTTAGACATATGTCACATCTGCGTATCTTGATTAATGTTTGAGAATGCAAGATTTCATGTTCTTTTGCCAGTTCATACAGATCTGCTGCGGATTTTCCTGGATTGATCTCATATGGGACTTAACCTTACCTGTTGCTCTGACGGTAGGTTTACCTCGTCCATAGGCGGTCTACCCACGATTTTGGAAAGGGAAGGGTTTTGATGGTTATTGTAGTCATTCAACCAAAACAGAAAGTCAGGTCCTTTCCCAGATGGGTGGGGAGTTACAGATGAATCGATGAATTTTCCAACTAAAATCCTAGGTCCAAATCCTAGATTTCTTCCATTTTGGATACAATTAGGGTAGGGGATGGTTAACCACTACAACTCTCCCCTCGGTATGCCAGTGATCTCTTCTCAATCCCTTGGAAACCACTTAGGCCATTCAAATACTTTGCATTCAAAGTAGCTTAAACACTGTCATTATCACTGCAGCACTCTTTCGTGGTTCTCTAGTGTACATGTGAGGAAAAGGTTAAGATAATGAGAACTAACGCAGTGGAATGTCTGAAGGATTAGATGAGGCAGCTGGGCCCAATTTTACCTCGTCTAGGAATAAAAAAAAAAAAAAATAGAGGAAAGAATCCATAGAGATTAGAGCAGTGTTTGACTGTGAAGTCAGTAGGATTGTGGATTGTTATGTTACAGTCTTAGGGGCTAATGGCGATGCGCGGTCTAGTCAGGTCGGAGGGATGACCCTCAATGGGTGACTGATGGGATTGGCCTGGGGCATCCACCACTTGACTCAGCATTCATTTCCCTATGCTGGTCGAGAGAAGAGACAATAAACAAATGACTGAGTTAAGATAGGTTATAGCTAATGAGTAATACAGGTAAATAGTTTAGAAACAAAAAAAATTAATAAAGAATAATATACAAGGTGTACAACTTTGCTTCCGCTGTTTGCCGATAGGTGGCGACAACGGTAAGTAGCGGTCGAAAGAAACAGATCGCAGACGTCATGCAGTTAGCTTGGACTCGGTCAACAGAACCCCATTCAAACATTAGTCGATTTGTGTCTGCATCATAAAGTTGTTCTCGATTGAAAATGTCAGTTTATGAGCCAAATTCTTGTCATTTGCGGGAGGTGTTACTGTTTTGTTTCAATATGAAGAAAACAGCGGCTGAGTCTCATCGAATCCTCTCCAGTACGTATGGTGAGGACGCTATTAGTGAAAGAACATGTCGTGAGTGGTTTCAACGCTTCAAGAATGGTGATTTTAACGTCGAAGACCGGCATAGTGGTGGAAGAGAGAAAGTTTTCAAAGATGCAGAATTGGAGACATTGCTGAGTGAAGACTCGCGTCAAACCCAAGAAGAATTGGCACGATCACTGGAAGTGACACAGCAAGCCATTTCAAAATGTCTCAAGGCCATGGGCATGATTCAGAAAGAAGGAACTTGGGTCCCGTATGAGTTGAAATCAAGAGACGTTGAACGGCGTTTGTGTGTTTGTGAACAGTTGCTTCAGAGGCAACAACGGAAGGGATTTCTGCATCGCATTGTAACTGGGGACGAAAAAAGGGTTCATTACGATAACCCTAAACGCAAGAAATCATGGGTTTATCCCGGCCATGCTTCCACGTCGACGCCCAAACCGAATATTCACGGCTCCAAGATCCTGCTCTGCATTTGGTGGGACCAGCTCGGTGTTGTGTACTATGAGGTGTTAAAACGAAATGAAACAATCCCAGGTGCTCGTTATCGAACGCAATTAATGCGTTTGAGCAGAGCATTAAAAGACAAACGGCCGCAATACAGCGAGATGCACGATAAAGTGATTTTGCAGCACAACAACGCTCGACCCCACGTTGCAAAAGAGGTCAAAACATACTTGCGAACATTAAAATGGGAAGTCCTATCCCACCCGCCGTATTCTCCAGACATTGCTGCCTCTGACTATCACATGTTTCGATCAATGGCACATGGCCTGGCTGACCACCACTTCCGATCTCATGAAGAAGTCACAAATTGGATCGATTCGTGGATCGCTTCAAAAGATGAACAATTTTTTCGACGCAGGATTCGTACACTGCCCGAAAGATGGGAGAAAGTAGTGGCCAGCGATGGACAATACTTTGAATGATACATGTGTAATCAATTTGTTTCATTAAAGCCTCAAATGTTGGAGAAAAATCGGCGGAAGCAAAGTTGTACACCTTGTATATATTTACAGGTACATGAGTATAATGAGAGTATACATTACCCTGTGGTTTCAAACATAGTAGATAATACATAAAAACACAACACTAAAACTCATGATAAATATTGTAATGTCGTTCTGTTGCGCCTGAACAGTTCAGTGTCCGCCAATGACGATGCACAGTTTGTAGAAATCTCTGAAGAAATGAAGCAGGTCAGAGTTCAATTTGTTCTCTTGGTCATTCGAAGAGCATTGCCGGTCGGGCATAGATTTCCTCATTGGGATCGCCGGTTTCGATCTGTTGAGATGCTACTTTCGCTATGCAGGCCCAAAGATTCACAGAACGCTCTTTACACGTAATGATAATCCTCGGGGCTGCAAACTACAGCTGAGTCCTCCTTTTCAGCGGGCCTCAACCTGTTCCTTTTAGAGATGGGCCAAGTGGCTTTCACTTCGCACAGAGTCTACCTTCCTTCGGTAGAAGTCAGCGTCTGGAGGGCGGCAAGGGTAGCTGGCCGCCTGCCCTTCTCAGACGCACCCTGCTCACTGTCTTATCTCACTATTATTCCAAATCCCGGAGTGACGTCGCCTAATGCAGAAAACACAACCTTGTCTAGAAGACATCTGTCGACAGGCTGGGCGATAGAAGGAAACAAAGGGAAGCAATAAAGGTGGAGAAAGGATAAGATGGGAGCCAGATGAAAAAGTGAGCTCGAGGGAGACTCACAAAAGCATCTGTGAAAACATCTGTTTCGAGAAGACAAAGAAGAGTTTAGGCAAGGTTCGGGGAAATAAAGAAATAAGAAAATATTTCTACAGATTTTTCATATATAAGATTAAGAAAATAAAAGAAAGGAAAGGGAGAAAAATGTAACAGCCATTGGTCTGTTATATCACTGTGAATTATATGACAATGGATTGAAGAGATATTTGCCTGTATATGTAGTTCAGTTGGAAGATACCTTTTAATATTCAGGGATATGGTAACATATGTGGAAATGAGAGAGAACTGTCCTAGTTTTTTTCAGACTTGTGTATAAAAATGGTTTAATGTACTCTTTCATATTAGTTTATCAAATCAAAGATCTCTTGCCAATCAAAATAAAATTATGCCTTGTTGTTGGTTGGGTTTTAATGGCGCAAAAATTACGCCTTTTTAACTCTATAATCAATTATGCAGTCGAGTATAACCCACAAACAAACCTCAAAGTAATTAAAAAATAAAATATTAAAACTAAAATTCAGTAGAAGGTACTGGAATGATGACAACTTTAGAAACAAACTATTAATCAAATATGAAATACTAAATCCTCAACAAAAGTTCCTTTATTAAAATTTAATTCAAAATTACTGCAGCATAATAGAACTGAAAAATTATGATGGATTATCCATTCATACTTAATAAATATGAAGAATTTTAATATTTAAAAATAAAAATAAAAAATGGTTAATAATAAATGCTTAAAGAAATAAATACATACATGATTAGATATATATGTATATGTGTGTAGTTTGTATAAATGTTGTGTGTGTGTGTGTGTGTGTGTGTGTGTGTGTGTGTATAATTTGCACAAAATAAATTAATTATCTTCGTGAACAATCAAAAACAAAAATATATTGGCAAAAAAAAATTGCGCACTGCTACCAAATTTGTGTCAAGAAAAAAAAAAATTAATTTTCTAACAGTAAAAGAAAATAGCTTAAGATCTGTTACCAATTCATCACAGGATTAAAGTTATCAACTATATTTATGAAGTCATAAATCTATATTAAAAGAATTACACACACACATACGTAATATCTCCTATTAATGATTAACAGTATATAAATCTGAATTGAATAAATAAAATTACTCCTCTTAACTAATAGAAGGATTAAATTGAATAAAATATTTATATCACTCCTTAATTAATTAACTTGGCACACAAATAACTACAATGTGAAATAATAAACAAAATGAACAGTTCTAGAAAGAATTGTGTTTTCAATTGGCACAATCTGCTATTATAAACAAATTTCTATATGTGAGGGTCCATAGCTTCTTTGAGTTGCAACATGGAAAATAAATAGGCAGTACTCACAGTTTAGTTCATCACACGAAGATTGTGTTTATAGATCCATGTTTCGCATTTATTCTTGATGAAAGATTTTCCAAAAAAAACATATGAAGCACTAATATATTTATATATTTTACTCTTGTAGAACGATGTCAATCAAACACACATACTTGCTTATCCTGGCATTCCTTATGGCAAAAGGTTTTCGACAGAAGTAGGCCTAACTGCTACTCTGGTTGCGGGAAGGAATTCGCTTGACCACTTCTGTCTTCCAAGTTGTAGTTCTGCTTTTCCATCTCATGCGTTCTCTCTTCTCTCGGTTCGGAAAAGTTTTTCCTTTTCCACATGTACTCGGAAAACACAGCAGTTCTTAACTCCTTGCCTCCTATCACCAAAAGTCTGCATGCAACAGTGACTGAAGTTTTATTTCACTTAGTCCAGTCAGTCCGGAGGAATAAAAATTAAGCTACAATATGTCAGCAATCATTTCCCTATTTTCAAAAACAACTTATTTTCACTTTTTTCTGATGACAACAAATTAGTAAACAGCCACTCACAAAGCTTAGAATTTGATGTAAGATAAGAATGATGACGGTTTTAACGACTAAGAATTATAACTTTTTAGAGAGAGAAATAATAAACAAAGTTCACATGTGCATATAAGGGTAATAAAAAAAAACCCGATAAAATTGAAGTTTCAGAGAATTAAAGAATACATGAAAATTAAAATATAAAAATAAATGGGTTTAGAATAAAATAAATATTGATTGATCTTATAGTAAAGATTTACAGTACAGCCTCGGTTATCCGAGCCCCGACTAACCGAGTTCCGGGTTAACCGAGGTAGTCCCCCCCAAAAAAAAAAAAAAAAAATTTTTTTTTCAACGCAGACGATCAATTGGAAGTGACTCTTGCGATGATAATAGAGGCAGTGAATGTAGAGGCTGAAGAAAGTAAAAGTGACATTGAAGACGTTGAAATGGAGAATGAGAAAATCAGCCGCAGTGAAGGATGCAAAGCGATAGAAAAGGCCATCGAGTACCTAGAGCAACAATCAGAGACAACTTCAACAGACCTTCTACTGTTACGCCGATTGCGTGAAGCAGTGACAAAGAAGCAAGCAAGTTCCATTAAACAGAAAGCACTTATGGACTTCTTGAAGAAATAACTTTCTTAACTGGAATATGTACTCTACGTCTTGTTTTCCATTTTGTATTTTTATTTTATTTTTACATGTATTTGTATGTCATTTTTTCATTTGATAATACAGTAGATGCCTTTTTTCACGTCTTTGATCATGTTTTCATTCATTTCACCAGTTTACCATACGTTTCCCTCTCGATTTTTGACAGAGTCCGTGTTATCCGAGTTTTCGATTATCCGAGGTACCCTCGGTCCGCATTACCTCGGATAATCGAGGCTCTACTGTATGATATCAGAAAACAGAGTGAAAAACATATATAAAAACCATATAAAAATAAACGTGTCATGGGAAAAAAATCAAAATAATCAAAATAAACTTTGACAATATACACACACAGGGTGATGCAAAATTTCCTGTACAAACTTTAAAGGAATCCAAAAATAAACCGTATTCATATGGAACGTATGTCAAAGCACCAGCCGAATATGCTAGAAGGTATACTAGCTAGAAGGTTCAGAAGGTTCAGATATACAACAAGTTAGGTAGAAAACATATTTATTAGCCCTATATGTTTACAATATGACAGTAAGATGTTCAGTTTCCGTCAAATGATCCAGTTCCACACAATCTTTAGTGCAAACCTGCAAATGTTTAATGATTGGGCACACATCTGTTGGGGAATTGTTCACGATACAATCATTCAGCAGATCATCCGTTTCCGTTCGCTGCCTCTTAGGCAAGGTGCATATTTGTTCTATCAGCATTAGTGAAGTGATACAGCCTACTCATACAAAGTCAACATCTCAAATGACGATTGCTCACACTGCCCAACTAATGTGCTGCCAAACAGCACGCTCTAGCACATTTGGGTGGCGTTTGCGGACATACCTTCCACTATGAATATGGTTTGTTTTTGACTTACCTTTAAAGTTTGTACAGGGAATTTTGAATCACCCTGTGTATATATTGTGACATAACGGTCCGTCCGTATAACCTTTCGAAAAACCGCTGGAACTTCCTCTGACGGGCGCCAGTCAAGCATGCAGCTTTGACGATTTTTTTTTTTTTATCCGGGGAAGAATCCAAGTCACTTAAGTTTGTCCGGTTCACTAGGTCAGTTATCTCGTGCAAAGGGGTCAGCGAAAATCTATGGAGTTGGCCAATAATATACATGACACACAAACTTTTCTAAAAACAATTAACATATTTATTTACATATTCCATTGCGCTTCCTCCATTGCGACCGTAGTCAAGTACACTGCTGTCAAAACTTTATGTTGCTCACATATTTCAAATGGTGCACTCTTAGCACATAAACAATGGATTAAAATTTACCGACGCTTGGTTTGGAGTTAAAACAAACAAGCGAAATAAAATTTAACCAGTACAACTTAAGCTAAATAATCTAATAACCTAATCCACTATCTAGTCATGACAAAAACTCATGTAGATAATTCTAATAACTTATTGTATTACACCTGCAATGAGTCACTAGTATAGACTATATTTTCGCAGCACTAATGTTAACTAAAATGTGAAAGGATGACTTTTCCCTTTCCTTCTGTTAATGTTGAATTCCTGTGGTCGAATCACGTTGCTTTTTAATTGCTGAGTGCCTCTTGAACTGCACTAGATGAATTCAATTTTATGGGTTGGCGTGCCAGAGATTCATGTTGAATTCACTAATAAACGTAGCACTATAATTCTAAGAGTGTACCATTTGAAATATGTGAGCAACATAAAGTTCTGACAGCAGTGTACTTGACTACGGTCGCAATGGAGGAAGCGACTTGTAAATAAATGTGTTAATTGTTTTTAGAAAAGTTTGTGTGTCGTGTATATTATTGGCCAACTCCATAGATTTACTCTGACCCCTGTGCACGAGATAACTGACCTAGTGAACCGGACAAACTTAAGCGACTTGGATTCTTCCCCTGATAAAAAAAAAAAATCGTCAAAGCTGCACGCTTGACTGGTGCCCGTCAGAGGAAGTTCCAGCGGTTTCGAAAGATTATACGGACAGACCGTTATGTCACAATATATACACAGGGTGATTCAAAATTCCCTGTACAAAGGTTCCCTTTGAAGGTAGGTCAAAATCAAACCATATTCATAGTGGAAGGTATGTCCGCAAACGCCACCCAAATGTGCTAGAGCATGCTGGACAAACTTCAGCAACTTGGATTCTTCCCCGGATAAAAAAAATTTGTCAAAGCTGCAAGCTTGACTGGCATCCATCAGAGGAAGTTCCAGCAGTTTTGAAAGCTTATACGGACGGACTGTTACGTCACAGAGGCTTTATATATTATACTAGCCGGATATATCGCTTCGCTCTGAAACCTTTGCATACATAGCATAAAAAAATATATATTTTTTTAGCAAATTAATATCGAGATCGGAAAATAAGAAAGTTCCCAGCCCGTTGTGACTTCTCCGGATAACTCAGATGTATTGTGGGTTGGTGCCACACACCAAAAATTTAAAGCGAAAATATAAATCCTCTTTATTCCCTATCTCATGGGAATTTTGCAAAATCCGGCCTTATTCCTCGTCTACATCATAAAGGGAACCTCTGTGCAAAATTTCAGCTTTCTAGGTCCAAGGGTATGGGCTGGGCATTGATGAGTCAGTCAGTAAGTCACGACTTTTCTTTTTATATATTGAAATTATATCATTTATACCCGTGATGCCCAACCTATGGCCCACGGGCCATATCCGGCCTGTGAAGGTGTTACATGTGGCCCGCTCTTTCATTCCTATATTCAAATACATATATTTATAATGATCGTGACTTTTTTTTTTTTGATTGTTGAATAGGAGATTCCCGTTTTTTTTTTTTTTTTTTTTGTTGTTGTTTTTTGGGGGGGGGGGGGGGGGGGGCATCCATCGCATACATTATGGCCCACGAAATTCACACCAAAGTCAAGTTTGGCCCCCATATTATGAAAGGTTGGGCACCACGGCTTTATACCCTTTAATTCACACTTAATAAAACAATGCATCTCACTCTTCAATAAAAAGTTTAAACATTAAAAATTTCAGAAAAATAGTTCAGCTTTAAAAAAGAAACTGACCGGTACACCAAGCAGCATTCGAACACCATAATTATCGAAGCATCAAGACAGACCATTACCATGACACTCAGTCGCTAAACATGCTCTCGCTATGGCAAAGTCTGATCAGTTTTAATTTAAGTACTCTTAGGATGGTGCTTAGTTGACAAAATAAAATGATCAACATTGCTCTTTGAAACAGAATTTTGAATTGTGTCTATGATGCCTTTTTTTTATTTATATTTCAAAATAAGGAGATATTTCTGCTGGACTCTGTAGATTCAAGTTAATGCTCAATAATAATAATAAAAACAGGCTATAAACCAACTGGCCTTCAATTAATTTTTATTGTGTCTTTACCATAAACACAACTTCTTCAAAAAAAATTTAAAATAAACAATAATATTATGATATAATATAAAATGACAGGAACATGTAATATTTTTAATGATTTCTGCATTAGGAACAGTCCCACTAACTCTTTAAAATGAGTTGGCAACACTTGTACAAAATTCCAAAATCCTTATTGACTTTCAATTCATAAATCATTCATTATTGGTGTGCAATTAACATGATTTTTTTTTTTTTTTTTTTTGAAAACACTTCTCACCAATTATCTTCTCTAGTGTTTCCTTCTTTGATGTAAATTTACCATAACACCTTTTGGATATGAAGTGGACTTTTGTACAGTGATACTAAATCATTTGTTATGAGATAATACAAAGGACGAATTACAGTAATAACAAATTAATTCATATGTTAACTGTAATTATTATCAAAATATTTCTTAACAATCTTGTTTTTATTAGATTTTTATTTTTTGTCTTGAAAGTTATTAACTGCTAAAAAAAAAAAAAAAAAAAAAAAAAGCTATTTGCGACAGAATGAATTTATTTTCTAATGAAATCAAATTAAATATTGAATTTTTCACAATAATAATAATAATTACTTTGCTTCATGTCCATTGGTTCCTTCAACAACACTGGCTGATTTTTCTCTCGTCTCATAGATAGGAATGGGAAATTCAGATGGTGAAGTATTTGGCCTCGATTTCATTCCAACAGTACTGGACTACAAGGAAAACAATTATCAAATCAATTAAAACAAAAGGACTTAAGAAAACAGATAAGATAAAAGCAACTAGAACTATAAGAATCAACTAACTTTCGCTGCCAGAAAATTATTAAGCATTACAACTTCTTTGTTTTGATTAAATCAATGGAAAGAAATAATGTTTTATCTTGACATTGTCAGTTTTTCAAATTTTTGATATTAGTTAAATTACCAGGGATCGGAAGGTTTTTTTTTTAAAAGGAACTGGGTTACAGTCAGTTACTTTACATTAGAAGCAGAGTTAGGAAGTTATGTGTAAAAAATTAATTTCTACATGATACGTAAAATAAGCGTAAAAATGCATGTAAAATATATAATATATATAATATAAAATATATATAATATATATATATATAATATATATAATATATAAATATAAAATTTATATCATGTAAAAAATTCATGTAAATAAATTCTACTATGGAACGACGCTGATCCTCTACCTGCTGTTCGCTAAGCCCTAACGATGGATAACGTGTGGTGAATGCGTGGTGTAGTGCCTGTCTGTATCCTGTGAGATGAGTCCCTAACTGTGTAACGGTGTAGAAGTCGCGCATAAGATCCTGGTTTATCTGTGATGACCATCGGATGCGCTGGTGTGGTTTCCCAGTCTTGGTGGTCGCCTGCTCTGACACAGACGAAACACTTCCGACTGTTCGGGCTGGATGGTGTTGCCTGGGTATTGTGGTAGCCATACTACAGGATGGGGTGCCACTTTCTCCACCACCACCTGCAGGAGACTGTGGTATATTTTTTAGGCCTCTGCCTAACCCCCGAACGCGGGTGACTTTATCCTGCGCCACACCCGATGCAGCATGATCAATACCAGAACAAGATCTCATCATAGATGGTTGGACCCTTTAGCCTACCCTAAAGCTAGTGTAGTTCCCGCCCCCACCGCGAGGTTGTTATTATTATTATTATTATTATTATTATTGTATATTACTGCAAAGATGTGTTTGTTTTCAATGTGCCTTTATTTTAATTCACATATATGTAAAGGAGAGAAATGAAGTAAAAGGAAAGAACAAAAAAAAAAATAATAAATAGATATATGGGTAAAAATTAGATAAGTGGCTAAATCTAATCTGACATCTTTCTGACATTTATAACCCGGAAAAATTGTTTATTTTTGAAATTAAATGTTTAAAACATTTATAATATCTCCTTTTTAATCATATCAAATATGTTTATGATAAAAAAAAATAAAAATTAGGCATTAAAATTTCAAGGAAGAATATGAAAAGTCATTTTCCTGCCGGGCGACAATTCCATGTTCGCACTTTCAGTTCACTATAATTTAAAATATTGCTATTTCCAAACATGAAATCTGGGTTTAAAATAATTATATGTTATAGAACATAACATGAAGACTAAAATGTAAGCTAATATGTAATTTGATAATATTTCAGAGGTTTTGTAGCGGCGACTATACTACTCGTCATTTTCCTGCTCCAAATTAAAATCACATTCATTGTTCCATTTCTTTAAGGATTATGATTTATCAGAGGCTTTGTTATGTTGATTTTCCTTCATATTGTTCTTTTATAGTAAGACATTACAGTTTAATTATGTTAGTAGTTGATTGAACTTCATTTTCCAATTAATAAGAATGGGAGTGATCATTATCCTGTATCTTGTCATTCGGTTGTCAGGGAACATCATTTTCCAGTCAGACTGTTCATTTTCTTGGCATACCACTTTTACAAATTCTATATTAAAGCTATAATATCTACTTAAGTGTATGAAAAGTGATTTTGTTATCAATAATAAGTTAACAGTAAGTGAATTAAAAATTAATAAATGCATATTTCTTAAATTTTTTCCAATATTTTTCTGTGTTTCATTTTAGCCACTTATCTAATTTTTACCCATATATATATATATATATATATATTTTTATTCTTACTTCAGATTTCTCTCCTTTCTTTAGATTATAAACACACCAATTCATTTCTCCCTCTCCCTTTTAACTTGGTCATTCCTATCCCCCAAGGACCTGTCTTGCTTAGGCCTTTGGTAAACCCATTCCTATTATATAAGTGTGTTTACAATATCTTGGAGAAGAAGGCTACAAAATCATTTGCTCCCAAACATTGATGAAACAGTGCAGAAGTTTATATAATTTTCAAACATCTTCTGATGAAAGCTCAAGGAACTGAAATACTGAATCAATTTTCATCCAGAGCAGAAAAAAAATCCTTCATAAAGAGATTATAATTTATATATTCAGTTATCAACAATGCTCATGAAATGATTAATCGAAAGCAACAAAAGACAATGGAGTCCTAAAACAAACTTCTTTCGCAGTAGATAAACTGTGTCAGTATTTAAAGTGATTGGCTTTCCCTTATCATTTATTCATTTGTAAATTAATCAACATTCCAAAGAAATTCAGTTAGATACAGGCACTTGAAACATACTTCACTTCTGGAGACAGAGAGAGGAGAAAAAACATTTGTATACTGGAAATGTAGACTTTGATGACAGTCCAAAGTAGAAGACAACATAAGTTAGAAATATTTGGTTTTATAATTCAAATGATATAAATCATACATTTTTATTGGAATTGTACAGTATAAAGAAAGGGGTCAATTTAAAAAATATTATTCAAAGTATTATAATAAGGAAGGCTTACCCTGTTCCGTTTAGGTGGCAATGCTGGTGGAGAAATCGACTGGTCATCTTCAGTAATGCTTCGATCTAAATTCATACTTTCTGAAAATACAGAACTTTCATCGGAACTTGAGAGATGAGAGATCGACGTTCCCACAGAACGTAGGTGGTAGGAAGCCATTTCATGTTGTTGCCACTGCGCCTGAAGAAGATTATACGTGTGCACAGAGTGTCGAAGAAATTCCGATTTATTTGGCTCAGAGTAGGTACCAATCATCTGCATATAGGCCATAACTAAAAAGAAAAGATCATAGAAATGCAGAAGAAAGATTAAAGATTAAATTTGAAATATATATCTCCTAAAAATTTAAAAAAAAAATTAATAATATTTTCAATAAATTTTCTACTGAAATAGCCCAGTCAGCCTACCTTCCACCCCAATCCATCAGTCAGCCTACCTTCCACCCCAATCCATCAGTGCTGACAGGAATTTAGGAATAATCGATCAGAAACCAGAATCACTATTTGTCCTATTAATTATCTTTTTGAATTATAGACATTCACAAACTAACAGCATATTATTTTAACATATCTCTTGTAATGAAATACTATTTCAGGGCAGTCAATAACTTTCTCTGACTTTATCTTGTAATTTCTAAATATTCTCTTTGTAAAAGTTTTAACAAAACAAAGGCCAAAAATCTAATAATTCTATAAACATGCACTGTTTTCAAAGTAAACTGCAGTTTATAAACTTGAATAAACTAATGATTTAAATTTTCTGCTAATGTTGCTTTAACTCATAAATTAAGTCTTCGTAAATAATCAAAATTCCATTTATTTCTGAATGTTTGATATATATTTTAACTTATTAATATATAGTTTTACATCTGAGCATTTTTTTTAAAACAAATCATTTTATGGCTAAAATTCAGGCAACTTCATTGATATATCAATTTTTATAAACAAAGCCTCAACATCAGTTAACAACAACCTTATCTTTTTGAATCACCAAATAAATAACAGAAAAGGCATTCATTCAAAAGATCAGATTTTAATCCTATTACAGTAGACTGGTCTTTTAACTCATTTCCATAATCTCAGAAGACAATGAATAGCATCAAGTGGCAAATTCAGATTTTGTTTTTATATCAAAGAGAGGAAGATCCACATAACATCTTCTCTTCTTTGGGGCATGGCTCCATGGGTTACGTCATAACACGAATTGCCCATGGTATGCCGTAGCCGCGTCCAAAATGATGTGTTTCCACCCAGTCCTAACTTGTGCGTGTAGTGTAGCTGTTGGAATGTCATAATCGATATAATGGAGATCTTCTGAAATATTGTCTATCCATTTTTTTCGTGGTCATCCTCGTGATCTGAATCCACTGCCTTGTCGATTATATATTTGGTGGACTATACGGGTGTTATCCATGCGTGTAATGTGTCCAAACCATCTGAGCCTGGATTTCAAAATTAATTCTGAGGGTGGTTTTTCTTCTGCTGCTTTCCACACATCTTTGTTTGTCCAAAATAGCCACCACTTTATTTTCATGATTTTTCTTAGGCATCTAGAGGCAAAGCTGTTTAGTTTCACTTGGTCTTGCTTTTTTATAGTCCACGTTTCACAGGCATATAACAGTGTTGGTATTACTGTAGCTCTGAAAACTTTGAATTTAGTCTCTCTTGATAGATTGTTGTTATTCCACACTGTTTTCTGTAGATTTCCATAAGCAGCTGCTAGGCTTATGCGACGAGTTATTTCATCACTACAGGTAGTATCATTCTTAATTAGGCTGCCTAGATATATGAAATCCTTAGTTTCTTGGATTGGTTTTCCATCTATTGTAATTTGGCTGCTGATGATAGGTGATTTTTAACATAACATACTTACAGAATAACAATGTGGAGTTGTCATAATAATAGGAAACCTTTCTAAATTTACAAATGGAGGGGGTAGGTTTCTGTATCACATTATTTTAGCCCATCTAACAAAGATCCAAGTAATGATTTAAACTGTCAATCTCATTTATTTCAACAATTCCTTCCTATTGTAGTGAATAAGTCTCGACAATATGGAAAGCAATCAAAAAGTAATCTAATTTCAAGTCAAGACTAAAATATCATAATAATGAAAGCAGAGTTGTCATTTACAGTACACATCATTGTATTGTATTAATTTAACAAAAGAAGTATCATAACAACAAATCCCTAACCTATAGGTGTACATATATATATATTAGATTTCAGAGTATAATGCGAATAATGCAAAAGTTTTAATATTTAATTGAAACTTTTATTTACAATTTTTGCAATCTGCTTGCAAAAATTGTTTAATTTTTTTTTTTTTTAATGCAATTGTTAATCCATATATTTTAATTAAAAATTTACTTCTTCTCTTACATATATCTTGTACATACTGGGCAATTCAGAATATTTAACAGGCTTTTAAAAATCACCATACATAGTACAAATGCGATACGAAGACGACACCTTCTTTATTGTGTAAGAAAACTCAACAAGTTAGACATTCCGTGGCAGGCAATCAGTAGTCCATGGTGCCAGCCAGGAGTCACTGATTGCAAATGGCTGCCAATGGTAGAGAGAATATTTTGAACTCTCGAATATCATTACTGTCGTTTCTGTTGCCACTGGAGATCATTCCATATCAATTCAACCAGGCCATGACACCCACCACCTCAGATTTTCAAGAAACCTTTTCTTACTTTTTACTACCACTAAGTTAGAGTCCCATGTAAAATTTTTCATCTCTAGGCCACATACTTTCTGAGAAAAAAAAATAATAAAGTTTTGAAAAATTGCATGTAAATGCTGTTTTCGAGGTTCCGTGCAAGGAGTGCAGTATTTAAAGAAAAAATTCATAGCTCTGTGTATAATCAACATATCACTTTGAAATTTTTACCTCATGTCAATCAAAGTGTATAGATTTAAGAAATAAATGTTGTATAAGCATTGCTTTCCTCTGATAGACACTAAACATTACATTAGTTTGGATTATTAACAAATTTTTAAGTGTAAAACAATGACTTTTGTAAGTGAGCATTATGACATGAGGCAGAGAAATTATCTGCCCCCTCCCCTTTTTTTT
>JAFIDM010000006.1:21241474-21276528 GCA_023159025.1 Thereuonema tuberculata
CTGTAAAGCTAGAAAGATGGCATAAAGCTCAGCAGAAAACACAGATGTCTCAGAAGGAAGATGAACAGCATGACTGAAAGTAGCAGTGTAAAAAGCAGCTCCAACATAATCTGCACCTTTAGATCCGTCGGTATAGAAAATGTTGAAATCAGAGTGACGGGACAAATGATCTTGATGCAGAGACTGAAAGACTGTCGAGGGAGTGTTGATTTTGGCAAAAGTACGAAGAGAGAAATCACAGTTGGGTAGAGGATATTTCCAATGTGCGGATGGTGAAGTAGGTAGAGTGGCAATGTGAAGGTCAGTGAGCTGTAGTGTAGTGAGCCAAGTCGTCACCCGATGTCCAAACGGTGGTATAATGGAAGGACGATTGGTGAAAAGACGTCGTTGATGGGGACGACACACACATTGATAAGCAGGATTATTTGGAAGTGAAGAAATACGGGCAAAATACTGGAGAGACAAAACTTGTCGACGAAAGTGCAGGGACGGTTCCAGAGCCTCTGCGTACAGGCTGGGAATCGGTGAAGTACGGAAAGCACCGAGGCAGAAGCGGAGGGCCTGATGGTGTACAGGATCAAGTGTCCGAAGGACAGACGGTCGCGCAGAGCTATAGACAATGCAGCCATAATCCAATTTGGATCGAATAAGGGCTCGGTAAATGCGCAATAAGGCCAAGCGATCACCACCCCATTTGGAATGCGAAAGCACTTTGATACAATTTAGTTTTAAAAGACACCGTTTCCGAAGGTCAAGTATGTGATCCTTAAAAGTCAATTTCTTATCAAAAATGAGGCCTAAAAATTTATGCTGAGACACACATGGAAGTGAGACGCCACCAAGAGTCAGCTGCGGATCAGGAAAAATTCCCTGACGTCGAGTGAAATGAACACACAGTCTTGGATTGTGAGAAAGTAAAACCATTAGAAACACTCCAAGTCTGCAACCGATGTAGAGCTAACTGCAGTTGTCGTTCAATCAAACGTAAATTAACAGAACTGCAAGAGATCTGTAAGTCGTCAACATATAAAGAGTGGTGAACCGACGAAGGCAAAACAGAGATGATGCCATTAATCTTTACAGAAAAAAGGGTAACGCTCAAGACACAGCCCTGAGGTACTCCGAGTTCTTGAGGATAACATGTAGAGAGCATAGATCCTAGACGTACTTGAAAGGTACGATTCGCAAGAAAATTGCAAATGAAAATAGGCATGTGACCATGAAGGCCGTAAAGATGAAGATCTTGTAAAATGCCAAATTTCCAGGTGCGATCGTATGCCTTCTCCAAGTCAAAGAAAATGGAGACGAGGTGTTCTCTATTAACAAATGCAGTGCGAATAGCATCTTCCAAACGTACAAGATGGTCAACCGTAGAGCGATGCTGCCGGAATCCACACTGTGTGTTAGCGAGAAGTTTATTGGCTTCAAGATACCATTGAAGGCGGCGATTTACCATGCGTTCAAGCGTCTTACATAAGCAGCTAGTGAGGGCAATGGGGCGATAATTATTTGGATCACTGGCGTCTTTACCAGGTTTCGCAAAAGGAATGACTATAGCTCGTCGCCAACTATCAGGAAATAAATGTTCCAACCAGATTTTATTAAAGATGGACAGAAGAACATTCAACGACGAAACGGATAAGTGTCGCAACATCACGTAATGAATTCCATCAGGGCCGCAGGCAGTATTTTTGCTGGTGTCTAGTGCAAACAATAATTCCTGTAAACTAAAAGGGAGATTGTATGGTTCTCTGTTGGAAGAAGAAAACTTTAAAGGAATAGCTTCAGCACGGTCTTTAATCGTTTGAAAAGTAGGAGATAAAAGTGCAGGGCTGGAATTCCGTGCAAAAGCGCGTCCAAGGGCTTCAGCTTGTGCGGAGATAGTAGCTATTTCTTTTCCATCTTCTTTCAGTATGTGCATAGATTGAGATCTGTACTTTCCGTGCATCTTACGAATGTTATCCCAAAGGGTCTTTGAAGACAAAGTACAAGTTAGTGATGAAACAAAACGTTGACACGACTCCTTCTGACCAATGCGACGGACACGACGAGCAGAAGCACGTGCTCGTTTAAAAGCCAAAAGATTGGCCGAAGTCGGATAACAGCGGAAAATGTTCCAGGCTTTCTGTTTAATTTTCTGGGCAGTCGTACACTCAGAAGTCCACCAAGGTTTGGGATGTAGAGGGAATCGTCCAGATGTTTGTGGAATTGTTGCTTTGGCAGCACAAATAATGGTATGAGTGACCTCGTCAATAAGTTGATCAATGGTAGCTGAAAGATCAATGGCCTCCAGATTACAGCGGCTAGTAAAAGTTATCCAATCAGCAGAGTCAAATTTCCAGCAATGACGACAGGGTGATGAAACAGCTGAACGAGGGAGCTCTTTGAGAATGATTGGGAAATGGTCACTGCCACCAGGGTCGTTGATAACATCCCATGAGAAATGGGGGAAGAGTGACGCAGAACCTATAGCTAAATCAATAGCAGAGAAAGATATTGGCGAGGATGTGAAATGAGTTGCGGCACCTGTGTTAAAGATACAAAGATTACGCCGAACTAAAAGATCTTCAATAACAGCACCTCTAGGATTGGTGGATGAAGAACCCCAGACAGGAGAATGAGCGTTGAAATCTCCAACTAAGAGAAACGGAGTCGGTAATTGATCCAGAAGCTGAGCAATGTCTGTAAGCGAAACAGGGGCTGTGGGGGACAGATATAAGCTACAGATAGTGAAAAGGCGGCTGGTGGAAAGGCGAGCAGCAACAGCTTCCAAAGAAGTTGTAAGTGCATACCCTCCAACATTGGTCATCCTCCTATCCGTAGTGGAAATCATCTCATTAGGGGCCGTCCATTAATTAACCAAAAAAAAAAACGCCGCGGGAAAAGTTGACGTGAGATTTTCGTTGACACCCCCCTCCCCTTTGGTGAGATTTTGCCGGACCCCCCCCTCCCCCTTTTGACTTCACGTAATTAAGGGACGACCTCTTGGTAGTACTCATGCAACAACATGCATTTACACAGAACGTGCGACAGTGCTGCAAAACACACACATATATATAATTATTTAGTCTTTAAGCACATACCCTGTAGCAATACATATTCACATTTCTTAAAGCACTATTTATTGAGTTTATTAATACTTTTTTCTTTGCTCATTTGGTGTGACCACAGCGAAACTTCTTTGCAATATCAGAATCGGGAAACATTTTTGAAAATAATGGACCTGCATGATCCGCAGCCGAAATTGGTATATTATGTTCAATCAAAAAACGGACAAAATAAGTCTTTCCTGGTAGAAGACAAGGGAAAAGCTTTCGATACTCCTCTCGAAATTTTTTATTGTTTTTTTTTTTCTTTCTAGGAGGATCTACATCTATATCCTTATTACAGGGTTTTAAAAACCGATCCATGATATAAGCATACGCAGCTTTCAACAAATTTACGAACTAAATGAGAGTTGGCCGCCCGGTTTTTGTGAGATCTGCGCATGTAGCATCGATTATTCTGGTCAAGCACTTCCGTCTGATCTTCTGACAGGAGTCCGCCATTGCGCTAATCGCGGGTTGCTTATCAAAAGCGAATTGTATTTATAAATCCTGAAATCTAACAGACATAATTTGTAAATGAAAGTCTATAAATAAACAAGTATTTTTATAAATTAGAACTTCTCCGATAATTAAACGTTAGCCTACTATAAGTTAACTATAATTTCTTGGCGAGAACAGACGGGGGCGTCCATTTTGACAGGAAAACTTAATTGATCAGCACTTTTTTTTTTGAGGAAAAAAAAAATTAAGGATGAAAATTTCTGAATCCGTAGCTTTTCCCTATTTTCGCGTAGTTTCATAGTACTTACTTATTTTCCGTACAAACTACGGATACTCCGTAGAAGTTTGAGGGTATGTAAGTGGGACATGAGAGGATGGAGTATCATGTCGAATAAAGAGACAAACGCCTCCGCCGCTTCTATCGGTCCGCTGTTTACTCAGCGTGGAATATCCTGGAAGAGAAACTGTGTCGTTTCCTGTAAGAAAAGTTTCCTGGAGACACATACAGACTGTATGATTTGTAGAAAGGAGGGCTTTAACATCGTTCAGGTTGGAGCGAAGTCCTCAACAATTCCAATACAGTAAGGCCATTAAAAGATAAAAAAGGGTAAAAGCCTAAAAATCAAGGTGGAGGTGCTGGTGGTGCCCTAAAGTTTGGGTGTTTGGAGGAGTCCTCCAGATCGTCTTCATAAAACCGTCTAGGACAGAAATGTCTCCGACTGCCACGAGAAGGTGAACGTGAACTAGTGCGATGAAAAGGTCGGTGTGGAGATACAGATGGTCGTTTCTGAGTGAAGTTGAGACCGGCAGGGATATTAGAAGTACTTGAAGAAACTGGCAAAGATAACATGGTGGATTGTGACGTAGATTGAGTTGATTGCGACGGAACTGATGTGGTAGGAGTAGCAATGGTTTGAAATATGGTTGAAAAGGACTCTTTGGGAGGACAAGTGATGTCTGTTTGACAGGAGATTGAAGCTGTCTGTTTGGATTTTACCGCAAACGAAAAAGTCTTTTGGGCTGGCACAGCAAGAAGCATCCTCCGAGCCTCGGGATAAGAAAGAGAATGTTTAACTCTGATAGTCTGAATCTCCTTCTCCTCCTTCCAACGAGGACAAGATCGAGAGTATGAAGGATGGTCTCCAGAACAATTGACACACTTGAGAGGTGAAGTGCACGGTGTAGACTCGTGGGATGCTCACCACACTTAGAGCAGATGGACTTGCCACGACAAGCTGCAGAGCCATGACCATAACGTTGGCACTTGAAGCAGCGCAAAGGGTTCGGGATGTAAGGACGCACAGGACAGCAGAGATAGCCAGCTGTAACACTCGTGGGCAGTGTGGAGGTGTTAAAAGTAAGAACAACTGTTCGAGTGGGTACTTCCTTATTGTCACGACGAACGTTAATCCGTCGTACAGCAGTCACACCCTGCGAAGCAAAGCCTTCGAGAAGGTCCGCATCACATAGACCGTCCAGATCTGGTTCTCGGATGACGCCGCGACTGGAGTTTAAAGTCTTGTGCTTTGTGACAGATACCGGAGTATCTGCCAAAGTCGTCAAATTAAGAAGTTGGTCCACAGCTTTTGAAGAAGGTAGCTGGATTAACAAATCGCCAGACTGGAGTTTCTTGACTGACTTGATATTTGAAGTTACGCCTGAAAGTGCTTTGGAGATGAGAAAAGGGGACAGTTTCGACAAAGGTGTCTCGGGTTAAGGAATGCATAATTAGAAATGTCGGACTGGTAGTAGAAGAAGAGCGAACATGGACGGTGTGGGAATTGCTTCCCAATACAGGAAAAAAAGAAGAATCCATACACAAAAGATTTAGCTGGGGAAAGTAAACAGTCACCAGGCAGCTATCCCCATATCTGCCTGGAAGGCACTGCCGAAGCAGTTTAAATACTGTGATTTGTCGCCAGGCAATCTTTTTTTTTTCCACAGGGATCGTTCATGACATTAAAATAACCCCGTAGTGCCACACATCCATCGGCACGATGCCTTCCACCTTGGATTCGGGGGCGGGCGTTTAGGACCCATGGAGAGTAGCTCATGGAAAAGAGAACCCTCCATGGGTGGTCCCCTCACCACGTACAGGAACCCGCACCGAGGGGTGCCCCAACGAAACTGCTTCAACAGCGTGGTGGTCTTCTGGGCTGCATGAGGCTGCGCGAAGGAAGATGACGCCCTCGCTGAGAAGTCCTGGCTGTTTCCTCAGGATTGATTCATGCAATCATGTCAAGGTCTCGCAGTATCAGACAGCAGTCACTGTGTGCCCTCTATCTAAAAACTCCATGAGTATGACACCCGCATTGTCCCAAAACACAGTGTCCATCACCTTCCCGGCAGATGGCATCACCTTAAACTTCTTTGTCTTTGTCTTGAGAGGAGGGGTGTTTCCACTCCATTGACAACTGCTTACTGCTACGGGTGTAGTGGCGGATCCATGTTTCATCACACGTGACAATGTGGTGAAGAAAACTGTTTCCTTCCATAGAGAACTGTTGCAAAAGTTGCAGATCTGCCCCCATGTGCTTCTCCTTGTGTTGATTGGACAGATTTTGTGGAACCCATTGGGAACAAACTTTCAGGTACTGTAGAATATCGTGAACAATGTGACGAATGCTTCCGAACAATATTCCCAATTCTACCATCATAGCTGTAACGTGATCCTCCTGTCGTCCTGAATCAGCTCCTCCATGCGAGCCTTGTTCAAATCTGTTGATGCCGTGCTAGGTCGGCCACTGCGATCCTCGTCGGTGAGATTTTCTCTATAGGCCGCAAACTTTCAACACCATTCTGCGACATGCTGACGAGACATTACAGTCTCTCCATAAACCTCTACCAGCTGCTGGTGAATTTCAGCTGCGGTTACATGTTTCGCCCACAGAAATCAAATAACGGAGCGGATTTCTTCGTGAGATTAGTTTTCCAAACAAGTTGCCCTTTGTGTTTACCTACCACTAGTGCTGTAGGTGGCGGGTGGCTGAAACTCTGCACAGTTGCCAACCGCATGTATTAGAATTACCGCACACTACTAATTTCTCTATAATGGACGAAACTCCAGGAATATTGGTCTTGTAACCTTAGTTTCTGATTACCCTTTGTATAAGGTTATCGTTCGATTTTCTTATGTATTTTTTAAAGGCATTTCTTTTATCTTAAACGATTTGGGAATTTGATCATCTCATCTTCTAATTCCATTTTTCCTCTGCCATTTTCTCTTCTTACCAAGGACTGCCAATTCTAACAATAACCTTTAATGTTGTTTCATTCTTCCTCTGCTATTTTACTGGGAGTTGATATATCTGGGGGGTTTTTTTATATTAATTCTTTATTCATAAAAACTATCAAATACTTGGATTTCTAAGGAGGTCTACCTTGGAAAAAGTTTCATTATTTCAATAGTTTTCTTTGTAAGCCAATTATGTGGGAATTATGTTATCTTAGAGTGGATATCAGAAGAAAATGATCTGTTTCTAATTTGCAGCTTCTGAATACTCTGGTATCAAGAATGAAATTAGCTAATTTATTACTGATTATTATATAATCAATTATGGTTTGAGAACAACAGGTATAGTTAAGGCAATCTTTATGTTTAAAAAAAGGTATTTGAAATTCTTAAATATTATGAAGTCCTTAAGTTTTTTCCCATTATTACTGCAGATGGGATAAGATGGGAAACAGTCTTCATTATGATGGTTCAGGGGTTCCAAGACAATCAGATATCTGCCAATTGTTGCTTTTAGCTCTCCGAGAATAATTAAGTAATCCTCTTTATTTATTTTATTTAGGATGTTTTGTAGAGAATTATACAATTCATTATTTTTTTTTTAAGGAGAATAAACAGCAAGTACAGTTAAGTGTTTATGACTGAAGTTTATTCTGAGCTATTCTCTAATTATTATATGTAGAATTTACAATATTGGTTTTGAGAGAGTTATGAAATACTCTTTTCTTTACAGAGACACCAGAATAGATACAGTTAGGGATTAGTTTGGTTCCTTTTTATTTTATTTTTTTGGTTTCTGTAATCGCTACTATTGCTATCTTTTTAATCTGAGAGAATTTGATCTAATTCCTTGGACATTCCATATAGCTATTCTTAAAATACTTTACTTTTTCTATCTCTTATCCTTGGCAATGCTTGGTCGTTTTCCAATGTAGGACTAGCCGAAGTTATTTTCCCTGTGAGACTTGAAAGCACGAAATGTCCTACAGATTGGTTGCTGACCAAAGTGTAGTAAACCAGTGGTAGGATTTCTTCCTTAAAGGAGAGGCATAAGGAGTATTGGCATTTCCTCCAATACCACTAAAGCTTATACTAATAATAAGTACATAAGTTATATTGGTCTACTGTAAACGTCCATCTGGTTTTTAGAAAAAAAAAATTAAATGAGAGTTTCAAAGTCTTTATTTTAATATTAATCTGCCATGTAATTCCCTAAAGACATATGACTGTTTCCCATCTTGTACAATAGCGGCCATTGAAATTGCATCACCTGTAAAATCCTATAGAAGTGTTTTATTTTGTAGATCAAAGTAGCATTGTGCTCCAGAAGTGCAAGAAACTGTACAGATTACATCATCCATGACATCAGAGACAACATGACATTATAAGCAAAATGGAAAGTTTTTGACATTAATATAACATACGTCTGTAATTGTTGCTTTGAATGCTGAAAGTTTATCTTTACGTGAAATAACACAAAGAGTTCGTTGTCCTCAATCAAACATTGCGCATTTGTGTTTCAAAAGGAGACGCAAACATGACATTGCAAGAAAAGCTAGATCAGGAGTGAAACATGCAAATTAACCATGACAGGATAGGATACTAAAGCTTCTCAGCCTGCGAGAGTATACACCTAGCTCGTCTGAACCGAAGATACAGTGGGAAAAGCAGACAGGTATAAAAGTGAGTTCACAAACTGTGACATAAGCTGTGCAACATGGGTCTCAAAACCTACCGTCAATTTAAGAAGTCATTACTGATGAATTACTGCCCAAACTGCAGCTTATTTGGACTAAAGAGCATGCATACTGGACCATGTACATGTGGGATTCTGTTATGCATTCAATGGAATCAAAATTTAATTGCACGAATCTGACTGGAATTGTGATTGCTTGATGCAGACAGTCAAGTTTCCAATGAGTTAAATGTTGTGGGGATACATTCTAATAAAGTGGTCGGCAGACCATACTTTTTAAATGGGTCTGTAAATGCAGAGTGCTACAAAAATATCTTATCTACCCAGCTATAATTGCAACAATTCAGGAACAATTTGATAACACTGATTCTTCTAGGATGCCTCTGTGCCATATTACTGCACCAGGAAAGTGAGTAAATGTTCATTTGTCATAGCTATACACTTAACCAAAAGGCCAAAAATTTCTGACAATAGGCTAAGGTCGTATGCCTAAATTGGCCAGGTAATAATATTGACCTAACCCCAATTGAGAACTTCTGGTACATAATGGTCAAGAAAGTTGCAGAGAGAAAGCCTAATAATCAACAACTGTAGAAGTGCATTACAAGATCTTTTGGTATCATGAACTTGGTACAGATTATTTGAAAACTGTCATTAAGGCTTGAGGTGGCTCTACAAAGTATTAGGATCCCATACGCGTTATGTTTCGAAAACTTTTTTTTTCGCTTCCAGAACTGTGAAAAGATTATTTTTGTGACATTGCTCCATAACAGTATTGCTGAGCTTGTGGTGTGAAATTATAGTTATTTAAGCTCAATGTAGCATATATGTGTAAAGGCTCGAGTTTGTTACATCTTTTCCCGTTTCCTATCCCTTTAATTTTTCCATCATTTTATATATGATAATTTTTTAGATAATATTTTCTTACTTTTATTTCTCCAAACTTCATCTTAACGCCTCTTTGTATCTCAAAAGCAGTTGTTTCACAGATGTTTACTCATCTGACAACCATCTTAGCACCGCTGTCTTTTCTTCTCTAGCTTGCTTTATTACATTTCTTTGTCCCTTTCAACCTCCCAGCCTGTAAAACAGATGTTTCCCCCCAACATCTTGTCGCCTCCTGTATGATGTCACAAGAAGGGATATAAGTTGGTGAAGGAGAAAAAACAAGAACAGTGGGCAGAGTGAGCTGGCGTACGAGAAGGGCAGACAGCAATTCAACTTAGCTACCCTTCGAAATCGCTCACTACTGAAAAACTCACTGCCGCAAAAGTACAGCTAGACCCAGCTACAGTTCCGGAGCCTGGAGATTTATTGCATCTAAGAATGTTCTTTAAATCTTCAGGTATGCATAGTGAGAGCACATCGCAGCAGACTGAAGCCTACAAATTCCAGAGATAGCAAATCCGAAGGACTCTGATTGCATCTGAAGAATGTTCTTTCCAATCCATGGATTTGCATCACTGGAAGAAGCCTTCGCGAAATGAAATCGACGATCTCACCTATGTTACCTGCGGCCGGCTGAAATTGCTCTTCGGATATTCAAGAGTAAGCTGAACTCTGACTTCCTTTACCGCTCTAGAGAAGCGTATGAACATGAGCAATATCAGCAGACTCTGAACTATTCAAGTGACTCAGGAGTCCTCGATTAATATATTTATTATTAGTGTCAGTGTTTTATATATATTTAAGTGCATCATCAACTTCCTTTCAAAACCCCGGGGGTAATGTATATATCCATGTATTCATGTACCTTCATTTATAATCATTCTCCTTATGCTAATCAATCTGTTAATACATATATAGCTTTCTTCATTAAATCTGTTATATCATTTTCTAAACCAGTTATCCTGCTTTGCTATTTTATATTCCTCGACACTGATTCTTAGTTTAATAGCTCTGAATTTAGGAACCGTTGAGGGAGAGCTTCGTACCAGGTAGTGGGTGTCCAAGGGACGGTCTCGTCTGCCATCCGCCAAGGTCACTCCCCGATCAAACCAGACTGCAGGCCGTCATTGACCTTAAGGCTCTGTTTACAAGCAAATAAGCCCCTCCTTAGTCGCTTCACAGGGAAGCTTCGACCCCTTTTCCTATTTAATCCTTCTCATATTTGTAAAGCCTCCTTGAGGTATTCGGGCCCAGCTACCTCACCTTTCACTGCGCAAAACACCTTCACCCCTATGTCACATGTAGGCCTTCAAACCACGGCTAGGCGTTACATATGTAATAAAATGCTTTTTTTTTTTTTTTGGTTTATTCTCTGTACTATATACAATATTTCAAATGGAAATCTTGGCCTAAATGTACTACACTACTAACCATAAAAAGGGCAACACCAGAAAAGATGCATCCGATCAACCAGAAATTTGCATGATCATGGGACAGATGTGAATAATTAGCAGCACAGCACATGTGCAAAAAAAGTCAGCCAGTAACGCCCCCAGGAAGCAATATAAGAGAGAAAAGAGAATTGTTTGGAATTGCATTTACTCGCCGTTCTTGTGTACAGAAGGCTTCAGTATGCCTCGTAGAAGAATATGGCAGCCATACTAACAGGTTTCCAACTTTAATCATGGGAAGAATTGTGCCATATCGAGACTGCAGATTATCCTTCCAAGAAACTGGTGCTGGTGTTGAACGAAATGCAGCCAAAGTGATACGAATTTGGAATCAGTGAGTCGAGGAGGGACGAACTCACAGAGGTGAAGGATCCCGATGACCCTGTCACACCACCAAGTGAGATGACAGACATCTTGTGTGCAAGGTTATTACAGATCATACAGCCATATCACAAACATGTGTTGCACAGCAAACAGTCTCTGCACTTATGGTTCAACATTGTCTGCTGCATTAGGTGTACCATTGCTTCTGATGGTACACTATAGGCATCTGTGTCTGCAATGGTTCTAGATTGTTATGCATGGATGGACGAATGGCATGACATTGTTTTTTCTGATGAATCCCTCTTGTCTGCAGCACCATAATGGTCACATCCATGTCTGGCAACACCGTGGTGAAAGACTGAGTGAGTTCTGCATTATGCATCACCACACCGACCCAGCACCTGGCATTATGGTATAAGTACCTTTGGATTCCAGTTCCATTCATGCCTAGCAGGCATTTCTGGTACACTGAATAGCCACTGTTGTATTTCGGAGGTGTTGGAGCCTGTTGTTCCTTATCTTCAGGGCCTGCCTAGGGACCATTTATTAGCAAGACAATGGGCTTCTACACGTGGCAAGAAACATCCAACAATTTCTGAATGGCCACCATTTTCAACTTCTTCCGTGGCCTGCACTGTCACTGGATCTGTCGCCTACTGAACACATCTGGTCCATGATTGGCACACCACCTGCAGCTACAGCATATAAACTTTGCACCATGTCAAAACTGCATGGATTGACATACCCCAAATGCACATCTAATGTCTCTTCCTCTCTATGCAGAGCCATGTAGCAGAAGCTGTTACCACCCATGATAGTAGTTACACTAGGTACCGATTTCTTAAAGTTTCGCAAGTCGCAGTGAGGTATAATTATAATCATTTCGCTCTTGTACAATAAGTTATCTGTAAAATAAATATAGCTTTGATAGCTTTCATAGTGCTGTACTTTTAATGGCCAACAGTGTACTTTCTATATCTGCCTTTTGGCTCCTATGCGATGCAATTTCTATGGCCTCTACTATAGATATTTGACGATCCTCTATATAAATCCATTCATTCTTAAAACTTAAGAAATTCTTTTATCGGCTCAGTAACACCACATCATTTAAATGTCTTGTCACTTAAGAAATGAGATAAGGGCAGATGGTCTGTCTTAAGAATAAGAAAGATGACTGATGACCTTCCAACCTCATTCATTTATTTTTTGATGAACATTGGCATTGTTGTGTTTCTAGATGACAATTTGCTTTGGTTAGTTAAAGCATTTTTCTTTGATTGCTGTATTCAAATGACCTGCTGTAATTAACAGCTTGTAATGTAAGTTTCTTCTTCTTCTTATCTCACCCAATTTTCATTTTCTCTCATGTCAACGTAGCTTGTTTAGGTTGGAATTATTCTATTCAATCTATTTTTCATTCTATTATATTCTATTCAATCTATTTTTCATTCATTCAACAAATCCTGTATTAATATTGTTCCAGGAGCATATATATATCTAACAAATTTCTATAAGAGTAGGCGACACTAAGGTTCATTCTATACAGGTTAGGAAGCGCTGTGCTACGAGTTTGACAAGGACAATAGGGAGAAAGCCACATGGCGCAAAATGCATTGCGACTCTCACTGCTCCCAAAGCACAATGTTATCCTACGCAAAAACATAGAAGTTATGTAAAAACATTTAAAGTCATCTCATCAATTTATTTTATATCCTTATGTAACTTTATTTTGAATTTTTCCTTTTGTAATTTTAATTATGGAAAAAATTACAATTGGGACATGAAATTATTTATTGCCCCTAAAATCTGAAATTTCTTGAATTTGGGGAAAAGCTAAAAAGATTTCAATAAGAAGAAAGAAAAAAAAAAGGAAAGCTAAATAAATTAGGTTCAGTTAACACCTTATTAACTCTTTACACTCGTCACCTCCCTCCATGGAATGGCATAGACCAAATTTATTTAACTTTCTTTTTTTTTTTCTTTACTTATATTTCTTTAAAATTTAAATAATTACAATAAGTTATCAACTTGAACATTCAATGATTTTAACAATTTTTTCATTACATTATTAATTGGAGAAACAAAAGAAATTACACAAATATTAATTATATTACACAAATATTATTTCTGTTTTTTTTTTTTTTTAATAACTTTTAACTAATACAGATCTAACAACAATTTGATTTAGTGAGAAAATTTTAGTGATGATTTTCTTTAAATATAGGTATTAGTTAAAGTTGCGATCAGGCCCAGAGGACCGCGCAATGCTGCTGGAGGGTAGGCTCCAGAGATCAGAACCTACGGGACAAAGTTGAGGAAGGGGGGTCGGCCCGTCGCTCGCCCGCCTTTAACTCCCGGGAAAGAAACCCGGTACCCATTCTATGGAGGGCTGGGTAGACCCTAGGGCCCGTTTGGAGGAGAAAGAAGCGTGGAAAAATTCCCGTCCTCCACCAAGGCCGGGAATCAAACCCGCCACCTCCAACCTGCAGCCAAGCGCCCTTACCCACTCGGCTACCGGACCCACTAAATATAGGTATTGACATTTAGATTTCGTTTTTTTCAATAAAGAAGAATTATTTCAAAGTCTGGCCTTCGGTGTTGTTCATAGGCGTTTGGGAATTGATAGTTTTTTTTTTTATTATTATCTTTGTATGTTTCAAACCTTGGGTTTCCCCAGCAAAAACAATATGTCGGGTCAAGGACCAAAGCACATATTGCCAAGTGTAAAGACATGTGCAAGAATGATTAGGGATGTGTGGTTGTGTCCATACATTTCCTAACTATGCGTGTTGTGTTCAGTACCACAGCCTTCTGCAGTTGTGCATAAGTATTTTTGTGAAGCCCTAGTGTGCTGAGACTGTGGTGCAATGTGTGAGGCACCAGACCAGTGGCGACAAAATGATGGGTACAACACGTACTCGATCCTGCCTCCACTGCTTCTGGAGCTCGTGTGCTAGATCAGTGTATTGACTGATCTTGTCTGTGTGAGTTTTCTGCATGTTCATGCTGATAGGTACTGCAATATAAATGAGATAGGTCCGTTTGTTGACCTTATCAACAAGTGTGATGTCAGGTCTGTTGTGATGTATGGTTTTGTCTGTGTGAAGGGGCGATCCCAGTACAGCTTATGTGCGGATGACTCTAATATGCTTTGTGGTATGTACTTGTAGTACGGGACTGTGTTCTTAATAAGTGAATGTTTGTGTGCTAGTTGTTGATGAACGATCAACACTACCTGATTGTGTCGGTGGAGGTAGTCTTTTTTTGAGAAAAGGGGACAGCCTGATATTACGTGGTCGATCATCTCATGCGAAGTGTGACATTTCCTGCATTTGTCGTCATGTGTGTTTGCATCGTGTAGAATGTGTTTCTTGTAGTTGCGTGTGGAGACGACTTGGTCCTGTATTGCAATCATGAACCCTTCAGGCTCCCCAAACAGCTCACCATTCGTCAGTCATCTGTTCGACGCTTCCATGTCGACATGAGGCTGGCTGAGTTCGTGGTGATGTCTGCCATGGAGTTCCTTATGAGCCCATGATTCACGCAGCTGCTGAGCGTGAATGTCAGGGGTGGTAAGTGTTTGGGAAGAGTTTTCGAGGTTCAGGGGTGTGAGGTGTGTGTCAGCCTTGACAATGGCTGAGCGAACTGAGGAGTGTTCTGTTCTTTGGTGGAAGTGTTCCTTAAGTGTGTGTACATGTTTTTCGTGTAGGGTGATGAGGTTGACGAGTCCTCGGCCTTCCTCCTTGCGGGGAAGAGTCATCCTTTCCGTAGTGGACTTGAGGTGGTGCATGTTGTGTTTCGTGAATGTAGTGCGTGTTGTACGTTGTAGTGCTTCGAGTTCGGTGTTTGTCCATGGAATTATGTCGAACGAATATGTTAATGTGGGGACGGCAAAAGTGTTGATGGCTCTAAAATTACGTTGTATTATACTCATTTTTTTTATTAGAGAAACATCTAATTTATTAATGAAAACAATAAGCAATTTTTAGTATACTTTTTCAATTTTTCCCTTTGTGTGAAATAGGGAGGCTGTGAGTTACAAATCCAAGATAATAAATTCATACTGATACACATTAAAAACTAAATAAATAAAATGTAAAGAAGAAAAAAAAAAGTTTTATAATATCAATGTTGAAAACATTAAATTCCTATTATGTTTACTTGAAGAATAGTGACACTGTAAAATACTTCCTTAAAACAAGACTTATTTTATGTTGATAAGAGTTTTATACATTTAAATTTATCAGTTATACAGGGTGTTTCAAAAATACACGGCATAATTTCAGGTATGTATTTCCCACATGTAGACAATCAAAATAGTTCATTACAACATATGTCCGGAAATGCTTCATTTCCGAGTTATGGCCTTCACAACATTGAAAATCACCGGAACGTTTTTCGTTCCGCCGGTCGTTGCCATTACAGAAGATGTTCAAAATGACCACCTCCTGCTTGAATACAGACCTCACATCGATGTCTCATTGAACGTTTTTCTTTCCGCAGGTCGTTGCCGTCAAAGGACACATTAAGAGGGCACTCTGACAGATCATTCCGAGGCGAAGGTTAAATTCAGTGGTGTGTTTGGCGTTCGACTGTGTGTCATGTACACAAATCAGGAGCTGGCAGAGATGCACTTCATGTACGGTAAGGCAGACGGCAATGCTGCGCTGGCTCGTCGTTTGTACCAGGAGAGGTACCCACAGCGACAATGTCCAGATCGGAAGACATTTGTAAGTCTCCATCACCGTCTGTGCGAGTATGGAAAATTTCACTCTCCTGGATTGGGAAGGGGACGACCAAGGTCTACAACTCCAGAAGAACAGGAGGAGATTCTGGAGACTGTGAACAGAACTCCTTCTGTCAGCACACGAAGGTTAGCGTTGCAAGTGAATGTTCCCCATACGACTGTCTGGAGACTGCTGAAAGAGCATCAATTGTATCCTTATCATTTGCAACGTGTACAGGCGCTGTCACCAGCAGATTACCCTGCACGAGTTAGGTTCTGTCAGTGGTTCTTGCAGCAGTGTGCTGCAAATCCGAACTTTCCTGCCTTAGTATTATTTACAGATGAAGCACAGTTCACACGAGATGGCATAACAAATTTCCACAATCAGCATGTATGGGCGTATGAAAACCCAAATGCAACTGTTGTATCTCATCACCAGGTGCGGTTCTCCCTCAACATGTGGGCCGGTATCATTGGTGATCGATTAGTTGGACCCCATGTACTTGTAAACAGACTTACGGGGCAGGCGTACACAAACTTCCTGGAAAACACCATACCTCATGTTTATGACGACACTCCACTGATCGATCGTCAGCACGCTCACTTCTTGCATGACGGCGCTCCTGCACACTTCAGTCGTACGGCTCGCCGGTACTTGGATCGAACGTTTCCTGATCGATGGATAGGTAGAGGTGGCCCAATTGCTTGGCCTCCACGCTCACCTGATCTGAACCCTCTCGATTTCTACTTGTGGGGCCATTTAAAATCATTGGTTTATTCGTCTCCGGTGCCTGATTTGGAATCCCTTCGGAATCGAATTGTGGCACGTTCTGAGGACATACGCAACATTCCTGGAGTGTGGGATCGTGTTCGCAGGTCATTGAGACATCGATGTGAGGTCTGTATTCAAGCAGGAGGTGGTCATTTTGAACATCTTCTGTAATGGCAACGACCGGCGGAACGAAAAACGTTCCGGTGATTTTCAATGTTGTGAAGGCCATAACTCGGAAATGAAGCATTTCCGGACATATGTTGTAATGAACTATTTTGATTGTCTACATGTGGGAAATACATACCTGAAATTATGCCGTGTATTTTTGAAACACCCTGTATAGTTATTTACTTTGGGTTGCAGTAGATAGCGAAGGAAGGGCCAGCTTTAAACAGCCAATGCCAGAGTATGGAGAAATGTAAGCTACAGCATGGCTACAGGAAAGACAGTTTATGTATATGCGCTTCGCTTAGTTCTTAGCTGTACAGCTGCATGCTTGGTTTACGCCAACTCTGGCTGGTGTATGTAGACTGTTAACATGAGAGGACTGAGAGCTCATCGAACTGGAGTCATATTATTCTCTGTCTCGTATACATACAATATTTATATACAAACAATACAATATTTATATTCAAACAAATTCATTATATGGAATATTCATTTAATTTGTTATATTGTTTATATTTCATTTAATTAATTTTAAAGCTTGGGAATGCCGGGTGTACAGGTGTTCATTGATGCTATGCCACTGCTAACTAATTACTTCATAAATCTCCATTTTTTTATTTATAAGTGTAAACATTCCTTTATACTAATCACAATTTTCCTGCATATTTTTTTGCAGGATAATACCTATTCTTTCAGCATTCTCAGAACAAAGATTAAACCTCTTAAAAAACACAAAGGGAATTAGCAATGAAGGAGAAAACTCAAAGACAATTGGCAAATTTATAAAGGTCTCTTAACTGACTTCATGGTTGAGTAATTTAAATCCAAAATCGAACTTTGCTAGTTTCTCTAAACCTAACCTGTATAAAATAACCACTTTCATAATAAGCTGCCATCTTTGTAATTAGATATACCAAAAACAAAAACTACAAGTGAAAAGGATAACTTACTGTGCTTCTTCTTTGGAGGTAAAGGTGGAGGTCTGTTTTCATCTCCAGATGACATGTATTCAAATACATGATGCTGTGGGATCGGACTAGCAGATTCTGAATGCTCCTCTTCTGAATTTGGAAAAATCAGATCTGGCACATTGTCATACTGTGAGGGAGTTCTGTTTCTAGTAGTACGCCTTTTTGGTGGAATAGCTGGAGGTGATGTAAATGATGCATCAGACAATCCCTGGCTTATAGTAGATTCCGTTGATTCAGATGAACTGTGAATCACTTTTGTAGTTACCGTAGTCATTTTATTTGGTGTACTGGTTGCATGACTGGTAATACTGTTCACTGTACTAGAGCTTTGAATACTCACTGTACTGCTTGAAGTACCACTGTATATTCCAGAGGATGAGAAGCTCTGAGTTTTCTCACAACACAAAGCATTCAACTTCCTATGTAACTGAAGAAGTTCATCACCACGACTTCTCACTTCACTCTTATGAGATGTTGATGAAGACATGTATTCAAAATAATTTTCTGATGAAGCGTTTATTTTATTTACAGTATTGCTGCTTCCTTGTTGAAAGCTGATATTACTAACTCCTGCATTTAAGTCATCAGATGAGCGATTAAGAACTGAATCCAGGCTACTTGCTGAGAAACTGAGAGGTGATTCACTGTCAGGAGATATACTTCCAGGGCTAGTCCAATCACAGCTGTTTTTCCTAAACCCTGTTTGACTAGACCAGTCTGGTGTTAGATCAGTGAGTGGTGAGGTTTCATTCCAACTAATAACAGAAGGGGACGAAACATTAGGATCAATAATCAAAGGTATTCTCCGTTTAGGAGGAAGAGGAGGGATTATATCGGAAACACATCCAGTTGAAGGATACCTAGAATAGGATTCCCAATGGCTAGGTAAAGGAGGTTTAGGGGGAGGAATTTCATCCTCTGTATTTACAGTTCCATTGATCCCGTCACCACTGCTCGACCCAAGGTCCAGTTGACTATCATCAATGGCAACAAAGGATGTCTGCTCTAAAATTTCTCGCTCTCTCGGAGTCAATGGAATATCAGGTAAGGAAGTTCTCTTTGGGCTATCAATTAAAAACATAAAATGAGCAGATTAATAAGAATAATATTTAATATTACTTAAGTCAGAACTAAGTAAACAAAATATTTACCAATTCTCAAAACAAGATTATAATAGATATTTTATTTTCATAATTCACACTTTTATATCTCATGAAGGAATACAGTCAACATAATGGTATCGTTTTATTTTGGTTGTAAATATAAAAAGATGAGGAGAGCATTAAAAATTATTATTGAGTAAGACTCTCAAGTATTTGTAGCAAAATGGTAATGGCTGCTTATCTATTTATATATTAGAAATATGTATTTACAGTCAATTTATTACTCATAATCCACCATATGTAGATATTCTGTAGTTTAGGACTCTTTAACTAACATGTTGTTAGAGGCTGTATTTGATTTCCACTTGGCAAAAATCTTCACTAGGGGATTTAAATAACCAAGATAATCTACCCTCACCAATTGAAATGAATACTAACAACTCATCTAAGCAATTCAAATCAACCAATGATCTAAATGTGATTCTTTTGTTGATGTGAGAATAATATCAACAAAAACAACAAAGCCATAGGCAATCCTATCTCTGATCTACAAGAAACAGTGCAACAGCAGCAGGAATTGATGAAAAACATAACAGTCAGGAATCTAGTTAAAGCAAAGTTAAAAAAAAATTACAGTAGAAAAATAAGGAAATTAGGATTTGACGAATGGAATGACTGGAATGTAAACCTACAAAGACACAAAATGAATTGGACAAACAACCTAAAGAAATATCAAAGGATGAACATTTTGGACAAACTCATCAACTGGGGATCAATTTCTCTAAGGAAAGACCTGATACTGAGGTAAACACATGCATCAACAAGAAAAAGTCCAGATGCCTAATTATCTTAAAAAACACAAAAGTCCTTTTGTAGGAAAACCTCAAAGTCATAGAATTAGGGACAATCTCATCTCAAACTTCTACATACAAACATAAGTCTAAACAAATGATGGAAAAGTCACAATCACTCTCTAAGCTGCTTCACAACAGTAATAACACTAATGAACTCTCATTATCAATTCATAATTTACAACTCCAAATTTTACACATTTTCCTAAATATAACTTTCCTTTGGAGACTTCATAGAATCAATCCTGTCCTATTTAAAGAATATACAAAATTAAGAACATTTAAAACAATATTTAAAACAAAATTTAATTATAATAGTAAATTACTCCATCCTATTAACAGTTATTATCAGTTGTACAAGTGATATTTAATTCAAGTTAAATCTTTATTTCTTTAATAGTGAAATATTGATGTCTGGTGTATTATGTTATTGTAGAAGTTTTATAGTATTAATTAAATCTTTATTATTTCCTTCATATGTTAATCACCATTATTTTATATCATGAAACTTATATTTGTAAGTGTTTGTCTATCATAACTAGCAGCAAACCTGTCGGCTGAAAGGCATAAAAAAAATCTGAAAAATCATTTTATTATCAACTATCAAGTATAAAGTAAATGTAATCTAAATACTGTGTTAACTTGTGAACGAAGCTTCTACGGCAAAAATGGTTTTGAGTTTCGAAATCAACGTAAACAACTGAGTAAGTATGCCAAATTTCATTAAAATGGATGCAGTGATAACAAAATTATTTGGTTTTGATAGTATCTTTTGTTAGAATTTCAGTTGTCGAGGTCAGTTCCCAAGAATAAATTTTCATGGAAACAACATGGAATGACACAATGAACTAATATTTTCATCCAATTTCAGTACTTTTGATTCAATGGTAGCATTGAGAACCGTTGGATCTATCTTAATAGCTTAATTATATCGAGTTACAGACAGACAGACGAACTTAGCCAATATATATGTGTGTGTTTGTGATTCGATTGATGATTTGATTTCTATTTTTTTTTTAATGTTTATCAGACCTATTTAAGGTGTACTTCTTACCTGTACACCTGTAATATAGGTTCTGAGAGTTTAATCTAAAGGATCATTTTCCACCCAAAAAGAAAAACGAAATACAAACCATATCTAAAGTTTAATTTATCTAAAGAATAATTATTATTTTTGACTCATAACGCCAAAAGGCATTTAAAACTCACCTTTGTATAATCTAAATACTGCGCTAACTTGTGAACGAAGCTTCTACGGCAAAAATGGTTTTGAGTTTCGAAATCAGCGAAAAAAACTGAGTAAGTATGCCAAATTTCATTAAAATTGGTGCAGGGGTAACAAAGTTATTTGGTTTTCAACGTATGTTTTGTTAGAATTTCAGTTAAAATTTCATGGAACCAACATGGAATGACAAAATGAACTAATATTTCATCCAATTTGAGTACCCTTGATTCAATGGTACCATTGAGAACCTTGGATCTATCTTAATAGCTTAATTATATCGAGTTACAGACAGACAGACGGATAGACAGACAGACGAACTTGGCCAATTATATAAGTTGACATCTCAATATCTTTATTTCTTTTGTGTGCTTGCGAAGTTACTTAATGCAAAACATGGATTGACACAAATATCTTTTCTTCTTTTTGTTCCATTTTTTTATTATTATTATTATTAAAAAAGGAAGTAAAATAATTGAAACTAAATGTTTGTTGAAAAATGTCATTATTACATTAAAAAAGCTAAAGTTCAATCTATACACAATTCTTATCCACCCTCGCCATAATTTTTTTATCATTTTCTCCCAACTCCCTAAATTTAACACTAATCTTATTACATTACTAACTTTTCCATCCTTAAACTCTACTAAACCATTTGTAGTTGGTTTACTTCATAGACTTCATCTATCAATTCTTAATTATCCAAAATAAAAATAAAAAACAAACTATACTTCCAATTGCATAATTTGAAAAACAAATCAATTATTATACAAATACATACAATGCTTACTTAACAAATTAAATGCTTACTTAATACAAAAGAAACACTTGCCTCACAAGAAATTAGTGATTTTAAAATGATTTACATGGACATCAAAAGAATTAACAGTCCTGTTTCAAAATATAAGTATTTCATTTAATATAATCATTTTGAAGGAAAAGTTTTCACGTGTGCTCAGTAATTCATAGTACAGAAATACATTTCAAGCCGAAACACAAAAGTAAGCTAAAAAATATAAACATAATTATAATTAGCCAAACATGTATGTATGGTTTTAATTTGTTTCTATAATTATGTTTCTATTTTTTAACTTATTTCTTTACTATATAATCATTTTAAAAGAAGCTCATCCTAATAACGCAGGTTATAAAACTAAATATTCCAAATGCAGATTAATAAAAATGATGGCATAGATTTATTTATGTACAACTTAGAAAATTGTTATATTGCAATAATATACAATTTCAACATCAATGAATGTACTGATGTATATATCAAAACAAACACTGCAAAAGTAACCAATCCAATTGAAGTATCTATCATTCTTATGAGCCATGACAGGATCAGATCTTCAATACAAACCTATCATAGCAGAAACAATTACAAGATATCACTAAAAACTTTAAAGATGTATGGCGAAAAAAAAAAAAAATCAACGAAATCACAGACAAATACCTAAACACCAATCCAATTGATTTCATCAAATGTCAAATGTACAGAAAAAAAAGCTCCTAAATAATTACATCATCAAAATAGGAACTAAACTAACAAGGAAAAACAAAATCAAACTTCTCTACAAAACATCCAATCAGATCAAGAATTTTCTTTTCCTTCTTCCCTGCTCTCATCAATTCTGACACATTTAAGTTTTATAGAAATCAGCTAAAATTAAACAAAACAAAACTGTAATTTGGAACACAGAAATACATCATCAATTTCAGGTTATCAATTTTATAAAAAAAAATGGATAATTAACACTGATATAGAAAACAATGAATCTATTTTCAACTCGTCTTTCCTCCTGTCCCGTCCTTTTTCTTATTAATTATTGTTAATCCTCAGCTCTCCTTTGAGTAACGTTTATTTATATAAATTTATTTGTTCATTGTAATTAAAGGAACGGTTATTTAAAATATCTATGATATTTAATGCAGTTTGAAAACTAGATTCGTACAACAGCATTTTTGTGCCGTTATTCAGAAATATTCAATTCTAGGGAAATAAATTATTATTATTTACAACTTTAAGACACTTTTTGTTTAATGAAATAGAATTTACCCTTTAATGAATGTTTTAGGGTCTCATTCAGTTTCCTTTCCTTCTTCAGATTATAAAAGTGTTTCTTCTTTTTAAGCTGCTTTAACAATCTTTGAGAGATTAGAAAAAAAAATTCTGAATAATAGATTTAAACCCACTAATAGGAAAGGGATGAGTTTTTTGGTCTTTTTTTGTCAGTTCATTGCTGTAGGGATGGCCTTGTCTTCATCTGTTTGGTTTCTATTTCCTGAAGTTTCTTTTGTTGTTTTTAATGCTTTCAGGGTGGGATGTTAATAAGGTTGTTTCTGATTCACTGTATTTATTTGGATATTCTTTTAATCAGGGGAATACCGATAGGAAGAACCAAGTAGGTCCTGTCTCATTTAATATTTGGAGGTAACTTCAAAATAAATTCCTATACACAACTCGGCTTTTAACTGATACATTCCTATTACAACTGCCAATACTAATACAGCTTTTGGTTTTTCTTATAATTTTGCTCTATGGCTAGAAATTTTGATTTTGTGAGACTGATCAGGTAACCCTTATTCCAACAATGCAAAATAGTGGTTCTTTGAGATGCAATAATCAAATGGTTTCATAGTTAAAAACAAAAAAGTTAAAGTTCTTCTCCCTAAAAGATAGACAAAATAGAGAGATGGAAAAGGAGTTATGAAAATACAATATTGGTAGGTTTAAATCCAATAGTTTAGAAAACTTTTTCAAAATTTGCTAACCAATTTATAAGAAGAATCTTATAATCTGAAGAAGAAACCTCAATGCTCAGGGATCCCAAAACATTCCTTAAAGATGGATTCTATTTTATTTAGGCAAAAGACTATAAAAGCTATAAATTAAGTAATTACCGTAAATATGCTCCAATAAACGCCGAGGCTCTTATTGTCGCCGGTCTCTAATAAGCGCCGAGCTGCTTATTAGAGGAGACATGGCCAAATAGTAGCCGGTCGCTAATAGTAGCCGGGTCTTTGATATTTGCCTATCGGTGCTAGTGTAAGCATCCGTATTTTTATAGTCGTGCGTAATACCTTACGGTACATTGCCTTACAAAATGCTGCCGAAACGGTCATTTGACATTGCCTTTAAGATTCGCAAGGTGGAATACGCGAAAGAAACTTCCGGTGAGGTGGCCACCCGTCATTGCAGATTCGGACGACGAATAGCAGCGAAAGGTACAGAAAGACATTGCCATTTATCTTTAACAGTCTTATGTAGCATGTGAAATTCAAATAAAGTAGCTTTTTGTAATATTAGCTGGTATTTATGTGTAAAAATATTGCGTTCTGAAGGTTTTTGTTAATAATGGCCAGCCTCTAATAACAGCCGGTCTCTATTAAGCGCCGGGAGCCGAGGCTAGTTTTGCAAATAAACGCCGTGGGCCTCTATTGGAGCATATACGGTAATTATTAAAAGCTATTTAATTGAAAGAAGAGGGGCCATCATGTAATCTAACACTGGGGAGATCTCATCTAATATCACCTAACCCTAATATTCAGGCCTTAAAGACTATCTTCTACTTCAAAATTTTTTTGTACCTTTCAGTAGCAACAGCACAAATTCCATTATGAGCAGAATTGTGAATTGTGGATAATTTTACTTCTTTACTGTGAAGTTTCCCAACTGCTAATTGTACAAGGGTCTGGAAAAAAAAAAAAAAGAGAAATGAGTAAATGCACTTTTAACAAAACAAGGATTTTATTAAGACAAATTTCTTTCGAGAAAAAAAATCACAACTGAACAGTAAATTTGCCTTCGCACAATAAGCCAACATCAACAGGAATCCTGAATAGCTGTTCCATCCTTATTAGGAATCATCAGCAGAATTTACCCTTGATGTTGGCTCAGACTGCGCGAAAGCTAAGGGAAGACCATTCACGATCCCGGGAATGGCTGCCGAGATAAAAAACAATCAAAATTAAAAAATAATCCTTTGAAATCCTTTCACTGAAAGACACTAAGGAATTTAATTATAAATAAGAAACATCATAAGTTCAATGAAAAGCAAGATTTAACGTCCATAATAATTCATAACTAGAGAAAAAAATCACAACAAATTTCTTTAAAACTAAAAAAAAAAATTGCTTAACTATTTTTATTTTATTTTTATTTTAATCAAAATAGGAAAACATAAAACAAAGCCTGAATCAACACAAAATCAAAGAATCATAAAACTAGCATTGTAAATTAAAAAAAAAAAGAAATCAATAACTCTACAGAAACTTTAGTAGAAAACCATTTCATTTTAAGCAAACCAGAGCTGATGAAACAATCATTGAAGTTAAGATTATTAGATTTGTGATAAATTTTAGAAAAAATAAAGAAATACAAAAAAGTAGATAGCAGGAAAAAAAAAATATCAAGTTAGTTATGATTTAAAAATTGGAATGGAAAAAGTTTTGTTGTTTTTGAACTTCCCATCTTGTGTTGTTACACCTACAAATGGCTTAATTCATTTTAAATTTAAAAATAACAATTTATATTCTGGTTTGTAAACTTAAGTTGGTAAATAATCTATTTGCATTTGGTTATTATCTATTTGATCACCAAGGTTATAAAAATTGTGATTTAAAGACATTATGAGTTTGTTATTGACATCTGCATTTCGTAAAGACATTTTTGTTCTAAAAACTGGTTACTTAATTATTAACACTTGTTAATAAAAAAAAAAGTAAATCCACTAATCTATTTACTTCATCTTTCAAGCCATTACATAGACAACCGTGCATTTATTGATTTCATATTTAATCCTTTGAAAGATGAGGAATAATAAAAAAAACACTGTTGAGAAGATTTTAATTTGAGTTGCTATTTTGTGAGCGATGCAAGTAAATGTTTGTATCTCAATAGATATAAGTTTCAGACAATAGAAACTTCACTAACTGTTGAGGTTGTTTTAACAGAATTTAATTGGAAAGGAGGTAAAGCAGAGTGTCATGAGATACTTCCAGTTCAAAGTTTGCATCCGAGGACTTTAATACTTTTTTTTTTTCTTTCAATGAATTAAGAATAGGATTATTGACCATTGAGAAGATACAGAAACCTCCTAAAAATTCATTTTTATTTATTACTATTAAATGTAGACAACTAATTTGGATACGAGCATTCAAGCAGCCATAAGGAATTAAATTGAACAACATATTTAAATAAAAGCCCAAACAGTTATCAATAAACAAAACTGACAGATGAAATAGTTTCTCTGATTTTTAGGGTGACTTTTCTTTTTTCCTTAATTTCCTAGTAGTTGAAATGTATACCTCTGTAGACCTCCATGTTATTTGTTCTGGCTGATGACTACCAAGCTGTCTTAAGATCTTATTTGCAAATTACACATTTAATAATACAAAAAATATGTTTTTATTTATGTTGAAAATATTAATATTTGATATTGCTTTCATATTAATATTTGATATTAAATTTTATGTTTACATCTAAATTAAAAAGTTCATATATTTTAAGTGTTATTTCATTGTTTTTGAAAATGTTTTAATGCAACTAAAGGAACTATTTGTTGTTCCTGAATTCCAGAATATTTACATACATTTCTTTCATAATAAATCTTTAATTTCATCTCATAAAAGGAAGCTTTTTTTCAGGAAATTTTGGCTTTGCTCAAAAAAAGTTATCAACAATATTCCCCTGTAATCAAGAAGTGAAAACTCTTTCCTAAAATGACGTTAATTCTTGTCTTCTTAGAAAGTTCCACTGCATTATTATATTCTGCAGATCCTATCATGTATTAATGATTCCAGAGATATATAATCTCAGTTAACCAAAACTTCATTGTTGGCATCTTCACTGCTATCAAAAAAAATGTAACCGAAAGAAAATTCTGTGTGTTTCAGTGAAATTTCTTGTTTGTGTCTACAAATAAGATGAATCAAAGTAGCTAATATCTATAATGGTTTAATTTTTCTTTATCAATAACCTCATAGACATAGACATCCCTCCGAAATGCAGTTTAAATCACGGAAGCAAATGACAAGAATTTCTGTTACAATGATGACATAGATATTATATTATGATTAAAGTCTTATTTTATATATATGTTTTAAATAGTAAAATGATTTGATGCATCATAAAAAAAAAAAGTACCGTACTGTCCGGCATATAATACAACCCCCAATTTTTCCAATTAAAATATAGAGTTTGGGATATACTCGCCGTATAAGACTACCCCCTCTTCCAATGCACACCAAATAAAAATTAAAAAAACATCATATTTGATTTCAATATGGTAATTTTAATTCAAATGCTTATGACATGCAGATACTTAGCAGGAAAACTGTCACTTATAAACATAACGCTGTTTGTCATCAGACATGTAAACATAAAACAGTGCAAGTGGATTAAACTTTTCCTTTAAAAGCGATATACCTCACCGGCGATTGGCTGGTTGTTGTATAAAACGCCTGCTTGGATTGGTCAGCTCTCCCTGTCTCCAAGTAAGGTAGCTTTGTTTATTCTGATGCATTATTTTAATGCTACATTTTTTTTAGAATTTCACTAAAATCATAGTATTTCTTAACTGTAGCCTTGTTTATTCTGTCCCCGCTCTATCTCTTTTTTCCATACCCCGGGCGTCCCGAACGCCTGCAGCTTGCTCCGCCCTTCACTTACACCTTCCCGGTGAGGCACCCCCTCACCTCGTCATCGGGACCGCGTTAAGTCACTTCTTTCCACGAATCCTGGTGAGTGGATTTTCCTCTACCGTACTTGTACAGCGCCGTACTTGCTGCTTTCATACAGTTGCCGCATACGGCGGGGATGCGGCCGCGGCTGTTTTTGAGCTCCCCCCCAACATATGCGGCGACAGCAGATTCTCCAGTCCGGCTCGGAAGTTTCAGCACCCGGCGTATAAGACGACCCATTGAGAAGATTTTCCTGGTTTAAAAAGTCGTCTTATACGTCGGACAATACGGTATTTGTAATTCATTTGCACTTTTCCATTAATATTGCATGGAAAGTAAAAATAAATGTGTTCACTTAAAAGGAAAGGAATTTCATAATACTTCCTTCCTAGTACAACTGTAACTTTCATTTCTTCATTACAGAACATTTCTATTAATTATTTGTTGTTTTATCTTTATTTCTAATGAGCATAGTTCCATCTAAAAGCGAATCTTAATTCCCAGAATGGGGATAATCAAATTCAATCTATAACTGGCTAATACCAGCTGATTAAGAGGCTTTCAGTCTCTTCAAATCTAATTAAATTTATTTAACCATAACATGGAGTAAAATAAGTTTACAAGGTAATAAAAAAGAAAGTTAATTTATTTACTGATTTATCTATCAAAGTAAACTTCAATCCATAAATTTAAAAATCAATAAATTTTCTAATTTATTCAGTATTTTCATCATTAATGATTTTTAATCAATAACATTAAATATCTACACAGAATGAATTTTTTTTAATATATTATTTATAATAAATCATATTTTACAATTTAAATTATTGTTTCTGTTTTTTCAGAATAAAGTAATCATCCTTATAAGAAAAATCAATCAAAGAAAATAAATAAAATCAAAATGACAAAAACCTACTTTAATGGCATCTTGTACAGCTTTCACAATTTCACTAACATTTTCCTTATTCTGTGCTTTTTCCCCATGAAGTAATATATTATCAGACCAACGAATCAGATTGGCAACACTCTGATAAACTTGATTCGTTGTGGACATCAGCAAAGAACTGCCAAAAAGAGAAACATTAACATCCTTTTAGGTTTAAGATTTTTTTTGTTTTGTTTTTAATGAAAACTAGGAGAAGAGCAATTATTACAGGATCTAATTAAAAATGATTTTAATTGAGATAAAGAAATAATTGATAGTCTTGAAAACTATTCCTCTTAGTTTGCCAAGAAATGAAAAATTAATGGAAAAAAGGTTACATCTATTTTATTAAAATTAAAAAAATAGAAAAAAGAAAAAGAAACATGGGCTGAGAAACAAGCAACTATTTAAGTAAGTAAATTAACCTCTGTTCATTTGTCAAAGAGTTCTTCAAAAGGCTGTGAATTGCTAAGACTGACTCCAGAACCACTGTAGCTGATCCTGCAAGCATTTCAAGAATGTTTTTATCGACCACATCTTGAAAGTAGCGAAGAGCAAAATTCACATCTTTTTGCAACTGAGTCATATCCTACAAAAAGAAATAAAGTCAATAATGAGAAAATCTATTTCAAAGATTGCAATTTAGATTATAATGATAAAGGAAAATTATTACAACAAACTTCCTACAATAAATTAAAATAAATTATTTAAACAATTTTTCTATCCATCAAAAAGAATTGAAATCTAAAAATTTTCAAAAGTGTTTGACTTTCATTTCAAAATTTTAAATACATAAACTTATTATCAGGAAGAAAATACAGGAAACCCCCGAACAACACGGTACTTGAAGAACACGAGTTTCGAAGAACACGGATACCTTCCCCCGAATTACACGGTTTCAAACTATACGATTTTAATAGTAATTCTTTTGAAAAAAAAACAAAATGCACATATTTTTTTTTATTTTTTTTATTTTGTAATTTTTTATAATTTGTTTTATATTTTTTTTTGTTTTATTTTTCTTTTATTTTGATAATAAAAATTTAAGATAAAACATTTTCAAAACTAATTAAAAAATTAATTTGAATTATGTAATACTGTACAAGATTTCTTAGAAGTGTTTACCAATATGAATTCAAAAAATAAAAATTTTAGTTTTATATTTAACAAAAAAACATTTAAAACTTAACGGGTTTTTTTTTTATTTTCACACTTGAAAAGGAATCCCGTTTTTTGTAGTCTTGAACAACACGGTTTCAAACAACACAGAACCAATTAATCGTGTTCTTCGGGGGGCTAGGTGTAATACCATTTAATAACTATTTAAAATCTTGAATAATAATCAATTGACATTGTAAACATCTCTTTTCACATGTAATTAAAACAAAATAATTCTTTTAATGAACTGATCTTCACTCAGAAGTAAAACAAACTAAGATATTGTACAAAGAGATTGTTTGTACAGAAGAAAACAATAAATACATTCTGTAGACAGATACCAAAGAATAAATAAATATCATCTAACTCAAAAATAAATTTCATGGTTTTCCAAAATGTTTCTGTAACAATTTGAAATATGAAAATATTTGATTCTGAATTTAAACTGAAATATAATATAATATAATATAATATAATATAATATAATATAATATAATATAATATAATATAATATAATATAATATAATAAAGCCTGACTTTGTGGATAACAAAGTCAAGTCATTTCTAATAATTTTTACAATCTGACAATTTTTAGTTGGCCCAAGAGCCTTGAACTTGTAAGGCATATTCATAGACTTCTTTTATACAACTTTATCTAAGCTGTAAGTTGACTTCTTCCTTCCTATTCCTAAATTGGCCTCTGTTTTCAATCTATTTGAAAAGGCATTTCAATCCAACTATTAACTTTTTAATTACAAATTCTATTCCTATGGAATTGCTCCTCATAAGGCTTTCATTATAAAAAGGAAGAAGTCAAATAGAAATACATCTTACTGGCAAATATAGACAATATCATAGGAAAGTAAAACAGTGTTTAAATCTCCTCTAAATGAAAAATAACAAGGAATGAATAATAAGCAATTCCTATTTTAATGTATTTTCTTCATTTTTAAGATTTTATTTAAAATTTTAGTTAGGAAAATTTCCAATGTCATTAAATTAAAATTGCTTATCAGAAGATGCCACAAGAAGGAATACTGAACAAATTAAAATTATACTGAAAGTTAAATTTCAATATAGTAAGATTATAAATATTTAAATTAAAATGAGCAATGCTTTCACAACTAAAATCCAAAGTCTACAAAAGACAACAACAGAATATTCAGAACCAAAGAAATCTGAATAAAACAAGAAAAGAAAATGCAGCGAACAGTATCATGAAACATGCCATTCAGCACAGCCCGGCAATTAGAATCATGAAAATCCTCATCATTAATGTGTTAACAGTATTTCTTTCTCATGCCTCAGGAATTCTGACTAAAAGAAAGGAATTAAGGTCTAGTGACTTCCAAAATCAGTCCAGTACCACAACTGAATGCGTTGCTCAGAAGAGACCTTCATTACAAGACAATAAGAGTTTAATCAATCTCTAGGAATAGGACTTATTTTTCAAATCCATTTCCTATTCCTTGATAAAGTGTTCAAAATATTTAATTATTCATATATATTACTATGTTTCTTTAGAATAATCGCTGAAGTATTTATTTGTTAAACCCAATCAGCTCAAATGTTTCTTAATGAAGATAATTAACGTGCAGGAAATAGCAATGATAAAGCGATCAGCACAATACATACAAAACAATTATTTAAGAAAATGACGTTTCGAGAAGCCCGAAGTAAACAGCTCTTTTTCCGAGACTACAGAACAACAAAAAAAAGCTTTTTTTTTTGTTCCGTAGTCTGAGGAAGAGAGCCGTTTACTTCTCGAAACATGTCATTTTTTTTTAAATATCATTGTTTCTCTCTTCTTTATGTTTTTCTTTTCTTTTCTTTAGCAAATTTTAGTTATTGCATTTTACAATGAATGACAGCACAAGGCACCTTTAAAGATACAGTCCATTTTTTACCTCTGTAAAGACCTTATTTTATTTTTACATTTGATTTAATTTTTCTTACCTTTTCTTCCACACTGTTAAGTATTTTGTATCCCTGTTTTGTAATGACATGTCAATGAGACTATCAGTGGTATTTTATTTCTAACTTTTTTACACAATTTAACTTTAACTATCTTCTGCTTTTCCCTACTTTTAACTCACCTTATCTCATCAACTCTTGTCATGATGTTTCCAAAGTAAATCTTACAATAAATCCAGTGAATTGAATTAACTTTTGTTAAATTAAATACTTTCTTATTAGTATTAGAGATTATTAGGAAAAGTTAACTTACACTAAAATCAGAATAAATTAGACACTGGGAATTTCAAGATTTATTACAAAAACTTCAGTGGTTGTTTGTTATTGGGTGTCTCTTCCTTTGTTTTCAATAAAGTGCTTGTTTCATAATTGTCTACCAATGATGGTTCTCTCCCTATCAATTCAAGCTGCTCTTTTGTTGGCTAACTTTCAAGCCTTTTTTTTGTGCAAATGTGTTGAAAGTAAAACTTTGTAACAGTGTGAGGATGTAATTTGACATGGAAGAAGGAGATCCTCTTATTATCCTATGAGGGAACCATGAATACTGACATTTTTTAAGGCAACTTCATTATCTCTTCAGATCTTTCTTTTCTACTATTTTAGAATAAAGTTTTCTGAACCACATTGTAGAATTCATCAGTTTAATTTATAAACTTATACTTGCCTAACAAAATCTTGTTAAAAATATTCTTGAAATGAAGGAAAAAAGATTTTGAAATGAGCTGTAATTAAACCAATTCAGAAATTCTATCTTCAGTCTTGGTGGAATTTGCCTCTAAGTCTAAATCCATGCATTTTAGAAAGTTTCTGCTTCTCTCAGACAGAAACAAATCAAAGAAACAAATTCCTCATAAATAAAGTAACATTATAAAAATTCTTTAATTCCACAAAATCTTCGTTACTTACACAATATTTCGGAGACCTAATCAGCCTCCTTTTTCAAGTTTTACATCAAAAATGAGACCAAAAACCATCATTCCTTCTTCTCAAATAACTACAAAATTAAAAATAACAATCAAGAATTTGGAATTCTAAATATAACAAAAATAAAACATAAATAATATAAAATAAATATGATGTAAATCTTGAAAAAGGAGGTTAAGTAACGAAGATTTTGTGGAATTAAAGAAGTTTAATAATATTACTTTATTTATGAGGAATTTGTTTATAAATAAGATTTGAGTCTAAGGTGAAAGGACTTTTTAGTTTATGTACAGTCAACATTTTTTAATTCAAAGTTAAATTCAAAGATTCAAAAATGAAATTTCTTCAAAGATAAAATTAAATCTAAATAAATTTTTGAATTTTTTCAAAGACAAAGATAATTTTTTTTTAAATATGAAATTTCTTTAAATGTTTAGGCCTCTGAAATATTGTGTAAGTAAGTAAGGTTTTGTGGAATTAAAGAAGTTTAATAATATGTAATCAAAGAGTTTATCTACCCTCTCTGAATTCTTTTTCTTGGGTGTTCCTTCATTGGCAGCCATGGTAACCTGAGAAATCCCCTGTCCCTTATGCTTGGCCCTTGGGGATGCCTTATTGGGAGAAGACGACCGAGCAGCTGATGGACTTCTCATCTGGGTGATCTTCTCCAGGAGATCTTCTTTGAACGATCTTGCCCTTCTCGCCAGACGACCTCCTCGGTTCCTAGAAGGATCTGAGAAATAATAAGAAATAAATTACATTTAACAATAATAAATAACTCAACCATAGGAAAAGTTTATTTATCAAATTCTGGGTAAATTTTATTGTAAATTGTACACTTTATGATTTAAGCAAAGATTCAAATAAATATCCTATAGACTGTTTAAGTGTATCATCACAGCCCTGATTGCTATGGTCCAATGCTAGGGTTTTTCTATTGCTCACAGTTATGGCCACCCAGTGTTTTTCAAGAATTTTCTTTGAGACCAGAAAGCATTTTTAAGACTTCAAAAAGCCCACCCATCTTAGTTTTTCCCCCTTTATTTTTGAGAATTTTAGGAAAAACATCACTGCGAAAAGAGCTGTATTTTGCAGATTTTTCAGGTTTGTACTGCCATAACACGCAACTGCTGATCAAAGCACTCAAAAGTCTCTTTCCAATAGCAATAAGCTGTTGTACTCAATCCTACTAAACTCATTTCAGAATAAGTACTTTTTTTTTTCCACCAACCTATTTATTATCCAAAATAAATAATTTCGTACATCCGTTGGTACAAAGTAGGTGAACTGATACAAATCCAAGGATATATTCCCAAATTTGCAGGTATCATTTTGTAAAAGACAGAAAGAGAAAGTTATATTAACAAAACAAAATGAAAAACACCAGAATAAATAAATTGCCTTTCTGATTCGATTATCGAGAAAGAATCGGGAAAGGCCGTTTCGTCCTTCCGGGGACTCATCCCAATTTATTTATTATGAAAAGGGAAGAAAAATCAATAACATGCACAAATTCGTTAGAATTGTTTGCTTTTAACGCATTGACCCATTATCAATAGCAATCTGGGACAGCTGTTTCGTCCTTATTAGGACTCATCCCAGATTGCTATTGATAATGGCTCAATGCGTTAAAAGCAAACAATTCTAACGAATTTGTGCATGTTATTGATTTTTCTTCCCTTTTCATATTACATTATGCACGTTAAACCTTCTTTTATTATCAATTTATTTATTCTGGTACTGCTCTGGGTTTTTCATTTTGTTTTGTTAGAAATTTTTCACAGCACGTTAATTTTTCCAAGGTTAATTCACTATTTTGGAAACTTAATTTCCTTTTATTATTTGGCCTTCTGTCCAATCTAATTTTAGGAAAAGGTTTTACTTGTGCAAAGTAAGCACAACATTTATTATTGTTGTTTTTTGTTCTTCGGGGGTCACTGCCAGGTGTGACAGTAGCCTTCATGTAAGATCTTACCTTTCTGAGTCTTTTATCGGGGAAGGCGGAGATAGGGCTGATGAGTCCCCTGTAGGACGAAACAGCCATTCCCGATTCCTTCCCGATTATCGAATCAGAAAGGTAATTTATTTATTCTGGTGCTGCCCTGAGTTTTTCATTTTGGTTTTGTTAGAAATTTTTCACAGAACGAAATAATTTTTCCAAGGGTAAGTTATATTGTTTGAATGTTAATTGAAAGGAAAAAAAAAACTAAGTTATTTCTACCATAACTTAAATTCAATACACCAGTTTGAATTTAATTTGGATAGTTTTAGAAATGTAGTAATAAATAAAAAATAAATAAAAGCAACAAATTATTTTAAGGCATCACTTGTTACTTACTTAAAAATCTAAATTGTTTAAGAAATAATCAAGAAAAATACTAAAACCCAAGTTATTTATTTATTTATTTATTTATTTATTTATTTATTTATTTATTTA
>JAFIDM010000006.1:21276538-21305160 GCA_023159025.1 Thereuonema tuberculata
TATTTATTTATTTATTTATTTATTTATTTATTTATTTATTTATTTATATTAACTTGTGTATAATGATAAGCATACAGATACTGATATGTAGATAATTTATGCTCAATCTAGCATTTTAGTCACAATTTATTTACCAAATTAGTCTATTTTTGAAAATAAATAGGTTGGCAAATAAAAAATTACTTATTCTTTTACAACCATATGGAAATGAGTTTCAATATATACTATATGGCCAAAAATATTTGAACACCCCTCTGGAGCTGTGGATGTGGCTATTATCGCATGTTATGACGTCATAGAACGAGATAAAAGTGGTCATTGCAGCATTGGGGGACCATAAACAGGCATTAAGACAGACAATAAATCAGCAGAGCTGAAAGATTTCAAACGTGACATGATCGTTTTGCCATCGGTGCAACGAATTGATTCGTTGCAATATCAGCCTTGCTACAAGTGGTGCGATCAAGTGATGTCATTATAAAATGGAAACTTCTGGGAATACAATGTCAGGAAATCGCAGTGGGAGTCCAAAGAAGCTCACAGATTGCAACCGTCGAACCCTGAAGAGGGTAGCACAGGAGAAATGCAAGTTCCCATTGGTAACAATTACTAACGAGTTCCAAACAGCTTCAGGTGTCATTGCTAGCACCAGAACTACTTGTTGGGAGCTGAAACACACAGGTTTCCACGGTCGTGTTGCCCACTCAAAACCCAACATAAGCAAGGTGAAGGCTAAATGGCAGTTGCAGTGGTACAAAGTACATCGCCATTGGACTGTGGAACAGTAGAAACAAATACTTTGGAGTGATGAATCCCGTTACATAATCTGGAAATCTGATGGAAACATCTGGGTTTGGTGGATGCCTGGAGAACGCTTACTATCCAAGTGTATTGTGTCAACTATCAAGTTAAGTGGCAGCGGCATCATGGTTTGGGGCTGTTTTTTGTGTTACGGCCGAGGTCCCTTAGTTCCTTTAACCGGAAATATGAACGTTGAAGATGTACGTCGACATCCTTCACAACTCTGCACTTCTCACCCTCTGGCAACAGTTCAGGGAAGGACCGTTCTGTACCTACAGGATAACTGCTCTGTCCACCAAGCAAAGGCTGTGCTGCCATGGTTTGAACAGATGGTGTTGAACTACTGGACTGGCCTTCACAGAGCCCTGATCTGAATCCCATAGAACACCTTTGGGAAGAATTGGAAAGCAGATTACATACCAGGTCCAACCTCCCTTCTTCAGTGGCCGTACTCACTGTAGCCCTCATGGACGAATGGAAGAAAATTCCTGCCTACATTTCAAAATCTGGTGAAAAGTCTTTCCAGACGAGTGCATGCTGTGATTGATGCTAAAGCTGGCTCGACATCCTATTAATATGTGCCACATGACTTTCTGATTGTACAAAAGTTGGTGTCGCAATACTTTTGGCCATATAGTGCATCAGATTCGAACTTTGCTATTTGAGTGCAGTTCTCACAATCAGCAGTTCTCACAACATCGGGTGCAATGTGGGTATGGAGGTTGACAAACCTGAAAAATATATAAAAAATACAGCTTTTTTCATTTTGATGTTTTTCCTAAAATTTAAGAAAATAACGGGAAAAAACCTTAAGGTAGACTTTCTTCACATTTTATAATGTTTTCTGGTAATTTTCTTCTCAAAGAAAATCCTCAACAAACATTGGCCATAACTGAGCCAAATGGCTCCTTGAACTGTGACATACGTTGTAATGACACCACTTAAATAAACTATCTGTAATATAATAATAATTACAAAAAGGAATTCCTAAAAGAACTTAAAAGTTTACTTTCCTTAAATAGTCTTTAAGGAAATTTCTTTTTTTTATTTATTTTATTAGCCTATCTTCGTAGGGAAATGTGGCTGTCTCATCAAATTGATGTATTTCCCTAAGAATTTTTGAAACACTGGAAGAATTTCTTAAAACTAAGGATGTCTATTTAAGAAGATCTAACTTTTTTTTTTTTATCTGTTGAGAAATTAGAGTAACAATATCAAAAATAAAAAGCCTTAAGTATTAAAATTCAAACAGTGGATTTTTCTATTAATCAAGGTAGATTCATCTGATACAAATTAACTGGATTCAGACAATTAAGCATTGGGAGATGATATGAAAAAAAATCCTTTACTGTTTGTATTCAGTTGATATCATCAACACTTCAATGTCATAACTTTAAAAAGAAAAGCAAATTACATGGCAAGATTTTTTAAGGAAAGCTGTCTTCCAATTTTTTAAGGAAAAAATCTTCATTTGTTTTTAAATTCTAATCGCTTTAGTCTAAAACAAGAAACACACATTTTCCATTTTCTAAATAAATAAATAAATGCCATTATTTAATTGGTTTATTTAAATCCAATTCCTTTTAACCATTCTCCAAATGAAAATCAATAGAGATTCATAAAACATTCCTCCATTGCTTTAGTCTTATGGGAATGTCTTTTCAATTAATGAAAGATAAGCTTTTAATGCGTAATTTCCTTATAGAATGATGTTTCCAGGGCGTAACAGCGCCATCTACTGCTAAAATCCGTAACTGAATCTTATAAATATTATGAAAACATTCTCATTTTTGCATTTTCTACAGTTACGAATACATAATAATTAAAACTGAAAGAATTACAAACATCCCATTCTCTTTGCTTAGCTATGCAAAGTTTGTCCTTTCTTGGTCATGCTTATGCAATCATAAAACGATGCCATCTTGGACTGACTGCTCCGAGTTCAAGTTGATGACGTCATGACTGGTGACGTTTGTTCCAGACAAAATCGATGACCATATATGACAAATCCTTCTTTTTTGAAAACTACTATAATATCTATGTAAGAAGGTTTAATGTGCATTAAATGTAATATGAAAAGGGAAAAAAATAGAGAATGCACAAATTCGTTTGCTTTAACTTAAATAAACTTAATTAAACTTTAAGGAGTGGTAGGACACACTAAAACAAACATTATTTGAGGCGTTGACATGGGAAAGGTAAAAAGTCAAAAAAAATCTTTTTTCAGATTTTTCATTGAAAAGGTAGTAAGACATAGCGCCAATGGCATAGCAATGGCAGTAAGTCAAAATTTTGAGTTATATAGTTCCTACGAATGCTACAAACAAGATGGCAAATATAATTTCTTATTTAGTACTGTCAAAACTGTTTTTTGCTTTCCATATAAAATTTTTCTTTTCAGGACTTTCACATGTCAATGCCTCATTTGTTTAACAATGTATGTCTGCAACAGTCACGTGGATGCGATAGAGGGCGCTGTTAGTTGTTGACGATACACGCCCAAAGATTGAGAATAGTTGTTGGTAAGCATGAGGCCGTGTAGCGTGGGGATTTCCAATTGCCCACACATAAGGATTATGCTTATTAAACACTCCTTCACATGTAAACAATGCTTCATCTCTGAAAAGCATGTGCTGGAAAATCCGACATTGCAATCTACTGCATAAACCAGTGGAAGAAGTCTACGTGTCAAGGATAATCCTCCGCTTTCAATGAGTGAATTCTCTGTAAATAAAATGGATGTAATTGCTCCTGGTGCAAAATTCTCCATACGGTGGTTTGGGTAACATCTACACTACGTACAACTCTGGTGCTTATGTCTGGACGTTCCTCAACCTGTCATAGAATGTAAATGCGACAGTTGTGGACATACATTGTTTGATGATAAATGTTTGTTTTAGTGTGCCATACCACCCCTTAAAGTTTGTCCTATGAATTTAGAATCACCCTGTATAAGAACAATACATCAAGAACAAAACGCAGAAACAATTTCAAGTTACTAAAGAGCTTGCATATCTTTTTAAATCTAAACAAATATTATCTTGTTTAAATATGTTTAGATAGTGTGTTGAAGAATTGACAAAAGTACAAATATAAAGTATATGTGTAGACTCAATCAATTTTTTTATCATTTTTATTGTTATTAATTTTTTAACTAAATAAAATTAAAATTACACAAAAGTTTGAAATCATAGAAAACAAAAAAAAATTAGAAAAATTATAAAATATAAATTGAAAGTAAAAAAATAAATAATTTTAAAACATTTATATGATTTGTGTATTTGAATGATTGTATAAATGCTTCAATTAAAAAGAGTAAAGTCCATTAATTGTGTGTTTCACTTTGAATTTCCAAATACTTAAAATATCCGTGAGAGGAACCAGGGAAACAATGGCAGTATTATCACAGGAATACAAATCTGGTCTTTGAATTGGATTTTTAACACATTCATATTTCTATCCTGTCTTACATAGTTTTATAATAATTAATTCTTTGGATCAATATCCCATTACGGTTGATAAAGAAAAGTAAAATATGAAATAAACCAAATTCAATTTTTATGTATTATTATGCTTCGAATATGTAGTAATTGAATTACTTGTTGCTGCCATCTGCTCAGCAGAGCTTAAAAAAAAATATTTTAATATATTTTAATAGATTTAATTTTGTGTGCGTGACGGAGTTGACCAGCTGGTACAGAGTTGCCACACTTATTTGTAAATGACACTTTGTTTAAATGACAAGATTAATGGCAGCATACTGTAACATCTCCACAATTTCTAGTTAAAATAATAGCAAAAATACCAAAAATGGTAAATGGTTAAAAATGACATACCTCAAGCACATCTAATATCTAGTTTTTTCCATTTTTTTCAAAATGTTTTTCCAAAGTCCAGATTCGACCGCAAGAAATTTCTCATTAGGGTCAGCCTTTGTAGGCTCTGGAATCATAGAAATAATCTTACTAAAGTCACGCCACAGAGTATCCTTCCTAGCTGGCGAAAAGAATCTATTTTCTTGGACAGAATGCCTGCATAAAACATCATTTTGAGTCTCATCAAACTGTTGTACAATTCCTGGATATCCATACGTGTCATACTCAATTACACACCATTTACCAATTATTTCATGTGTTGCGGACTCAGATCTTATTTCACATTCATCCAGTAAGACGGTATCTGATACGGATGAAAACATAAACGACTTCGTTTGAAAGCAGTCACACACATACTTTAGTCAAATACACACATATATAAATATAAAAATAAACAAACAAAGAAATCCTGTACCAACAATGCAGGTTTTAGGATTTCTTAACAAAACAACAAAGATAAACGAACACAAAACATCAAAAAAAAAAAAATTAAACCAATGACTTGTGAAGGTATGAAGCGGTCGGAAGGGATCCACCCCGAACTGCCCCAAGAACCGCCAAAGGCCCTATCCAAGGGGCCGGGTACAGTTTGGACCCCACCCTTCCCATTGACCCACACTTGCCAGAAACACAAAAGAGAACAAAAATGAGAACGCTCAAATTAAAATAAAAAAAAAAAAAGGGTAAATAAAAAATGTCCCAAATTACACAGAAAAGAAGTCTTCACGTTCGGTGGCCACTACCGAGCGCAAGAAGTAATAGTAAAAATGTAGGCCAACCCCCAAAATATATATGTTGTATCTGTACAATATTATAAGTGCTTCTAAAAAAAAGAAAATAAATGCAGAAAAAAGAAAGAAAAAAAAATCCAATTACAAATAATACAAAATTTGAGGAAAAAGCCGATAAAAATTTAATAAAATTAAAAATATGAGTTATTTACAATAAAATCTTAATGAACCAAAGTTAACCGTCATGCTCTATGGATTCAATATTCCTTATATACTGAAATTTTTCAGGCATTTTTACAAAAATATCTTCATTTACCAAAATTCCTTTATTCTTTAACGAGTTTAAGAAATCTTCTCTAATTTTTAACCTACGTGGATCCAAACATCTCCAAAGGACATGATCAGGATCCTCATTTTCTCCAAGAGTACAACGACCACACATTGGATCCTCTTTCTTTCCAAATCTAAAAAGATAACTAGTAAAATTTCGGTGGCCTGTTAAAAATTGGTTTACAACAAAATCGTCGAAAAGACAGTTGGTTTAACATTCTTTATATATTTATAGAGCAGTCGCCCCTTAATTGATTGGCTCCATTGGTTTTGCCAATTGGCCAACTGATCCTCTTTTTTAATTCCATGGGAAATACTTCTGGGCCAAGGACAGGGATAAGTGATATCATTTAAACAAGTGGCATTTTTGGCTTCTCTGTCAGCTTCATTACCAATAATGCCTACATGGGCTCTAGCCCCAAAAAAATAAATAATCCTTTCATTAGAAATAAAATTTAAAGTAGAAACATAAGTATTTCTAGCCGTCCTGTTCATGTAAGAACAGTTAGCAACGGAAAGAAGAGCGGCTCTGGAATCCGATATAATGGCAACCCTGACACTGCACCCACTCCAGAGAGCATGGCATAAAGATACAGCATGAGAAATAGCCCCCAGTTCTGCTTGGAAAACGGAAGCCTCATCTGGGAGGTGTTCTCTACTAATATCAAGAATAGAGCCCGCAGCATCCTTAATAATGACAGAGCAGCCTACATGATTATCCATTTTGGATCCATCAGTAAAAATTCTAAAATTGAATAATTCAAAATTTTCCTCCCACTTATTAATCTCAAATGGTTGCTTCACACTAGGATGAACCCTTAATTGTGGGGGTACTTTTTGGACATATTCTTGATTTAAAATTCTCTCATAATGCTGAAATATGCATTTTGCCTGGATCCACATTGGGACAATACCGCACAGAACATATAAAGCCTCCGTAGAGACAGTTCTGTACGTTCGAGCTATAGTGATTAAGAATGGTCTTACTATTGAGTCCATTGCTCTTTTAATTTTAATATTCTTAATGGAGCACAAACATACTATCAGTTTCTAATTTAGTAATATGAGCAGCTGACGTCACGGTACGTTATCTTCCGGGGCTCAAGACAGATAATTTGATGAATTTTCATCGATCCTAGAAATGGAAGGGAGATTGTTTAGCATATGGCTGCATGCTCCCTCGACCTCCACAGAAGGTACAAACATAAGTTTAACTTTTGTTTCTGACCAATTTAAAACTTCACTTATCTTTTCAGCATCCGGATCATCTGATCCGAGTGCAACAGCTCTATCAGCGGAGCGTTTTAAGGCACCCCCTAAACCATCTGGAGCTCCTTTCCCATTGACTGCTTCAAAAAAGTTCCAACTTAACCCTTTGAAGCTGAATTCAAAAGGGATTGTGCTAAGTAGAAAGAAGTTTGCCTTTTGACGGTACTGAGTTACGGGCCCATCACTGAAATAATGAAGATATTATATTGTGGGATGGTTCTCACGTATTAAGGTCGTAATTGGTTTCAAATACGTCCAGATTGCGACTGGTTCATGTTTTCTACTGTCCGATATAGTTGTAAAACACAGAGGTTCTGCCCAGTTGCCAATATACAACACACCAGTGTGGAGACTTGTCTGCTGATGTGAAGCACCGAAATGTACCACTTGAATTTCCTCGCTGAATTTCAACTGTACTTTTTCCCAAAATCGATATGGATTAAGCATTCTTGAGGTGTTAAGCCAAGTTGTAATTCTTTATACACCTTGTATTGGTGACGAATGTTATAAACACGCCTGCGCAGCCTTGAAATTGTTGATTGAAATTTGTCAATTACATCAACTATTTTTGCGGTTACTTTGATCTTTTCAGTTACATTATCTACTACACTTTCTGGATTTTTCACCTTCAGAATAGTTTCCTTAGATCGTCTGCACCTTCCCCAATAAAATACATCCTGCTCCTTATCAAGACCTTCTGGATTCAGTAATTTGAACTAGCAATTCGGCACATTTGTCACAAGGCATACTATAAGCTCTACGTTAACAGTGTCTAATAATTTTAGTTGATGTAGCTTTGTTGCTAAAAATGAACAGTTTTCATGAAGCTTGCAAAGACATGTTTCTCTGAACAGCTTGGCTGTATAACCCAGAACGGTTTTAGGCGGCAAAATGTTGTGTAAGACAGTGAAATTTCATTAAATTCAAACTCATATTTTGCGTGTAGGTTTTTTACAGTGTCTGTAAGAAATATCTTTCGTTTCTTAATTTTCAACCTTGTAATGGTTTCCTTCTTTCCAGTTGTCGTGTGACTAATGTCATCTCGTTTGAAAAAATTTGTTATAATTCTTTTGCACGATCACCAACACGGCCGTCCTAAGGTAAAAGGAAGAAACTGCAAATTTTCTGATTTTTCGTTTTCTGCATTTTCTACGTAATAAAGTATCTACACATCTTCCAAAGCAATTTCGTAATGATCTGCTGTTAAGTATGTCCCCTATTTCGATGATCAAAGGTAGCAACTGATTCACAATATGCTTATATCTACGGTCAAAGGCAGCAAATAATCAGTTTTCAAATTGCTAGTTGCTTCCTTTTACCTTAGCACGGCCGAACAGCTGTTGACTTATGTTTTCATCTGTAATGAATAGAGCTATTGATGTCATCAGAGTTATGAATAGCCTTCCATCGCTTATAGGAGAAACCAACCGCAGTTTGTAACTTGTACTGCAATCTGTATGCTTTGAGAACTTTGCCGACAAACTGGTTTGCAAGAATTTGTTTAACCATTTGGCTTTTGGTGGTATTGTATTTGTTATGAATATCGTCCAACAATGTATGGTGAATATTAAAGTCTTCCTGACTTTGTTGGAAACCTTTTTTCCCTGCAGACGCCATTCGTTTTTGACCATGGTGTGTTTTTGTTTACCGATTTTGTAGTACCGTGCTTCAGGTGGCTCACTTGTGTTTTATACTTTTGAGTCAACCTCTTCTAAGCAGCTAACTGTTCCTTCAATTTTTTATGTTCTTGGACACACTTGGCACATTCTCTTCGCACTGTGTTTCGGCCAGAGTTTTTGCCTGCAAAATTTAATGGAAAATGTGGTCATTTAGTAGTTGATTGCAGTTTATTTGGACAGTGATGTTTTGAAAGGCTTTAAACGAACTTTGAACTCAGTGCATCCATACCTTGATAATCCTGATGATTGACTAACGTCTGAACCTGTACTCCTAGGCAGCGACAAGGCTTGTTGCAAAATTTTCTTATTTTGCCAGCGTTTTTTGCTGGCTTTTCTCCATCCTGCCCTTTTACTTCGCTGGGCTCGTTTACTTAGATAGAAATACTTTTTTTCCGACGATGCCATCTTTCTCTTTCATTCATTAAATGCATATCTTGACGCAAAGGGTTTGCCTTTCATCTGAGTCGACAGAGTCTCTGTCTTTCAGCTGCACTGACTAGCCATTTGTTTAAAAAGCAGAAGCTAATTTTTAAAAATATAAAATGTAAATATTTGCACAGAGTTCAAGTTCTGTACAGGCAACAATTTCAAAGGTTGACAATTAAACCTACAGAGTGTAGCGAAAGTACTACGAAATCCAACACACCAGAAATTTTTTTTTTTATAATTTTTTGTGTTACTAAAAATAATTTATTTATTACAGTATAATTATATTATCACAGATTATTTTACTAAAAAATTACTTGGTATTATTATGATAGGTAACATATGTAAATTGTTAGCTTCCTCAGCTCCGTCACATTATTGACAACTCCGTCACATGGACTTGTGACGGAGCTGTCTGTGACAGAATTGATGAACACATGCTAATTTATATTCTGGTGTAAGGCTTAAACTCCGATTACGACTGTATTGAGTTTACAATAATTCAATAATATTTCCCAACAAACTATTTAAAATTTGCACTTCTACTGTAAAAACAACAATGTATAAATGCGTGACGGAGTTGACATATCATTAAAAACAAATATTAGTGTAGAAACTTACGACTGTTGTAGACACTTCTTCTTTTACCGCTCTTTCCTCTCCCAAGGCGATCGCGTAGCGTAGTGAACTAGCGAACATCTAGTAGCGAATTTAGTAACTTTTTTGATGATTAAGGATCTTCAGTGATTAAAATCGTTATGTGTGACGAAGGTGACTACAAAACAAGTTACTCACTTTCTTTAATTTATTAAAAATACACTACTGGTATTTCTTGACAACAAATGTAACACAAAATAAAATATGAACCCAATACAGTTACCAATATTTTTTACGAAAATTCAAGCACACTTTTAAGACTGTTTCAAAATATGAAAAGTAGTTCATTCAGCCAAGTTACAAGGCAATTACTGCTGTATTAGGCAGCAAAATATTTTTTTGCCAATTATGTTTTAGTAATAAAAAATTCTCAGTAGTTTACAAATCATATTTCAGTCCCAATTTAAATTATGGTAAAAAAAATATTTAACACTTATTTTACACCAAGTTACATAAATTCAACCATTTCCAGAGAATGACCCCTGTATTATTCGAAATTGCAATGATTCAATGAAATCTTTGCCACATGAAACTCATTGGTACCGGTACGAGTTTTGTCATTTCCCTATTACACCTGTCTAATGCCTAACATTCATGTTTCCCTCTTGAAAGCACATCTCACAATGTCCCTTCAACGGATGTTTGGGAGAGATTCTCTTTTTTTATTAACCTTTCTTTAACGTGCGTGCCTTGCGAGTTGCAGGCCAAGGAAGTATTGTATTTTCTCGTTTTATTAATTTTTATTTTGTATTTCTTTGGGGAGTAGTCCCGCTCTTGGGAGCAAGAGCCGGGATAGCTAAAGTTTCACACCTCCTGAGCATGTGATCGGTGGAGTTTGGCTGGCTGATGAGCACATAAGTGCGAAACGGTCTGTCCCAGTCTCTTCACGATGACAGCTCGGGGTGCGAATCCTTTGTGTAAATTGTGCGTGTCAATTGTGTTCCTAGATAGTTCACTCAGCACATTAAAGAAAGGTTAATAATTTCTATTTACAGCGTATTTCTTATTTAATGCTGCTATTTAATTCCTTTTGTGCTTTGCGAGTTGCAGGCCAAGGAAGTATTGTATTTTCTCGTTTTATTAATTTTTATTTTGTATTTCTTTGGGGAGTAGTCTCGCTCTTGGGAGCAAGAGCCGGGATAGCTAAAGTTTCGCACCTCCTGAGCATGTTATCCATGGAGTTTGGCTGGCTGATGAGCACATAACAAGTGCGAAACGGTCCGCCCCAGTCTCTTCACGACAGCTCGGAGTGTGAATCCTTTGCATAAATTGTGCATGTCAATTGTGTTCCTAGATAGATTCTCTTTTTCTTGAGATCTGACCCCTTTCAATCCAAATGACATCAAGTCTTATCCATTTCATTAAGAGACAGCAGTTGCTTTCAATAAGATCTCCTGCTCATAGTAGAAACAGATACAAGATACCATAGCAGTGCTGTTCCTCTGGGCACATCAGTCATTCACTGTGGGAAGTCCATTGTCAAATTCATTCCATGAATCACATAAGGACTCCTTTTCTTTCTACTTCCATCTGCCTCCCAACCTAACTTCATTGGTTAAATCATGTCTTGAAGTCATTACAACACAACTGGTATCTCAAACTATTTTCTTCACAGTCCAAAAACGAATCTTCGAACATCTCCCAAACAGTTTTTTTTTTGGTTTTTTTTTTCTGTAGTTCCTTTGCACCCACCGATGATTATTGGCTTATATCTTAATTTCGCGTTGCTTTTCACTTCATATATTCAAGTTTTCCACATTCCAACTCATTTTTACCCTCACATAATCACAGTATTTCTGTTATTTCCTTAATCGTTGTTTATATCTAAAATCTAATCCGATAATAAAATTAAGCTCTTAAAAAAAAGCTTGGTTAATTAGTTTTCTACTTCTCATGTCCACACATTTCTCAATTACATACATACTGAAAAATCAGTAGAAATTTTTCTAGTTAGCAAATGAATTTTCACTAAAATACAGACATGAATATTTAATAGAATTATGTTTTATATATATATATTTGTATGTACATATATTCTGTTTTTACATTTTATTTTGCAGTCTGCATGTTGCTTGCATCATTTACAATAATTGTCTAAATATTAAATTTCTTTTCATTTATTTTATATATACCATTATTTTGAAAATGTCTAATGCTCAGAAGTTTCGTGTTTGCAAATAGAGAATTGTTACAATTAAAGTTTCCCCAATGGGAAGTCAGTCTTCAACTAAATTCAATGAAATTTGGCCTAAGTAGTTACAATAGGACAGGCAGAAGTGATTAAGGAAAATCGAAATTAGTTTACGATATGATAGTAACTGCTTTGCTTCTACATCTAGTATAAAAGGATGAAACAACTGTATTCATTGCATCCCAACAGCATCAATGAAAACAACAACGTGGGACGAGTCTCTCTCTCTTTCAATAAAACAAGATAATCATGTAATGATGTTCCACCCTTAGCCATTGATGACAAAAATATCAACTAATCTTTTTTGTTCTTAACTCTCCCCTCCTGGAATATCTATTTCATTCCATTCTGTTCATTGCTATGTTCTAATTGGAACAACCATGATTCTAAAGTAGAGAGAGGATCATTTTATTACTATAATTCTTGTGTTTTTCTAATTTCTTTGTCTAAACCAGTGTTTCTTAATCTTTGTCATTGAATGGCGCTGTATTTTTATAACTCTCACTTAATACCAAACATATTCATTCCTTGCACTGCTATAATAGAATTCTTTGAAAAGCTCTTCCTACAATGGAATGTAATATTGTCTGTTCTAAACATTCAAAATCATTGTTACACTGAAACAAATGTACTTTATATTTCTGATTGTCTCTTAAGATTAGAACATTTGTATATGTGTGAAGATTACTGATGCACTCTCAGAATTGACACAGCAAGAACATCCTCACGTCACACTGACTGAGAAGCTCTGGTCTAAAACCGCAAATACTGAATATCTGTCAACAATAAGAACTACATTCCATTGATGGAAATTATTCAAAACGAAATTTCCTGAATAAACAACAATGGATGAGACCAAATTATTCATAAGTGACATCCTGGAACAGCTGTTTCACGCTCGTTGGCGATCATCAGCCAGGAGAAGTCACAGTAAATAACAACATTTCAAATGTGCAGTTTGTAGTCTTGTAAATGCGTAGTTTGTAGTCTTATGCTTTAAAAACATTTATTGAGGCCGCTCTCGCTGGCACACGGATTTTCATTGGTGAGTTTTTCATTGTGTATTTTTTCCTTTGAGGCACCACTGCACTTCTGATGTATTGAAATTTACTTAATGTTGATGGTTTATTTCCACATCAATCCTCATACAACTCCAATTGTATTCATTAAACAAGGTAACAAAGATTAATATACTACAGTAAAACCTCGTTAGGTCGTCACCCGGATAAGTCGTCACTCCGTTTAAGTCGTCGTTTTCCTTTGGTCCCGACAAGGTCTCATACACAATAATGCAAAATAACCCTCCTTTACCCGTCGCCAAATTTAATTTATTCCGGATAACTTGTCATCCTCAAAATGGCCAAAAGTATCTTTCTTCTCCATTTTGCATGCCATCGTGTTGTCTTTTCAGCCCTGCCCCTTCACTTTAAGAAAGCCAAGCCTTTACGGGGAATTTTCGACCATGCCTGTCACTTCTTGATTTCTGAAAATCTTGTTTTTCTCACCGAATCCTATAGCAATTCATGAAAATACTGTATTTCATGGTTTTTTGGGGGGTTTTTCAAAAATTCCCACTCCGCCTATGTTGATAACTCCGCTTAAGTCGTCAAAAATGTTTGGTCTCTTGAGTGACGACTTAACGAGGTTTTACTGTATATTCGTCACAGTTTCCAACATTGACTGCTCTTCATCAGGTTGGTAGTGTTGTTGTATGGTATGCATATTAATCAACGTTAAATGAAGATGTACCAATTGTATTCAATTTATGCACGGGTGCCCATGCTGGGGAGTCACGGCGCAGATTGCACCATTGAAATTTTTTTTTGGGGGGGGGGGTTCAAAAAAACAAATAGTGTGTAAAAGTGATTTTTTTTTTTTTTAGTTGTCTTTTCAATTTTTTTTTTTTTTTTGGGGGGGGGGTTGAAAGAAATTAAAAAGAATATGGGGGGGGGGTAGCCATAAGGTCTAGGGGGGATGGGCACCTCTGATTTATAAATCGTTTATTATTTTTTGTTAAAATTTTGATTAGATTTCCGGGAAAGAAAATCCATATTATTTTTTAATTGTTTTGTTTTGATTCAATGAAGAAACTATCCCCCACCCCCAACAACAACATTTCAGCAAAATTCGTTTATTATTTCTTTAAAATTCGAAATTAAATACGAACTATAATAATTTATGTTTCGAAAAACATAATACAAATTAAATAAGGTCTTGCTCTATTAATATTACTTATTTACTGAAAAGGAACTGAAACGTAAGACTATCAGACACTGGAAAAGCTATTTCGACTAATGCCTCTACTTTCCTTTTTTATTAAAACTCTTTCTAACAACCTCTTTTAAAACAATACTATTAATTACTTCCTTAATTTACGTAACTTAATAAAAAAAATCCATTAAGTGCAAGAAAACCTGATTCTCTTAGTGTTATTGACTTATTCAACTACGCAGTTTGATTCCTCCTATTCACACTCACTCACCTTGCAGGAAGAACAGCATTGGATTGGATCCTCAATCAATTGTCCAAATTGAAAAAGAAAAAAGTATATCTAAACAATATTAGCTTGGAACGCACTTAGGGTTTCCACCACGGCTCGAGAATGAATCCCTACCTCCCATCACAGGCGTCCTTGAAGGATCGGAACAAACCACTCGAATCATACGGGGTGGCAGGCAGTAGACAGATCCTCTTCGTATCAGATACTACGGAGCATTTACAGTTTATAAAAGTTGCTACATTTTGTATCTATCAGATAAAAACAACGTCATCACAGATAACAAGAATAATAATAAAAAAAAAAAATACTTGGAAAAGTAATCACTAATAAAGTAGTTTTATGCTTTTTACGAATTTTTATTCTTAACAAAAACAAACATTAAATACTGTCTTCATTTTCAAAACTCAAATCAGATTAAACATTATTATATTCTGAATTTGAAATTTCTTTGAGTTACTATTTCACCTCCTCCTAATTCAAAGCAATTCGAGTTTTGTCTTCGTTCTTATTGCATTTCTTGATAATTTTTTTCTCAATTCTTATTTGAAATCCTTCTTTCAAAGCTTCGTCTTTTTATAATTTTCTTTCTTAATTTCATTTTTCATTTCGTAACCTAATTAAAATTCGAATTATTATAAATATCATTTTATAAATATAAAATGTTGTTCTTATAAATCTCCTTTTAATTTTGTTTCTATAAAATGAGATGCAATCTATAAAAATAGTTTTTAATAATTATAATTAACACTTCCCCTCCCCCCGAAATAACAAAGTTTCTTTTTACATTGTCTCCATAATGGAACTTACCCACATGCCAAATTTCAAGTTTGTAGCATATTGGGAAGTAGGCTAAACAAACAGACACACATGCACAATTTTTCCCTTTTCTACGAGGGTGAGTCAAAAAATAACCTTAATATGGCCATAAAAATTTAAAGTCTCTTAGTAGAGGATTCTTATATAGATATGTTATGTCTTGCCACTTGACGAACCTGCGGGCGCATATACTTTGGCCTACGCGCCGACTGTGACGTCAGCAAGCCAAACTCAAGATGGCCGGGCAGCTAGAAGGATGCTCCAAAGAAGAGCAGCGTCCAGTTATCTGGTTTTTGGGCAGTAAGGGTGAAAAACTGACAGACATTCATCACAGGATGCAAAGACAGTACGGGGATAGTTGTTTGTCGCTTCAGCAAGCTCACGAACGGCAAAGGAAGTCTTAAAGTGGGGTATGAAGTACGACTGATGCAGCTTTCTCCGGCCGGCGTCACACTGCGACTATGACTGACATTATCGCTGCAGTGGAACGATTAATATGGGAAAACTGGCGGATAACAATCAACGAGTTGGCTAAATAGTGTTCATTACTCAAGGCTTAGCATATCATTCACGATATCCTAAAGTACACCAAAGTCTCCTCTAGGTCAAGTCAACTTACCCCCAAAATCAAAGAACTTCGTGTGGATGCTTGTTAAACGCTATTGCGACATTATGAAGTTGATGGGGATGACTTTTTACGATGTATCGTCATTGGTGACGAATGCTGGGTCCAATATTACCAGCCAGAGACTAAGCGAGCAAGCAAGGAGCGGTGACATTCATCAACGCCGAAACCAAAAACATTCTTCACAACTCCATCGGCTGGCAAAGTGATGCTCATGCTCTTGGACTGTAAAGGTCCAATCCTGGAACATTACATGACCAAGGGATATACTCTGAACAGTGAATCGTATTGTGATCTACATTTGAAACCAACAATCAAGTCAAAATGTCGGGGTTTGCTCCGTTCTGGTATGCTGTTGCGGCAGGATTATGCTCTGCGGCATACAGCTCGTGCGATGGTAGAAAAAAATAACAGATCTGCATTTCTAGTGTCTTCCACATCCTCCATATTCACCAGACTTTGTACCGAATAATTACCTTGTGTTTGGACCCCTCAAGGAGGCACGAAGTTTGGCACGGATGATGAGATGAAAGAGGCGGTGCATACTCGGCTTCACAGTCAACCAAAAGATTTTTTTATCTCGCGGAATCCAGATTCTGCTGAAATGCTGGAGCACCTGTACTGAACGTAATGGAGACTATATTAAAAAGTGATGAAGTGTTTTTGTTTGTATGTCTGTATATTTTGTCAATAAAAAATAATTAAGGTTACTTTTTGACTCGCCCTCGTATTAAACGACATTAAATCCTGGTCTAAGAAATCAATTAGTCAACAAGTGAATTTTAATGGTGAATGTGACTAAACGCGTTTTGAGTAAAACAACTACTGTAGTTTGCGTTGAAACTTAACCAGATTTGGTTCAATTTCGAAGGAAATACGACTGATGCAGCTTTCTCCAACCGGCGTCACACTGCGACTATGACTGACATTATCGCTGCAATTTTCGTAGCAATCATTTTTGCTTATCATAGACAAAAATGTAAAAACATCTTAACACTAATAAAAAAAAAATGGCTAAGTGAATTCCGCTGTTCAATTGGATAAATTTGTTGTTACTTGAGCTAGTTATAAAGAACATTGTGTTTCAATACATTTTCTTATTTCTGGTGTAACCTAAAATTTTTACAAATAAAATCTTAAATTCAGAACAGGAACGACTTGTTGGAAGAGTTTTAGAAATGCAGAAATGAACAAAACAAAAAAAAAAAACAATAAAATTTTATTAACGCATTATTTATTTCTTAATTAAAAATCTCAGCTGTATATCAGATAATCCGGACTATATTTACGAACAAATTCTTTAATAGGATTTATTTATTTATTTTTATTTAATTTTCATATAATATAGAAAATAGATTCAAAAAAAAATATATATAAACTTATTCTACAGCTGTTTATGAAAATTAAATAAAAAGAATAAATAAATAAATCAAATTAAAAAATTTGTTTGTAAAAAAATTCCGAATTATCTCTTAAGACGGTTTTGATTTTTAATTAAGATAATTGGACCTTTAATTGCGTTGAGTAATTTTTATTTGTTTGATAACTAAATTGTATTTTTTTATCAAAATTGTGAGATATCTAATTTTATTGTTGAACATGAAATAATCGAGGACAATTTACAACTTGTACTATTTCTGTAGTATTTTCTAAAGAAATGAATTTGCTATGGAAAGTAAATGACTTGACCTACCATTGACTCTGTTATGTGTAACGCGTGTGTTTAACAAATCTCCCATCGACATAAATGAAGAAATTAAAAAAAAATATTTAAACAGAAAAACAAATTCTATTTAAAAAAATCGAATGCGTCAAAAACTTTACAAATAATTAAGCCATGGTTAGTCTTCCTTAGTTAACCATTTCATTGGTGTCTTATTTATTGCTTCCAATCAACGTTGAGACCTTAACGACTTTGATTGTGGCCGCAAGATCGTTCTATCCCAATTCCTCCCATAATTGAATCGGAAAGGCAATTTTGATTATTCGTTTCTGTGCCGTTCTTGTTTTCTTTTCTTTTCGTTAAACTTCACTTAAGTTTGATGGTTTCTAAAAACTTATTTGTTGACAAATTTGGCGCTTTTTTTTTAACTAGGAGAAGGATTCCAATATTGAATGGTGACAAAATTCAGTAAGAAAATTGACTTAGGAACTGAAATTAGATCTTTTCATTATCATATTCTTAAATATTTTATATAATTTAAAAAGCAAAAATATTCACTTTAGTTAATTAATAAAAATGGAAATTTATTTTGTTATTTTCTATTATTATTAATGCATTTTAAGAAAAAAATATTTATAAAAATATTTCAGTTTAAATCAGTAAATAAATCATCTCGTTCCATTTCGATTTTGTCTCAATCATTAGCTCTTTTTCTAATCACGTGATATCAAACTATAGAAAGAATTCTTTTAGTTTCGTTAAGTATTTTCTACAAGAAGGCATTTGATTCTGTCCCTCATTCCTGGCTGCTGTGTACACACTCTTCATATCTACAAAATACACCCCAAGATTACGGCATTCTTAGATGCCACAATGAAGAGTTGGAACACAACACTACAGATCCCATTTCCATAAGGAGAGGTATTTTCCTTGAGTCCTCTTTGGTTCTGCCTCGCCTTGAATCCACTGAGCCACATACCAGATAACACAAAACACGGTTATAGGCTTACCTAAGGCACTGTGATACCATACAAAATCACACACTTACTCTACATGGATGATATTAAACTCTACGCCACAAACAACACACAATTTATTAATTTACTACAAGTCACCACACAGTTCACCAAAGACATTGGGATGGAATTTGGAATCGACAAATGCCGCAAGCTACATATAACACGTGGGTAGACTAAGAATTTGAACTGGAATTTGAATAAGAATTTGAACACGTGGGTTTTGAACTGGACGTCTTTATACTTGGCAATATGTGCTTTGGCTCTTGACCCGCCATATTATTTTTGCTAGGGAAATCCAAGGTTTGAAACACAAAAATAATAATAATAATAATAATAATGTTTCTAAGTGAAAATGAGGGGGGGGGGTTGTAGTTGAACGGATTCTCATTGGAGATTCTTCTTAAACTACCGAAGCAGGGGAAAAATGTTGTCTGTTCTATTTGTTCTTTAGTGTATGTTCTACATCATTTTAGATTCTCTCTTTCGGACGGGTCTTACTTCGATATATTAGTGAAATTTAAGTATCTTGATCCTCCCATTTCTCATTCCATTAATTGTCTAATAATAACTGACACAACTTTCTGGGTTTAAATCTCCTCATTATTGACATTCTCTTTAATAGTCATTATTTGAGCAAATCTTTCTTCACTTGCAATAGTTTATTTGCTTCAAAGTATTTCCTTCTGGTTTTCTTGTTATTCTACGGGACTTGGAGGAATTCATTTTAAACAACTAAAAGCTTCTTACAAGGGAAAATATTTGGAGGATATAAATGAAAGCACACGAAAAAAACACTAATGTCTACAATATCAACAGAATCTATTGGTGATCTTCCAACAAAAAGTCAATAACAATTTCTATTGTTGGTTGGAAAGCTACTTTTTTTTTTTTTTTTTTTGCTATTTGTGCAATCGATGCTTTTTTTTTATTATTTTAAAAAAAAGGAGACATCCCAAACATCTGGAGGTTGAAATATACAAAACTTTTAAAAAGTTTCTTGAGTCTATCATTGATTAATAGTTACTTGCAGAATACCCGTTCTTCGTACGGGTAACAAGGATATCGTTGAGAAACAATTGAAATTGTGAGATCACTTCGATACTTTCCCAGTTGGTAGGAAAATCACGTGATAGGTACAAAGTAATGTTATATTTGAATCTTGTAACTCGATATCACTAGATACGAAATTAATATCGAGAAGCCTTTCCACCCCTTTCTTCTCTTCTCTGCATCCATATCACTTCCCAGTTCATAAAAACTCATGTAGTCATTACAAATCTATATCTATCCAGAAAACCCCGTAGAAATATCCTTCAGCGATGTTTGCCCATCCCCATAATTCTAGTTTTGCCTCCAGATTAATATGTCTTGTTTCAATCGCTACCAGGTTAATCTGTGACGCTATTACGCACAATATTTTAGTTCCAATTGTTTAACAAGAATATTTTTGTGGTTCCTCCAGGCACATATGTGGCGCTTTCAAGAAAGTTGCCCCCTCCCCCCCTGTTTACACTCTCCAGGACCCCAATAATCGAAAATTCGTCGAATACGGATCTTTTTGCTTTTGGCAAAGAACTCTGATGTCAAATTTCGTTGTTTCTGGCTCAAACCATTTCCGAGATATGCCTAACCTTTGACCAGGAGGGAAGCGCCACCTCCTGTCAACAAAATAAAGTAAATAAATTAACATCATGTCGTGTCATCTAGTGTCAAAATTGCTTATTGCCGACAGACAGTTAATGGTCACCCCACCCCCAAATAAAAAAAGGTTATTTTTTTCATTTTTACATTGTCTACAGAATGGAACCTACCTCTATGCCAAACTTGACGTTTGTAGCATGTTGGGAAGTAGGCTAAACATTTGTCACAGAGATACCCTTTTCTATTAGTGTATGTTTTGAGTGATTTTAAAGGCTTCACTCTATTTGGACAAATGAAGGAGGTCACTCTTCCGTTGTGGTGGCGTCTGGTTCGGTCCATTTTAGAAAAGAAACACCTTTGTGCCTTAGGGGGATGAAGAACTCCTTTTAAAGAACTCCTCATCTGACGACATTCAGATTATCAACTACTATAATATTTCACTCCCTTCCTAAGTGGATTCGGCCGGAAATAGGATTAAATCCAAAAAGGAATTTATTCAATAACAGATTAATATCCAAATCCATGACTGATTCCAGTAAAATTACCAACTGAAGATGAGAATCAATTACAAAATTAATTCGACAATTTTCATCGTGCTAACGGATTGTAAAATAAATAAATAAAATCGAATAAAACAAAATGTAGTACATATATAAATGTATTTTCAAAATTCAAAATAGAATTTGATTGGGTAAATACCTGGGATAGTTTATTTGCTTTCCTTTACCATTTTTAACAAATATTCTTCGATGAAATTTGTATAAGTTTTAATGAAAGCAAAAAAAAAAGGCTAACGAATGGAGTAAAAACTATTGACCTTCGTCTGCAAAAGGTAAAACTATTTATTATTACTTATTTTCCTTAAAGACTTGTGTGAATGCCTTAAAATTAAAGTAAATATTAATTTATTTCATTGCGTATATTTTTTTACCTTACTGTTTTTGTCAGTTCATTTTTTTTCTTATTTATGAATACGTATCTTGAGGACAACACCTGAAGCCACATCCAAAAATAACATTGGACTGTTCCAGTTGAAGACAAACATTACTGGGAAGGATCAATATTCACTGGTGTCGTTATAAGTTGGTTGGTTGGTGTTTTTTGGCGCAAAAGCAGCTGCGGCTAAGCTGCGCCAGTGTCGTTATAAAACAGGATGGAATAGCTCCACAAAATTTAGGATTTTTCAATTATTTCTGAATTTTAATCAACAGTATTACTTTTGGATTCGAGAAAGAATAAAAACAAAGAAAAAAGTTCATCTAAAAACTACTACAAAGAGATGAGAACAAAATATATAGGAATTAAAAAACAACTTCACGTGTGTTTATAAAACTATCAGAAAATAAAAACAACAAGAGTAGAGGAAAGTCGGGTAAGATGACGAAGTGTGTAAGATGACGAACTCGGTATTTCTCCGACGCATTCATAGATAGGAGCACCTGTCCAAGCACTTTCTGAGACTCAGGTGATTAGTAACGAAGTTCACTGCAAGGGATGTCGGGCAAGATTATTTTGCGAGCGGTAGCGACTAAGATGTGTTTGTTTCCCGTGCGTTTGTAAGTTTTGGACTTCACAGGGTAAGGAAGTACTCGATCGACTATGTTAAGTTGTTTTTGCTCTTTCATAAAATATTCTCAAAATACAACTCATAATGTAAAGAACCATGTGTGGTGTAGGTTGTTAACGATAAGCTACGGTAATGGTAAATAAGTTCTAAACCAAATTGGCGCGTGGGATGAGATGACGAATGTCAGGGCGGGTAAGATGAAGAGAAGTTTGCTTAGTTTGTCATCTTATCCAACATGTTTTTGAGTACCTTTTATGAATAGCTTTTGTCCTATTTTAAAAATGGGTTTGGAACTGAATTTTAGTTGCAATTATTTTTTTCTTTTATTTTAAATGCTCATGTATGACTGTTTATCTATGAATGTTTTAGGTATTATAAACACCATGCCACGAAATTATACATGGAAAAGTGACAGGAGAAAGTGGGATAAGGAGACAATGAATGCAGCTATTGCTGAAGTAAAAGATAAAACCTCAAGTGTAAATGCAAAGAAACATAACGTGCCAGAGCCAACACTAATGTTCTTCTAATGTTTTGTTGTACCTAATTCTTCAAAGTTTTGTTTCATTACGAGCAATCTGTTATTGTATTTTAAGTGTTTCATCTTTGACTTTTTTACTTCATGCCACACGTTAGTAAGTGATGATGTTTCTCTGCATTTTTAAAATAAAATGTTTCTATCTTAATGTATTACTTTTATCTGTTCGTCATCTTAGGTGGGGTAAGATGACGAAAATTACTCTTTTTATTTTGGTGAAATATTTTTCATAATTCAAGAGGAGATAACAGCGTTTCATAATTTTTTATTGAACATAAAGGTTAAAAAGAAGTGTCCTTTCAAATTCCAGGTTTTTAAGCCACTTACTGAACCGAGGGAAAACATTTGAAGCTTAAGTTCGTCATCTTACCCGACTTTACCCTATCTTATAGAAATTTAAACAACTAATAGAGAGAACATTTTAAAAGAATTAAGTATCTGAGCGTATTTTTTTTTTTTTTTCATTAAATAGTTTGAAATTGGAGAACTCAGGGAAGAACATTCACACGGTTCAAGTCCTGTTCGATATATTGCCAAGAACAGTTAGGAACTAAGTAAAGTGCTAAGTTTAATCTAACAAATAATAAATACGTAGTTAGGAGTTAAAATTTATGTGTCTCCAAAATTACAGTCCAGCCTTTGATCAGTGAGAATCAGATAAACAAAAGTCAAGAGTGTAATAATCATCTGGTTTCATATCTTTTATTTTAAAAAAATGAAAATTACTAAGGGGAAATCTTAAACATAGGAATCCTACATTGAATCAAACAAAAAAAGTCTTTAATAAATAATTTCTTTAATTTCCTACACGAAAAAAACTAAGTAGGAAATGGATAAATACAATTGATTAACTTACCTTGCCAACAAGTTAACGCGGGAATGATTTCCATACCCTTCAGTGAAGTCTTCTTCAACTATGAGGGTTTCTTAAGAGAATGTTCTGGAATCTTAAAACTTCAACGAAGGATAAAAACTTCTTTGTTTTACTAATAGCATCCGTAAAGCAAAATAGTTCAATAACAACACATCCAAGATAAGTAAAAATACAGAAAAATCTCTTAATTTCATCAATGACAAAACAAAACAAAAACTGACCTCTCCCCTATTCACTCCGAAATCAATTCAATATGAAAATATTTTCAATTTCAAAAATTAAAACAAAACTGAACTGAGGTTTTGTTTGTTTGTTTGTTTTTTTCCTATCAAAAATACTAAAGTTTCCAGTTTGCTTCCGAATGTCAATGCAAAGATACAAAATTTAAAACTGCTTCAGAGAATCAAAAAGATTATGCAAAACAATCGTCACAGAGAACAAGGTGACTCAAGCGGTGACGTTTCAAGGTCGCGCCTGGCCATGGCCTTTTAGGGTTGAAATCGCAGAGAAGAAAGACTAAAGAATGAAATTACAATAATCCAATGAGATCTCTTGAACCCAGCTAAGTTCAGTTTTTCTTCGTCTTGATTCAAGATTGATTTAACAATAAAATTATATTACAAAAACAATAACTAAAAATTGCTTTATCTGGGCTTTTTTTTTTTTTTTGGTACTCTCAATTATAATTTGAACTTTTTTTCTTTTGTACAAAACTATTGTCAAATATTGTATTTGAAATAAAAAAAAAAATGGAAACGATTACGCCTAATAATTGCCTGTAATTTGATATCCTCTGTTCATGATTGCTTCTAATGATTGCTCAGTAGAAAAATAAAATAATAATAATATGAAAAAACTATCACTAACTGAGCATTGAGAGGAGATCATTTTGAACCCAAAATCTATATTGCATTTATCAGTTATCAATTGTTTGTTTTTTCTTAAAGTCACTAGAACCAGAAAGATTCCTATGATGGTTTCACATAGAAAAAGGAGTGAAAGAAACAACTATGCCTAACTAGAGATTTGAACCTTTCCATCGAGTAAATAAGGCACTTTCACTTTTAATACAACTAATACCATTTAAGATTTCCTAAACGTTTCTTAATAGAAGAAAAGAATAATATAACATTAATTTCATTCACTTAGCCTGAGACTCAGTCTGGGAGCAGTTCTTCGAGGGATCATCTCAAAACTTGATACGCATCGTTAGGAACATGTGGATTATGATAGAGAAATTAAAGTTGACAATAGATACAGCTAATTACAATATTGATTCTTTTAGCTAATTTGCTTTGATCTGATTAAAATTAATAGGATTAACCAACTTCAATAATACGAATCCAAAATAGGAAAGTTTTGTAATAATTAAATAAAGTTAAAATTCTTGTTTTAGAACTTGAAAACAGCTGAAAAAGCTCGAAAGCGAAATAATCTTTTGAAACGACTTACTGCTACTAAATGGGGAACTACGCAGGACGTACTATCAACAGCATACACTACATATGTAAGACCTGTTATGGAATATGCTGCAGAAGTAATAGGCCCGTCCTCGATCACTAATTTAAATAAATTCGATATAATACAAAATGATGCCCTTCGTATAATAACAGGTGCAGCAAAATCTACACCAACAGCAGCAATGCAGCTTCAAACAGGCATAGAACCCCTAAGCATACGTAGAGATAAACTTACATTAAAATGTTGGGAAGAGCTAAGAGAATTGATTATGAATATTGGGTTCAATATTCACCTGCAACACTTCGATTAAAAACCCAAACGACTCCCTTTATATATGTCGGATCACTTAGAGCAAAGTATAACCTCCGACTTGGTCAAGCAGCAAGGCTTCAGACTTTTCATACGATACTTTCTCCACTGCCACTAAAAAATCTGTCCCTGCTTAATCACAACACATCCAAAGCTCTCTGTAATATGCATCTTCTAAAAACAGCAACTTTAGAAACTATTGCTGAATCATATCATGGAGAAGATTGGATTCATATATATACAGATGGGTCAGCAATTCCACAAGCTACTGGGGATGGTTATTACATCCACCTTTTTGAAGGATGTGTACCAGTAGGATCCAATGCCTGTAATTATGACGGCGAAATTGCTGTCATCCATCAAGCTGCACAGAAGCTTCTTACTACTAAATGTATAAAGAGAAAAGTGGTCTTTTTGATCGACTCTCAAGCTGCAATTATAGATCTGTCAGGTAAAACTCCAACTGATTGTGAGCTTACAATGACCTGCCGAGTTTTCTTGTCTAATATGATAAATAATGGATGGTATATAATTCTTCAATGGATACCAAGTCATGTAGGAATATACGGGAACGAATGTGCAGATCAACTTGCTAAAAATGGTACAAGTCTGCCACAATCTAATAATAATGTTTCTTTGACGTCGGCAAAAAATATAATTCCTAATACTATTAAAAAATATACAAAAACCTTTTTACATAAAACATGTGCTGGAAAGCGATGGGAAGGATTAGCCAATGAACAAAGGATACCTAGAAATTTACCAAGAGCTGAGGCTTTAGCAAATTTTAGATTAATAACAGACCACGATTATTTACAAGCTCACCTTCATCGAATAGGTTTAGCTGATTCTGACATTTGTCCCTTATGTGATTTAGGAAGAATGGATGGCTCACATCTGGAGAAATGTAAAGGATTGGCTGATTTTGAGGAAAGAAATCAAACAGGTCTTTACTGGGAGGCGAATGGCAGAGATGCCAAGAGATGGCATTGGCTAAACGAAACTAGAACTTGAAAACAAAAATAAAAAACAAATTTTATGGAAAACAGAATTAAGAAACTCCTTGTAAAAAATATTACCTTTTAGTTTGTTATAAATAGTATAATAAATATCTTATTATTTTTATTACTAGAATATTTTCTATTACATATATGACTGATAGAAAATTAAAATGAATGCATTGTTAGGAACATAAATGAATTTGTTTATTGGAAGGTTGGATGCGGGCATTACTGGGAACTGACGGCGCTTCAACCTGAGTGGCTGAAAAACAATCCTGGGAATATTGACAATATCACCCCTGTTGCTTTCCAAAAGAACTTGTGCCGTGATTAAATTGCGTTAACGACCAATCGCGTGCCATTACCGAGTCTTTTCTTTGGATTGAGAAGGAGCATCACAATCGATCCTTTCTTCAGGCTCAGCTGATGAGGTGGCTTCCATGAGTGTGTGAAGAAACTATTCAGGATAGTTTCGTTCTTCACTTGGATCATCCAACACTAGTACATCTGCGCTGCAGTAGATGGGAGACTTACACTTGTAAACTACTTCGCAATCTCAATCCAAAGACTCTTGTAATGGCACACGATTAGGCAGCTTTCTGATCCGTTGCGTTACATACAGAGGAATATACACACAAAATTGGAAAACTATATATTGTTATTATTATTATCTTATAAACTGACGAATGTAATTTGAAATTCTGGATAAAAAACAATTGCCTGAAACATTTTTCAAAAGGAGATATATCAAGAGTAACATTCTGAATACTAATTCACAAGTGAAACAACTGTTCGCACTTATTGGCGTTCATCAGTCAGGTCACCTTTGAATAGGCAAAATTCCATCATAAATTAAAGACAAACAGAAAAGTTAACAAGAAAGGAAGAAACACAAAAGGATCAATGAGTGTTTCATTAAAAAAAAGGGTTTAATCCAATGTTAAATTATTAGAAGGAATAACGATTCAAGTTTTTAAAAATTGGGAAAAATGATTTTAAAAAGAATAATTTTGAATTATTATTAAAGAATCAAAACAAGTCAGCACCTAAATAGAAATTGCCTTTTCTGTTTCAATGCCTTTTCTGAGGAGTTGGGAACGGCCGTTTCGTCCTGCTACGGACTCATCAGCCCAACCTCGCCTCCCCGATAACGGAGGCGAGGTCTAACGACACATCAATTAATTCTGGTTGCTTTTCTTGTTTGTGAGGTCACTGCCAGGTCGGTCGGTGATCCCACATAGGATCTTGTCTTTCTGATTCTGTTATCGGGGAGGCGAGTTGGGCTGATGAGTCCGTAGCAGGACGAAACAGCCATTCCCCATAATTGAAACAGAAAAGGCAATTTCTATTTAGGTGCTAACTTGTTTTGATTCTTTAATATTGCTCACATCACGTTAAATTTACGATTTAATTTGAATTATTATTGTTTTACTTCTTTTAGAATTTCCCCCCCTTCCACCTTTGTTTTAATCAAGAACTAACCTCAGGTCAGGAATCTTAAGCCTAACTCACCTGCTATGGATTAGAAAAAAAAAGGAAAGAGAATCAATGAAAAGGGATTACTTTAGTGAAAGAATTCATTAAGAAAACATCCTTCAAACATTCTGCAAAGCCTAATGTTATCTAATAACCAAAAGTCAAAAGATCTTCGCTTTTGAATTGATTGGGAATTTTTCTGGACAAAAAAAGAAGCGAATATTAGAGAGAGTATAAGCAAAAAAAAAAAAAGAGAGAGATCTTCATTACGAAAGCCTATTAAATCGAAAAGTACAAGATACGAACGCTAATAAACTAGCAAAACAAAACAAGAGTTGTCCTGATGTGAATGACAAAGAAATTGTCAGTGTGTGATCACTTGGAAACTTTTCCATATGGTAGAAAAGTCACGTGATAGTTATAAATTAATGTTATATTCCTATTTTGTAACTCGATAAGCCCTAGATATGAAATTAATATCGAGATCGGAGAGAAGACTTCCCACCCCTGTCACTTCAAAATCACGTGATGATTACAAAGTAATGTTATATTCTTATTTTGTAAAATAAAACCCCGTAAAGTCCCCTTCAATAAAATTTGCTCCCTCTACCCCCACCCATCCACGTTTACACCATTTAAGATGCGAATATCGAAAATTCGTCGAATACGAACAAAGAACATTCATGTGAAATTTCCTATTTCCAACTGAATTGGTTTCAGAGATATGCGATCCTTCACGAAAGCTTGCCTCCACCCTCCTGTTTATACCCCCTCAGTCCGGAACCAGATTTTCGTTGTTCTTAAATTAAGAACATTTAATTAAAAAAAAATAAGAAGAATATTATTTATTTCTAAATAATAAAAAAAAAGAAAATTCATAATAATAAATATTGAAGGAAAGTATAATCTATATTACTAAAATCTTTTATTTCTCTGTCTGTCTGTCCGGCGCAATTTTCTGTGAGAATGGAAAATAGAAATAGTTTTTACAATGAAATATCCGCGACTGGAATCGAACCTGCAACCTTCTGATCCGAAGTCAGACGTCTTATCCATTAGGCCAGAGGGACTACAACTCTCTTCATATTGTTTTTTGACTTATATCTCCTTTCCTTTCCCCCATCAATAAGGAATGTATTCAATCTTTTTTTTTTTTTTTTTTTTTTTTTTTTT
>JAFIDM010000006.1:21306104-21344443 GCA_023159025.1 Thereuonema tuberculata
TGTGTGTGTGTGTGTGTGTGTGTGTGTGTGTGTGTGTGTGTGTGTGTTTTAATAAATTAAAAGTTGTTTTCCGTTACATAAGCGAGGCTTCCGGAGCGAAGCGACTGGTAGCCGACTGGTAATAATAAAAAAACAAAAAACACCTTTATTGCCTTCAAGCTGATTTGAACCCAGTAACCATACCTCCAAAGGCCAGCGTTTAACCACTGCGCCAGACCAACCCCTTCCATTGTGAAGACAGAAGTGAGTTAATAAACCAATACTTGAAAATTATCTAAAAATGTTAAGGGGATTAAATCAGTGGGAGGGAGGGGGTGATGTTTCATTGAAGCCTGTTTTGTCCACAGGGTCCTAAAGAATAATTCCGCAAAGTTTGGTCCAGATCAGTAAAAGGGCCTAGGAGTGAACAAACAAACTTCCTCCTTTATATACAGTATTTATCTCTGGGATTTTAGTCCTAGGGCTACATCTGTTATAAAACATTAGCTCTCTTAATTGAACATATACGCCTAATTTTATTTATAAATTTATATACTTTTTTATATAAAATATAGATTTTAATAACACTTTAAATGAAAAAGAAAATCTTATGGAATCCTTTTTATCTTAACTATATTAACCAATGATGAAAGTTAATATCCAAATATAAATATGGTTTTGTTTTTTTCAATTGCTTATGCTTTCAAATTTTAAAAAAATATATGTAAGTTCTTTTATAATTATAAAAAAATATATATTTATGGTACCTCCACAAATCTAAACTAAAAACAATAATACACATTAAAAATAAAGAAAAAGAATATACATTATTTCATTTCATTTTAAATTGCTCTTTTGCTATAATAAAAATATCATATAATAATAATTTTAAAAAACAAACTAATTTGCATTAATTGAATTTCTATTGATAAATTAATTTAATAATATTTTATGATAAAAAAATCAACACTGTATTTTGTTAAACATTTATGTAATCTGGTGATTTTATGACATTTAAAAAGATTATTATTATTTATGAGATTCTTTATTTCAACATTGCTTTATTCTTTTAAAAGAAATTTTTTTTAATATTTATAAAAAGAACATTGTATTTCTTTTAAATTCATATTAGTAATTATTTCCATTTTGATAGGAAATAATTAAAAAAAAGAAAAACAGAAATATTATATAAATAAATAACAATTGTATAATTTATGATTCCTATTTTTTACCAAATTCTTAATTTCATCCTCATATCTTACTGGTAGTTTTATTTTCTCATCGTAGTTATCGCTCCTCATTCATCTGATCCTAATTCCCATAAACTGTTAAATGTTTTACTTATGAATTGTTATGGAAAATACAAATATAGTCCTGTTAGGGAAGGTAAGTAAATAAACGAATAATAAATATTATTAATGAGTGATAAATTATGAATAGTAATAATATAAATTATTTATAAATAACTAATAATAGTATGTGAATAGTGTAGATCTTTCTAGGTCGTGTCCATCGCTCCAAAGATTCCTATCTTCACTCAAAGCCTTTTACTAGAATTATCACGTCAAATGAAGATCTGTATTCATCTAGAAATAACTCGATTCTGTTATAAAACAATTACCCTCAGGTAAATCCACTCCTTTTGTTGAAATAAGTTCGGTTTATTTTTTCTCTTTAATTCAGTTAGTTCTTTCATTTACTTTAGAGAATTAAATAATCAAAAACAAATACGGAAAATAAGTGACAGTTTCATCTGTTAAGAGAATTCGATCCCAATGGACTCAAGAGCTTCCAACAATTCCTAATGAAATCAAATGGTTAACGCTAGGATAAGAAGATAATAATAAAAAGCTATCAATTAACGAAGGAGGGTTCCTTGAAAAATTAAATAAATAAATAAGAATTGGAATGTACCTTTTTTTTTTTTTCATCAGAAAAAAATTTCTCAATCTTTCAACGAGAGGCGGAAACAATAATAAAAAATATCAACCCAAGATGTAATCTTATTATAATTATTATTTTACCTGTTATTAGAGATGAAGTCAATCGTTCATTACAATTCAGTTCCTTTCAATAAATCTGAACCAAAAAAACTAAACTATTTGTCTTCTTCAACTAAAAGAAAAAATACTTTTGCACAACAAGTTCCAGTCGCTTTTGTTGGTAGGAAATTAAGAAAGCAACGGAAATTGTAGGAGTTGAATGATTCACTGCATTTCATTGTGCTCTGAATCATTTAGCTTCGATATATTTATTTTAAAAAATCTAAAATGTTTTAGATATTTCAATGTTCTTTACACATTAATAATGTTTTACGAAACTTTTATTTAATGGAATCTCAATTATAAATTACAAAGAAAAAGTAATCCTTATTGAATGGTATTTTTAACTTTATTATTATAATCTAGCCCCACTTTTTTCATAGCTATGTTGTTTTGTTCTGACCTCCATTAATCCAATCTTCCTGGATTCCAAACAGGATCTTCTTGAGAACTTCATAATTCTTGCAATAGGACTTCAGGTTTTACCATGTTAGTGTCTATTAGATTCTTGTTCTAACAAAGCTCCTGAATGACATCGGAGCTTTTAATAATAAAATAAATAAATATTAAAATAATAAATTCCACGTCCCAATACAAAGGTCTCGTCCATTAACAAGTTCGGCTTTTGAAGTTTCATGAAAAGAGGACTAGGTCACAGAAGTATAATAATAAAAATTTAAAATAATATCAAAAATAGCCGAAGAATCCAATAATCTGTATCATTTGAGTAACAAAAGACCAGTGGTTACTTGTTGCTCCAACATTCTACTGAGTCTTCCTGTGAGGAATCCATGCTATATCATTACAGAATCAATGGGTGTTTCTATTCTAAAATGTCATCAGAACTAGATAATCTTTTCGCGTCTCAACAGTTGTTGAAGTTCGGTTCGGACATGACTAATTTACTGTTTAATGTATGGGTTAAAAAAATAAAATAATTCGAAATATTAGGAAGAAAAAAAAAGTATTTTGCATGATTCCAACACTGTCAGATGGAGAAAATATTATTCAAATGAATAAGTTTCAACTATTATTTTCATTTCTCATCTTCCGTTTTATTTAATTCATTCATTTCTATTCTTGACATGTATTTCATTCAAACGGAATTAATAAAAAACAAAGAAAACAGTAGCCATTATTTCTAAGTATTTACTATTGTAACTAAAATATTTCTTACCTTTCAACCGTCCCAGATCCCATTGAGTCAATTCAGGGAGAAAATGAAAGGAAACAATTGATGGATTCAGAAAAGCATCCCAAGAATGCGAAGGTACAATTTCTGTAGCTTTTTTTCTCTCTCTACTTCCCTTAGTTCTTCCTATTCCTTATTATTTGAATATTAATTCTAAGTGGGAATCAAAGCTTCTTCCTTTCCTTGAATGACTTCAAGGAAATCAATTCCAAGTAGATTCATCAACAGATTGTTGTGATTTAGAACCAAATTCATTAAACAAAATTCCTGTGTTTTTTGGATCTAATTAAGTTATTATCAAATAAATAGAAAAGAATTCATTGATAAAAGAAAAACCTTAATTGTGGAAGGATTTGAGTGATATTTACCGTTTCTACAATTTCTGGAGAGTTCCACAGCAACCAACAGCGGTTTTATAATATGTTAATGAAAAGCATTTCTAAATTATTAAAAAATATTTGATATCTTAAATCACTGATTAAGACACAAAATCTTCATCGCTTCAAATTATTGTTTTTAATTCTACGTATTAAATAGTAAGTCTTAGTTTCTGAATAAAATAAATACATAGAAAACAGATCTTCAATTACAAAATCAAACCTTTTCTCCAATAAAACAGTTCAAAATCATTTTGAAATCAAAACAAAACTTAAATGAACAAACCCTAGATTAGAGCCAATCTTAGCGAAGGGATCCAACTCCAAACAAGTCTCTCAATCAACAAATGTTTTACAGGAAGAAACATTTCCTTTGCCTTTATCATTGGAAGTCTCAGCTTACTTTCGTTTAATTTAGACGCCACCGGAAATTGAACAAATATGACGTCACAGTTTACTCCACTAGCGTCAGCTAATTATCGCGGGACAGTTTTTTTTTTTAATGGGTTTATTCATTTTTGATCATAAATTTACATGAATATGAAAACGAACATAAAGACCTATCACATGTATAAATTTATTTATTGTTGTCTATAAATAAATAAATCTATACATGTGTTCATCTTTTTTATCTTACAAATGATGACCTTCTTCTGTTCTTCTATTGGTTTGCAGTCAATTCCTCTCTTTTGTTTTCAGCTCCCAATAGCACAGTGTTTCCCATCCTTTTTTGTTCTGTGCCCTACCTAAAGTATCTAAAGTATGCTATGCCCCACCAAATTAGGTATAACTTTCAAAAGAAAAAAAATTAAAAAAAAAACCAACTTTTTTAACTTTCACAACCAAAAAAAAAAAAACAAATTACCAACATTTTTTACTTTCACAACCGAAAAAAACCAAACAACATTGCTCCATTTTCCAATTGGGAAACAGGGGTCTAGCATGTATTGTTTTACAGGGTGACCAGAAATAACTGCATTAAAGTTTAAGACGTCCTGACACGAATGTACTGTACGGTATCCGATTAATTTTTTTTTTTATCGAATTCTCCATTCTTTTGTTTGTACTAGTGTATTTTACCAATGTTAGTATTGCTTAATTTATGTGTTTTATTTAGATGTCAAATAAGCGTGCTGTTATTTTGGAGCGTTTCCATCAAGGAAAACGTTAGTGTAAAATTGTTCGCTTGCTCCGTGTTACTCAGTCGACTGTTTCCCGCGCAATCCAACGGTTCAATGAGCTCGGCCATGAAGGTGACCGTCCAGGAAGAGGAAGAAAACGCACTGTCAACACGATCAGTAATCGCAAGATCATCAAGAAGCGAGTCGACCAAAATCCTAGGGTCTCCATGAGACCTGTATCGAGCGTGAATCTACTCGACTAATGGCTGAAGAGGAACTCAAACTCAAGCCCTACAAACTCCAAAAAGGACAGCTCCTCACCGATGAAAACAAGCGTGTGCGACTCCAAAGATGACATGACCGCAGATCAGCAGTGGGAGCGCATTCTCTTCACAGACGAGAAGCTATTCACCGTGGAGCAAGCGCACAACCGCCAAAACGATAGAATTTGGTCTGCAGAGGCTTCCTTCGCCTCTGCAATTGTCGAACACCGCCAAAATCCGCACTGTTATGGTTTGGGGCGGAATTTCTGCCAGCAGCAAGAAACCACTGGTTTTCGTGGACCAAGGGGTCAAAATCAATCAAAAAGTGTTTCGTCGTGACATTCTCAATGCCGTCATAGTTCCATGGACCCAGCAGCACTTCGGCGATACGGATTGAACGTTTCAACAGGACTCCGCTCTGGCTCACAAGGAGAAAATGACGCAGGAGTGGTGCAAGACCCATTTTCCGGTGTTTCATCACATCTGCGGAATGGCTGCCCTATTCGCCGGATCTCAACCCGTTGGACTACAGCGTGTGGTCGAATTTGGAGGCCAGGCCCTTTGCTAAACACCACAAAAGTTTGGAGTCGCTGAAGCAATCCCTGCGCCGGGAGTGGACCTATTGTTGCCAAATAGCTGCGGCCCATAGCCGAAAATTTCAAGAAGAGTTTGAAGCTGTGTATCGCTGCCAAGGGAGGCCACTTCGAAACCGCTTAGATATGTTATTACTGTACGTCCATGTTATTGTTCTAGATTGTTGTTTTGTTAAATTTCTTTTGTTTAATATACTTAAATTACATAAACTTTAATGCAGTTATTTCTGGTCACCCTGTATATAGATTTCCATTTTGCTCTGTGATTTGTTCCTTCTATTTTACCTTCAATAGTTAAACAAGTGAATATCATTTTGTGCTAAAGCATAAATTCAAAAGCTACCCATAATAATAACAAAATTTAATAATAATAAAAGGACGTACATTAACGTAATGAAAAATAATAAGAAAAAAAACAACAAGGTAATTAATGCTTTTAGACAGTGTCAAAAGCAAAGCGGTCCCATAATATGCACATTTTATAAACACAATTTTGAGCGAGACCGTTCTTCACGCAAGCGTGAAGCTTCTCGCTTTGCATCAGCATTTCGGTATTCCGCACGTCGTCACTATCACATTTATAATGCAGCTCTACAACCATCACAGCAATGACACTACACGCAACAATTGCGCCTTTTGCATTAGTAACATTCAATTCATAATAAGGAAATTAAAACAATAGCAGGTTTCTTGGTTTTTAGCAAGCCATTATTAGCAAAACACTTATTACAGTAAAACCGCTAAGGGACTGCTATTGTCTGGATGTCACCCTCTGTAGCGGCCGAACGGTTAGAGATATTCGAATGAAACCTTCACCATTGTGTTCAACATCAAAAAGTAGGTGACCACGTGTAAAAATCAGACGTCTTTCCCCCTCCCCCCCCCCCCCCCCCCCCAAGGCGTTGTCTGTCGTTTAAAAACGCCTTTAAAAGACAGAAAACGCCTTAGAGGGTCAAGGAGTGATCCTAGAGGTCTGATTTTTTACACGTGGTCGCCTACTTTTTGATGCTGAACACAATGGTGAATATCTCTAACCGTTTGGCCGCTACAGAGTGCGACAGACAGACAGGATAAAAGTAAGAGCGGTCCCCTAGCGGTTTTACAGGCAAGCTGTAACCTTGGGCCGCTAAAAACAATAGATATATGAATTCGAACCGTCAACCTCCAGCATATGAGTCCGACCTTACCCATCAAGCTACAGCTGATAACTGAAATGAGCTGGTTGCATTTCTAATATTTAAGCCACTGTTTTCCAAAGTGGGCGCTGGAATGATCCAGGGGGTCAGTAATGCCCTAGGTTGGAATTGGGGGGGGGGGGGGTTGAATAAAAATAAGTGAATGATGGAAGCATAAAGAAAGAAGATAAAAAAAACATTGAAAAACCGTTCGAACTTATTTCTTCTGTTGTACTCTATGTTAAAGTTAATTGTTAATCGTAATTTTTATTTTCATATTAACCTTCGTTATCTTAATTTTCTCTACGAAACGCGAATGTTACTATGGTTGATTTTAATAAATAATTTTATAATTGCGAGCTTCAAATTGTCTTATTTACAACAGCATCTTTCTTTATTATGTTGTAGAACGTAGATAGAAATACAGATACATGATACAAAGCTGTCACTGCATCTTTCTGTTTGTTCGCTTAAAGGTTGTAGATTTCCAGGGTTGGGGGGGGGGGGGGGGCACTGAGTAATTTTTTTTGAAAAGTGGGGCGTTTGCCAAATAAGTTTAGGTATCATTTAATAAATTTACCTATGATTTAAACTAATAGAGGAAATCCAATAAAAACAATGCCACATATCTCGAACATTGCGGGGGGGGGGGGGGGGCGTTGGACCCTGAAAAATATCCCATTTCAACGTTGGGTTTCTGAACTCGATCGTGAAATCCGTTTGTCGATGCGACCTTCCGTTCGGGAGTTGTTAGGGGTGGACAGACACGGACGGACGGACAGGACAAACGCAATAGCTATCGATTTTGGTCGATATCAACATAGCTCCCAAAAGGATCGCTAAAAAATTATCATGTGATAACATATGTTCAATAAAGGAGATTGGGCAGATCTACCCCACCCCTGTATAGCGATAAGATATATACGTAAGGAACGATCTCCATCAATAGAACAGTTTTTATTATTATGACATGTCTCAATTATTAGTCCGTTCGGAGTTATATAATTCTACTTACCATATTGTCCGGCATATAAGATGACTTTTGAAACCAGGAAAATCTTCTCAAAAGTCGGGGGTCGTCTTATACGTCGGGTGTTGAAACTTCCGAGACGGACTGGAGATTCTGCGGTCGCCGCATATGGTGGGAGAAGCTCGAAAACGGCTGCGGCCGCATCCCCGCCGTATGCGGCAACTGTATGAAAGGAGCAAGGATGGCGCTGATCAAGTACGGTGGAAGAAAAATCCACTCATCAGGATTCGTGGAAAAAAGTGATTTAACGCGGTCCCGATGACGAGGTGAGGGGGACGCCTCACCGGGAAGGTGTAAGTGAAGGGCGCAGCAAGCTGCAGGCGTCCGTAACGCCCGGGGTATGGAAAAAAGAGATAGAGCCGGGACAGAATACACAAGGCTACAGTTAAGAAATACTATGATTTTAGTGAAATTCTAAAAAAATGTAGCATTAAAATAATGCACCAGAATAAACAAAGCTACAGTTACTTGGAGACAGGTAGAGCTGACCAATCCAAGCAGGTGTTACGTACAAGAACCAGCCAATCGCCGGTAAGGTACATCGCTTTTAAAGGAAAAGTTTAATCACTTGCACTGTTCTATGTTTATATGTTTGATGACAAACAGCATTATGTTTATAAGTGACAGTTTTCCTGCTAAGTATCTGCATGTCATAAGCATTTGAATTAAAATTACCATATTGAAATCAAATCTGATATTTTTAAAATTTTTATTTGGTGCGCGTTGGAAGAGGGGTAGTCTAATACGGCGAGTATATCCCAAACTATATATTTTAATTGGAAAAATTGGGGGTCGTCTTATACGCCGGGCAATACGGTAGGTGTTATATGGTGAGTGTGGGTTGCAGGGAAGCCGAGTACCACGACCGTTGATATGACTTATCTCGTTGACATCTTAGATAATTCCCGGATGTATTCATTAATTATCATTTAATAATTATTTTCCATAACAGTAAATATCATTTTCATTTATTACATGTAAATAATTATTATTTACTTGAAATAAATGATAATTATTAATTAATATTATTAAATTAATTAAATAATAACTTCAAGAATTATATAACTCCGAACGGACTAATAATAAAATATATTCTATGTAAAGAGATGTTTCTATATTTTTAAATGGGGCAACTTCCCTTTTGCCCATTGTCCTTTATCTTTTCTAGGTTTAAGAAAATACAGATACATAAATTATTCCGTGTGTTTTTACTTTCTTCTAAAAACACTCTTTACTTTTTCAATCCATTTTATTGGAGTCTTCAGAACCCAAACCTTCTAATCTTCTTTTTCGTTGCAATAGTCTCCTAACCATACTCTCAGACAAAAGAATTTTCTTCCTGATCTCCAAGCAAATATTATTAGAAGTAAAGATTTCCTTCTTTTTATTAAAGGCCATTTTTGTTTTCTATTGTTTATTACTTCGTGTCCATCTCATTATTCAGCATTGTTTTCCTTTCCATGTCTTGTACACACAAGGATTTGTCTTCGGTCTGTCTATTTTCATATTACACACAGGGGCTCCACGGAGGGAGATAATGGGGCTGAATCCTCCCCCCCCCCCTCCAGCCCAAAATGTCAAGGAAGGAAAAAAAAAGAAAGAAAGAAGAAATCACTTATTACAGCGTTAAAAGAATGGATTATTTTTCTATAGTTCCGCTGTACTTCATCAATGCTTGTAACTTTTTCTTTTTCTTTCATACTCATCATCTATTATTTTCACATTTTGTTCTATTACATCATTGTCCAGTTTTTCTCTTTAATATAATATTTCTGTATTATATAATCATTAATAAATAGTGGGTCTACTGGTGCAGGCACTGGACTGAGGGATGAAGGGATCAGGTTCATGACCAGGCGGAGATTGGGATTTTCCCCAACGTTATTTGTCCTCCAGTCCCTTAATGGACGGACAGACAGTCTCCATCTGATTGGTCAAAAGTTTAAACAAGCCAAGACATTAGTCAATATATTTATTTCAATCATTATTTCATTAAAATCACATTTAATAATTTTAATTATTAGCAATATATATTATTAAATTAATGATTGAATTTACATGATTCAGTTCAGAATTAATCAGTTCAACGAATAAGTCCTTTAATAGCACAAACAAAGAGGAAAAATTAAATTCTGTTTTTTGTTTATTACTTCACCTGCATATATATAATAGGAATGAATGCCCTCAATTCAAATCTCTTTCAATTTTACTGTATCGGGCTAGGTTTTTCAACAATAGCAAAACAAAGGGGGGGTAATAATGAACTTAAATTTTAACTAAATATTACTAATAGACACTCATTTCTATAATTTAACTGAGGCAAAACTGTTCCTGTTTGTATTTAATTTAGGCTTAAATATGAAACAAAAATGTAGAAATAGAGCCGCTGTGAATTTCGAACATTCCACTGGGAAGGAAACTATGTTCTTCACTGGGAAGAAAAAAAAACACTCATTGTGCAGCGTAGGTTTTTAGATCTGTAACATATCCTCCACAATTTCCTTATAATTCTCTGTCACTTTGTTATGTGCCAACCATGTCAGACTTTTAACAATTCGGACATCGATTGAGGGCGAAGGTTTCATCCCACAGAAGTTTAACACATTTGGGTCCATCCTGCTGCTGAATCTGAGCTTCACTGTCTTATAATCAGTCGTATCCTTTAACGGCTCTATAACATCACGGAACTGTAGAAAATCAATTGTGTCTGTTTATCTCTAGGCAATTAGTTAATAACCAAAAACAAGTGAATATAATTTTCTGCTAAAGCATAAATTTAAGTGCGACCCATAATAATAAAAAAAAGGAAGTATATTAACGTAAAGAAAAATAAAAGTAAAAAAAAAAAAACACGTGGACATTGAGAAAAAAAGATTATAAGAAAAAAAAAAAGGCATCATTAGTAACAATACGGCTTGAACATACAACCTCCTTACTCATCAAGCTATAGCTGACAACTGAAATGAGATGGTTGCATTTCTAACATTTAAGCTAATAGCTGCCATATAGTGATGGTCACTAATAAAAAACATAGTTTGAGTTAATTCTTAATATAATTTAATATAATCTTGTAAGTTAGTAAATATATTAAATATTCTGAAATTTTTCCTACAAAGTTTACATCTTGAGGATTAATATCTGCACACAAAAAATAAAATTAAAATCTTTTTTTATCTCTTTGGAGAGGAATTAAAAAATCTAAAGTAAAACGATCTCTGTTTTGAAATACAAAAATATCTTTTAATATCTTTATGGTAATATAAGTAGATACAAACAATCGAAAGTTAGATTTTAAGAGAAAAATCAAATCTGAAATTAATATTACCTTTTTTCGTATTACTAAACAAATAATCGAGATGCAATGTTAAAATTAACATTAAAATTCTTTTAGGTATAAAATATTATTAAAAGTAAACAGATAATGGAAACGTCTTCTGAATCCATGGGCAGACATTAATTAATCATATGGATTTATTCGTTGATTTCCTACTGTCTGATTCGTCTATTTTACTTCAATGTCCTCAGCACCAGTGTGATCTTCGCGTAGGATGCATGGCAGTTCAGCGACACCAACTGGTCACCACGAGATGCTTTCTATTTTCTGTGTTTTAAAAGTTAACATAGTCTTTTCTGTAGCATGATCTGGGATACATTTATTGCAAACTCTGTCAGCCAATTGATTGTGTACAGATGGACAAAAGCAATCCTATGGCACCTGAAGGAAAACTTTGGCTTCCATCTGGAGACGTCAAGTAAATTGAGATACATTCCATCATTATTAGTTTGCTCAATTGAGGTAGCAATCCATTTGGGAGTAGACGTCATAAGTTGCTCCTGTTCTCACTGTAACATTCCTTTGATGTACACTTTACAATTTGTAGTAGATACTGTAACTCTGTACCATTCATTACCCCCTCACCATTTCTAGAATCGTCCGCTATTGGTTCCACATATTCCGCGTCCCTCAATTTCTACAGACGTCTGCAAAAGTTTTCCCATCATATTCAAACTTTCTATTCTCAAGATATTGGTCCGTAGTCTTCCATTTTGCATACTGATTCAAGCATATTTTCGTTTGTACGACGGTGGTTTGATAAGTTCTCGGAACGGAATAGAAAAAAAGTATGTACATCACTGAAACTTTTTTATTTTTCAATGTAGTCTCCTTGTAGATTAATGCACTTTGTCCAGCGATGTTCCAATGCTTTCATCCCATCTCGAAAATGAGATTCCTCAAGGCCTGACTCAACTTCAGCTATCAGTTCTTCTTTTGAAGAGAATCTCCGTCCACCAAGGAAAATTTTCAGCTTTGGGAAGAGATGGAAGTCTGACGCAGCCATATCAGGCGAATACGGCGGGTGTGTCAACAATTCATACCTTAGTGCGTGTAATTTTGCCATGACGACGGCACATGTGTGCGAGCGTGCATTGTCTTGATGGAAGATCACTTTCTTCTTTGCTAAACCTGGCCTTTTTTCGCGTATCTTTTGTTGTAATTGGTCCAGGAGGTTAGCATAGTATTCTCCATTAATTGTCTTCCCGCTGGGGAGATAATCTATAAACAGAATCCCCTTCACATCCCAGAACACTGATGCCATGACTTTTCCAACCGAATGAATTGTCTTTGCTTTCTTTGGTGGCGGAGAATCAGCATATTTCCACTGCTTTGACTGTTGTTTTGTCTTTGAGATATAGTAGAGGACCCAAGTTTCATCTGTGGTCACAAACCGGCGTAAAAAATCTTGTTCGTTTCTCCAAAAACGGCCCAAGCATTGCTCTGACACATCCATTTTTATGCGTTTTTGATCCACCGTCAAGAGTCGCGGCACCCATTTTGCAGATATTTTTTTCATTTGTAATTCTTCAGTTAAAATATGATATACCCTTTCAGATGACATCTGGCAAGCTTGAGCAATCTCTCGCACTTTCAATCGGCGATCCTCAATTACCATTTTGTGCACTTTTACAATGATTTCTGGGGTAGTGACACATCTTGGCCGACCACTGCGTGAATCATCATCTAAGCTCTCCCGACCGAATTTAAATTCGTTTATCCACTTTCCAACAGTTGAATATGAAGGAGCAGAGTCCCCCAGTATATTCTGGAAATCGGCATGAATATCCTCTGCTTGCATACCCTTCTTTACGAAGTACTTAATCACTGCGCGAATCTCGACTTTTTCCATTTTCGCAAATCATTACGCGGGATCAACATTAGAGCCACGTCACCGCCGCAGCTGTCCTCCAAGAGCACTGACGTGACACGTGTTTACAGGCAACAGTCGAATGAATATCACGTGAAAAACTCGTGGCGCTAGCGCTGACCTCTGGTGGTGATTCCGAGAACTTATCAATCCACCCTCGTACTTTAAAGTGTAGATAATCGAGGTTGTTTTAATGAATTTCGTAGAAGGTATTTTTACCACGCTTTTGTTAACTCACACTGGTTTCCGGGTTAAACCTTGTAATCAATTTTTAAGTCACTTCCCATCGGTCAATCATCTAGAAATTTTGCACACTTGCTTATGTCTTTTCTGTAGCATTATATTTTCTTTACATTTGTTGGAAGTAGTTGCAACATTTTTATTTGATGTGCTTAGAGACTGTCCATAAACTATGTGCGCACTTAAGTGGTGGTGGTGATTGTGCTTATCATGACGAGGGAGGGGTCAGATAATATATGACGTCACATTCCATTCCATTTAAAAAAACTGTTAAAAACCCCGCTTTCTATATTATGTAATGATTAAAATATATAAGAATTATGTATATAATTCAGAAGTAGTTGTGTAAATGTATCGAGTAAGGGTGGCGCAGACGGACACCCCCTAAGAAAAGTGTCATTATTTCACATGTCAAAGTTGGCAACTCTAGTTGGCAACTCGGTGTAACGAAGTGTTCAATAAGCCAGCGGGCGAGTGATATATCCATTTATATCTTCAAATATAACGGGTCCAATCTCATCAAAAACGTGAAAAGTAAGAAAAAACTATAGCATATTTCTACTGTCTGGTGTTCTCGCTATAGTTTTTTCTTACTTGTCAAGTTTTTGATGAGATTGGACCCGTTATATTTGAAGATATAAATGGATATATCACTCGCCCGCTGGCTTATTGAACACTTCGTTACACCGAGTTGCCAACTTTGACATGTGAAATAATGACACTTTTCTTAGGGGGTGTCCGTCTGCGCCACCCTTACTCGATACATTTACACAACTACTTCTGAATTATATACATAATTATTATATATTTTAATCATTACATAATATAGAAAGCGTGGTTTTTAACAGTTTTTTTAAATGGAATGGAATGTGACGTCATATATTATCTGACCCCTCCCTCGTCATGATAAGCACAACCACTTTCGTCGCACATAGTTTATGGACAGTCTCTAAACACATCAAATAAAAATGTTGCAACTTCTTCCAACAAATGTAAAGAAAATATAATCAGAAAATATTCTCCTGAATTCGAAATGGCTCCGAAGGCCGCTTTAGACGTACCATTTCAACAGGCAATTTGTCCGCCAAGGAGCGATGGAAAGCACATTGCCCCTTTTAGAATGTGTTCTATTCTCAAAGAGATGGCATGCCATCTCTAAGAAACCATCTGACACTAGCGCTTCTGGTTGCGAAATCTAGAACTTCAATCAATTTGTATCTGTTTATTCGAAAGTACTGACTACAAAAACAATTTTGACGAACGGAGGTCATCTTTTCCTTTTGTTTTAGTGGATGCTTCCAGGAAACACTATATTATTAACCAAAATCATAACAGAATTCAGGCCTAACAATTTCTGAAGGGGCGCCAACGATTGAAATCTCGAAAACGTATTAATAAACACAAATAAAAATCTTTCCATAGTTCAAGAACAACTGCAAACTGATTTCATATTAATATTATTAAGTGGACACATGATTATAAATTGGCTATTAACAAAGACAAAACTAAATATACGATCATAAATTCAAAAAACAAAAAAATTAATATTTTACCTCAAATAAAATTTACCATGATTTTCAGTGTTTACACAAAAACCATGAAGATATTATTAATTGTAATTGTGAAAACTTAGAAATAATATATAATTATAAATACCTTGGTCTACACATGAATAATAAATGCACTTGGCATAGCCACTATATCCATATATTAAAAAGACTTAACTATTTAACTTACATTTTTTATCACATAAAAGATATTTTTCCAATTAAATCAAAAATAATCATATATAAAGCTTACTTAGATTCATTAATTAATTATGGCATTGATAATTAGATTTATTTAAATAAAAATGAAATAAAAAATATTAATAGAATTTTTAAAAAAATATTAATTTAATTTTCTACGACTTTAATAAGCTTCAAGCAATGAACAAAATCAAATTTTACTAGATAATAAAATCTTGTTTCCACAACAAAAAGTAATTTTCACCTTGATCTTACAGTTTTATTATAAAATATATTATAATTATGTAAATATAAATTCAACAAGAAGTAATAGATTATATAGTAAACAAGATTTTGACAATCCAAAAAATAATTTTGGATTGAGAATAAAAAATAGATTAATTAACAAAATTTTTGATCAATTCTCATTAGAAATGAAAAACATTGGAAAGATGTCTACTTCAAAAAAAATAATTTCTGAAAAAATAATACTGGTACAAATCAAATGGTTTGGTTAATTTGAAAAAAAAAAATAATAATAATATTACTATTTCACAGTTTTACCTAAATTTGATCTCATTAATATATTTTATGTTATATAAAGTTTCAAAATTGTTATGTTTTTATCTCTGTAACTTGTAATTATTGTAAATCTCAGCACCTACAACACAGGTTGTTTTTTCTAACAACCTAGTAGGACTGAATTATACTTTTTGTAATAAATTGTTAATAATAATAATAATAAAAAAAAAAAAAAATTAAGGAGGTAAAGAGCGACATGGAAGAAATGGGAAATTCTTCCCATTTCCTATCCAGCGGAAAAATTGGAGAATAGGGGGATGCTCAGATCAACAGTTAAAAATTTTGTTGGTTTTCAAGCAAAGCAGAAAAGGAAAACAGGGGGAATCTGGACAGAAGAAAGACGAAAGCAACAGAGTGAAAGGATGAAAGAATACTGGAGGAAGAGATTGAATCAAGGAAGAAAATCATGAGGTTATTTTTCGTGGTCCCTAGTTGGCCAAATTCGGAAGAAGAAGAAGAAAAAAAAAAATATCGTCGTTGGTCGAGATTTAACGATAAATATCGAAACTGAAAACAAAGAAATACAAAGGATGAAAAAATAAATACTTCCTATTTTAATCAATTAAAAACATTCTTTCAGCTATTCGATGTATTGAATAAATGATTTTTACATAAATCAATGTTATTTTTTTCTTAAATAAAATGTCGGTATGACGACAATTGAGAAGTGTAAATTTTCCGTGTGAAGGAGGGTGATATGGAACATGTAAGACAGGTTTTAAATGGCAATCTACCCTGACATTGCCATCGATATAGCTTACTCAAATGGCCCATGCGTCTAAAGCGGCCTTTACAACATTTGTGTTTTGTTTTTTCGATGCAGAAAGTGAAATGAATCAATACTAATTATCAAGGAGTAAACTAGATAGTAGGATAACAGAGCTTTTGATTTATTCAAACAACATTTAAAAAAACTTTTGTAAATGTTTAGCTAAGATTGTTCCCTCAATTATTCCCTCTACTGGAGTAATTGACTTTCCATATTTTTTCCAAATACATTGACGAATATACCATTACTTTTCCATTTCTTCTCTCGTATTCATTGTTTGTCATCTGATAAATAGTAAGTTACTCAATTAACTGAATTAACATTCAAATGTCAAGTTTGAGACCCAATATTTTAGTAGGTGACATCTCTGGATAGCTATTAACGATCATCAGCTGGGAATTGTGAAACAACAAGGTCTTACTAAGGAGATGAATGTAATCTCAGTCGAAAGGAATATGGTAGCTCCAAGAAATGAACTAAAAACAAATAAAATATAGAAAATTATTGTGTAATTTCCTGCGCAATTAATTAAAGCGCCTATAGTCCCTACGCTGAATAAAGATCCTCCCAGAATGCAACGTAGCTTTTAGATTGAGCTTTCCTGGCCGACCGCTAACATTGAAAGAGAAGAGGTCGCTTCTCTTCTCTTTCAATGTTAGCGGTCGGCCAGGAAAGCTCAATCTATAAGCTACGTTGCATTCTGGGAGGATCTTTATTCAGCGTAGGGACTGTAATAGGGTGTTTCAGAAATGGTAGACAAAGCGAAGAGATAGGGGTTCCAAAGATCATTTTTGAGTCCAAAATGTTCCATTGTACGGACCGTAGTTTTAGAGTTAGCAAATGAGTGCTTTGGGAATGGTCCCTAATCAAAGAAAACTCAGTTTACATTAGGAAGTGTAAATAAACCAGGTAAAGGGTTATTACAAAAAGCTCCGGGTAAATGTCATGACAGAAAACAGGTATAATAATAATTAATAATTTTGTCAGAAACCTTTACCTTATTTACTTACACTTCTTAATGTGAACTGAGCTTTCTTTGATTAGGGACCATTCTCAAAGCATTCATTTCCTAACTTAAAACTAAGGTCCCTACAACAAAATGTCACAGAACATTCTGGATTCAAATTGACCTTTTGAACCCTTATCTCTTCGCTTTGTCTACCATTTCTGAAACACTCTGTATATGAACACATTAAAAGTCCCAGTTTTTAGTTTAATTTTTAGAGATAGCATATTCCTTTCGATTATAAATGTTTACTGTAACTACATTTTTCTCTAAGTTTCTTATGTTTCGGCTCTTCTGTGAAGTGGTCTTAAAAATAGGTCGTTCTATTCCTAATCAGATAATAACATTGAAATGTCACAAGATTCTTATTAACAAGAGATCGACACACTTCTATTATTTTGTTACAGGGAACAATTTCCATTGAAATCGGGATGTAGACTTTTTATTATCCTATTTATATACAGCTTCGAAAAAAAGGAAATGATTAGATATATTTTAATTTTGCATTACTGTCATTTGGAGAAAGTAAAAAAGTCTTTATTCATTTTTTAATAATTACTAAAACTAATTATTACTAATTACTGGTAAATTACTAAAAATGAACACTTGAAAATACTCTGGAAGAATCTCAACTATTTTTCCCATATTTATCATAGCACTTGTAAACTCATCGGAATCAATGTGCAGAAGTTAAAACAAAAAAAAAAAAAGCTCGCCGAAAGGACAAATAGCGAGAAAATTCATTAAACGAAGTCAAAAAAAAAAATTTAAAAAAATGCCTGTTTTGAAGTACTCGTGCATAGGGGTAACAACAGTAAAAAAATCTTTTTTTTTTTTTTTTTTTTTTTTTTTTATATGGTCGGGCAACCAGTGCTGGACCGCTTGTTATGGATTGACCCATAGGCCAATGTAACGAGACCTTGTTATGTACTGACTGATGATCGCTCTATTAGCGTGAAATAGCTGTACTAGGATGTCATTTTTGTATACAACTTGGGCTCACCCATTGTTAATATTACTTCTAAGACTCACTTTGGAATCTTTCGATCTGTTAAGTTTTTCAATGAATCTCTTTTTACTAATTTCAGTATAATTTATTTTTCATATAAGTTTATACGTATTTAAGGTTTTTTTATTAAAAAAATTCCTAAACTGTTTGTTTATTTTATCTTATTGTTTTTTTAATGTTTGCTGATGAAGAATGCTTGAGTTTTTTTGAAATGGGAATATTATTGCAAAGTATCGAATTGTCGAGGATATTTTTGGAAAGTTAGTTGTGATGAAGAGTTGATTCAAGCACAATGCTAAAGAAAATCACAACCTAAAAATAATCCAGGTACTTATTAAGTTTTTGAAAAACGAAATCTTATTTTTAATGTTCGTACGTTATGATTTCTTCTGTTAATTACTCTCAGTTAAGGTACTGAAAATGTCTATCAACCAAAGAAGTAGCTCATGCCACATCATTTAAAAGGAGATGCTTAAAAGGAAACATCTCGAATCCTCCCACATATTCATTTGCTACACAACTCCTTCGGAAAATACGATTCGAATGACGAAAAATTCATGGTAAGAATGTAACTGGATTGTCTAATGCGCAGACTTGTAGATGAGTAAATTCGAATTTTAATTGTGTGTGGGCGGAAGCTAAGTGGGGAAAAAAAGAAGAAAAAAAAAAAAACAACAACTCCGCCAACTGCCTCTGTCGTATGCGATAGTGTGCTCCGTCTACACAGACATTTCCGTATCAGTTTTTCCCGATTGCGCAGTCCGAAACAGACCAGTGCTCGTCTCCAACAAAAACAGAAAATCTTGGCAGAGATAAGGAAACGGGAAAAAAAAATAATAAATAAAATAAAAAAAAATCCTAGAAGGTAGTCGGTGGCTTATATTAGGGCAACGAAACCTTATCCAAATTGTCCAAAGACAGAATCCATTTCTTAAAACCAATGGGTGAGGTCATTGAAGAGAATGTTTATATTCTCTTAATGGAAAAGGGTCAACAACAAATATTTCATAGCAACTACATTCCACAGTTAGAACCGAAATAACAATAGCAAACGATTAAACCCCTCCATATCCCGTCAAATAATATCAGAAAGTTATTTTCCCATTAGAGAGAACTCCACCCCATACAGAAATAGACCAAAAGACAAATCCTTCCTTTTCGTGGTTTTAATTTTTGCTACCTTGGCTCATATTACAGAACCAAAAGATAATATACAAACTAACCTTGTTTGTCCACTTTGCCGGCCATCTCCGCCTCCTTTTTAGGCATGGTGAATTCGGGTTGTGTCCCGTAGTTTATCGATGGGCCTGTGTAGGGTAAATCCAAGGCTCAGGCCGTTCATTGAATCAAACGGCGACGGCCGACATCGTCCTCCATCGGGATCCATGTTGAACTGCTCAGTGACGTCACTGCCACTAGTGACATCTCGTGAACCAACACACAACTACAACTTCCTAGGCTCATCACCATCAGTATCTCTCTCTCCCATGGTTTTCATTCGCAGGAGGGATTTTCAAATTTGACATACACATTTAAGGACAAAGATCTAATTTGTAAATAGAAATGCTTTCTGCGTGGGTCCTTGTCCAGTAATCATAGTATGAAAATAACAAATATCTCGGAAAAAAGTATTAGAAACAACAATGTCTAATAATTAATTCCGATTGCTTTGATAGGATTAAGGATTTAGATAACTTAAAGACATAAGGCAGATTTATTAAATTTGTTTCAGAAAATGAAAGTGTTTGTTTTAGACAGTTTGGATTTAAGCCTACAAAAAAAATATATTATTTTAAGGAAAGTAAAGTAAGTTGTTTGAAGAGTGTTTACCGAAGTGACCTCTCTCCTACGACAGAGTGACTTACTATGATTAAGGAATCTATTGCAATTTAAATGTACTTAAAATAACAGATACTTACTAATAAGTAAAATAAATGAATACATCAATATATATCTGTATATAACAAATACACGGGATCTCGTTTTTTTTGGTTTTTTTTTTTTTCTTTAATAGAATCCAGACTTCGAATTGTTTTGGCGGAGAATTTTTTCTCCATTTCTTCGATTGTTGGTTCCAGGTATTTCCATCTGTATAATGTAAATTTATGAAGAAAGCATGTCGCACAACTTGAAACCTACTGTGATAATCCTAGTATTCATTATTTTATCTAGAAAATACTACAAATATATTAGATAATCATCCAATCTATTTAACTAGATGGGTACCGTCGCTTCGCTCCGGAACCCTTGCATGTATAGCATTAAAAAAAAAAAAAAAAACATTTATTTATTTAGCAAATTAATATGGAGATCGGAGAATACACGACTTCCCAGCTCGTTGTGGGCTTCTCCGCTTAACTCAGATGTATTGCGCGTTGGCACTCACATAAACACTTCATTTTTGCATGTATCTTCCAAACGCAGAAACGTTTGTTAATGACTGATATACCGTTCGATAGAATTTTCAAATACCAACATTTTCTCAATATAAAGTTCTCTTCCAACTTTTATACTTTTCGTTTAAATTGAGAAAAAGTCAAAATTTGACGCTTTAAAAGGCGCCATCTTGGAAACCAAAAACTTTTTTCGAAAGATTTTTGTAGCATTTCGTTTGTCTTAAAAAGATCTACATTTTATCCATTTGCATGACCAATCTATCTCTTACAGTTTGGTCACAAAATTGGAAAAATGTAAAGTCTTATGACAATGACAGACAAAATAACGCTTTTATATAATATAATGTTTTATTTCAATATTGTTTTCCATAAAATCTCCAGCTAATTTGTTGGTAATCATCTAGTTTTGTGGTCAACAGACTTCAAATGAAATCTCCACATACTTATGTTATTGTCATTTGTTTATTAACCCCTTCCAAGCTCAATAATGAAATGTTATTACATAGAGCAACTTTTAATAACTTTAATAATATGTTATTATAGATGAAGTACGAAGAAGGGATTGTAACCTATCCACTGCAAGCTAAAATGGAAGAAATCTAGACCTGTTTTGTTTTTGGTTTGGAAAGTTCATTCGATTGTCTTTAATCCCAATCAGTAAACGGACACAACGTTTTTTGTTTTGGCTGAACGACTATGATAACCCATTGCAAAATCCTGGTTGTACCTATGGGAGGAGGAGATATAAAATGCACTTTGGTTTATTTATAGAGGGAGACCGTATCCGAAATAAGTCCTTAATTTCTGACCAAAGAAACCTTTGCTAAAAACAGAAAATTCTCATTCCAATTTTTCTTATTTCTCAAATATCATCAATAAATAAATTATACTTTTATTCTAAAGGCATGCTATCTATTTTAACAATTTCTTTCGTTTAAATAAAACATACATTATCAAAATAAATAATTTAGTTTTAGCTTTTGATTTTTTATTTTAGTTTTAGCTTTATGACTCATTAAATGTAAACAATAATTCATGGAAAATAGAAAAATCTAAATAATATTATTTTTTGTAATTACTTTTTTTGGATTATTGTAAATCTGATGTTAATGAGATATAGATAAACCAGACAGATTAATTAGACAAATACAGATTAATTCTGTATTTTTATTGATATTTTTAATAGTTCTAAATTAAATAGTTAAATACAGATTAATTCTGTATTTTTATTGATATTTTTAATAGTTCTAAATTAATAGTTTTAAATTTTTTATATTTTCAGAAATACAGGATATAAATATTATTATTATTTTTATTCAAAATCATATGAAAGACAGTCAACACTGACTGGCATTGTGTAATTGATACGAATTTCCACCGAGACCTAGGTATCAATCAGATTCCTGCGCAATATCTATTGGGTGAGTGCAAAAGTTCTACCCGTTTTTATTACCCATAAAGAAGAGCAAAAAAATGCAAAATGAACAGTACCTATTTTTGTGCATAATCCCCATTGCTATCTAGGTTCTCTTGCCATCTTTCTGGTAGGAGATGAATCCCACGGCGGTAATATTCCGGCGAATTCGAGTCAAAAAGTATTGGATGGCAGTTTTCACAGCATCAAGATCATCAAAGATTTTCTGACTGAAGGGATTATTCAATGCACGAAATAGGTGATAGTCAGTTGGTGCCAAGTCAGGAGAATAGAGAGGATAGGGTAAAACCTCCCAACCAAAGCCCAGTAACTTTTGGCGAGTGATGACAGCAGCATGTGGCCTGGCTTTATCGTAATGAAGGATAACACCATGACGATTGACGAGATCTGGCCACTTTGCTACCAAATTTGAATGCAACCTGTATAACTGTAGACAGTAGAAGGTAGCATTGATGGTTTGGTTGAGTGGCAGGACCTCCCAGTGAATTATTTCCTGCAGATTCCACCACACACTTAATAATACCTTCTTGGGATGAAGTTCAGCTTTCGAAGTCTATGCAGGCGGATCAGAAGGGCGACACACAATCCTACGACACTGTACGTTATGGTATATAACCCACTTCTCATCTCCTGTCATAATGCATGTCAAGAATGGATCATTTTTGTATCTGGAAAGCAAGGAAACACAGGTGGCGATTTGGTCATCCCGTTGCTTAGCTGTCAGGTTATGTGGAACCCAACGATCCAACTTTCTCGTAAAACCCAACTTAACCAGCCGTCTCTCGACTGTTGTCCAGTGTACATTGAAGGTCTCCGCTAATTCTTGCATGGTTGGGTTCGGGCTGTTCCTTATGGCTTGGTCAATATCGTCCTCTTCAACATGTGATGGCCGTACACTCCTAGCCTGATCTTAGCAGCTTCTGTCTCCTTCCCTAAATTTACAAAACCATCGACGACACGTGTTTTCGTCTATTGCATCCTCCCCATAAATTTGACAAACATTGCGACATGCTGCGGCTGCCATACTCTTTTTATCGAACTCGTATAACAAACAATGTCTTATATGCTCCTTCTCACGTTCCATGTTACACCTTCTGATATTTTTTTTTAGATGATTAACTTTGTGAGACACGATGCATTTATATGTGAGGCATCCGCACGTTTGATTGGCAGACGATTTTCGTCATTACAATGTCATGTGTGAGGGCAATTCCATTGCAAATTTTCATATCCAAAAACGGGTAGAACTTTTGCACTCACCCAATATATGTTGTTCCCAGCAGTGCCATAGGCTTAATATCAGAAAGCTGCAGATTTTTAAAATACAGTGCAACTTGGATAATTCGAACGTCTTTAATTCGAAATCGTGGTTAATTCGAAAATTTCTCTCAGTCCCTTGAATTTTTTATTAAATCAATGTTAAAAAATCGTGGATAATTCAAAGTTCAACTTCCTTAATTTTTTACAAAAAATTTCGAACCATAACGACTTTTCAGCTTTTCATCGTTAAGAAATTTGACACGTGACAACTGAAATTCCCTTCCCGCCACCGTTCGATACTGACGCCATTCGACACGTGACACTTCAGATGCCATTCGACCTTCCTGCTGTCAGTGTCACCATGTCTTTCAGTAAACCACGCGTGTACAAAAATTTAATGTTCACTGAAAAGGTCGCCGCGAAGTGGAAAAGGGTGTGAAGAAGAAATGCCAAATCGCCAACGAGTACGGGATAGTGGCGAATTTCGTCGATACATTAAAGGACAAACCAACGTAAGTGAAGCTGTTTTCCATTCACTAAACATGCTTGATAATTTTGCTAATCTTAAGCGACTGAATTCTACAAAACAATCAGACATTGCACAATTTTTGAAAAACTATAATTTTCTGTATTGAATGTAATATGTACTGTAGCTTACGTAATATAAATCTTATTTTGTTTACATACATATAGTGTTTCATACCATGATCTTTCTGAATAAATATTTACTCATTGACAGAATAATCTTTTCAAGCATTCAGTGGACCTGAAATTAAAGTTAAAAGATGTAACTTGTTTAATTCGAAGTCTTGGATAATTCGAAGTTTTGTAGTGGTCCCTTCAGCTTCGAATTATCCAAGTTGCACTGTAGTTAGTAAATTTTTTTTAAAAGGTGCCAAGTGCCCCAACAATGATGGGGATTATACTGTGGTATATTTGCTCCACAGTATTTGTAATATTTCTAGTTCTTTTTCTTCAACTCTGGCATTACCAGAAATAGCTACATCAATGATTGAATCGTTTGTGTTTTCTATTACCATTATATCTGGTGCATTATGCTCGAGGTGTCAGTTCATTTGATTTCTAAAATCCCACAACATCTTGACTTGTTCGTTTTCCTTCACAACGTGATATTTCCAAGAGTTCTTTGATGCTGGTAAACTGTACTTTTTACAACAATAACCAATGGATTAACTTTGCAATCCTGTCATGTCTGGTCTTATTATCCGTCTGTGCTGTTCTTCTGTATTCACACAGTAGATAGGAAACAGCTTCATCTTTTTCTTGACAAAGTCGGCATTTAAGATTTTCACTGATATTCTGGATTTCATAATTTTTGTTTGCAATGCCTGTCTTGAGCCTCAAAAATTACACTTTCTGTTTCTTTCTTAAATGCCCAAGTTAAGTTGCTTTTACTTTTTCCTTTGAAATATTTAAGATGTTGTCCATGTAGTGGTTTATTTTTCCAATTATTTAATTTATCATCAATTTTTTAGCTTCTTGTACCTTTAGTTTTTGGAACATTATTATTTCTGTTATTTTTTAAAATGTTCTTAGTTTTTACAGCCTTCAGTAGTTTTTCCATGCTTTTGTTGACATAATCATTCTTTTTTCTTCTTCAACAGCCTATTGAACCTGTAGTAGTCCTCTGCCTTCAATTTTCTGTGGTAAAATATAATCTACCTACATCACTTTTTCGATGTAATGCACGATAGATATTCATTTGTTTCAGAGTTTTTCGATCCAGTTTTTCTAATTGCTTTAGATCAAGCAATTATTCCAGCTGGGTATGTAATTACTGGAATTGCCCAATTATTATTATTATTATTTTGTAAAAGTTTCAAACCATGGGTTTCCCCGGCAAAGACAATATAGTCTAGGACCAAAGCACTTATTGCCAAGTGTAAAAAAAAAAAGTGTGGAAGAATGGCTACGAATATGTGGTTGTGTCCATAAATTTCCTAACTATGCGTGTTGTGTTGAGTATCACAGCCTTCTGGAGTTGTGCATAAGTGTTTTTGTGAAATCCTAGTGTGCTGAGGCTGTGGTACAATGTGTGAGGCACCAGATCAGTGGCGGACAGGACGATAGGTACAACATGAACTCGGTCCTGCCTCCACTGCTTCTGGAGTTCGTGTGCTAGATCGGTGTATTTACTGATCTTGTCTGCGTGAGTTTTCTGCATGTTATTGCTGACGGGCACTGCAATATCAATGAGATAGGTCTGTTTGTTGACCTTATCAACAAGTGTGATGTCAGGTCAGTTGTATGTTTGGTTTTGTCTGTGTGAATGGGGCAGTCCCACTACAGCTTATATGAGGGTGACTCTAATTCCCTTTGTGGTATGTATTTGTAGTATGGGACCGTGTTCTTGATAAGTGAGTGTTTGTGTGGTAGCTGTTGATGAACAATTGACGCTATCTGATTGTGTCAGTGGAGGTAGTCTTGTTTGGGAGAGAAGGGACAGTCTGATATTATGTGGTCCATTGTCTCATGCTTTGTGTGGCATTTCCTGCATCCGTTGTCATGTCTGTTTGCATCGTGTAGAATATGTTTCTTGTAGTTGCATGTGAGGATGACTTGGTCCTGTATCGCAATCGTGAACCCTTTGGTCTCCCCAAAGAGCTCACTACTCGTCAGCCATCTGATCAACGCTTCCATGTCGACACGAGGCCGGCTGAGTTCGTGGTGATGTCTGCCATGGAGTTCCTTACAAGCCTATGATTGACGCAGCTGCTGTATGTAGGTGTCGGGTGGTGAGTGTTAGAGAAGGGTTTGCGAGGTCCAGAGGTGTGAGGTGTGTCAGCCTTGACAATGGCTGAGTGGAGTGAGGAGTGTTGTACTCTTTGATGGAAGTGTTCCATAAGTGAATGTACTTGTTTTTCGTGTAGGGTGATGAGGTTGATGAGTCCTCAGCCTCCCTCCTTGCAGAGAAGAGTCATGCTTTCCATACCGGACTTGGGGTGGTGCATGTTGTGTTTTGTGAATGTTGTGCGTGTTGTGAGTTGTAGTGCTTCACATAATTCAGTGTTTGCCAAGTTAGTGTGGGGACAGCAAAAGTGTTGATGGCTTTAATTTTATTTCTGGCATTGAGTTGTGTTTTGAGGATGATGTGAATGCCAGCTTGGTATGTGTTCTTGAGCGCGTTTTTGATGTTTGCGATGCCAATGGAAGCCCCGGAACTTGTACACTTCTCACTCCACTCTCCCTCTTCCATGGATTGGATGGCCAATTACATAATTGGTATGGTTCTCAGCACCGCCCAATATTCTGAAATGGCGAATAACTTTTTGCAAAACACGCCGGGTTTAACCCTCTTCACTAAGGAACCTAAAAAAGTTTTAAATTACAACAGAAAAGTCATCCGCAAATTGGTCGATGAAAATTGTATTTCAGACGAGGTAGGGGATACAATGAAAGATGGCTCCCTGCTAATTCCCAAAATCAAATTCCTTCCCAAAACCCACAAAAAAACCTGACGACCAGGGAATTTATCCAGCCAGACCGATCGTTAACTGCCATGGCACGGCAATCAAGATATTATCGTCTCTTATTTACAAAAAATTATCTAGCATCCTCGATGTTTCCCGACATTCCATTAAGGACAGCCCTAGTTTTATTGGGAAAATATGTAACCTAAATTATTTAAGAAATTTTTCATTTTTCTCCTTGGACGTAGAGGCGTTATTTACCTCCATATCCGCTGACCTGACCACCCAAGCCTTATTACACCTCCAAACGAAATCGGGACTTAACTACTTATCCCTGGAAATTACCAATGAGATCATCCCACTTACACGGGCCCTTTTCGACATTCAGTTCTTCACTTTTCAGCAGATTGTCTACAAACAATGGCTGGCCTTTTCATGGGTTTGGCGGCCTCCGCCATTCTCGCAGAAGTTGTTATGTCGTTCATTGAAGATCAAGCTCTTTTAATCTGTTATGACCACCACCTTTCGATCGAGCTATATTCAAGATACGTCGATGATCTTATCTTTTACTCCGACACCTCGCACACAAATAACATCCTCCAAATCTTCGACACCATCCATCCCAATATCAGGTTCAAAAAGGAGGAAGAGGATCCCAACACAAACAGCATTCCCTTTCTCTACATTTTAATTCAACGTTGCAACACCTCTTTTCGAACTTCCGTTTTCCGTAAATCCACAGCGCTTCCCATCACAACCCATTACAAATCCTATTGCCCCATGTCCTATAAGGTCAATAATCTTAGGATGGCAATCAATCGTGCCTTCAATATTTCCAGCCATCTCGACCTTTTCCAGCAGGAAGTTTTCAAAATAAGATGTTTATTCCACGCCAACGGTTATCCCCCGCACCTCTTGAATAAACAAATCATACGGATTACACGGGACCTTTATCAGAATGATGAAAGCAGCACACCCTTGGACAATAATAAAAAATACGTCTCCATCCCTTTCCACCCGGTGTTATTCCCCGTCTTAACCAAATTACTACAGCCGTACAATATTTCTTTAGCTGCCCCCAGTCGCAATACCTTAGCTAAAATATGCGGTAATCTTAAGAGTCCTCGGCAACACAATGATCCTTTGGAGGAGAAAGGGGTCATCTACTCCATTCCGTGCACCAAGGGACACCATTGCCGGTACATCAGAGAAACGAAACAGAGACTGAAAAAACTGGTATATCAGCACGAATATGCCCTCAAAAACAACGACCTTAATTACAACCCGGTATCCCATTCAAAAAATACGGGCCACACCATCAACTTTTCGCAAGTTACTATCATCGACCGTGAACCCAATGATTTACGACGACGTTGTAAAGAATCCTTTTACATCCTCTCCGAGCCTAATATATATAATGAATGTTTATCCGTTAACAGCATTCAAGAATACGGCCTACACAGGAAACTTAAGGAAAGAAAAAAAAAATAAACAAATAAAAAAAAAAAAAAAAATCAAATAAAATAACCACACCACTCACCCTTAACTATTGAAATGTAACCCCTCCAATAATGACCGGCATGCTCTCGTTCCACCTCAGGCATTATGGGATTCACTAAGTTATTAAGTCCCTTTAGTTTCTTTCGTTCTTTACCCGATGAAGGCTCCAATTGAAACGGAGTCGAAACTAGTAGTCCCCCCCTTTCTTAAACATCTTTTAAATGTTTTTAACCTTTTAAAGAATCCTCTTTTTTAACTTGTGTGACGGCAGTTTTTTCATCTACTATAATAATTATATTATATTATACCGGTATATATTATACTAGTTCTCTTTCCTCCTGCTAGTAGGCGTTATGGACTGACACTTGTTTGCAGCATTCCAAAATGACTAATGTTCGGGTTTATTTATTTATTTTTTGTAATATTATTATGTAGTATTAAGCTTAACATTTTGATAATAGTTGTACAACAATGTTAATGATAGCTTATTTAATAAAAAAAATTAAGTTAATATAAACTTGTCTTTCTTAAAAATGTGTTAATTAGAATGTAGTCCCTGTGACCTAATGGATAAGAAGACGTCTTACTTCGGATCAGAAGGTTGCAGGTTCGATTCCCGTAGTGAACTTGTAGAAATTATTCCTATTTTCTGGAATTCACAACAATTGAGCCGGATAGACAGACAGAGAAATAAAAGATTTTAATAATATAGATTATATCATATTCCATATGGATCATTTGGAAGTTTTCCTAACAAGAAAAAAACTGGCAGATAAAGTCTGTATGTATTTTGCTTCTAAAGGAAAAATTTATAATAATTCTTGTAACAGCAATATAATTAAAAAAAGGAATTATAATACAATAGCAAATTTATTTGCAATATGCAGTCCATCGTAAGAAGAGATAATGGCAATAATTAGAAAAATGAACAACAAAAAATTAACAGAATTTGATAAAATAAACACAAAATATATAAAAGAAAATAAAATCTTTTCCAAAGTAATTACTAACTTAATAAATTTAATAACAGCAACGAATAAATATCCAGAACAATTAAAACTTTCCAAAATCATACCTATATATAAAAATAACAGTTACTTAGAACTAGAAAACTATCGACCCATAGCAATATAGTCAACCACAAATTAAATAAAAGAAAAATACATCACAAATATAATACAAAATTTCATGAAAAAATACAATGTAATAAACAGTAATCAGTATGTCTATCAAACTTAAAAAAGCACCACCGAGTTATTAGAGAATTTCAGTGACCACATGAATGAAAAACTTAACAAAAATAATTTCATTTACTCCTAACAATAAGTCTCAGTAAAGGCTTTGACTTAATAAATCATGAATCTTTATTAAAAAAAATAGAACTCATAGGTATTAGAGGATCTATCTTTCAAATAATAAAAAACTATTTCATAAACTAAAAAATTTACGTAAATATAAATAATAACATTTGTAAAGCAAAAAAAAAAAGAAATTGTGGGGTACCTCAAGGCTCTAACTTAGGTCCGATCTTCTTTATAATTTTTATGAATTTCACTCTAGTGAAATCAAAGATTGCTGTATCTACATGTATGCTGATGATCTTATAATCTATGCAGTAAATAAAAATGCTATTAGTACAAGACAGGCGGTACAAAAAGACTTCATAAATATTCAAAATTGGATGCACGATAATAAACTCACCATAAATAAAGATAAAACAAAAGTTATTTTTATAAGGCGGAAGAAACAACTTACAAACTTTCAGCCAAAGATGTTTTAAACTTTCATTCCCATTCATGTTTACATGCACAAAAAGTAAATTACAATTCTGATACAGTAACAAATTTTAAATATTTAGATATTACAATAAACAACCTCTTCACTTGAAACATTCATATAAATCTAAGAGACTAAATTCTGTAATATATATATATTATCATATAAAAACATAATTCCAGCAAAACTAAAATCCTTATTTATTATGCATTATTTGATTCCATAATAAATTACAGAGTAAACGTGTTGAGCATTGTTATCTAGAGGCAATTGTGAACTAACGCTTTACTATTGATTTGATGATCCGTGCCAAGCTCTGCTATTGATGTAAAATTTAGGTTTTTATCTCCTTTAAGTTTTTTATAAATATATTTTTTTGTAAATAAGAAATCAGTCGTTTTTATTTCCACTTTTGTCACTCAAGATGGGTCCAGGTGACTGAAGATCAGGAGTAATAATTCACGAAATCCTGTGATTCTTCTGTGTGATGATGATCGGCAAGTGTTAATAACAGTTCTATTGGATTGATAGACACCATTTTTTTATTTTTCACAAGGATTGATCGTGAAATGAAATACAAATAATGGCAGAGAATTACAGTCAGTCAATCAGAACATTACGAAGTTCGATGGCAGTAACTACAGACAGTGGAAGTTTCAGCTAAAATGTATTTTAAAAGCTAAAGGGATATATGAGCATTTGCAGCAGTCAGTCAAGCAGTGGAATTAGATCAAGTAAGTCTGATAGAAAACTGTGAGACAGCTCGTGAGATAATGGAAAAATTAGACTCCATTTACAAAACAAAATCTGAGATGAATAAGCTGATGATTAATGAACAATTATACGACTATAGAATAGAAACCGGAATGTCAATTGCCACATGTATTAGCAAGGTAGAATCACATGCAAGACAACTTCGAGAAACTGGTGAGAAAATCAGTGACACTGTCATAATCACAAAATAATTGTAAGCTTGTCATCACATTATTCATCATTTCGACAAGCATGGCTATCTGTGGAAGAGAGCAAGCAAACAATAAACAATCTAACTGCGAGGTTACTGGATGAAGAAGGTAGGAATGAATGTGAGCAAAAGACTGCTTTAACTGTGTCCAATGCGAAGAGATCACAATCTAGAAAATCCAAATGGAGACCTGTTATAATTGTCAAAAGAAAGGTCATCTATCCAAAGGTTGTCGTCTTTCGAAAAATAGTTCGAAGACTTCATCATCAAATACTTCCATCCCAATCATTATTCTGCTTTCACCATGTGTTCTAGTGAACTGGATGACTGGATATTGGACAGCGGCGCATCGGAAAGAGTTATTTAATGATCTAAAAAATGTGACTACATTGAAAAACGAGAAAATAGGTAACAATGCAGAACTAAAAGTGTGTGGAGTAGGAACAATTAAGATTCAGAAATACATAAATGGACAGTGGTACGACTCTGAGATGAATGATGTGCTGTATATATCTCAACTACATAGAAATCTGTTCTCAGAAGATGTGCTTGCCAATAAAGGTTATACAATTGTGAAACAAGACAATTTGTGTCACATTTACATGGATGATATATTGCAAACCTCAGTGGTATGTATGGACAATAATTTATATAGAATGTTGTTCTGTTCTAAGCTAAATAGTAAATGTGTCAAGTGAAGAAAATTTGCAATTATGGCATATAGATTTTATACAAGATAGATAATATAGATTTTTTTGTGAAGCATGTTGTTATGGGAAACAGCGCAAAATGCCCTTTAAACTCATTTTACCAAAGTTAAATCACTTGATGATGTAATCTATAGTGATGTTTGTGGACAAATGTCAGAACAATCTATTGTAGGGTTCTGCAATATATATATATACACATATATTGTTTAAATATTGATATTCAGGTTACAGAATGATTTTTTTTTTCATAAGAAACAAATCAGAAGTCTTAAATTGTTTCAAAGAATTCTGGACACAGCTCAAGAATAAGTATGACAGAATGTGAAAGTTTTTCACAGTGATAATGGTACAGAGAAAAAAAATAGTCAGCTTATGCAGTATTTAAAATGTAAAAGCTTAAACTTTGTCACTTCTGTTCCATACACGCCAGGGCAATTCTGTTCTATACGTGCAGAGCGTGGTATGCACATCATTGTAGAGAGTGCTAGGTCTATGTTGTATGCAAAGGACTTAGCTTCTGCCCACAAAAACAAAGGTATCAATTGTGCGGTGTACATTTTGAACAGGACACCTACACAGCAAGCTCCAGATTCAACACCATATGAGATTGGACACGTAACAAACCCGATCTAAAACATCCGTGTTTTTGGTTCAGAAGCCTACACTCATATACCTGATCAGCTAAGAAACAAACTACAGAAGAAAGCAAAGAAGCTAATATTAGCTGGTTTTGAAGGTATTAACTATCGTTTACTTAGATTCAACTGAAGTCCCTGGAGAATGTTTACTTATCTGTTCTGAAATCACAGATGGCATCTTCACAGCCAAATGTAGTACCAGAGACAGAAAAACAAAAGAAATCACTCACAGAAGGATTGTTACCATACAAATTGAGAAAAAGAGAAGCATGAAAATTACCTCAACGATTTGAAGACCATGAAATCAATGTATATGAGATAAAAAAGTTCCAGAGTCTTATGAAGAGGCCATGGAAAGCCCTGATAAGAAACAGTGGCAGAAAGCAATCAGAGAAGAACTGGAAGCTTTAGAGAGAAATGAAACTTTGGAACTTATCCCATTACCACCTGAAAAGAAAGCTATAACCTCCAAGTGGGTATTTAAATTAAGATAACACCAGATAATACCCATCAACGTTTTAAGGTGAGATTGTGTGCAAAAGGATGTACTCAAAAGTATGAATTGACTATACGGAAACATTTGCTCCTACAGTCAGAAGTAAGAGTACTTCTTGCGACAGCTGTACAAAGAGGATGCAAGATCAAACAATTTGATGTTACTGCAACCTTCTTTGTATGGAGATTTACAAGAAGAAATCTTCATGAAACCACCTATTGGATTAGACATAGAAGAAGGACTCTATTGCAAGTTAAAGAAGTCACTATATGGATTAAAGCAACCCCCAAGATGTTGGCATGATAAGTTTTGTAACCATCTACAAAAAAACTGGGTCTCCAGCCTATTGAAGCAGATAAATGTGTATTCAGAGGAAGTATAAAGGAAGAGACAGATCTATTGATTTTGTACGTGGATGATGGATTTATCATTTATAGAATTGTGACATCATAAAAGATATAAAAAAACTCCATCTTGTTTGATATATTTCATTTATTATCAGTAATATTTCGCGGAATCAAAGGGAAAAATTTCAATAAGAAAGTGAACTAATAATTATGGTAGATTGTTAGTAATAATTGGTTTTGTTAAAAATATTTTGGTACATTGTTATTAATAATTGGTTTTGTTTAAAATTCTTTCATTATCATAACAATAATTTATCTGTATTATACATACCAGTATCAGTATTAAGAAATGTAATGGAAGTTACTCTTTGTTGTTTTTAAAAAAGGTTTGAAAAAGCGGAAAGATACTAATTCTGCGAAATATCACCGATAATAAATGAAATATATCAAACAAGATGAAGTTTTTAATCTAATTTTAGGAGTATAAGATAAAAGATATACTTGAGAAATTTCAAAGCAGATTCCAGATAACAGTGAACTTACCATCAATTTTTGTTGGCATTCAAATGACTATTAATAAGATAGAAGGCTCAATTTTCATCCATCAAAAGGCATGTGTAGAAAACATTTTTAAAAACTTTAACATGAGTGAAGCCAAACCTTTGTCTGTGCCATTTGTTCCTAACAGCCAGCTTACTTCTACGGATGAAGATCCTGATCGCAATCTGCCTTACAGATTGGCAAGTTGATGTTTGCTTCACTTATCACTAGACTGGACATTATGTATGCAGTGGGAGTGCTGAGCCGATATCTAAACAATTATAACAGGCACACTAAAAAGCTGCAAAACATGTTCTTCGCTATCTGCAAGACACCAAAGAGTTCGGTATCAAGTATACATGAACAGAATGTAGTGAAGTTTCTTGGTATGCATGCAGACATCGCTGGTGACCTGGATACGCAAAGATCAACTACTGGATATGTTTTCCTGATGAGTGGAGGACCAGTGACTTGGACAAGTCAACGTCAGCCAACAGTATCACAGTCAACTACTGAAGCTGAATACATTGCAGCAGCAGAGAAGCTTTTGGCTTAGACAACTTGTGACGTTGGTGAAGACGTTAGCAGGGCAACCACAATTCACATGGACAATCAGAGTGAATGAAACTGATTAGAAATCCAGTCCTGCACAACCGTATCAAACACATTGATATTAAACACCATTATATTAAAGAAAAATGTAATGAAAATATTATAGACATTAAATATGTTCCAACTGATCAACAAATATCTAACATTTGACAAAGCCCTTATCTAAAGTTGAGTTTAACAAAATAATAAATTCATAATGTCTTGTAATATTGGTAGGATTTTAAAACTGTAAGTAAATCGCTAGTCATATATAAGAAATAAGTTTTTTTTTAATCAAGATTTATTTTCAGTACAAATTGCTAATGCATAACTTAATTGTTGGTACTTACATGATATTCAATATAAAAAAAAAAAATCAGAATTTTTTTTGTTATTGTAAAGTTGCTTTCTAGATAAAGTGGGAGTGTTGAGTATTGTTATCTAGAGGCATCTGTGAAATAACGCTTTACTATTGTTTTTATTGTTTTAATTATCCTGGCACTCTCTGCTATTGATGTAAATCAGTGTTTCCCAACCTTTTTTGTGCTGTTTAATATAAAGTTTTATATAAATATATTTTTTTTAAAAATAAGAAATCAGTCGTTTTTATTTCCACTTTTGTCACTCAAGAAAACGTCACTCAAACAAACAAACAAAACAATATAGAACTTGAATACTTAAAAAACTTACAAATTAAAATACTTAAATTAATTTTTTCAAAAAAAAGCTTGGAATAATTTATATATAAAAAAACTAGAATCTAGTAAAGTATGATATTTTATTTCCTAAACAAAAATTTATATATAACATAAATATGCAAAACTTAATAAAAATAAATATAAAAATTTATAAAATATTACAAATAAAAACTAACAGTAATCAAAATTATCATTTGAGACAATACAATAAAATAAAATTATCATACCTTCCAATTTTTAATAGCTATAAACAAAGAAATATTAACTTTAATATGGAAAGAATTGTAAATGATATTAGTATAAATATCTTTATAGAAAATCAAAAAATCTCTCTTGTCAAAAAAAAACCCTTAAAAAAATGACTGATTGAAAATACTAAAAAGAAAAAAGTAAAGAAGAGGAAATATCTTAATGATTCTTTTTTCCTTGTCTTTCTTTTATGTTTTCTTTAGTTAAAAGAAAATAAATTTCAAAATAAAAAAAGAAAAAATTTTGGATGTTTTTTCATATGGTAATATTATGTAAAAATAATGTAAGTATTAAAATGTTAATGGTAAATTGTTTCGTAGAATACCTTCAATACTAATAAGTAATTGTATGGTTGTATATTTAAATTATCTTAACTCAATTATTTGTTTCTTTTTTTTTTATACAATCTAGTAAACTTGTAAGTTAGATATTATTTAAATCTATATTGTAAACAAAAAAAATTTATGTACTTGTCAGAACCCTTTGATAGGGATACTTCCCTAACGGGACTGCACAGAGCTTATCTATTTAGATTAATAAAAAAATATGTAAGTGTTTCAATTTTTGGTATCCCCAGGAAAGACAACATGGCAGGTCAAGGAGCAAAGTACATGTTGCTAAGTTTAAAAAACAATTGCAAGGGGGGGTGATGGGTGTTAGAGATGTGTGGTTGTGTCCATAAATTTCCTGACTATCCATGTTGTATTGAGTACCACAGCCTTCTGGAGTTGTGCATAATAATATTATTATTATAGATAATTTTTAATTTCATATAGCATTCTGATATTTTTTTTTCTTTTTTAAATTAAATTTATCAGAAGGCGAAATGAAATTATGAAGGAATTTCACAATAAACACTTGGGAAAGTTTTCCTTATTGCCCAATACACATTCCTAGATTGCTTACCAATGAAATAAATAATAAAATAAAAATTTTTAATATTTAAATAAAAAAAATGCCATATTTAGCTTGAATTTCTGTGCACATTTTATATGATTTTATAAAAGAATAAAAGGCAATTCTTGATTAACAAAAATAAATAAATAAATTGAAAAGAAGTGTAATATTTGGAAAAAAATATTTGAATTTTCTGATTAGGTTTCTCTCAGATGTTTTCAGGTAATTCCTTTCCACTTTTTTCTTTCTTCTTACCTGCAATAATTTTAACTGAAAAATATCTTATTTATCCTAACATTACATTTTTGTATGAAATGTATTCTATGCAAAGAAATGACTATTTTTTTTAATCTTCATTTAATCCTTTTATTAAAAATGTCTACCAAATAACATCATTTTCATCTAATCCTCAGATAAACAACGGCTAACTTATTAAGAGACTAATAATAACATTTTCTAAATTTTTAATTTTTTATTTCATCTTTTTTTTTATTAGTATTTTATAATTAAGAAAAATTATGTAGCATAATAATATAGTAATAATTTTCTTTTTTTTTATAGATACAAAAGTTTCTGTACTGTTAAAAATATAGAATTAAAAATATTGATAAGCCACAAACAAGTTAAGATTTCAGATTTGTAAAAGAAATGTAGTAATAAAAAAATAATAGGATTTAGATTTTTGTGATTTCAATGAGTGAATGTTTACCTCTAAAAAGCTTTATAAAGCAAGAGTCACATTTAAAAATAAATTATTTATTTTGATAAACTATTGTATTGTTTAAAAAGAACTAAGTCATAAAAAAATGATATCTGTAGAATAAAAGTATAGAATTTATTTATTGATGATATTTGAGAAATAAAGGAAAAATTGGAGTGCGAAGTTGTTGTTTTTACCATAGGTTTCTATGGGCAGAAATTACAAACTATGGAAACGAGTTCTCACTCTGTAAATAAATATTGGATATCTATCTGTCGAATGTCATTTTGCTGAAATATCTTCGCAATTATTTTATTCTCAGAATTAATTTTATCTGACTCATATAATGTTCATTTTCTTCAAATGTTAAGTGATTCAACCAATACTAGGAATTGACACTATGAATTCAATTGATTTTTATTGTGATAACTTAAAAGAATAATTTTTTTTATTTAAAAGAATTTCATAAATCTAAAACCCATCTTCAACTACACTTGGTATCTGCTAACAAAGACAGCATTAAAGAAGTTACAGAGGTGTAATATGATTTGCCATCTCGCCTACAAAATTGAATTCTTCACTAAACACTTACATCAATAAGTCTTAATGCTAAGACTTTATACATTACACACTCAGTACTGAAAGGATCACGTAGCTACTGTGCATGTTTATCACGAGAAAAGAGATCGATTTATTTGCTAGTATGTTCAGTATAGACGTTTCGCTAAATAGAAGGCATTCTCACACAATGAAAGGGCTGCATAGGTCAGCCAATTATGGTGACAAACAATGAGAATCATGGACAGCTCCTGAACTAGGTGTTACAGTCTCTACAGAGAAGTCTCCAGCAAACATCTTTGAAAATGAGTATCAGTATGACATCCATACATCAATTATTCAAATATCAAATACAGATTGTACAGCATTTGAGCGACGTTACATTCATGCCAGAGTTGTGTATTGTAATTCAGTATTGGCTACGACATACATAGATCCAATACACACCACAACACTTTTCCTTGGTTTTCAATGGCCAGACATTATCTTACAGAAACCCCTCCACTCTGCATCTGTAACAATACGGTGTGCCATATCACCAAACGGTGTATTGGGCTCATATTTTGTGGAAGACAATGATGAACATTCTCTGACAGTTAACCAGGACTGTTGTAGAAACCTCATTATCACACCATTTTTGAGAGATCTGCTACAATTTTGTCATGCAAAAAACATTGCTCAGTGGTTCCAACAGAATGGAGCCACTGCTCAGTGGTTCCAACCACACTGCTCACTCACTCGCTTTACTCCAGGAACACTTTGAGAACTCACTCACTCGCTTTACTCCAAGAACACTTTGAGAACTCACTCACTCGTTTTACTCCAGGAACACTTTGAGAACTCA
>JAFIDM010000006.1:21344453-21358287 GCA_023159025.1 Thereuonema tuberculata
CTTTACTCCAAGAACACTTTGAGAACTCACTCACTCGCTTTACTCCAAGAACACTTTGAGAACTCACTCACTCGTTTTACTCCAGGAACACTTTGGGAACTGCATAATATTTCCATGGAAATTTTCTTTACCCACCACATTCACCTGACCTTATGTCACCTGATACCTGCATGTGAGGTATGCTAAAGGACTCTGTTTTTAAGGAGAACCCACTGATAACAATCATAGAATCACAGGGAAAGATAGTAGCAGTCTTTCACCAACTGCAGCAACCTCTATTTACAAACATGTTTGAGAATCTATAAGAATGTTGTTTGAAACACAACGTACTTAGTTTGGAACATATTTTTTATATAGACCATCATCAGTGATCATGTTTATGTTTATTAAAGCCCAATCTCCATTTTCAATGCTGTTTATTTTGTATACTGTATTATGAAACGAATATAAAAAGTGACATTATAAAAGATATTATGATAATGTTATGTATAAGGTATCAGTTTAGACGATCTGAGAATTGATTCATTCACTGATTCGATGTGGATCATTCTCTTCTGTCAACTATTTCACTGTCTTGTCAAAGGTTCTCCTTTACATAGCCATTCCAAATAAATTTATTGAATTTATATTGAAGGAAAAGTTTTTACGTGTGCTCAGTAATTCATAGAGAAGAAGTAAATATCAGCCAACACAGAAATAAATTTGAAAAATCTAACATATTATAATTAAAACAATAAAAACCATATATACGTATTCTAGAGCTTTTGAGCTGCCTTTGTGAAGCTCATTTTCAACAAATTTACAAGAGTGTTTGGTCCTAAATATATGCAATACACGTACTGGAAATGTAATGTGTATAGATGGAATAATTTTGACAGTCTTATTCTATTGGTGCGTTTTTCCTTGTCACCATTCTAGCTGGCTTTGCGGTGGGTCCTTTCCCAAACCTCTTGTTGGCAGTATCATTAACCTGTTTTCCCGGGCTTACAAGTTGGGCTGTTTTTGCAAGGGTGGGGGTGAATTTATATTGCAAACTTCGTAAAGATAATGCTTCTCAATCAGTCTATGCTGTTGTCCAAACGATCCCAAACGGTTTTTCTAGAATTAGCTCAACAGTTAGTCTAAGGCTGTAGAACAAAGTCAGTCTCAGGCTGTAGAACAAAGCTTGACCTGATGCTGCTTAACAACATTGTAAGGCATCAGAAGTTTGATAGTTCTGAACTACCTTACTTATACAGAAGATAAATGATAATAAATATGCCAATGTACACCCTCCTCCTCACAGTTAAGCGGCAACAGTCTGGCCCTCACGACCCATTGATGACAGGAGATTAGCAACAATCAGAGGCGAATTCAGAATATGGAATAGCATCTTGTTAGGATTAATAAATAATGAGAAGGGATAATCAATTCATTCTTCACATATGTTTTATAGTGATAAAATTACATCATTACAAAAAATAATCAAATTAAAATTTTCTTCTTTTTCTGCTCTATAGCGATTTAGAAGAAAAAAAATCCAGTTGTTTTAAAAACTAAATAAATTTAAAAACATTCTCCATACTAAAATTTATTCACTTACCAGTTAATAATAAAGTCACCAAAACTAACCAAAATAAAAAAGACAAAATTAATATTTAATAGTATGCTGATTAAGCTTTTAATTAACTTAAAATTAAACTGATAGTTAATTTTATGTATTTACTAAGTTGCAATAAAGTATTTTAGCATTGAAAAAATTAAAAGTTATGATGTAGGCAGATGTTTACAAATGCAATGATGAATTTACATTCTTTTTTTTATCTCTGCAGTGTTGGTAACAAATGACTCAATCAATGGTTCAGGGAAACAGGCTCATCGATTCAAGTGATCTTGTCGCTAACAATCCCAACGCTACTTTCACAGCAAACTTAGTAACTCCTAGATGATGAGGAAACATCTTGGATGCCACAGATATCTTGCTATGAGATAATTAGGATAAATTTCAACATTTAATAGTAGTTTCTGACAGTGAATATTCTTCATTGGACTGATAATTGGAAATATAAGGAAGAACACAAAGGAGATAGAAACAAGATAGCTTATTGGGTGACAAAGACTTAAGGCTAGAGCAGAGGAGGGCAAACACTTCCTCTGCTCTAGTTTTGGGGGGAAATAAAAAGGTGGAATTGTGCTCAGCTGATAGGACCAGAGAAGATTTTATTTCGAGGTGAGACCAAATTAAGAAGCTGATCTCCAACAGTCAAAATAACAAATAACAAACAATGCCTAAAGGCCAAATCACATGGACAAAGTTTTCCTTTCATCTTGAAAAGCAATCAGTCTTTGATGATGTGCTTTCATATCATTGTTTCCAATTCAGACCTTCAAAGAAATGCTTCATGTGGTTGGTGCTGCCAAGAACCATTAGTGATAAAATCTTAACATTCAGTTTTACTTCTGCTCCCTTTAGATAGTGTCATTTTTTGTAGAACGTTAAATAAATTTTTGGATGTTATCAATTATGAGTATTTCAAACTGCATGAACTTTGAATTTGAGAATTATTTAATTTATTAAATTATTTAATTTTAAAGGGATGTGAATGGAAGTTGTTAATTTTCAAAGAGTCACAAACAATCCCAGAGTTCTTTGTGAACACAGTGTTTGTTCAACAGGAAACGAAAAATCACTTTCTAAGAAATAGACATATTCATTTTCTGATAACCAGATTGTATTTCTTTCAGCCAATCTATTGTTTATTTTATAAAGATTTCATAACTTGTGTTTAATTCTTAATAACTCTGAGTTTAGATGAAGCAATGACACTGCTGTTACATTTCCTTCTGAGTCTTTATAGGCTTACTACTATGTCATTACTCTCCCTAGCATGAAAGGTGCTGACTAATGACCATTCACTGAAATTTAGAATTATAAAGGTTGTGTTTTGATGAAACTAGTGACAGAAGCAAATCACATGATCACAGAGTATCAATAATTATGCCAGTGATCAAATTAAAATGGAAACTTTAGTTGTAAAGAGTTAGGGGTTATATAATGAATGTTCAACAAACTAATAAAATGAAAGAGGATGAAATTGGGAATAAGAAGGGTACAAGAAGTGACAAGATGATGGGAAACTAATGGAAAGATAGTTTTGGATGTTACTTTGGATTGAAATATTTTCTACTACATAGGAGATTAATATTGTAAGAATTACGTATTTTATTAATCAAATGTACCTCATTATTACTGTCCTATTAGCAAATCAGTTAATTTCCCTCCTCCTCTAGTCTTTGTATCTTTGGCAACAATACTTTTCAACCAATCTCATTTCTTCCAGTAAATTCTTCCATTTCATTTCTTGTGTAATTAATAAAACTCCACATCATAGTATTTAAAATTTTTATTTAAATACTAAAAATTGCAAAATTTCGAGAAGTATACGTCTTCTCTTTTTCAAGCATGATGACAAGATTGGAATAAATACAACCAAACAAAATGGTGAGAAGTCGAAACAAACTCAAAAACACGTGAATCAATAAATTTAGTTATTTTTACAAAAACATATTAATAGGAAAGAATTCAATTATTAAAATAATAATAAGAAAAACAATTATTAGATTATAATAATATTCTTAATAATTAAAAACATCTATTGTTGCTGTTTTAGTACAATTTGTTTTTATTAAGTCTCTCATAAAAACAACTGTGGAAGGGTTTACATAAACTCCTTCCATTCTGTTAAAATTTTCCTCCTTAGTGTTTTTTAATAACACAACTTTGTAAAATTTTCTTTAATTTTGAATCATATTTTTTATACAAAATTTTCACGTTATAATCCCTAATGTGTCCTTTTTCCAAACAGTGGTTGGCAATGTCAGGTACATGTCTACATTTTTATTCTTCAGAGCTCTACCGTGTTCTACAACATGTTCGAACAAGGTTCTTTTTGACTCTCCTTATAAAAATCTCCGCAAGTTTTACAATCAATTTTCTATATAATACCCATTTCATTTTGATTATCATTAAGATTTATTTTTTTGCATAACAGATTTTTGATCTTATTTTTATAATTGAAACCCATGTTTATATGATTTACATATTTTCTTTAAATATTTTGATTAAGATATGGGATAAATATGTTTATACTTTCATAATTTTCAATTTCTTTTATTTTCAATTTATTCTAATGGTTATCAATCTCATTTCTATTGGCCCCTTATCTATCCATTGTATTCTCTCTTGTATTTCAAGTAATTGTAAGCATTATATTCGAATATTTACTGTTCAAAATGGTTACTATTATTAAATGTCTACAAATAACTAAATATGTACTGTCCCTATTATTTTCAATAATAACTTACAACAAAAGTAAGTTTGGTAAAGCAGGACATTTATTATGCGCATTTCAGTTTATGAATGATTCAAAAAGATTTTATTTATTTTGAGGTGAGATAAATGCAGCCTGATGAAACTAACATAGATTGTAGAGACATCTGTAGGGAAGATGTTCACATCACGTAACACTTGACAATGAATGTGATTCGGAAAACATCATTATTGTCATTGACCACCACTTTAAGAGATCACACAGTAGAGGACCCAGCAGGAGAAAGAATGCTGCAGTGTATGTTGAAAATGAAAGAAAAATCTATCCATGGTAGTAAGATTCAAACAGAATGAAGAAGTAGAATATTGATAAATCAATTTGACTAACATGAACTTTTTCTTTCTAGATTATTCTATTATTAATTGAAAGGGCATAACAATTTTTCTATTCATTTTGACAATTGAATAAGATTTTAACAAGAAGTTATAAGTTATTAAATTCCAAAGATGAGAATCAGCTTTCATACTTCTGGATATCAAAGTCAATTATTGAAAAGAAGCCTCTAAATTACACTAAGTCTGTGTATTTTACAAACATAAATGCACAAGACATCTGTGTTTCACAATTTTTTTTGTATTGAATGGTTCAAAAATCTAAACCTAAAACTTTCGACTAAAGTAGATGTTTCCAAAGGTTTTTGTTTATGAATTACCTAAAAAAAGGAAAAAAAAATAGCTTTGATTTAGGATCCTTCCAAACAATTTGATATGTTTTCCTTTCTATCTTCATTTCCATCTGGGATCATATGGCGAAATACTAATTTTAAAAAGGAAACATAAGTGACAATGAAAAGCAATCAGCCAAACTTTCAGTACCACACTAGTTTGCCATTGCTGCCCTATGGAAAGCTTATCATCAGCTCAACAACACATTGATGAAATCAGACTAAAAAGAAAGTTTGCACAGTAGCAGCAAACTGGTAAATCATACAACTTCAGATGCCTCCATCCCTGTGAACATCTATATAAGATATTGCCCCTGTACAATCAACCTCTAATGATTACTGCAATGTTAGCCCTCAAAAGCTGCAAATTTTTTCCTAAACTCATGCAGTTGGTAATTCAAGAAAATTACTGCACATCTCCAATCATAAATATAACAAGGCAGATTTAATCTATTAAACTCTTAAGGTATGTAATGACCCTCCAAGTGTATGTATAATTTTGCAAATGTGAATGCTGAAATATCAAATGACATCTACCATAATCTTTAAAAGAAAGAAAAACAACAAACAGTAGAATTAAAAGTAATGTTACATTTCAGAAGATTCTATAAATTTTGCTTTTAAATTAATAATAGTAATAAAAAAAAAAGTTCTCTCAATAATTTTCACCACTCTCATTCATTTCATATCATGTATGTTTGAAAAACTTGGATTACACAATTTACTTGCATGCTTATAATCTGGAAAAGACGAGTGACCAATTTTTACTTCATAATATAGATGAGGAAGCCATTAATATTTTCCATTCTTTTGACCTCAACATTGATGTAGTGGAGTTTGAAACATTAATCTTGGCTTTTGAGAATTATTTTTTGCCCCAAGTTAACAGAATGATGGAAAGATATTCAACTGCAGTTACTTTCCAGATGTAGATACGTATGTGACTGACTTGAAAAACATAAGTGAAACTTGTGATTTTGGTAGTATAATAGAAAGTCTCCTTAAAAACATATTCAGTTGGAATTTGAGCCAGTCCAATCCCTTCATGCAAGAGAAAATTTTGACACAAAATCCAAGTACTTTGGATAAAGCAGTATTATTGGTCAGGTCACTAGAATTATTAGAAGTTCAAGCGAGTCAACTTTGTAAACCTGATGAATACGGGATCACTGAACATCAATTAAGAAAGCTGACTACTAGTGATCGTCAGCCAACTAAGCCACCAGTCAAAGAATCTTTAAAATCTTCAAAGAATCAACAGTCTTCAAAAAAATGTTCACGCTGTTGTGAAGTACATCGTTTTAAGTGTTCTGCAAAGGGAGTGAAGTGTAGAAAATGCAATCGTCTTAATCATTTTGCTAAAATGTGCCATTCCAATATAGTAAACCATTTAACATAGGAAAAGCCAGGACAGAATACAGTAGAACCTCGATTAACCAAAGTGGTTGGGACCGGACCTCCGTCGGTGAATTGAAAATTCCGGATAAAAGAGAGCTCTTAAAAATGACCATCAGGAGACCGCAAAAATTTTAACACTGGATTTTAAACATGTACAAAATAACTAAATATGATGTTTTAATTCTAAACAATAAATTTGTTCAATAGATGTCACACAAGTCAAAAAATGTAATGTAAATGTTTAATTGACATACGATACATACTTTACATGGCTTAAACGGAAGTTTGCTCTGCCGTAAATATGACTGATGTCGTTTAGCTGCTCTGTCCCGAAGTTGTTTCAGTAGCATAAGTTCTGTAGAATCAGAGTCAGTCTGTTGCTCCAACTACATCAGTCCTTTAGCAAAACATTCAAAAGCATCAGAGTTGCTTATTTTAGAAGTTTCACCTGCTTCAATTCTGCTCACAATTTGGAACTTCTGTTCCACTGTTAACAAAATGCGTTTTCGTTTAGTCGGCTCCATGGCATAAATGAATGTTCTACATTTCGGTAAAGTCAATGCTTCTGAGTCGGACAGAAAATAGCCAATAGAAAGGCAGAAGGCAGATGGTCTTGGAAACGAATGGAATTTCCGGCAAAGGGGGACAATAGAATGGAATTTCAGACAGGAGGAGGGATAGGGGGGAGAAATTGTTTATTTACCAAAAAAAAAAAAAAAGTAAGAAAGCCGACGTCGGTTAAAACGAGGTTCCGGTTAAAAGAGTTTCGGATAATCGAGGTTCTACTGTAGTGAATTCTTAGGTATTATTCAATGTCATAATGTAAATGGTGTTAAGAGATAAGAAAAGTTCAATATGGTCAATTGATTTGACAATTAATCATGATTGATTACATTTCTTATAGATACTGGTGCTGAAACAAATGTTATTTCATTGAAAAAATTTCAACTTCTTAAATTAGATCCAAACCTAATTTGTAAAAGTGATAAAATAATTTCAACATTTAGCAATTCCTTCTATAAGTCAATGTCAAATTAACTGCATCTATAATGATGACTTATATAGTTTAAAATTTCATGTCCTTGATTTAGTATGTCAATCAGTTATTAGTCTTGATGCTTGTAAAAAGATCAATCTTATCAAAAAGATAAACAGAACCACTATATAAGCAATAAACCAAAAAGGCGCCAAAGGTAAACAAAAGATTTCGCCTCTGAGCTATCAAGAGTGGGAGTGTGAAGCGACCATTTCGTCCTCTTTATGCAATCATCAGTCCACAAACCTTCTGCCGAAAGCTCAGATCAGGAAACCAAGTAAGGAAATCCACCCACGTATCCACCAGTGGGTTCCCAATAAAATAAAAGCAAAACAAAAAATCAAAACAAAAGAAAAAGCTTCAATTCCTGGCCTGCAAATCCATCAAGCACAGAGGAAATGGAAGAAAGCAAGGCTAATGGCCAGCCACATAAATTACAATGAAAATTTAAAGTGCTTGTTATGAAATAAGCAATAAACCAAAAAGGCACCAAAGTAAACATAAGATTTCACCTCTGAGCTCTCAACAGTGGGAGTGTGAGACGTCAGTTTCATTTCATTTTCGTTTATAGATTCATCAGTCACACAAACCCTCTGCCGAAAGCTCAGATCGCGAAACCAAGTAAGGGAATGCATCCGCCACTGAGTTATGCGTATTTTATAACAGGCCGTTAAATTTTGATTGTAATTTACGTGGCTTGCCATTAGTCTTGCTTTCTTCAATTTCCTCTGTGCTTGATGGATTCACAGGCCAGAAATTGGAGCTTTTTCTTTTGATTTGATTTTTTGTTTTACTTTTATTTTGAGAACCCACTGGTGGGTGTGTGGGTGGATTCCCTTACTTGGTTTCACTATCTGAGCTTTCGGCAGAGGGTTTGTGTGGCTGATGAGTCCATAAAGAGGACGAAACGACCGTCTCACACTCCCACTGTTGATAGCTCAGAGGTGAAATCTTTTGTTTATCTTTGGTGCCTTTTTGATTTATTGCTTATTTTATAACAGGATGTTAAATTTTCATTGTAAGTACCACTATGTCTTTTAGAATGATTTTAACTGCAGTGATCTTATACAAAAATATAAAGAAGTTTCTTCTGGTCTAGAATGTCTTAAATCATTTTGGTCTAGAATGTCTTAAATCATTTTGGTCTAGGATTGTCATTAACTGTTAAGCCAGATGTCATTGCTTCAGTAGATATTTGTCCCCGAATACCATTCAAATTCAAAGTACAAGAAGAAATTGAACGTCTATTAAAAGAGGAGTTATTGCTAATGTAGATGAATCGACTGAATGTCCTAACTTGATAGTGGTTACATCTAAGAAAAATGGGAAAAATCAGACTGTTTAGATCTGCATAAGTTTAACAAAGCAATTCTTAGACCACATTTTCCATTTCTTAATATTGATGATTTGGTGCAGCTTAGCCACAGCTGCTTTTGCACCATTAAACCCCAACTAACAACAATATTGATGATATTAAGTCTGATCTGTGTAGTGCAAAACTGTGTTTTTCAGTCTTAGATGCAAATTCGGATTTTTGGATGTTAAAATTGGATGATGAGTCATTGAAATTGTGTATCTTTGTAACTCCTCAAGGAAGATGCATTTTTGTTAGATTGTCCTTTGGTATTAATGAAATTTTTATAGGAAAATGATTAAGTGTTTTGGAGATATCCCAGGGTTAAAAATAATGATGGATGATTTTCTTATTTATGGCAAGTCTAGATAAGAACACTATGTTCATGTTGAACAAGTTTTTAAAAAGAGTTCAAGATTTGGTATCAAATTTAATAAAGATAAGTCAAGAATATGTCTTAAGGAAGTCAAAATATTTGGGTTTCATTTTTAATGAGTCAGATATTTCCATAGATCCATCTAAGGTAGAATCCATTCGTAATATGCCCAATTCCTAATAATGTTGCAGAATTGCAAAGGTTTCTTGGCATGGTTAATTATTTGGGTTCATTTACGAAGGATTTATCTAAAGAAACTACTAACTTATATCAATTATTAACTAAAAATAGTGTCTTATGATCTGATAAGCTTGAGTTGGAATTTACCAAATTAAAATCACTTATTACTACTGCATTAGTCATGACCTACTTTGGCCCAAACAAACAATTTGTTCTGTCTGTTGATGCTTCTAAGAGTGCCATGGGGGCTGTAATTTCTCATGGTAGTAATCCTATTGCCTATGTGTCAGCATCCTACATTGCAAAATTATTCTCAAATTGAAAAAAAATTCAAATAAGAATGCTTTCTTGAGTCGAGCTGGGACTCTGGGACGGCCGTTTTGAGCTTGCTGGGCTCTCCTCAGCCAGTGCAAGACTCAAAAGGCATACAACGAGAAAAAGAATTATTAGCTGTCTTGTTTGGGTGTACTAAATTTCGCCGATATATCTTTGGTAATACAGTAGTAGTTGAAACTGATCATAAACCTAATTAACAATAGGTTAATTTTTTTAAGAAACCCTTGTATGAGTCGTCATTTCATTTACAAAGAATTACGATGCGTCTTAAGCTATATGATTTAATCATGAATCATAAATATGTGTCTATTGCTGATTTGTCTATTGCTATGCTGAAGAGCAACTGAACCTAAGCAAATGTTAACAGATTTAGATGATGATCTAACGCTTCATGTCAATTTATTAATGTCTAGTCTGACTGTTAGTGATTTTAGGTTAAAAGAAATTCGAGATCATACATCAAAAGACGAGTCTTTGCCAAAAAAACTGTAATATTGTTAAGAAGGTTGGCCAAATCATAAATGTGATGTACCAAATAGTGTCAAAGATGATATTCATGTAGCATCTGATATAGTATTTAAGTGTAAGAGTATAATATTTCCTAAGTCACTTCGTAACAATTATATGATTTTGCTTCATGAAGGTCACCAAGTGTATGAACAGTTGTGAAAGATTGGCTAAAGATACTGTATATTGGCCTAATATGAGTAGATATCAACAATTTTATTAGTAGATGTGAAATATGTCTTGTTCATTGTAGAAAATAATCCTGAAGAGAATGTGATGCCTCATGACTAGGAACTATTGCCGTGGTATAAAGTGGGCATGGACTTCTCTCATTTTAATAATAAGACTTATCTCCTTGTAGTACAGGATGGCCCAAAACAAACAGTACTGAAACACAAACGTCATGGTTTCAGTTCAGCCAGTGAAGTTACAGAGTTTTTTGTCTGCAAATGTCGTGTTCCAAGTGGGCCCCCTTCCTGACAACACACAGTTTGTATTGGCTCACTAAATTTTGTAGCATATCTCGAAATAGCAGCTGCTGCATTTCATGGAAGACCTCCTCTGCGAGTTCAGCAATATCGATGGGATGTGCACGGAAGACATGTTCCTTAAGCATTCTCCAAATGTACGCTTCGGGAGGAGTAAGGTCTGGCTAATATGACGGATACGGAAAGTCTGTGAACCGAGAGATGACATTTCCATAAAAGGTGTTGATGAGAAAGTTTCTGCCCATCCGTGTTGTGTGGCAGGTTGCGCCATCCTGTTGGAACCATTGATCTGCAAAGTTAATATTCCTCCCTCGGCAGAAGGCACGAAGGTCATTTAAGAATGGGAGTAGGCTTGTGTTCATGTAGCAATGTTGGTTTTATGTCACCAGAACCCAATCTTTCTCAACGAAGTAGGGATCAATGACACCTTACTCCAATACCGCACACAAAGTGGTTATTTTCTTCGAATGCAGTCGAGATTCCTGCACGATATCAGGACTGGCAAAGTTCTATGAACGGTTCAATCGTCGATTAATGTAACCTGTAACATGAATATGTGCCTCATCGGAGAACCAAATGTTATTCATGAACTCCTGTATTTCATAGGTCATGATGAGAACACAGGCACAGGTATAGTTTCCAGGCCTCCTTATTCCCCTCCCTGAGCCAATGTGCAGTCTGGATGGTATAGTAAAAGGAAAAGACGCGTCCAGCTATTTTCTTAATGCCGAATGCGTTGTGGTCATTTTCCTTAACAACCACAACATAAATTTTGAATCATGGTTTTTTTAAATGCCAGAACACATTGTGGCTCTTTAAAAACAGCCACAGCGTGAAATTTCTTGTTGTAGCCGCAACGTGTTCTTGTCGTTTTTTTCGCTCATTGAACGTTTTCAGTCTTTGAGCCTAGCACACACACACACACATTTATATATATATACCAGTTGATCAAGAAATAACAGGAGGTGTTTGGAACCCTGTAGCGTGTTATGTACTGGACGAAATAGAACAAAATTTTGCCACCATAAACATTAAAGTATGCGGTTTCGATTTGTCAAGAAAAAAAAATTAGTACTAAACAACGTCGATAGGGGAAATTCTGGCGCTGCGGTCGAAAAATGCATCATGAAATTTGCATTTACGGGTACTTTGTGACACGATATTGAGGATAAAAGGAGGGGTTGCGGGAATTCTGTAATTCTGCAAGAAGTCGTCCGTCGATGGCGTTGTCACTATGTGATCGTGCCTTAAGGGCTGTACGCACTACTCTGTCTTCCGTTATGTTTCCATAACGTAATTGCTTAAGTGACATAGTTATGTCTTCAGGGTCACAAAAATGGGGAACAATTACCTGAATTTTTAGGATGGTAAATTTTTGAATATAGATTAATAGAAATATATAGTCAAATATGATTTTTATTTCACGTAATTGTTCCTCATTCTTATGACCCCGAAGTCATAAGTACGTCACTTAAGCAATTACATTACGGAAACATAACAGAAGACAGAGTAGTGCGTATAGCCCTTTATTAGTCAAGCTGTTTTATCAGCGGGATGAAAATGCCAATTCTGCTCTTTGTGAATACCAGCGATTAAAACAGTTACATAGAGGATGACCATAACTAACTTACGAAGAATGGTTGAAAAATTTGAAAGAACAGGAACTCTTGGTGTGCAACCAGGCCGAGGACATAAACGTATCAAGCAGGAACAAGTTGAAGAAGTTGCAACTGCCGTTCAGGATCAGGCGATAGCTAATAAGCAGGGTCCCAGCAGTGCACGTTTATTATCATGACAAACAGATATCCCGTTGTCAACTGTGCAGAAGATATTGCATAAGATCCTGAAATTTTATCCATATAAGATAACACCCATTCAAGAATTGCTCGCAGGGGACAGAAATACCCGATTAGAGTTTGCTTTGAGATTTTTGGCTTGATTGGCAGTGGATGACGAGTGGCCGTGGTGGATAATATGGAGTGATGAAGCTCACTTCCATGTGCACGGTGATATCAACACACACAACTGCCGTATTTGGGCTGATATAAATCCACAAGTTGGTCAAGAGATCCCCTTACATTCGCCGAAAGTCACAGTTTGGTGTGGGTTCACTGCTTCTTTTATCATTGGCCTGTACTTTTATGAAGAAGTTGGTAGAAATGGACAAGTGACTTATTCTCTCAATTCCGACAGATATGCCGCTATGCTTGAGAACTTTGTGATACCTCAACTGCAGCAAAGAAATTGTATCGATTCTACCATTTTCATGAAAGATTTTCTGTGCGCCACCGCTCATCGGACGTTGGGTGAAAGATGTCCTGCGTCAACATTTCACAGACGCTGGAGTAATTAGTCGCGCATTTCCGAAGAATTGGCCTCCGAGATCCCCTGATCTGAATCCTTGCAATATCTGGTTGTGGGGCTACCTGAAAAGCATTGTGTATCAATGACATGTTCCTGACATTCCTACCTTGAAAGATCAAATAATGTTACATGTCAGACGAATAAATGCCGATATACTGCGAGTCACCTTCGAAAACCTCGTATACCGCATGCAATTAGTGGAACATCAGGCTGGTGGTCACCTTGAGCCAAATTCATAGGTTGCTATAATAAACGTTTTTCATTGATATTTGGTTTGTCGTTATTTACTGTTTCCATTGGCAGTTATGTATTCTTTTTTCACACATTATGCGCTTGCAGCGCCAGAATTTCCCTATCAGCGTTGTTTGGTGCTAATTTTTTTTCTTCACAAATCGACACCGCATGTGTATGGTGGCCAAATTTTGTTCTATTTCGTCCAGTACATAACATGCTACAGGGCTCCGAACACCTCCTGTTATTTCTTGATCACTCGGTATATATACATCCAGTCTCACCTGGATGTGAGACTTGTCAGGCAGCTTTCGGATCTGTTGCGTTACACACAGGAGGATACATACACAGAATTGAAAACTATAAATATGAATGTAATTATGTGTGTTAGCGTAAAGTTTTTTAACAAGAAAGATGTGTTATTCTACTTCAATTAATGAGGATCTTTACTCCACATAGTATTCAAAAGAATTTTTAATAATTACCTTCCTGCATCCCTACAAAAATCAAATAATCTCACCTGCAGTAGA
>JAFIDM010000006.1:21379768-21400016 GCA_023159025.1 Thereuonema tuberculata
ATGGTAAAACAGAAATATAACTTTGGGCAAGTCTTTTGTTTAGAAATTATTGGTCTGTATTTTGGTTCTGAGCTTTGGTATTAGTTAACTTTGTGTAGACTAGATTTCTAAGTTCTTGTTGGATTTTTTCTTCTTAATTTGGACTGTGTTGAGTAGAGACAAAGCCTGTATCTTGAGTAGGAGTAGATTTCACATTTGAATAAGTAGCTTCTGTTGGTGTGTGACTTTGCATCAGGATCAAAAACAGATTTTATTTTCCAAGTTAGGTAAATTAACAAATCATTCAAATGAATGTTATCCAAAAAAAATAACATCAAGCATCAGTAGAACTGTTGTAATCTTGAAAGCTCCATAAGAAGTCAGAAACAAAATATATTTGCTAATCACTTTTGTTTTTCAAAACAATGAAAACAAACCAGGATGGAAATGCTGTATTCAGCTGTAATATTTAATCTGTTGTTTTGTTTAGCACTTTATGAAGACTTTTACTCTTCATTATAGCTATCATCAATATTTCATTTCCTATCAAACTTCTTCAGGTAAATTTGAGGACAGGAAAATTTCTTTTCCTTTTAAGAATTCGTTAATAAATAACTTAAACATTTTTAAAAAATAATACATAACAATAATTGAATTTCATCTATACTTAAAAAACACAGTAATTCCCTTTCATTATTTTAATAAAATCTTTTCTTACAACATGAATAAAATATCATTAAAATTATATTTATCCATCATTAAAAATCTTTTTTTCAATACAATTATATCCATTCTTCTTTTACAAATTTCCTAATTTATAAATTATTTCTACATTTTCATGTCTTTTTTATTTTTACATTATTTCTAAAATATTCCTATCCTATCTCACTTACTTTCAAAAATTTATTTTTATTCATGCACGGCCTTAAATTGATCAAACAGGATTCGATCATAGGTTATCAATAAGAATTAATTACAGGTCTTAGTAGACTAATGTGGACTTAAAAGAGACAATTTTTAGAATTTTTTAAAAAAATGTTTTGGTTTCTTTTCATTCTGACCCAAAATAACCAAAAGTTTCATGAATAATTTTAATAATGAATATTATTCAGTGATATTCAATAATTTAAATATTTTATCATTTAAGTTTATATAGATTTAACTTTTCTTTTATTTCTAATTACAATGAAATAAATCTTCATTGGAAGTTGTTAATAATTTAAATTTATACAAAAAGACTTAGAATGGAATCAAATGTTTTATGAAATTCTGTGATTTTTTAAATAAACTTTAATTTGGTTTTAATAAAAACATCTCAGGGGTGATTTTCTTAGAATCAATTGAAGTAAGTTTAAAAATTTTCTGTTATTTATTTAAAAAAAGAAAAAAAAAAAGTCCTGCTTCTTTGATGGAATTTTCTTCTAATTTCTTATCAGCCTTACGACGACTGCGTAATTCGTCTAATGTAGAAGATGATGTGGAGGATATGAGGGCTGAGGAGAGAGCCCAACAAACTGAATCTCAGGTAAGATATTTGAAAAAAAAAAGTAGTAGAAAATAATTAAGAAAAATAGTACGACTCTAGTGGAAACTTTAGTCTTTCCTTTCTTTTAAAATTTATCTTGTGAGTTTCAGGCAAAGTCTAACATAAGTTGAATTTGGCAGTTAAATTTGCGTTAGGCCATTAGAATATCACCATCGAACGTTCAGACATTAAGAGATCTCAACAGAAATGCATTCAGTAAAGAATAACTTGAATCCATTTTCTACCAATTGGAACTTGAATTACATGGAACTCCTCTGAAATTGAATAGTTCTAATAACAATGGGTGAGACCAAATTATTTACAAGTGACATCCTAGAACAGCTGTTTCATGATTGTTGGCACATGAATTTTCTCACTAATTTTTCATTGGTGAGTTTTTCATTGTGTATTTTTTCCTTTGAGGCACCACTGCACTTCCAATGTATTGTTCATATTAGCCTCAGTACGGAAACCTTGTTATTTACTGTGACTTCTCCTGGCTGGTGATCGCCAATGAGCTTGAAACAGCTGCTCCAAGATGTCACTTGTAAATAATTTGGTCTCACCCATTGTTATTATTAATAACTTAAATGCGCAGTTTAAATTTTTATGCTTTAAAAAAATTCATTGAGGCCTGCGCACTGCTGGCACATGAATTTTCTCACTAATTTTTCATTGGTGAGTTTTTCATTGTGTATTTTTTCTTTGAGGCACCACTGCATTTCCGATGTATTGAATAGTTCTAGTTCCAGTGCTTTATGCAGAGATAAATGAAAACTTAATTACTACTTACTAAATTGAAGAAAGCATAACTTGAAGCTGCAAACCTAAATACTAATTTATGAATATTCAGGGTGGGCCAAAAGTCATGATAGTATTTATGCTGTAATAATATACAAGTGAAAAATGAACTATTCAAATGCATTATGCCATAATAGTTTGTTATTTTTTTGGTAGAGTCAAATGAGTGTTCAGTGAATGTTCAGTTTTTGTCAAGTCATCATTGTTTTTATGCTGACTAGCAAAAGTTCTGTTACCAGTGTTGGGTTTTTGTTAAGTTGTGACAAATATATGATTGAGGAACAACTTGTTGTTAGCATATGGGTTCAGAAAAAAGGAAGAACTGGTGAAAAATTTGAAGAAATCAGAGGAAAAGTTTTTAATCTTTTTAATAAACTAGCTCAAAATGAGGGTAATCGGTGAGTACTGGAGACAAAAACTTTCTCCATTGGTTCTGTTTTGGATGCAAATCATAGTGGAAGACCCCAAAAATATGATGATAGTAACATCTACTGACTGTTTAGAGGAATGATTTCTTCATTCACCAAGAAATCGTTAAGGAAGCAATCGCTGACATGCTGGTACCAAGAACATTATGTGGCGTTACCATGCATATCATTTTTGTGCCATTTTTATACCATTTTTGTGAAAGAATTAAGTGATCATGATATGGAATCTCAGTAACTGCTGTTCCTGTCTTGGCGGCTTGTCATAAAGTTATGATGATAGATGAATTTGCAATGTGTAGCAGCCTACAATCTTGACGGAATGTTTATTTCTGGGCCAAGAACAATCCTCATTAATCTGAAGAAATTCAATAATATTCCTCTCATGTTATGATATGTGTTGGAGTTACCAATGAAATTATCATTGGGCCATTTTTTTTCAGGTGTTTGGGGCATCGTACCTTGACTGAGGAAGGGTTGAGACAACTTGTAGGAAAGATCAAGAGAGAAAGTGAAAAGATGGGTCTTCTTCTTAATATCAAAAAGACAAAGATCATGACGACTGCTGAAACAAAGGATAATAAAATAACCATCGATGGAGAACAATTTGAATGCGTGAAAGATTTTTGTTTCCTTGGATCGAAGATTGACCAGAGTCAAGGCTGTTGTCCTGAAATTAAGCGTCGAATCGCATTGGGCCACAGAGCAATGTTGAGCATGAACACAGTGTGGAAAAGCAAGGACATCGGTCTTTCGACTAAACGCAGACTAGTCAATGCCATAGTGTTTCCTATTGCATTGTATGGTTGCGAAAGTTGGACAATGAAGAAAGCTGATTGGAGGAGAATAGATGGGTTCGAACTGTGGTGTTGGAGACGACTCTTACGAATTCCATGGACAGAAAAAGTTACAAACAGGGAGGTTTTGAAACGCATAAAACCTGAAATTTCACTTGGCGGGAAGATAAATAGAATGCAGCTAAAATATTTTGGACATGTGTCACGATCTGATTCACTTGAGAATGCAATAATGCTGGGAATGATGAATGGGAAAAGAAGGCTTGGCCGACCGAGGATCACATGGATAGACACGATTAAAGCAATCACAGGCCTAAGTTTAGAGCAGTTAAGAAGGAAGGCACAAGATCGGAAAGAGTGGCGAGAGATGACCCAAAGAATCGCCAAGAGCCGGATACGGCTAAATGGTTAAAGACAAGACAAAGGAGATGAGGCATGATGATATTGTGGTATTTCTTGTCTTTTTTTTTATTCTTTAGCTTTCTTAATCTTACATTTATTCACTTCCTGTTATTGACTTTTCTTAATGTTTACAACAAATTTTATTTTTGCACTAATGATGATAGATTATTATTTAGTTTCCTTTGAGAATGAATCCAGTTTTAGTAATGGATCCAAGGAATATCTGTCACACTCATGCTCCAGATTCATAAATACTTAGAAAGAATAAAAAGCAAAATTTAATGTCCATAATAATTCATAAATCAAGAAAAAAGTGTGTGAAGGCATATTTACTGTCCAGTTGTGATTTTTCTTGATTTAGAAAGAATTATTTCAGGAATATTCACTGGCCTTAACTGAGAATGTAACTGTAGGGAAATGGCATTGTTGAGCCATTGTTTTGTTTTTATTCTAAATTAAACATGAAAAATGAGCAATAATAATAATGTATAATATGCGGAAAGACTTCAAATTTGGAGGGTTTTGAATGGACCGTGGGTTGGCCATCCAATCCATGGAATAGGGAGAGATCTTCAACTGCCTGGGCTTCCAGCAAACTTGCATCACAGACAACGCAAACATCAAAACTACAAGAGCACATACAGTGCTCACGTTCACAACATTTTCAAAATACAACTCAACGTGAAAAATAAAATTAAAGCCATCAACACTTTTGCCGTTCCTACACTAACATACTCCTTTGGCATAATTCCCTGGACAAACACCAAACTCGAAGCACTACAATGCATACCACGCACTACATTCATGAAACACAACATGCACCACCCCAAGTCCTCGATGGAAAGATGGCCCTCCCCTGCAAGGAGGGAGGCCAAAGACTATCAACCTCATCATCCTGCATAAAAAACAAGTACATACACTTAGAGAACATCTCCACTAGAGAGCACAATACTCCTAACTCCACTTAACCATTGTCAAGGTTGACACACACCTGGACCTCAAAAACTCTTGCCCAACACTCACCACCCCTGACACCCATACTCAGCAGCTGCTTGAATCATGGGCTTATGAGGAACTCCATTGCAGACATCACCAAGAACTCAGCCAGCCTCATGTCGACACGGAAGCGTCAAACAGATCGCTGACAAGTGGTGAGGTATTTAGGGAGATCGAAGGGTTAAAGATTGCAATACAGGACCAAGTCGTCTCCACACTCAACTACAAGAAACACATTCTAAATGACGCAAACACGCATGACGAGACATACAAGAAGTGCCAGACTAAACATGAAATGATTGACCACATAATATCAGGCTACCCCCTCTCTCCCACACAGATTACCTCTACCGACACAACCAGGTAGCAATGATCATCAGTCATCAGCTAGCACACAAACACTCACTTATTAAGAACACAGTCCCTTACTATAAATACACACCACAAAGTGTGTTAGAGTTACCCAGATATAAGCTGTACTGAGACCGCCCCCATTCACACAGACAAGAATCAAATATCACAATAGATCTGACATCACACTTGTTGATAAGGCAAAACAAGCAGACTTATGACATTACAGTGCCTATCAGCAAGAATATGCAGAAACATCACACAGACAAGATCAATAAATACACCGACCTAGCACACAAACTCCGGAAGTAGCAAAGATAAGACAGAGTAAGTGTTGTACCAATTGTACTGTCCGCTACTGGTCTGGTGCCTTGCATACTCAAAAACATTTAAGCACAACTCCATAAGGCTGTGGTCTCAACACAACATGCATAGTTAGGAAATTCATGGACAACCATACATCCCTGACATCCCTCACCTTCATTATACACTTTTTTTACACGTAGGCTGGCTAAATTGGGTGAAATGGGTGTAATTGGATTGGTCGAAATTGGATGGTTCTGTGCTGGGAATTCCTGCTGGCTAGCAGTTTTTCAGACATGCTCTATTTTGTTGCTGGCTGGCTGATGGTTTGATAGCGAACAGCTCTCCAGGTGGCGAATTGAAGAACTTTAAGTCCAATTGATTTGTATCTGTTTGTATGAAAATACTGACTACAAAATTGATTTTCATGAACACAGGTCCTATTTTCCCTATGTTTTCATGCTTCCAGAAAAAGCTACATTAGTAATCAAATTCATTAAAGAATTCCGGCCTGAAAATTTGAAGCAGCTAGTGCTTGAAATCTCGAAAACATATCGTCGTTTGTTGAGATTTAATGAAAAATACTGAAACTGAAAACAAAGAAATACAAAAAGATGAAAAAATGAATGTTTATTTTTGTAAATAAAACATAGGTGCAATGATAATTGCCAAGTGCTAAGAGACCAAGCTTCAATTAATTCTGTCAATGCACTATGTTGTCAACAACTAGATCTTCATGTGATTTTCAGATGAGTGGATATATTCTTGCTGGTCATGTAATACGCTCAAAATATCTTGATGGGAAACCGGTTAAACAAGCAATGACCAGCAACTTCCTAGCCAACATCCTGCAAAGAACCACCCAATTCTCACCTGTCTAAAGCCTACCTTAGCAACATGTGCTTTGGTCCTTGGCCCACCATCTTGTCTTTGCTGGAGAAACCCAAGTATAGGAACTTTTATATAATAACAACTATATATAGCTATTTTCTTTAATTATTCCAATTATAATTTACTAGAATTGCTTTTTCCTTCAAAATGCAATAAGGAAAAATTCATTTCATGATGCAAGTTTGTAGGATATCAGTTGTATCAATTAATTTTTTTTTTTTTTTTTTTAGTGGTACTGGTACTTGTTTTTATTTAATAACTGTAAGTGATAAGTACATAATGAAAAGGTTGTACTTTGTGTATTTCCATATGTTTATTTGCATTTAGATCATCTATTGTTCCATTGATTGTTTTCAGATATCCATTTGGCAGCTCATCAGAAGTCGGACATTACGGCTGCCTCTTATCATTGCAATTGTGATGCAACTTTCCCAACAGCTCTCAGGCATTAATGCTGTAAGTTTTTTTTTGTTTTGTGTTTTAATATGCACACACACACTAAGACTGTTATTATTCTGTTCTTATTACAATTTCTTCAGAGGCTTTTCTTTTATTTTCTAGGTTTTTTATTATTCCACCAACATGTTCATTGCATCAGGTTTAACAGACGACGCAGCCAAGTTTGCAACACTTGGGGTGGGAGCCGTGATGGTTATCATGACCATTACGTCAATTCCACTGATGGACCGAGCCGGGCGGCGAACATTACATCTGCACGGCCTCGGGGGAATGTTCATCTTTAGTATTTTTATCACCATTTCTTTATTAGTCAAGGTAAGAGCAATATTTGATTTCTACTCGTGGTTGTTTTGTGATTATTATTCAGGATATTAATATTTTTTTGATTGATCCTTATTAATTTTTAGTGACACATGATTTAGAAAAATACAGAAAGGCTGAGATCAAGATTTAAAAATTAATTAACATTTAGAATAACTTTGCAAACTCTGTAAATTTTATACCAAATGGTCGATAGCTATCAAATGGAAATATAGGATTGATCTTAGAATATGTACAGGAGCCGCTGGATGGCGCTCTCTAATAGGGAATAAGGATTTTTTTTTTTTCTCATTAAGAATGTATTTTGATGTTGAAAGATTAATAAGGATTTAGTTGTACTCATTTAAATTGTAGAAAATTCAACTTGATTCAATTATATAAAAAGCACACGCTCTTATAAGGTGAAAATTTTAGAAACTTAAAATATAATTAAAAATCTAAAATGCAGACAATTTTGACCTGCTTTCCCACATAGTCATCCTCATCTAATAATAAAATGGAATTAAAGACAGAACATGCCACTAATTCTTTAGGTGCCACGAAACAGATAACTATTATCAGATAGTTATTTCCATTTGGATGAAAATGTCCAAGGACAGACTTTTTAGAAAAAATTAATTCACTATAATAGAAAATTTTATTAAAATATCTATTATCCATATCAACTGAGAACATTATATGAGATTCGAATGACATTTGTGACTTTTTTGTTGTTATTAATCAGTGTAGCTGAAATGATAAAATTAAGGGACATTGCTGCATGATTAGGGTGACCAGATTTTTCGGATGTCAATCCAGAACAGAAAATTTTCACCACTGAAAAAACAAAAACAAAAAACGACTTTCACATTTCAGAATCTGTAAAGTGTCATTCCTAACAATGCCTAAGATGGCATGCATAATAATGCACTGTATAAATGGTGATCATTGTTGTATTTTTTTTTTTAGTAATACAAAATGATCTAGTCCTATGGCATTCCAGATGTGTGTATGTTTTATTTTAATTTTATTTTAACTTAATAATACATCGAATATTATTACAGAATCTGGGATATATACTGTAGTGGAACACTGCACTAAAATCCGGGACGTCTGGTCACCCTATGCATGAACAATCCCCTTTGTTGAGATTAAAAGGGCTTCCTCTGGACAAACTGAAGTGAAAACCAGGAATCCCAAGCATATTAGTGGAATGAGCAGGTGATACCTAAACTTTCTACAACTTCTCAACAGCATAATACCTGCAGAAATTCCAAAAACGTGGGCTTTCTATCCATTAAAGTATTCTACTCTAACAAACGTATGTGGTTGAGAGGACTGGGTGGACCCTAGAACTCATCTGAAGAAGAATTGTAGTCGTATAGAATACTTAAGACTACTCTAAGTAAATCAAGAGATGATGATATAAAAATATAGATAAAATATAGTATAGAAAAATATAGATTGGTTGTATAATACATAAGTAATATGAAGCAGTGTAAATGATTCTAAGTCTGAGCAGTCTATCACTTTAAATTAATTCAAGAAATTCGAATCATGTTCGTTCAGTACACTAAAGTCTATTCTAACTAATGTTCATAACGACGGAACTAAATTCGTAAAATCCTCCTGTCAATGTTCCTCCAAAGAATTCCTGTAAAATAATCGCACTTAATGAAAGTAGATTTTACAGTACCTTATCTTCAGAAATGTTCAATTCCCCTCTGAATCAAACATTGAATGTCACCATTGGAACCTACACTTTTCCAGGAATCTCATTTTGGCACACACAGATAAGCATTCCATTTGTCGAATACTCCAGTGGCATAACCCTTTGCTATCTACCATAACTGGTTAATCATATGGATTCCTTTTTTGTCGTTGAATCCTAATATACACACAGATGATTTGCAGACGATTCTGCACTTATTTTCCCTGTTTGTGATTTGCTGGAAAAACTATCAAGCCAGACCTTTTACCTTTTATCATTGACTTTAAGCCTCCATAGCTTCTAGAGACAACTTCATCTTTTTTCTGTCTATATACGAATAACCTATCTTCTTTATTTGTGTCCCTATTAAAATTTCATGTTGCCATTGTTATAGCAAGTTCATCAACAAAGAGTCATGACATATGGTCATAGCATTGTATTCTTAATGTGTCACCTTTGTTGGCACAACAGCTTTGTTTTGAATTCTTTCAGAGCTGTTCACTTTTATTTTTCTCTTTCAAAATAAATTAACTTTACTTTTCACTACTAATTATTTGCTTTAGAAAATATCTATTACACAGGCCTACAGTGGTTTTGGTGCCGGGGTATTTAGAGCTGATTTTAAGTATAATTGAAGTGCTGAATCCAAATATGGCGTTAGTTTTTCCTTAGCAGCTCTAGTTTCTGAGATATAAAAATGCAGTGACTTACCTTAGGATACTTAACATGGGATGTGTGTGTGTGTGTGTGTTGTTTTTCTAATAAAACTATAGAAATCTAAAATCTTTATTTATTTTCTAGGACACTTTAAACCAATGAAAATCATATAAAAAAATACAGTAGCACTTATTAACTACAGTTACACTTAGTTTTGAAGAAAAGAAAAAAATCACTGATCAAAGAAAAGTCAATTAACACTTTGGAAGCTTCTTTTGCTGCGTGACATTCTTGAATGTACTTTGTTTGAACAGTCTCTTTTGAGGTTCCAGCAGTAATCTGCCATCCTGTGGGTATCCCATCTTCCTTGGTAGCGGTCCTCCATAATTTTTATTTCCTGGTGAAATCTTTCACCTTTTTCTTCACTTGTATCGCCTAAATTTTCAGGAAAACGGTCCAAGTGGCTGTGAACTTTTATGCTCATATTACATCCAAGGTTTCTGAAGTTGTAGAGCATCTCGTTTACTAGCTCAACATAGTTTTCAGCTTTCCGGTTGCCCAGGAAATTTATGACAATCTCGACAAATGACATCCATGCTTTCTGCTCATCCTCATTCATGGACTCCACAAAACCAGATCTTTTATAAGCTGTCTTTTTTATAAGGATCTTTTTTATAAGCTGTTTATGGGCCATTGAAAATTTCCAGCTTTTAGTTTTTCTATACTTATCTGAGGCAGTTTTTTCCTACGTAAGCAAAGCACGATCCATTCTTATCAAGAGCCTTCACAAACTGCTTCATTAGGCATAGCTTGATATGCAGTGGCGGAAAGATGATTTTCTCTCTTCCAACTAAAGGCTCCTTGATGATATTGTTGTTCCCAACAGCCATGTTTTCTCTCTTAGGCCACTCCTTTTTTATCCAGTGGTTTTTTGTTTTTTTTTGGTCCCTGCTATCCCAGAGGCACAGGAAACAAGGATATTCAGTGTAGCCACTTTGCTGTCCAAGGAGAAAGTTTACCATCTTTAAGTTCACATAAATTACCCATTGATGTTCCTGGTATTTTATCTTCTCCATGACCAAAGCTATGGCGTCATATTCTTTCTTCATTTACATTGAATGAGCAATTGGTATCGAGCCGTATTTGTTGCCATTATGTAGAAGGACTCATTTCAAACTCCACTTAGAGCTATCATCAGGATTATATTCAGGGAGACCATTTTTTGGATTTGATTGGAATCTGATTGTGATCAGATACCGACATATAGCAGCACAGATGATAAAAATAAGGGCATTAGGAGTTGCTCAAAGAAGCGATGGAATTGAAATGAGTTACAGTTTTGTCACACTGTATTTAAAAGAGGTTTTACATTACTTTATGAATTTGGCTCATAAAAAAAATAATATACAATAAGGTGATAGTTTGTTTTAAAAGATATATGACTGCAGAAACAAAGAGGATATAGCGCTTAAATAGTTTATTTATGAATTTGTTTAAGTGTACGTTATCAATAGCTTATATATATCAGTAGTCGAAACAATTACTCATAGGGTATGCTGCATCTAAAAAAGTATAGCTGATTTAATTTTTAGATTTAGCGTCCCAAATTTAGTTGAAATCAGTTCAAAGAGCCTAGGCAACAAAGATTTTTTTTTTTTTTTTTTTTTTATAGGCCTATGTTATCCATAAGTATAATTCCTTGAATATTAACTACAATAATTCAGCATGTAAAAAACTGGCTTCTTTAGCCCACAGTCAAGCACCAAAATCTGTTACACTTTAATAAGACTAAACTCTTTAAAACTAGATAGATTACTCAAAAAGCATTTAAAACATGTTCGATTTCAAGTGTTTAAACACTTGAAAACATGAGTTTTTTACATAGATTAGTAATCACATAAAAGATCGATGTGAAGTAGTTGTCTTGTGAAATTGAAAAAAATTAGAATTAGATTACATCTTTATTTTGGAAATAGTAACATCATTATTTGCTGTTATTGTACTTATGCATATGGTATTGAGATTTTACCCTAATTCCAAGCATAGAAAGTTAGGCTGCTGTGATGAGGGTCAGTGCAGTGCTTTACCCCACTGCTAAGTAAGCCAGTACCATTGACTAGGACTTGCCTAAGAAGAAATAATCACAAACAACTCTCCTTTTTCCACCAGTGATTGAACTCAGTTTCTGCAGCCTATAACAGTGCCTTTCTAATTGAAATACTAGTGTTTTTGTAGCTTACTAAAAGAGAAACTGCTCAAATTAATATCCACCCTTTTTTATTTTAAAACTAACATTGTTCAAAGGCAGTAAATGTCAGGACTGTCCCTTCTAGTCATACATTTGGTGTTGACTCAGACTCTCATAAATACATTATACTTTGACCAAAACATATTGTTGCCTAAAATTTATTTTTACAGCAATGTGTGTTTTACTTCCTTATCTACAAATTGCAAGTTTCCTTTCTTTCTTTCCGTACATCCATGGTAATTTCTTATCTCTTGTGCTTGCACAGTAGATTCTTGGGGCATCAATAAGAGATATATCCGTAATATAAAGCCCTTAATATATAATAGATTAGAATATTTTCTATTAGTTTGAGTTTGCACAACTTGGAAAATGCTGGGAGCCAACTACTCTGAGGAAAACGGCTATTTGCCATAGAGTAGATTTCCCTTTTTTAAATGCAATAAAAGAATTCTTAATTTGAATCTGGGGGCAAGGCAGTGCCCCCGCCAAGACGAGTCGAAGGCAGGAAGGGCACTACGTACCTTTTCTGGAAGTGTTTCGTCGTATTTTCGAACCCTCATAGCTTCGGCCTAGATAATACTAGAGAGCTCAAATTTTCAGGATATGATGCAGTTACCAGACTAATGAAATACGCTAAGTTTCATTTATTTAGCTTTTATACTTTGGATTTTATTAATACCTAAAATATGTCGATTCCGTCACTGACTCACTGACTCATGATCATCAAAACCTCTAGGGTACTTCCTGAAGTCCTAGAAAGCTGAAATTTGGTATGCAGGTTAGGATTAGCACACAAACAACAAAAAAATTAAGAAATCCGTAACTTTCACATTCCAACCCCTCATAAAGGGGGGTCTGGTTATGTATTATCGAACCCTCATAGCTTCGGCCTGGATAATACTAGAGAGCTCAAATTTTCAGGATAAGATGCAGTTACCATACTAATGAAATACGCTAAGTTTCATTTATCTAGCTTTTATACTTTGGATTTTATTAAGATCTGAAATACGTCGTACCCTCAATGTTTCGGCCTAAATAATACTGTGTAATAATGTGATTTCTTACAAAAGTGCAAACAGCTTGTATATACAAGTTGACAAATAGAAAAACAGAAAAGTAGGGTATTGAAAAAAAATCCATTTTCTAAATAATCTTAAAACTAAATTTAGTTGTAATAGATAATCCCACCCAAAACATTTCATGTAAAATAAGTTGCCAAGACTCACATGCTCATAACGCTTTCACTGTTAAAAAGTTATCAGATCTCATCTTACAAAAAGAAATGAAATCCCACCCAAAACATTTCATGTAAAATAAGGGGTTGCCAAGACTCGCATGCTCATAACGCTTTCACTGTTAAAAAGTTATCAGATCTCATCCTACAAAAAGAAATGAAATCCCACCCAAAACACTTCGTGTAAAATAAGTTGCCAAGACTCACATGCTCATAATGCTTTCACTGTTAAAAAGATATGAGATCTCATGTCGAGCCAAGCCCCTAACTCTACGAGGCCTAACTCTACAAGCCCTAACTCTAAAAACCCTATATCTTGGTCAAAAAGTATGGCTTGGCCGTTTCATGGAACTATTTCATCTCACCCAAAACATTTCATGTAAAATACGTTGCCAAGATGCTCATAACGCTTTCACTGTTAAAAAGTTATCAGATTTCATATAGTGCCAAGCCCCTCACTATACATGCCTAACTCTAAAAACCCTACTATCTTGGTCAAACAGTGTGCCTTGGCATACTCCATATCCTTTACATAACTCCATGGGATTGTCTGTGTGACAGCCACGAAACGGCCAAGGCATACTTTTTGACCAAGATATAGGGTTTTTAGAGTTAGGGCTTGTAGAGTTAGGCCTCGTAGAGTTAGGGGCTTGGCTCTACATGAGATCTCATATCTTTTTAACAGTGAAAGCATTATGAGCATGTGAGTCTTGGCAACTTATTTTACACGAAGTGTTTTGGGTGGGATTACAAATTACTGAAAGATAAAAAAGTAATCAATTGAGCCTACTGTATAGACACTTCAAATCAATGGTTAAAATTGATAAAAATGACATAAAATTGGCCAATTTTATGTCATATTTATCAATTTTAACCATTGATTTGAAGTGTCTATATAGTAAGCTCAATTGATATATATATTAACACACGTTAAACAATTGTAATATAAAAAAGTAAATTCTGTAAAAGAAAGTTTATGTTTCTCCTGTCTTCAAATTTAAAGAGAGATATTACATTTCTTTTGCAAACAAATTTATCAAATGAGGGATTTGTAGTGGATACTTCAAAATATCTTCCAAATGTTTGTCAGTCAGAGAAGCCTCCTAACTAAGTTCATCTTCATAATGGATTTGTTCACACATATTTTTTAGCAAAAGAATTCATAAGTTTTCTGCCTCCAGTTCATGAAAGAAGGAATAGATCAATAAATTGTCAAAAAAATTCATAGTGAGAATTTATGTTTTTGTTTTTACTTTGAACTTATCTCACGACAAACTTACATTCACAATTTTCTTTAAAATCCATATATTGATTACAACATTTCATTCTTAACTTCAAATAATTACAATATTGATATAAATAAATATTTATCAAAAATCAAACAACAAATAAAAAATATTGCACACATTTAAAAAAAATAACCAAAAAACCTATTACCATAAGCCAGGATGTTTTGGAAAACTGCAGAATCATCTTCAGCTAAAACTAAGAGTTACTCTTTGTTTGGTAGTTTTCCTGCTGAAGATGGTTGTGCAGTTTTCCACAGAGCAAAATGTCCTGGCTTATGTTTTTTTGTTATTTTTCTTTTGTTACTTTTTTAAATGTAGGCGATATTTTTTAATGTTCACGCCAAACATTAAAGTTGAATTTATAAATAAATATTGTTTCTAAATCATCACCACTCCTATGATGAGTTTTGGTACAGTCATGTCATTTCATGCTTGTATCAGATTATTATAATAACAACAAATATTATGATTCATTTTTGTAGTAATTTAATAGAAAAAAAATCATTCTTTATAACTTCAAGGTGTTTCAAATGGAGAATAGCCTTCATTGAAACAAATGAAAAGCCAGATATTTATTTCTCCATGTAATCTCTTGACAGCCAGATATTTATAAATATTTAGCACATTCTTAAATATATCTTCTACTTCCTGAATTTCAATTATGAAACTTAGGCTCAAAAAGTTTGGGTCCCTCTAATAACTTCTGAAACTTTGAAACTTCCTGAAGCTGGGCATTTATTTATTTTTTATGGACAATCTTTTGTATTTGAAAATTTTTTCATGTGGTTTCTTGAAGGGAAATGTGAGGGTGAAGAGAAAAGTATTAGAAGAGAAAATTAATCACTCATTGGCAGAAGTAATTCCCAGAATCCATTGTAATGTATTTTAAATTTGATTTCATTAAAAGTAATTGCATTTGGGTAGTTTAAAATAAGTACTTGCTAATTTAATCAATTTTCAGCAAATGAAACATGCAAAATAGATATTGTAGTTTACAAATATGTATAATTCTTCTTAGAAATCTCAACAACTAAAAACACACACACACACACAAAAATAAAGCTGAAGCTTTTTAAGCAAAAAATGTTTTAAATTTTTCTGAACTTTTTTCTTGCAATGCTTTAATACATATTAATTAGAACTGATTTCAATAAATCTTCACAACTGAAACCAGTGTCTTTCTATATTTGAATTTATTTGAGATTATTATTAAGAAGATAATGAACTTGTTCTCCAATGGATTCTGTAGAATTCATGGAAATGAGATGGCAGATAGCTTGGCCGGAAGTAGACCAACCCAACTTACTGCTATCCAAGCAATCTGTTAAAGATATTTGAAACTCTTACATCCAAAAGATCCTTGCTTTCCAATCAAATAGTAAAGAATCTCCTATTCCCATAGCCTTACCTCAAATGTGGCTTGTTTTAGATTGGACATGATTCAGAAGCTTTAGTTTTGTATTGATATCATTAAAAATGCTACGTGTGTTCTGTGCCATCTTTGACTGGACAGCATCCTGATATGTGTCCTTTGCAGGATGTGCGACTTTTTTTCTAATTCTTATCTTTTAACAAAGTTTTCTTTTAAAACTAATCTTTATTGGGCTACACATAATGGAATGGCCAAAGTTGCCAATGATAAGGACCCATTGGATAAAAAAAAAAACAAAAAAAAAAATGATTTATATGTCCATGTTGACATGTTTGCTTTGTTGTGGCGACAAGAGCACTGATTGAATAAAGAACATGGGTGCCCATGCTTCTTATTACACTATTGTCTATGGAGCTTTCTAAGCATGGACTAGAAAAATAAAATAGAACAAACTAGTTTTAAAAAGCAATTTTAAGTCCAAATATATCTGATCACAATAACTCAAAAATTATACATCCTAGAAAACTGAAATTTTTGGTTATTGTTACAAGAAAAACCTCTTTTGATTTTGTTTATATCTGATCCATAAGTAAAAAGGTAGGATCAAAAACAGCCAAAATATTTGTCAGTGAAAGACAACAACTATGAATCCATTCATTTAAATTTGAGAGATAGATTTGTAAAAAAGATCTATTTTGGTTTTGATAGAAATCCAACTAATTGGTAAGAAGCCAAAGATTGTTCACCTGAGATAATGCAAGAACAATTTGTCTTACAACTTTCACAAAAGGTTTAAGTGCTTATAAGGAAAATGCTTTTTGACTTTGGTGAAAATTGGAACATTAGCTAAGGAGTTTCAAGAACAAACAAAACCCATCAGCGTAAATGAAGATGACTTTTTTTTTTATGTGCTTTTTACCACCTAGGTATTGAAATGTTGGCATAAAAGCTATATCTTATATTTCACTGAGATGAAACCTATTATAATCTTAAATTAATTCTTAAATTGAAATGAAAATCTGAATATTTGACTTTAATGTTAGTTGTGTTTAATTGTCTTGTTTATATCTAAGCAAAGTTTTCTTTATGTAAATATGTTTCAAGTTTCTGTATTTCTATTTCATAGCAACTCAGTTTCATCTTTTATTAAAAAAGTTCCAACAAATCATTATTTTTTTTTTTTTTTTTTAGGATTATTTTATTTTGCATTTTAAATTCTTATATCATTAGATGCAGACATTCATTCAACACTACAGTTGAATGAAACTTATTAAAGTAATTCCGTCTGTATCAAGCAAGAAAAAGTGAGGAAATAAAACTGCACTTATTGGTAATTGTAGAGATCTCAGTCAAGGTTTCAACCTGTTTCATGATCAGGGATATGGATAACAGCAAATGTTGAAGACAACATAAAAGCATTTGGATGAAGGATCGAATATTGAGAAAATGTTGGAGATATCTATTAATGATCTCTCTTTGCATAAATAAATACGTTTTATTTACTACTAGCTGTACCTGGCATGTGTTTCAATGCCACTCAAAGAAAGAAAGTGCTTGTGATTTAATTCTGTTTATTGAAGTGCTTTTGGATATACAATATTTTTTGTTTTTCCGTCTGGTGCATACACGAATAAATCAGAAGGTTTTTCGATGCTTGAGCAGGCCACTTACAGCTGCCCATGTGTGAAGCATGGATTTTCGAAATTTAGTCCACACTTGTAGTGATTGTCCCTGTGCTTTGAGGATGGTCATTGCAAATGCGAGTCGCATCGGAAACTGAAAACGTTGAAATCGGAAATTCATTGATTTGTGGAAGCGCCTCGCACACCAGATATTGTAAAATGGTTCTCCTAATTCAGAAATCTTTGCAGGCATGCACATAATAACTCACCAAAGTTTCATCGCAATCTGATGAATGGTATATGAATGCATACGGGACAAACAAACAAAGAAACATTTATTTTATTTATTAAGATTTACTCCATTTTTATCAAGAAAATCAAAGAAATAACAATTTGTTTTCAATAATTTCAATTTCATATTTAAAATTTTTAAAAAATTTTAAAAATGTTTAAATTATATATGTCATATTCTTGCTCAACTACTATACTAATCTTGATAGAAAATAAAGTTGGAGGATTTGAGATAGGTTTTTGAGATGGTTAGCCAACTATTAATGTATCTTTCCTTTGAGACAAATTTTACAGAAAATGTATAAATGTAATATCAAGACTCCACTTAATTGTGGATTTCAAGGCTATAAATGATAGTGTTATGTAAAGTGGTAAAGATGTTATCTCTCCAAACTATAAGAATAACTATGATTAATAGTACCATTCAGGTATGGAACTTTCTTAGAACCTTTGAAGATAGCAAAGTGCTAAGACAAAGAGACATTAACATGCTTTTTTTTTTAATACTGCACTAAAGAAGCCTATTCTTGAGTTGAAAATCCAAATCTGGAAATATTTTCAACAAATGTATCCAAATGTTAGCCTATCTGGATTATGTTGATACACTTACTACAGCCAACTTTATAGAAGCATGGACAACAATTGAAAATATAGTGAAGAACATATGGTTGAGAGTTTACCAAGTTACATAGTTCCAAGGAAACAAAGATAGGAGTATATCACCATTAAAAAATTGAATGTTATAGCTTTGCATAGCTTTCCTTGTATGGTATACAATATAAAGTAAAGAAATAAAAGCCAGAGTGATTATGGCTGCAAACAAAGGTTCCTTTAAAATACAAAAACAATTAGAATCAGCTACACGCATTTCTTATCCGATTGATTAGAATACATGGATTAGAAATGTTGAGCACTCTTTCATTTAGATGAACAAAAATTAAATGTGATTGAGAGGACGATACCATCCAGTGCAAGATAGATGCATTTGAGGTAGAAGTATAATACAGAACTTTATAAGTTGTATTAAGAACTGACCAGCTAAAACTGTATCCATAAGAATGACTAGACTCCGAAAAGCTAGTCATGTGCAAGATACAGGAAATGACTTAAGAGACTCACATATGTAAAAGCCACTGGAAAAGTAGATGCTAGCCACTGAAAGTGAAATACAAACAAAGATCAAGAAAGATAAGAATATGGTAATATGGTGGAGAAATAAACAGAAAAGTTGTAGAGGAATTTCACTTTGTAAGTAGAGCTGACAATGATTAATTTCAATTCCAATGCACAGAATTACAGAATGGTTTAAAACAAGCATTTACTTTAGCAATCGACTATTCCTCTGTAAAACCTGTTCAAGGGGTCACAGTGGTGACCTATGTCAGCGGACTATTATTACTACTACTACTAATAATAATAATTCCTCTGTAAGCTGAAATTTCATTTCAAGAAATGTGCTTGTATTTGAACAAACTTAATCATTAACTGAAATTTAATTGGAAATTTTAAAATTTTGAAAATGAAAGAATTAAAAAAAATCATCTGCTCAAAGAAATGTTTAAAATATTTTGCCTCCGTTCTTTACAGATAATTTGTAAAACAAAAAATATTAATTAATAATAATAGGTTTTTACTAAATTATAGAGATAGTATGTAAATCTAAATTTCTGCTTTAACTTGATCCAATGTTATGTAATTCTATAGTAAAAAGCTCAAATGGAACATGCACTACATTCCAGTGATAGCGTGTTTTTCGATTTCAGGTGATGGTCCAAGGTATGACCTACCTCAGTGTGACCAGCGTGCTCTTTTTTGTCATCTTCTTCGCTGTGGGTCCAGGTAAAACTTTTTCTTCAATTCTGAAAGTAATCTTTTCAGTGAATGCTATTGAAGTTGTAATTATTTTAAAAATTGATTCCCAAATTGATCACCAATATCTGGTGATATATTTACATATATATATATACTGCTGGCCATAAAAAAGTGCAACACTGAGAAGGCAAAGAGCTATCAAAGCCATATTTATTTTACTGATAACTTTTGGTACAAGGATGAAATAATTACAATTACAGCTCAGGGCAACTTGCAGAACATAAAGAAATTAGTATCTCGTGTTGCCACCGTTAGTGGCAATAACGTCTACTACGTTGCCCGGTCTAGAGACATTGGATGTGCGTTTGGGCCATTCGGTGTCAAAGTTCATCTGCTGTAACTGTGGGTAGTCTGTGGTGTGCCAGTCAATGAGCGATCATGGACCAGACGTGTTCAATAGGCAACAGATCTGGTGAACACATGGGCCACGGAAGAAGTTGAACATCGTGACCATCCAGGAATTGTTGGACGTTGCATCCAAGTACATTCTCGTATTGTCTTGTTGGTAAGTGGCCCCAGGCAGCCCCCGAAGATAAGGACCAAGAACAAGATCTAATACCTCAGATGTAACAGTGGCTATTCGATGTACCAGGAATGCATACTAGGTGCAAGCAGGACTGGAATCCAATGGCACCCCATACCATAACACCAGGTGCCCTGGCACCTGGCGTTATGCTATGGGGTGCCATTGGATTCCAGTCCTGCTTGCACCTAGTATGCATT
>JAFIDM010000006.1:21406325-21422999 GCA_023159025.1 Thereuonema tuberculata
TTTTATTTTATTTTATTTTATTTTATTTTATTTTATTTTATTTTATTGATAGAAAACAATTGAGAGAACTTAGTATGTGTTTTTTTATTTAAGACAAAGTCTTTCAAAGAATATTAATAAATTCTGTTTAGCTAAACTTATTATAATGCAGCTTCATTTTATTATAGGATATCAGCAAATTCCTTTTTTTATTTTTTTATTTTTTTAACTTGTATAGGTTATATAAGGAAATGTGTTTGCTTAGAAAAGGAATAAAAGCCAATGATGTAACTCTTTTAATTTAACTTAAAATATCTTAATTTGAAAAAAAAAAAATATTAGTTGTCAGAATAAAAAACTGATTTTGAAGAAACAGTGAATGTGGGGGGGGGGGTTGAATTGAAATGGAACTCCCCCTTTTTTTTGCAATTGAGAGATTTTTATAAAAGGGTTACAATTAATATTCTTTCAGTTCTAATATTTAACTATTTATTTATAAAACTGTATTTTTTAAAATAAATTCATATTTAGGCAACAATAAATTTATTTAATGTTTATAAAATTTCTAATTAATAGTAATTTTCTTCTATTGTCCTATTGTCTTTTGGAGGCTTTAAAATTCTTCCTCCATAAAATACAATGAAATAAATAAAAATAGCAATGATTGAGAATAATCACTGATTTTGAAAAATAAACATCTGCTTTCATACGAAGAGCTAAACAAAACAAAAACTTTTTATGTTAACAAAAATTAATTATCGGGCACGTTAAACTTCCTTTCATTTAAAAAAAAATAATTCTGTTTGATGAAAAATATCTTCCTTTAGAAAAGAGGATTTTGTGAAAGAGCATTTGTTGTTATTAAGAACATTTAATTCTTGAAGAATAAAAAGGGTAATAATAATATTCCCTAAAAAATATAGTTTTTCTATCTTTTAAGAATCCAGAGATGTTTGCATCAATATTAATGTTTAACTTCATCAGACATTGTTTTTTTCCATAGATTGCTCATTAGGTCCCAGGCAATTCTTTTTTGGTTCACAGAGAAGAAAAAAAAGAGAAAACGAAAGTACTTTTGAAGTTTTACTAATACAGAATTGCTATTAATTATGGCCTATAATGTTTTTATAATAAGAATGGAAGTGACTACTTATATAACAAGTTAGGAAGCACAATACAATTGTAATCTACCATACTTATATATGGTAGATAATGTCCATAAATATACTGTAATTCAAGGAGCCTTCCAGAAACTTCTGAATGTGAGAGCCAGGTGAAGCCTTTGTGTCTTTTCCCCTACAAAGTCTTTGCATTTTTTTTATCAGATATTATCCAAGATAGGATCTGTTTAAACTTTCACCATTGTCAGTAATTTCATATTCTGCTTTCCTTTTGAGGATATACATTTGCTCACATGTACTGTTGTATGTTCTGCAATCTTGAATTTTTCATACTTAAAAGGTACCAATATTTTCATGACTTATTTAAATCAAAATCAGTATTAAGATATAATATTTCTATTTAATTTTTCACACCTTTTTTTAAAAGTGTGCACATTTTGTTAACATATAAATTCATGGACACAGAAATGAGATACAGAAAGTTACTGTTGATTACGAAACTTCCTAATTGCTTTTCTGATACATTTTAGCATAGATGTACCCAGGAATGAAAGTGGTTATGATAGTGTTGTAGTCGTTTAACCAAAAGCAAATAAAAAAAAAATGTGGTGTCTTTTCTTAGATGAAGGGATTATAAACAAACCAATGAACTTTCCAACTTTGAAAAAAATGTTCCAAATCCTAGATTTCTTGTATTTTTCAGATGCAATGATGGGGGGAGGTTCTAACCTCTAACAAGCCCCACCCTCTCGGTGCACCAATGCATTGTAGACAGGGTTTTTTTATTGATTTAAAAACATTTAATTAGTTTTTAATTTTGAATGAAAATAAATTTAGGATTAAAATGTGAACTTGTTTTATGTTTCCGTTTAAAGAAAATTTTAATAGTTTCTAAACTAGGAAAAGTTATGAAAATAATTAAAAATGAAAATGAAAAGAAAGTACTAGTTTCAAATTAATCTTTGATTGAATTACTTTTAAGCACATATGGATTATGGCTCCCCTGACGAAGTAAGAAATATATTATTCTTTAATAAAGAGTAACGTCATCAGCTTAATTTTTATGCGTTGCAAAGAAAGGGAAGAAAATTTGCCTTTATAAATCAATAGATATTTTTCAAATAATAAGTTATTTATTTATTTATTTACTTTTTTGAAATTACAAAGTAGAAGTTAGTTTGAGCTGTTGTCAACCCTTTACTAAATAGTAGCTTCACTTATTGGACACATTTAAAATAACTTATTGATGATATGATGACTCCATATCAATTTAAACATCAGTAATAATAATCAAAGTATTTCTAATTATTTCCTATTGAGATTTATACCAATTTCATGTAAGAATTGATATCATTTTATTATTCGTTAAAAATGAATGAGGATGGAAATTGGTTTCCATTTGGAAGTAGACCAATAGGAAGTAGGTTTTTGTTTAGCATTTCTTTAGCTTCATTTTATAAATAAATCTCAGTTTTTTTAGTCAGTTCATTGCTTTTATGATATAATTTTTTTTAATATATTTTAAACTAGGATTCTTATAAAGCACTGTTGCTTTATTTTTAAAAAGTATCAGTGTTTACTTTATTAATATTATTGAATTACTTTGTCACTTAACTGCTTTTTTTAAGATATGTTTATTTCTTTCATTTCAATTCCTGTTACTTTGCATTTCAATTTTGACTTACAAGTGTCACTTGTTTCATATCTTATTAGAACGAAGGTTTTCTTAAGAATTGCTTTAATATTTAACTTCTTTTCTGGCATTTTCAACTTGAGGAAGGTGGCAACAAATTCAATCATAATGCCAGAAAAAGAATTTAAACAAGACATGCATTGAAAATGTTTTAATAATAATTAACTAAGCTAAAGATTGTTTACGGAAACAAAATAGCGTGAATGTTGATAAAGAAATAAGAAAGGTATTATTTACACTGATGTTTTAAAAAGCAAAAAGCTGCAATTGGAAAAAAAAAAGAAATAGTAGAAAGAAGATGTCATTGCTATCAGTTGGTTCAATTTATTACAATGTCTTGTGATTTATTTTAAATTTATTTTATATCTTAAGATATATAACATGGACACTTAGCCAATGAAATGCCTGTTCATTGTTTATTTCTTTTGATTTGTTTTTATTTTGGAATAAATATTAATTAAGCTTAATTGGTTTTGTTTTACTTTGAAAAAGCAGGACTGCAAGTATTTTCTTTGTTTCTTCTTTTTTCCCCCCTATTAAAAAAAAAAAAACCAGAAAAATATATATTAATTTAAAAGAAATAAAATAAAACCAATACTTTTATCTCTACTCACAATATGCATAAGAAAATTGCAATAAAAAAATAAAAAATCTATTCTTAAAATGAATAGTTACTCATTAAAGTTAAAATAAACTCAAACATTGATACATTTAGTTTATTATTTTTATTTCTTTATTAATTTTTATATAATTCAAATTTTAGTAATTTTAATAATTTATTGATTGATTATTTATTTTGTTGCTTTTAATAATTTAAAATAAATATTTTTTGATTCTTATTTATTACATTCCCTTTGAAAGTTTTTACTTAATGATTACTTTGTTATTTGCAGAAAGTAAGATATGAGAGGAAAAAAAAAGAATCATTTCTTAATTATTTATCGATGACCAACTTTTCTACATATTTGATCCCTTATTTCTTTGTATTTGATCACATACTTCTTTGATACATGCATTTCTTCTTGAATAATTCTGGTTAACTTTTTATTATACACTACCTCCCAACAAGTAATTGGACACCCCTGCAAACGAGGATATCGGCAGTTCTGAGACACGTCACGGCAGCTGCCGTTAAATATCGTGTGGGAAACAACAACGCCAACAGTCGCATGCAAGATGCCTCGCAGTTCAGAGCTCTCCAATTTCGAGAAAGGGATAATTGTCGGGTATCACAGAATGACCGATCCAAACGTGACATATCCAGTGAGTTGACATACCCAAAATCGACAGTGGCCTACGTGATTTGCAAGTGGAAGGAGAGGGGTGACTGTCGGAATCTGCCCCGACCCGGCAGACCCACAAAACTGGGAGTTAAAGACCAACGGGTGCTGTCCAGAGAACTTTGGAAGAACCGCCCCAAATCGATGGGCCAAATCCACGAGAAATTCCAACAGGCAACTGGGACTGTTGTGTCGATGAATACCATCCGTAAGGAAGCCCATCTGCTCGGTTATCATGGACGTGCTGCTGCCCACAAGCCTTTGATCACCAAGTCCAATCGTGCTGCTTGGCTAACATGGTGCAAAGAACATCAACAATAGACCGTTGAACAGTGGAAACAGGTTCTCTGGAGTGATGAATCAAGGTTCACCCTCTACCGTTCGGATGGCAGGGTCTAGGTTTGGCGTCTGCCTGGAGAATGTCTCCTGCCGGATTGTATTGTGCCAACAGTGAAGTTCGGCGGAGGTGGAGTTATGCTGTGTGGGTGTTTTTTCTGGTATGGCACAGACCCTTGATCGCAATTCCTGGTAGACTCAACGCCGAGACCTACAGCACCATTTTGGATGATCATGCGCTTCCTATGTTGTGGCAGTTTTATGGGGTAGATTCATGTCACTTTCAGAATGACAATGCCACCTGTCATGCTACGAGGTCCACCATAGCTTGGTATGGTGACAATGGGGTTAATCGACTGGACTGACCTACGCAGAGCCTGAACCTTAACCCTATTGAGCACCTCTGGGACGAGTTGGAGCGTCAACTTAAGGGGTGCCCCCTCCGTCCAAAATCGGTGAAGGAACTGACCTTGTTTCTTCAAGCCGAGTGGAAGAAAATACTGCTTGCCGTCATACAACGACTGGTTGAGAGTATGCCCCGGAGGGTCGCAGCTGTAATCACCGCTCGTGGAGGCTCCACCAACTGTTGATGGTGAATAAACTTCGTTTTCCTTGTCTTCACAGGTGTCCAATTACTTGTTGGGAGGTAGTGTAGATAATCATTAGTAGCATATTATTTTAAGAAAAAATTAATAGGAATGGATTTGCTTAAAATTTCATCCAGAAATGAAACAAGTTGTCATTCAAAAGGAAAAAATAAATAAAAATTAAATAAACTGTTGGTATAAACATCTTGCCATTTAAAAACAAAATATGTAACACATAAAACTTATTTTGTGATGAGTAGCTAATTTTTAAGAAATTAGTTGGATGAGATTCTCCACTGATTGATGGGAATAGAACGGAGAGAAGGACACTTGGAGGAAAATTAACTTGAAAGCATTTGAGGGGAAAAAAAAAAGTTTTATGTCTACTGTCTACACAATTAAATAGCAATTTAATAATAGTTTAGAATAACATTTTAGAGGAATTCAGTTATGATTATTTCTGAGCTGTTGTAACAAGATTTTAATATTTCTTGTTTGTTTATTTCTTTTGATGAAAACAGTGGAATTGAATCCATCAAACTAACAATTCTGACAGTTTCTTAGTCAATTCCATCTTCAGGAAATCCTGGACAAAAGGGATTCAATGTTGTTAATGATTTGAAACAGATTCGTTTAATGCACATTTCTTGAATGTTATTTACAGACCTTTTTTCATAAATAAAACATCAGAAATTGCTGAGAAATATAATTACAGATCTAGCAATTTTTAATGGAGCGAATTAGAAATAATATTGATATGATTCTTATACAAATGGTCTCTTTATTATTTTGATTTCTTCAGCTCAAGTGAAATTCATCTTCACAAAAACTTATCTAAATGCATTTATTCTCTTCCTTGTCTATTCAAAAGGAAAAGAAATATCCTCCAAAAAAGAAGGAACCAGTGCTTCGTTAGGATTATTTTTTGAACAAAAAATATTTTAATATTCATTATTTATTAGAGTGTATTGAACGATTAGCAAAGCCATAATGGTTCTTAGCAAAATATCCAAATGTATACGATTCCTATGACCATAAAAACTTCCGATGAACCATTGTGGTTTAAGTCATTCATTTACAACTTAAATCTGAATAGAAAAGACAGAAGGAATGTTGAGATAAAAAAGAGGTCATTGCAGGCCTTTGATGTTGTGTAATTTTGAAACACCAAAGAACCCATCCATGACATCCACAAACCATTGGAGTCTCATGAGGAGGAGATAATGTTCTTCTGCTGCAAAGCACTCTGGTAACTTGTATTTCACAATATTGCTTGTATTAATAAATATTCTTTATTATTTACTTTTTAAGTGCTCATTAGAATGAACTGGAGTGAAATGATGAGACTAAAGGCATTCCTCAATTAAGGTCGAGTGAAAATAGTAGTTGGCATCAAAGACTGATGTCATCCAGATTGCTTTGTATGGTTTTTTATCCTTTATCATTTTGGCGTTAATCAAAATACCTGGAATCTTGGTATTACATCTCTTTCATTGAAAGTATGAAATTTTTGCAGTTAAAAATTTCTTCAAAGAAATCTGCTTCATAAACGTAATCTACAAAGTGGTATTTGAATTACCTTGACATTGCTTTCGTGAGAGCTCGATTCAGATGAGGCAATTTCAGAACGGCTAAAAACGTAGGTGATATTTAATGATATCATTATATCTGAGGAAGGAAAGGTTAGTTAAAAAGTATCAACAGCTGCATTTGACAATTCTGTAAGATTAATTGGTTTAATTGATTTGACTTCAACCAATGACAGATCCTTTTTTTTTTTTATCTCAGAAAGGCAGTGTTAAGTTACAGACCATTAACTTATTGTAATCCTACATCACTAGATATTAACATAGGTAAACTGAAACATTCAAATACTTAGAATTGATTTTTTAAGGTCACTGAATATGTCACTGCTGTATCCTTAATCCTTTGATTATTTGGATTATTAGCCATGCAGATACTGTAAACTCTGTTTTGTTTTTGTTTTTTTAATATATTTTTGAGATTTTCAATAATTTAAACCATTTGTGTCTCAGAAAGGGGCAACTCCAAGATTTATTATCAATTTTGGAAATGAAAACAAAGAAAGGGTTGCAATGGTTAAACATAGATTAAAACATAAATAACAAAAAATTTACTGAACTGATTTGGCCCAACCAGTATTCTAAAGGTTAAAAGGGTAAACAAAGGGTTTTCTGTTGGATTTGACCCACAAGTGAAAGCTTCAATGACTAGAAAAGTGCCTACATTAAAAACCAAACATAACTCTCATTCAACTACTTCCTTGAAAAAGAATAATTTTATAGAACTGCATCTGATTCACAGCATGAACACTAAAGCCATAACAAAGTATGACTAAGATCAGCAACTGAATTAAACCGTGTTTTCAACACTTTAGGGAAAAAGCAATGATTCTTAATAAATACACTGTAGACTTTCTTTGCATCTCAGGAAATTGAAAACAAAGTGACTCTTTATGTTTAATTTTAAGCAGCATATTGTCAAAAAAACAAAAAAAAAAAGGACAAAAATGATCTTGTAGCTGTTTGTTCACCAAACCTAACCTATATAACCTACCTTTAGGAAGGAAAAAATATTTAATTAAAAGAAATCTTGAGTGTGTTTCTATTTCTATGTCACCAATTGGTGATGCAGGCGTCTTTTTGAATAAACTTGATAAGCTTTGACTAATTATAAATGAATTGTCAAAATGTAAGTATGGCATGAAAGTAAATGAAAAATACAAATATTGCAACAAGAAATGTATAGAATAATGATGGGGACTTCAAGATCTTTTGGACTCTTCTGTGCAAATCATGACGACAATCAGTATTAGAAAAAAACTATGCAAGTACAGTCTCATCAAGATATTAGACCTAGTGACATCAATTGAAGTGATCTGATATTATGAATTGGAATAAGCATTTCAAGCTTTACCACAAATGAAATTGGATAAAAGGTTCTTTACTGAAAACAAGTGACTATTTTTGTATATTTGCTTGAGAATAGGTTGACTGTGATTTCTAATGTTTTTCTATCTCCTGAAATGGTTGTCTGGATAGAATAAATCAAGAATGTGTAATAATATAAGTTATATCACAAGTGATCACAATATGTTAAAAAAGTTGGTTGAATTTCTTACTTTAGTAATTGTAGGAATAGTAGTGAACGAAATCTACTTAACTACTTTTTTCCTCTTTTATTAAAACTGTTAAGCTTCTTAATACTCAAATTGTTCACTTAAAAGCAATGAACAGAAGATTGCAAATGTTGTTTAATACAAGAGGCTTTGTAATATTCAGTAGTGGTTTCATAGAATTGAAAAACTTTTAAAGGGAATTATTGATTTTATTGAATGCTTAATTATCAAACAAAGATTAATATTGGATTTATTAATTCTTAATCCTTATCATTTAACAGTGTTTACTTTTTCTTTTATATTTAAAAGAAAAACAAACAAACCTGGGAACCTGATTTCTCACTTGGGCAAACTTGAATGTTTTATAGTTTAAAATTAAAATAATACACCAACTAATAAACAATAAATTCTTTATAAATGATTCAGAATCTAAATTATGAATAAAATTCCCTCGCTAATTCTAATCAATTGGAATTTTTCTTCAATTTTGCTGTTGTGTAATTCCTCCTTGCAAGTTTCATTAACTGCCTCACAGTGATTTTCACTGTCTTGTGGAACACAGGATACTTTAACTAAAATAGTGTCTATTAAAAAATAACAACTATTTGATTATTGCAACAGCAGCTGATGGTTAAAATAGGAAAGAAATTTTAAGTTTCATCCAAATTGATTTCAGTGAAGATGTTTTTCAGAAAACTACAGAAATATTTACTAACAAGTTATTTTCAATTAATTAATAAATAAAAAACTTTGCAGCTTAAATTAATTCTTAAGAAATGTCAGATAAATTCCAGTTAATAATAAATTAATGAATATATTGAGATGAGATGTTCTCTAGCGAATCTTTGCCATTTCTTTTCTGAGTTAAAAAAATGTTCATTTAAGCAAAAAAATAATAAAAATAATATTTATAGAAAACTTTCATAAATTCATTTAAAATATATCCATACACACAGTAAATACTCCTATGATAACTGTTTATTCATTATATTTCGTTATCTCTTAGCAAGATAACTTCATAATATATATATATATATATATATACTCTCCCTGTTTGTCTTTATCATCTGATGAAGTTATCTCGCTAAGATATAATGAAATATAATGAATAAACAGTTATCATAGGAGTATTTACGGTGTATATTGAAAAATAATATTTGTTTAATCATAAAATGTTGCCCAAATAATTTCCTTGCCTGTTTTATAAAAATTCCTTCATCCTAATTATAAAAATTGTAGAATCACTAATAAGGTTTTATTTCCAGAGGTTAATAATTAAATATTCTCAACTTTTTCAAGTGAAAATAATAATAATAATAATAATAATAAATGGTAATGGCTTAGAAAACATAGTTTAGTAGGAACTTTTTATTCAACATTAAAATATTTAAAAGTTAAGTAAAAAAAAAAAAATAATGGTTCATTTCTACTTTAACTTCAGTTCAGCTAAGATCGAAAGGAAACAGGATATTTTTGGGGGTCGTAATTTGTATTTCATTGAGTTTTATTTTTAGATTTTTCTTTATTTCTGATTAGAAATCAAGACTTTCCTTTGATTTCTGACAGGAACAAAATCTATCGATAAAAAAACCCTATCCATCTCATGAAATCAATTATAAAGAATAATATTTTTAAAATTAAAACAATTACAAAAACAAATAAATTTAAAAAAAGAAATTTTGTTCATTTAAAGTAGTAATTTTGTTTGTGGTTATTTTATATTTTATTTTATTGATTTTGTAAATATTACATTCTTAATTTAAAACTTATTACTAAATATAAACTTATTATTTCAAATATTAAAACCAGAGGGAGAATTTTAAGTTTAATCACAGGAATCAACCAAATCGAAGAATCTTGATAAGTTTAAAAAATTTTGAATTTCATAATTTCAAAATGAGTTATATAAAATAGATCCTAATTTTCTTAATGATTTCTGTAATAATAATAACAACAGTGGATTCTATTTTGGTCGATTCCTGTTTGCATGATTTGCTATTGATACACTTTGCATGATTGGTAGATAATGCACAAGCACACAAAATAAATCAGCTGAATGTCAAATAAAATACAAATGTTAATGCTTTTTATTCCCACACTTTAAATAAAACACAATTTATATTTGATTCTGTTTCAAAGAGAGAGAAAGAAAATGAAAAGTTCTTGGAAGTTTTATTTTTCTTATTCCTTTAAACTAAATCAATTTAACTTTTCCAGAAGAATTACAAACGCATCTGCATGCTAATTACTTGGTGAAAATCTTCTTTTTTTAAATGAATCCCTGTAATTTATTTCCTTTGCAATACAATTCAAGTCTGCCCTTCTTAAAAAGTTGAAAGACACCACACTGTTCTGAAAGAGGATTCGTTTGCACTATGTTTTATTCAATAGGAAGTAAAATGGAAATTGTAAGTTTTATTTGAATAGATGTAGTTTAGGTCGTACTATCTCACTGCACTCTCAAAACAATGCACTGTGTCTGTGAATCTGCACTTCAGTCAACACCAGCAAGTATTTATAAAAATAATAGAATAATGTTGGATAAGAGGGTCTGCTAATCTTTATTTTGCACAAAACAAAGCAAACTATAAAAATATCACTACGTGATATCTAGTCCGTTTGTATTTTGCACCTTTGCAATTAACACCTGTGTACAGCATGCTCTGCAACATTGTTGCCACTCTCCCTCTGGTGTGTACTAATCAGCACCCTTTATTATAATGATTAAATAGTTCAAATAGGTGCTTAATTGTTAAACTCAAACCCCTATAGAAATGTAAGTATTATGTTAAGATTTTAAACATGTACTTAATATAATTAATGCTTTGGGGTTCGAATTAGAAAAACGAAAAAATAACAGCTCAGAATTCAACAAAAGATGAGCAAAGACCCTGCATGCTGTCCCTGTATCATTTCTTTGATACTTACAAAAAAAATTAACTAATAGAATATCAAGATTAAGGTGCTATGTTGTATTATATTTGAGAAAAAATTATTTTCATTGCTGGAGATTTATTCTTCTGATTTCCTTTGAACATTTGATTCTAAAGAAATCTTTTGCTTGAACTTTACTTTTTGTTTTCTTTTTTTTTTTTTTTGTTTATTGATTCACAGTATTTTTTATACTTGAATTTGAGACTAGAATACAGAACAGCGGTGGAATTTCAACTTTTGCAGGAAAAAAATCCCAGTTTTTATTTGACTAAATTGTTCTTATTCCTCGTCCATATTGAACCGTTGGATTCTGTGCTGTTGTTTTCTTCTTTTTTCTCTCCAGTTCCCCTGGCTGACTTCTCAAACCGAAGCTGAAACTTTGCTTCTCCTCCCTCGGCAGCCTCCAGTCAGTCCGATTACGGCTCACAACATCAACCCCTGGTGCAGGAGAATGCTGTGTGAAAAGCAGTCCGTCAGTTGCATGATGCAAAACAGCCCTTAACTGAAAGGAATATCGTTTCATTATGCATATATACTATATAAAAATACACACACATATATATATTTCTATATAATATATATACATATTAAGTGAGTAATATAATTTTAACCGTACATACACGGGAATCAATTAAAATAATGCCACCACCCAACATTTCAGCTATCAAAATTCCCAACAAAGTAGAGATGTAAGAAGACAGGACCTTCTATTTGGGTTACTTGAAGTATCAAATTCTGCTTCAACTGCCAAGTCCTGTTAAGTCAGATAATTTTGTTTAGTTAAATAAAAACAAGAAGGAAATACCAACATTATTTAGAAGAGTTCCTGAAGGGCTCTTTTTGTTGCATCAGAAAGACTGTTAATAATTTTTATTAGATTAATAGAAACCAATTGGGTCAAACAGACCCATCCCCTTCAGTTACTTTCTTCGCTCCATAGGTGAGGCCATCTTGTCACCCATTTGGGATCCCTGTGACCTTTTCTATCATATTTCTGAATAAGATAAAAGCCAATATAGTATGTAAGTACAAACCTATGAATTGCCAGTAATCAAAATAAGGTTACAAAAAAAAAAATACATATATATGTATATATATATATATACATACATACATACATACACACACACACAAACACACACACACACACACAAACACACACATATCTATATATGTATGTATATATATATGTGTGTGTATGTATATAAAAATATGAACTAGTAGTTAGTTTTTTCTATGCAGACCAATGTAGACATTAGTTCCATTCTTACATATGTTATACCTCAAATCGGTTCAAAGATATTTTGAACACTGATTTTTTAATATCAACATTTTTAACTCTTCTAGTGCATCAGACTACAATTCTTCATGGTTGGGTAGTTTGAGCATCATTATCCTGCAAGTCACAAGGGATTGCCATCAATCAGCAACTTGATACTGATTCTAAAAAAAAAAAAACCATGCTATTTACAAAATGGCTAACTTCTGTTTGAATATTTGAAGCTCTCCAGTGCAACTGATGACATTGTAGAGACACAAATTTAGAGGATGGACATTTGGGTAGCCTAAGCAATTGGGCCACCTCTTCCCTCTGTTCTTTTATTTGTCTATGGCAGCTAGCAACACAATTTTACTGACTCTAGTCTGCAGTCGCAGCAGTTGCTTCAGCAACAAAAAGCGACCCTAACAAACACACCATGGATACTCCATATATAAAATCTTACAAAATGCTACAACACACATACATAACACACAAAACTATTCCTTAGAAATGAAGAAAAGAAGAAGAAACAAAACAATATTACTTCATTTATTCACATACAATCATGTACACAAGAACACGCACATACATTTAATTGCATATACAGTAACACTTTCTGGACCTGCTGGACCCTGAAGACCGTGAAGGGTCAAGGCATCATGCTGATGCCAATACATTGCATTCACTAATGAGGATTTGGCATCTCCAACAGGGAAACAGGAGCCAATGAAGCAATGTTCATCTGGTGACAATGGAAGGACATTGAATCGGTTGCCCAGTGACTTGCTGTTGGATCATTCACCAAGATTCTGGAGGCAACATCTTCCTGTGTGTAATGCAATCCACAACCAGGTGCTCAATGCTGGGTTCATGGGTCCTTTCTTTAATTCCATGAGAAGTGTGGGGGAGGATATGTGAGAAGCAATGGATTTCCAGATCAGAAGCTTATATTAATATCTGTGCCAGTCCTTTGCTTCCATCAGGCCTTGTTGTGTTACACTGAAAGAAAAATAAGCAGACCAAGAAGAATTTCTGTAGAAATTAGTTGCTATTATTCAAGTATCATCTTGTTTTATGTTCTTCCAACAATCCTATTCTGTGTTGGTAGGACTTGTTCGATCTCAGTCATATCACTGTTACTGTGGTCCATTCCTGCACTTGTTCTCTTATCTATATTTTTGTTGCTTGATAGGATGTATATGACAATTGATTATTTGTTTTTGTTTCAATTAATTGGTTTAAAATGACTTTTATTTATTGATTGATTGAGGCACAGAAATATCCCTCTTGAGCACTATGCATTCTTCCAATGCAAACCATCTTTCAATATAAAACATGAAGAGTGATAGTTTAGAATAAAGTGTAATGTGATTTTCTAAACAACTTTATGTATGATTTTTCTATATGTAATGATGTGTTTCCTCCTGTGTTTACTAAGACAGTGTTTTTTAATATGTAGGAAGCCTTCAGTCGATCGAAACTTTTTTTTAAAATTTTGAACAAACCCCATCATTTAAAAATGGTTCTTAATGGGAAGGGTGGGGGCATAACATACTCTGTTAATAAATTCTTAAACCCTCTTTCAGAAATGGGATGTAAACAAATTCTGAAATTCTGAAGTAATAACACTTATTAATCTATTGCTAGATATATAAAACCAAAACAAAGTAAATAAATAAAAAGGATAAAAAAGTGCCCTGATGTGCTGATGTTTTTATCAGTACAACTTCATCCTCACAAACCTAACCTATAATGGCCTAGAAAAGGAGATGGGGGCAGAAGTAAAGAATCAATTATTGCAAATTAAACATTTTTCTCCCCCGGAAACACTATTCTCAAGCAATGACTTCAACATTTGACAAGATCTCGGCGTTGCCCATGTGTGTGCCATTTACCCTTGGGTGAAATTGTTTGGCCTTACCCTCTCTATGGGCATTACCCTATCTTGTCTCAACTTAGGGTGTAAATATTCTAACCCCCTCTTCTCAACCTTTTTTCAGGTTAGGTTTGTAAGGACTAACAGTTTAAAACATTACTTTTATCTTTGTATGTTTGTGCATATGTAAATAAATAAATATATATGTGTACTTTTAAATTTCATTTATATTTTAATATTTATTTCTTTTCAATATTTTAATTGTATTGAATGTTTTAATGTGGCATCTATTTGATTTAATTTCTTGGTTTTAATGTTTAAATATTTATCAGATAAGAAGATGAACAAATAAATAATCAGAACAAATTTTAAATTTAGTTTTATTTTCCTTAACTGTTTAGGAATTTACACATCTTTAAAATTTTCTTCAGCAGTTATTTAATTTATTGTTGATGCCACAAAGTCGTTTATAAAAACTCTCATATCTTCCAAATTTTGTACTGTTTGTACTGTTTGTGTTTTATCTAGTCTATTGTAGTTGTAAAGTATCAATAAAAATTTGTTGTAGTGTTTTTTTCTTAAAACAGTTTCATTATATGATAAATATTACTAACTGTGTTGAAAGCCAATTGTTCCCTTTCTGTGAATATGTATTACTATTTTTGATAATACTTGTCTTTTACACATTGGTATTTTCATCTTTTTTTTATTATTATCATCACTATTTGATGTTAATAACTACAGAAATAATAAGTTAATTGAGTAAATTTAATTCTTTAAATCCAGTCAATAAATAAATAGGATATGTTAAAAAGTTTAAAATGGAATTGAAGGAGAAAGTTGTAAAAATATATATATATCTATATATAAAGAGGTTTTATATATATAGAAAGAGCAATAACAATTATCCTAGAATAACTTATGGAGGAAGAAAAATAATCATGAAGAGAATTAAATCCATGAACTTTAAATTCTGGATTTCTAACATCTAATAAACTTCAATGTTTTTCTTCTTTTGGGGGGGGGGGGGGGAGATATTTTAATTTTTTTTCTTCCTTTATTTTATAATTTAATCATTTCTTGTCAGTCAAATATCTTACTGAATGGTGCTGCTGTGTTATATAAAAAGTGGCGTCTCACTGGAAACAGGTGAAGAAGGGATGTCATACCGGGTATTTTAAGTGTTTCATCTAAAATTAGATTTTAGAATTCTGTTTTTGTAAAACCATTTCAAAAATTATTTTAAAATATAATTTAGACCATGATGATTGAGGAATATCTTTGCTTATGCATCCATCTCATAATAACAATAAAATAGCTGGTAAAATGATTTACACTAAGATAAAAAAAGCTAACAAGAATTTAATTATCAATCGGCAACAAATCTACGTGAATTATTTCATAAAATGTCATTGTTTACCTGTTAGTTACCTGAAATTGACCATTTTTTTTGGATATATTTTTTATTTCAATTGAATTTTTTGCAGTCTCTGAAACAACAGTAATAAACTGTTCCTGCAATGACCGATAGGAATTTTTTTTTATTCTTTTATTTTGTATCCAAATGCAAAGATACTTCAGATGTAACCAAATACTCAAGATTGTTAAGAAGTGAAGAGAGTTGTTTTAATGTCCTTCAATCTTTTATTTCAAACAGTTGTAATTTATTTAGGCTTTTAAGTTTTGAGAAGTTTGACATAAAGTGCCATGCCACATTTAGGGATAAATCTGATTCTATTTTGAAAGCTGAGACATAGAAGCTTCAGCTGATAAAGTGCCCTGTAATTATTTAGGATGGCAAAGAAATCATAGTTCTATTCAACAGCCTATGTTAAGTAATTGATATTTAAAAGAAAAAGAAAAATAATGTCTTCAAAGTTAGTTTTATAAATCAAATTAAATATACTCAGACTGTTAATGTATATGTATATAATATTTAAAGTAAATAGAAGAAACTATATTATGTGAAAACTAATATAAAGCTATAAAGATTTAATTTATAAGCAGTTTTACTTTTTATCAATTATCAGCATGTACATTGAGATTGCTAGAAATATTTAGTATTCTTAATATTTTTTTAAATAATAAATAAAATGTTCATTATTTGAAAAAATTATAGTTAACTACTATTTTAATTTGGACAAATGCTTTGTTTTTAGGTCTTTTTCAAGGAGTATTTGTCTTAAAAGCTTTATATTAAAAGAGAAAGAATTGAAACTTTTCATTGTTAAAATTTAATGTTAACTAAAATGTAGCTGTTGAATGTTGAAAGAATTATCTTAAAAATTTTGAGCATTAAACTAAAATGTGTAAAAGGCAAGTTATGTAAAATTATGAATTTCTTTTTTTTTTTTTTAACCTTTTTAATTTATCATTTGTGAGAAATATCTAGTTTTCCAAATTCACTAATTATTCACTAATTTTTATTTTATTTTATTTTATTTTATTTTATTTTATTTTATTTTATT
>JAFIDM010000006.1:21426695-21445314 GCA_023159025.1 Thereuonema tuberculata
TTTATTTATTTATTTATTTATTTATTTATTTATTTATTTATTTATTTATTTATTTATTTTTTTCTCCAAAAAATATAAATTGGAGGAAAGACAGAAGAAACAATATTTATTCTTTTACCCTTTCCTAATCTTTTTCCTTTGCTGATGTTCTTGAAATTAATTATATTTTTACTGCATTACTTCCATTACAATGTTAAATTAGATTCCTTGTTAAATAAATAACATTTTCCATCTCAACCAAACCTTTTAGGTATCAGAACTTTTAAATTGACAACTTAGTAAAAGTTCTTTAGAATCTGAATTATACTTTAAAAAGCCGTTTTAAGTTGTTTAGAATAAGATTAGTCAATATCTGTATTTCAACTAATTAACCTGACTCCAACTGTTAAGTAATAGATACAAACTGAAGAAGGAATAAAATACTGAACTTGAAAAGCCACAAAGTAAAATTAAAAAAACCTACTTGGAAAAATACTGGAAGTTTGTCTAAGCCTTTTGCTGTTTCCTGATTCTGCTGAGAAGCTATTCAGTGGAATGCAGACATAATCTTTTCCTATTAACAGTCGAGATTAAATTCTCATCTAAGAGGGGAAATGTTAGTCTCCATTTAAGAGATTTTCTATAAATTCACAATTATCTTGAGAAGTAGGTAACTCCTTCTCTCTTCATTTGCTATTAAAAGCCTAATAATAATAATAACGCCAAGTTAAAAACTGGAATTGGTTTCAATTTTAAGGAATTGCTTTTCGTTTGCTTGTGATAATTGAAGTGATTACTTCATCAGTGGTAAAGAGAAATAAATTAAACTTGCAGTTTAAGTTGTAAGGAGACATTAAACTCCCTGAAATTATTTTTTAAATTTAAAAATAGTGTTATCATTATTACTTGATGATATTTATTTAAGAGGAAATTAGTAGAAAAATTGTAAAGTGTAGCAGCCAACTTGAAATAGTCTGCTGGAACCAAATTCATGGTGGCTGACGTTTTAAAATGGAGGGTAAATTTCAAGACAGATTTCAAAATTGATAGATTAAAAACAACCCTAATGTGTGTTTTTTCCAGTATATGCTTGGTAGAAATATCATGGCAATAAGGTAACTTCTATATTTTTGTCTATAGAACTAAAAGGACAATGAATCAAAACGATCAATTGGATTAATTGTTCTTTTGTCAGTGAACTTAGCTGGTGGTAATGCACCATACTTTCTTTTAGTTAGGCATGGTGTTTGAAGAAAATAAAAAAGGAATACATCTTATTACAGTGTTTGCAAAAATTCCATAACCCCTTCAGTAAACTGGATTTGAAATGAATTGATGTGCCTATTATGGATCCAAAACATCTGTACGAACTCCTCCTTGTTCTCTGCACAGACGGATGCGTCTCCAGGTCCGTATGCTCATTTTTCAGAGCATTTCTGGCGTCACAGTCATGAAGGCATTGCACACAGCAATCTGCAACTCAGCATTGGAAATGTACTGCTGTTTGCAGACTTCCTGTTTAATGATTCCCCACAGAGAATTTTCTGACTTGATGAGATCTGGGCTGCGTTGTGGCCAAGGCAAAGGTGAAGGAAAGTTCTCAGATGCTCATGAAGGGAAAGCTCATGAATCACACACTCATGGTGAAATGAGCAGATGCTCTGTCTTGTTGAAATCACGCAGTGTCAGCTATACTTTTCAACAGGAGTTTAGTCAGCAACCATTCATTAATCATAAGCAGATAAGTTGTCTAATTCATTAGACCATTGAAGAAATACAGTCCAAGCAGATGATCCTCTGCTAACCCCGTCCAAATCGAAACATGAGGTGGATTTTGTTTGAGTTCTTGAAAGAAATGTGGATTTTTCCTTTGACCAAAAATAAACATTCCAATCTTTCAAACTTTGATAGATAGCACATTTATCACTAAACAGAAATCTTTGTTGATCTTCTCTTGTTGGGAAATGTTGGAAAAGCAGGTGCATGCTGCTTCTCGCTGTGTTAAATCCAAATCTGATAGCTTATTCACTGACAATGGGCAAAAAGATTTCACGTTGAAATCCTTTCACATATGGTCTCTCAAGGTTGACCGGGGAATATTCAATTTGGCAGCACGCTTGCGAGTTGACTTCATGGGAGGTCGTGTAATGGATTCTTCCAGAGCAGCATATGTTTCCAAACATATTGACAGTCTTCCTGTCTGATGTGAATAGTAAGGACCCTTCATGGATCCTTACATAAAAGTCTTCTGTTCCCATGCCAATAAAGTTCTCTTGGATGGTGGTGCCTTCCAAAATTGCAGGTGAAAACTGGTAATAATTTGTGAAAGTGTTTGTTCCCTATGCAGTCATTCGTGAATCCAGAATGCAATTTCTAGATGTTCTTCAATTGAGAATCTGCTTAAATCAGCCATACTTTCCATCACTGCTTGCTTCTCTGATTATTGCCATTATTCGATTGCTCGCATGTTGTCAATGTGCGATTGTTTCATTGTTGCTTCCATTGCTCGTTGATTGACTTATTTCCAGAAACATTATATATATGACTTTCTCCATAGCATACATTTAAATCCAGAGGTATACGGACTTTTTGTCCACTCTGTAGATATAAAATTTGGAATCATTAGCTTATGTATCTGAATCATTGACTGAATCCTTCCATTCATGACGAATTCTGTCTAATAATAGTTCCTTTTTCTGTAAATATGTGGCAAAACAATTATGCCTAAGTTCAGTTGAATATGGCAACCTATTTCATTGCAGGTTTTTTCCTAATAAATATTTACCAGTCTTTGCTGATGTCTGATATAATTGTTCTTGTTTTGATTAACTCTTAATATTGAAGATTATTATCTTTTATTTTGCCAACAATATCATTACCAGTGTATAAGAAATCCAATGAGTTTTGTGTAAACTTTCCAGAAGTTCCTTACTTCAAGTATACTATAAAAGCTCGGCAAAATTGTACAGCTGTTTGATCAGGTGCCTTTGAATCAAAGAAAGCATTTCCAAAGTTATTTGGTCTTTAAATAAGTTTTTCTTGAGGAAACAAGATGTCTTAAATTTCTGTCTTGATGTTTGATTTGTACTAATCTGAAGAACATTAAAACTTGACTGGTGTCGACATCACTCTTGGAATTTTTCCCAACAATGAGTAATACTATTCCAGGAAGATGTTCTTTTAATTTTTCATTAAATAGTAATATGGATTATAATAATAATTAAAATCAAAGATTTATAAGGGGAAGGATGGAATTTCCATGCACTGATATCTTTAGTCCATCAAAATATTTGATATTCAATTTCATACAGTTGTGTTTTTGATTATCAGTGTTATTTTGTTCAGTTGGTTATACGAGGCGTGTTTTTTAAGTAAGTACTGTTTTGAAATTCGGCCACTGCAGCGCTGCAGCTGCCATTCCGCGCATGTGCGTTGAGTACCTGCATCTGTTGGCTAACCACAGATGCCATTACTGAAGAATTCAACCGTGTTTACATCTGTTTGTGAGTATGTTAAAATGCCTCAGTCAATTGAAAATCCCCTGACTGTTAAATACGCTCTGCCATTTGTTTTGTAAATGAAAAAGATGTGAAAGCGGCTGAAATTCATTGGCAGATTAGTGAATTGTATGGAGAAAATATTATGAGTGAAGGAATAGTAAGAAAATGGGTTCGAGCATTTAAAGATGGCCGGACTAATGTGCAAGATGAGGAACGAAGTGGGCGACTTTCTGTCATTACTGAAGACTTGGTGTAGAAAGTTGATGGAAAAGTTCAAGAGAACAGACACTTTACGATTTCATCTTTATCTCGTTTCTTGTTTCAAGAAGTATTCTTTATGGAATTGTGACTTAAATTATCGTAAGTTGTGCTCATGCTGGGAACCGACAATGTTGGCTGAGGTGCACAAAACCAAACGTTTAGCCAGTGCATTGACTTTCCTCAAGCAATACAGTGATTTTGGTGATGATTTTTTAAGCCAAATTGTCACAGGAGACGAATCATGGGTGGCTCATGTTTCACTGGAATCGAAACAACAATCTATGGAATGGCGGCATTCAACATCACCCAAGAAAGTGAAGTTCAAGCAAACAATTTCAGCCCGAAAAATCATGTATACTGTGTTTGCTTGTGGATTTTTTGCCTCGTGGTGACACAATAAATTTTGAGACCTATTGCGAGACCTTAATTCAACAGTGCCGTGCAATCCAAAAGAAAAGGCGTGGTATGCTGAATAAGGGGATTGTTTTGCTTCATGACAGTGCCTGTCCACATGTGGCTCATCATCGCATCATTTGCCTGGAAACAACTTGATCACCTTCCATACAGTCCCAATCTAGCTCCTAGTGACTACCACTTGTTCCTGCATTTAAAAAAGCATCATGACAATAATGATGACCTCAAAATGGCCATTTTGCAGTGGTTATCAAATCAGGCGGCAGATTTCTATGAGGATGGAATTCAAAGCTGGTTGTACAATACAACAAGTGCCTTAAAATATAGGTGGAAATTATGTTGAAAAGTAGATTAAACAAAGAATTAATGTGTCTCAAATTAATAGAAAAGAATGGGAAAAAGACACAGAAATAAACATATCTGAGCATTCATCGGTGAGAGTTTGGGATGGCCCATTTCGTCCTTTTTAGGAACTCATCAGCCAAATCCACTCACCAGATGATTTGGTGATGAGTCCCTAAAAAGGACAAAACGGGCCGTCCCAAACTCTCACCGATGAATGCTCAGATATTTTTATTTCTGTGTCTTTTTCCCATTCTTTTCTAAAAGTAGATTAAAGTACAGGCTTTCATGTAAAAATAAAATTGATAAGAAAAGTACACTTGTGTGTTTTTAATTTCAAAACGATACTTAAAAAACACTCCTCGTATCTTTGTAGATCATGTGTTTTTATTATTATTATTATTATTGTTGTTGTTGTTGTTGTTGTTTATAAACTTGCTTAAAATAATTTCTTAAAACAGTGATTTTAAACTTGCTTAAAATATTTATTTTAGGAAGGAAGAAGAAAAACTTAACAATACAATACAAAATGCATGAAGAGCACGAGTGGACAACAACAAACAATAAAATCGTTAACATTCCACCCATTGAAATTTAATTAAAGTTCATCTTAAATTAAAATTTAAAATTTAAAAGTCAATCATAAGCAAAAGGTAATTTGCATAATTTAGAAACTGGTCTTTTAAAAACTGCAGCAATTTTAATTGTTACAAAATGAACTAAATTATCAGTTCCAGGACGAGTTTCGATAACACGAACTAAATTCCAATGAAGAAATGGTACAGATTGTATCTGATTTGAAGCTGATCAATAACAATTTCCTGCTTATTTTCCAATCAATACCTGCTTATTGTGTCTGTCTCATCATTATCTAAGGTTGTAGGCTACTTATAAGCCTTTTGCTGTGACTTATAAGGTTTTCCCATAGGCCACCATGTTAACTTTGACCCCTCATAGCTCCTATACCCCTGGCTGTCTGCCGCTACAATTTTGCTGGTTGACTTAGATTTGGAAGATCTTTCCAATGCACATGGTCTGAATCAGTGACGCTATCATGCCCTTTACTTGTAAGTCACCTACTTGAATGTTATATTGGATTTCAGTCCACTTAGATCTTTGTTGAAGATGAGTTAGATATTGAACTGTCCAACTTTTCCAAAAGTCTTGAATTAATTTTTGAAAGTATTTCCAGTGTGTCAGTAGATTCATTGGATTAAGAGTTCTCTGAGGACGAAGAAGTCAGTGGATTGAGACAATCGATATCATGTGAACAAAGAGGTCTGAATATAAGCATGCCTCAATTTGAACCAATACCATAAGTATCTCTTCATAAGTTGATAGTGCATTACCAATGACTTCTTAAATGAAACTTTATTGACTTTACTCCTGCTTCCCAAAGACCACCTTGATGAGGAGAGGTAGATGAATTGCCAATGAATACCATCTGGAACCAGAGCTGCTGTAATGTCAGACTGAAATTTTTTTGAAGTTACTATTTGAAGTTCTGCTTGTGCTTAAATGAAATTGCTGCTGCAATTGATGTAGATGTCTTTGGGAGACCCCGATGAGAGATAAATTGCTTAAGAGCAACAATGAAACACTGTGGAGTAAGGTCTGTAGCCAATTCAAGATGTAATGCTTTAGTAGATAAACAAACAAAAAAATCACAATATATCCTTTCATGGGCTGTTGATGTCCATGTCAAAGTTGATTAAGAAGCATCACTGGTCCAGCATAAACACCACAATGAAAGAATGATCGAGCAGATTTAACACGAGGGGATGGTAGAGTTCCCATGAGTTGTGAGGAAGCTTGAGCTTTAAGCTTAAAACAAGTAACACAAGAAAACAATATTTTTGATAAGAGCCCTGATAATCCAATATCTTTGACAAAGTGAGTTCATAAGCATTCTTAGTCCTGCATGAATAGATGATAATGCTCATTGGGAACAATAAGAACAGTCAGATGATTATGAGACCAGTCGGAGGGGGTAAATTTATAGTATGCTTGTGATCCTAAGCTAATGAATTCTGAAGTCTACCGCCCACTCTGAGGAGACCATTTGAATGAATGAAAGGGTGAAATAACTTCAGTTTACTTGAAGATGGAAGTTGAAGACCTTTCTTAAGTTGAGTCAATTCCTTAATGCATTTGAAAAATGCATTCCTTTGAACGATCTTAATCCTTGCAAAGTTTCATTGTAATCAAAAGCTGTGATAATGTCTGTTTTTAGGATCTAACTTTGTTACACAACAGTTATGTAAAAATCTCAAACAATAAGTAGTGACTGATCAAATGATGTAAGTTACAAAGCTTATTGATGAATGAAAAATCTATTTTAGTATGAGGAATGGTAAAAATTTCTTTTTCTTCAACATGAAAATTCATTAATTACTTATGAATACTTACAAGTAAATCTTTGTAACTCAACCAATCCACCGCAATTCAGTATTGACAATCAAATTGGTACGAGTCCTCTAGAACAACAACCAGTCAGATTTTCGGAGGTAGAGATATGGTGCCAATGATGTAATGGTAATTTTGTATGTCAGCTACTCTCTTTGCCACAAATGTTTTCCATTGCTTCGGAAAATCAGCTAAGAACCAGTTAAGAATAATTGTTGATCTGTCCACACATAAATTAAAAACTTCTTATCCTTTAAAGTGTAACTAAATTTAAGAAATTTTCTAAGTAAAATAGCTGCACGAAGTTTTAATTTGGGAATGAAATTTGCTGAAGAGTTGCAACCCGAGTCTTGGCTGTAATAAGAAAAATCTTAACTTCTCTGCAAGGAGGGATAACTCTTAAGATAAGTTACTGCACCATTTGCTGCTTCAGATGCATCAGTGAAAATCCATGGATTTCCAACCTAGAATTCAGTTCAGTCCAAAAATTGATTCAACCTAATCTGTTCTATAGTTTCCCATTCATTACAAAACTGACTGCATTGTTCTTGCAAAGAAATTGGAATTTCTTCATCCCAATTAACTTTCGAAACCCATAGTTACTGAATTATTATTTTACCTATGAGAATTGCTGGAGATATCCAACCAAATGGATTATATAACTTGAAGATTTCTTAACTTCGGTGGCGGTTACGTTCGGCAGTGCCTGTATAATTGTGAAGCGGGAGAAATGGTCAACCCTTCGGTTGTTGTTGTTGTTTGACAGCGGGAGATGGCCAAGGAGATCGATGCCTATTCGGCTAAATGGATGTTCGGGCAGCAGGAGCGGCTGAAGAGTCCTACCGACGGCTGAGTCGGTGATTTCCTGCACTGACAGCCGTCACACTTAAAACACAATGGCGGGTCGCCTTTACTGTCTGGGCCAGTAGTAATTTTGGTGTATCCTGCCATAGATTTTTGTGAGGCTTATTTGTCTGCAGGGGAGGTGACAGGACTCGGCAATATGGATGCTCAGATGCTGCGGTATGACGAGCAACCAATGCTGGGATATGAGGTCAAAGCTCTCTTTGAAGAGCAGGCCATCTATCAGAATGTAGCCCTTTTTGTGCGGCTGTGTGGATGCTCGGACTTCGGCAATGATTCTACAGAGGTTCTGGTCCTTGCTTTGTTCCATGGCCATGTCCAGTTGTTCTGTTATGAAGTTGGTGGTGTTGTTGTGGGTGGTTTCCTCCGGCAGGAGGCGCAACACACAATCTGCGTCGAGGTGTTTGCGACCCATTTTGTAGACGACAATGATATCGTGCTCCTGCAGCCGAAGGGCCCATCGTCCGAGGCGTCCGCCGGGACCTTAAGGCTCGTGAGCCAGCAGAGGGCTTGGTGGTTGGAGACCACAGTGAATGGGAAGCCGTAGAGATAGGGTCTGAACTTCTATGTGTGGCTCAAACAACAGCGAGGCATTCCCGATGGGTTGTTGCATAATTCCTCTCAGGTTTGGGTAAGGTACGGCTTGCATAAGCGATGACTGTCTGTTGGCTTCCCTGGTTTTGAACGAGTACTGCTCCAATAGCATAAGCACTGACATCTGTGTGGATTTCGGTGTGCATCTCATCCTGAAAGTGACCAAGCACCAGTGCCGTAGTAAGGCACTTTTTGAGTGTTTCAAAGGCGGTCTGCTCCTCATCTGTCCATTGGAAGTCATTGGCACTGTTCGTAATTGTGGTCAGTGGGCAGGCGATGCATGTGAAGTTCAGAATGAACCGACAGTAGTATGAGCAAAGGCCATGGAAAGCGCGGACTTGTTTGCTCGTCTTCGGGGTGGGGAACTTGTGTACAGCATTGGTTTTGTCGGGGTCGGGGTGGATGCCTTCCGATGTGATGATGGATCCTGATGGTTTGGACGGCGAAAGAGCATTTATTGGAGTTGAGCCTGAGCTTAGTGGCGGAGAGGCAGTGAAGGACAGCGTTGAGGTGTTGCTGATGTTCGTCAAACGTACGGCCAAAGATGACAATGTCGTTCAGGTAGCATAAACAGATTGGCCATCTGAGGCATAGAAGATTGTCCATCAGGCGTTCGAACATGGCTGGTGTGTTGCAGAGTCCAAACGGCATTACGTTAAATTCGTACAGGCCATCCGGTGTCGAGAAGGCCATTTTTTTTCTTTGTCTTCAGGTGCGATGGGTACTTGCCAGTACCCGGTTTTGAGGTTGAGGTAGGAGAAGAAAATGGAGCCAAGCAGGGTATCTAAGACATCATCAATTGTTGGTAATCAGTAGCAATCCTTTTTTGAAATGGCGCTGAGGCGGCGGTAGTCTATGCAGAAATGCCAAGATCCGTCTTTTTTGTGGACAAGGACGATAGGTGAGTTCCATGGACTTTGGGAAGGTCGAATCACGTTTTCCACAGCATGTTGCATGTTGCATGTTTCCCGTTCGATGGCCGCACGCACCATAGGGGAAACCCAGTAAGGTTTTTGGCATAATGGGTGGCTGTCACTCATATCAATGTGATGGGCAGCAGGGTGCTTTGATTTGTCGTCATGTGTGGGTTCATCGAACAAGCGTCAGTAGCATTGCAAGAGGTGGAGCAGAGCACGGGCTTCCTACGGTAGGAGGTAGGGCTAACCATTCAATGGAGATGTTCGTCTGTTAATGCCCGGGGCGGCACTGTAGCTGGTGGCGTCTAATTTTTGGCGAGAGTTGTTATCGAATGTGATTGTATGGGCTCGATCGTTGCCATTCCGCTTTGTGCAGGGAGAACAGCAGGGGCTCGAGAGGAGTTGGTTATCCATAGAAAGAGAGTTGTTGCTGGTAAGTTAACGACTGCAGCAGGGAAGGTGAGATAAGTGCGATCGGGTAGGTCGGCTATCGGCTGGATTAAGGACGGTCCTGTAATATCTTTAGATGGGACAACTGCTATGGCGGCAGTGGAACCTGGCAAGATGATGGCTGTTTCTGCAGCGGTACATATTAATGGCGCTGAGACAATGTTTTCGGCATGCTGTGGTCATACTGAGTGGTCGTGCTGAGTGTTCCCCGTTTCTGTACGGTTTCCCTGGTCGATGTCAGATGGGCTGGATGGTTGGCGGCTAAGTTGTGGTATACTGCTTCATCAATCAGGGGAGTTGTTGTAACGGCTATGTCATTCCCAGTTACGTGATGGACTGAAAAGGTGAGGGCTGGTTAGTCGGACCCGTGGTTGTGATGAAGATTCCCGGCAATAGCACTGGACGTGGCCGGACAGGTTGCAGCGAAAGCAGATGGGCTGATCATCCTGTGTACGCCTTTCATAGGCGCGTTGTTGTGGTGAGGTTGTTCTGCGCTGGGCATGTTGCTTGTTCCAGGGCTATTGTTCGCTCTGTCCCTTGATCACGAGTGTTGTGAGATTATGTACAACACAGTCTGTATATGCATTACACTCAATCAAGCGTTTCAGCGGAAGAGGAATTAAGTTCCTACAATCTCAACTGGGACAAAACCACCAACCCCGGAAAGATGAGGAGAGATGGATAGTTACCCACGGACAACGACATACACAAAGAACATCACACATATAAAACACAAATTCCCTCACAGTGGTTGCTAAATAACTACAGAGGCTCGGAAACACCTCTGAAGACTTACCCTGCAATGATTGTGTCTTTTGGGTGACCATGGAAACGGGGCACTTCCATTAGATACCACATTGACCGTACATACCCGACCTCCTTTGGAGAAGTAAGCTGTTGGCCGTCCTGCAGTGGTCATGTCCGAGTGGCCAAGGAGCCGGGCAGATAGGACAGTAGAACCACTCCTTACTATGTCACATATATTGGCATCGAGTTAGTTCGCGAGGTAAGTAATCCCGCTCTGTGATACCTTCGGCTGAAGCCGAAAATGCCATACTCAAATTTAGAAAAGCTTCTTGGGCCGCGGGGAAAACAGATGCCAATGAGGTGGTCCTCGTTGAGGGAGAACCCAGCTTTGTGTGAGGTAGCCTTGTCGCGGCCTTGGTATCCTCGTCTATAAATCACTCAAGCATCTGTTTCCCCTCAGGTTACCATCAATTCCATCGGCAGAAAAGTGGTTTTCACTCAAATCCGTCATTCAGAGCTGGAGTTGTACCTCTCATCTCAATGTCCGATAAAAGTCATTCAACATCGTAAACCGCAGTACGTAAGGGGAGGTATTTTCAAGTCCTGGTTGGCCTAGGACTTGGGGGCCCTCTGTTACCCACGCATATTCCAGTGTTTTTCAGCCATTCCCATCTAGCACCACGAGGAGGCAACACTGAACGGCATGCACCAACCGTAGACCTAAGGCATAGCGAGCCCTCGGGAGCCCACACTTGCCTATCTAGTCCAGCTAGATATATTATGTATGACAGCGGTTAACGTGGCGACCTGGTTCTGCAGGTGATCGATGGAGCTCGCGGTTGGGGGTTGTTGTGGGCTGAGAGTGGCTATGATTGGCCGGTGATCTGTTGTGATGCGGTGGGTTCACTGTTGCTGAAATCGCCGGCATTCTATAATCATTTAGCTGATGGAGGATACGCGGAGGGCCAACAATGCGGTGTGGATGTCAGCAGCTACACCTTTCAGGAGGTGATGGAGGCGTTGGTTGTCCTTCATGTCGGGGGTCTACCTTGCTGCAGAGATGAATTACATCTTGGATGTAAGCTTCACAGGATTCTTGGGGTAGCTGTACTCAGATGGAGAGTGTCCGCTCGGCTTCTGTGGTGATGCGATAGGTTGCCATGAATGGTCTTTCTATTTCGTGACGAAGGAGGCCCAGATGAGGATGGTGCCTTCTTCGTTATCGAACCAGTGGCAGGCGGTGTCGGTGAGGGCGAAGGGTAGTATGCCAATTTGTTGTCGTCTGTCCATGCGTTGAATCGTGCTACTCGTTCGAAGTCCCGGAGCCAGGCAAGGTAATCAGTTGTTGCGTCGTAGAATGGGGTTGCTTCCTGGTAACGTAAGGCGAGGTAGGTTCTAATTGTCAGCGTTCGAGCAGCATCATTGGCTTGGATCTGGTTGTCTAGGGGGTGGTGAGCATCAGGGTTGTCAGCAGAGTTCGGCATGGTGGGTCCATGGGTCTTCGGCACCAATGATGTGTGGTCGAAGAATTACAGAGACTAGTGTCGATGTTACAACTTAAGATACTCACACTTTATTTACAATTCATTTACAGTTTATATACATGTTTGTTAGATTTTCAAGATCTGCTTTGAGCTTCCTTTTCGGTCGGTCACTGGCTGTCGGAGATTCCTCTTCGGTCGGTCACTGGGAGAGAGAGCTAGTCACGCAGTTGATTGGCCTCCCAGTTCAGCCAATCACAAGACAGATTAACTGATCAATCCAGAAGGTTTTCAACTTTGCATCAATATCGTCTACCTTTGTGAGGATTGTGCATGTAATAATGTGTTATGATGTCTATTGCATAAACGACATGAAGAGCTTCTACATTTACTAACTGAATGTCAAATTTTCTGACAATTGAAACATAATTTGTGTTGCTTTGCAGTAGCTAACTTTTCACTCACTGAAGCTTGCTTGAATTTATCACATCTATGCACAGTACGAGCTCCTGTGCAAAGGATGCACCTGACTTCTGACCAAAATAAAGTTGATGAGGTAGGCTCAGATATTAAATTCGATTTAGTTTCACTAAGATTCACTGAAAGCTGTTTGGCACTGTGAACATTAGCTTCAAGAGCCAAACGCTTCTTTCGAGAAATTGCATTGAATCTAATTAAAGGCATTTTCTTATTAGTTAATGAAAGTGTTTCTTAGATTCGTTATCTAATTTCTCAGGAAGTAAAAATACAAGCAGTGGACTCCAATTTTGTGTTGAAAACTTCAAGACCTCTCAGGTTTGAGTTGAAAATATTCATTAGTTTCTTAAATTGATAGGGTTATCATTATATCATCATATCTTGCTTCAAGTACTTCTTTGTAGTTTGCTTCAGTAGTGACCATTGATTGAATCATATGGAATGGTTCTCCCTTTAATGAAGACTTTAAATATTGCAGTTTCTGTACCCTTGATAAATAATCTTTTGAACGACTAATGCAGAAAATTTAAATAGAAAAATAGTGGCAAGTCTGTCCACGGGCGGATCCAGGATTTTTCAAAGGGGGGGGGGGGGCTAACTTTTCTGAAGAGGGGGCTAACTTTTTTGAAAGGCTGACTATACCTGTGAGTCTGAAACGCACGCTAGTAGCCAGCTTTTTATTAGCAATTGAAATCGTCATCATGGCACTATTAATGTCTATCAGGTAGCATCCTTTGAATACCACATTTTATCCAATCTATATTTACAGCTAAAGAGAGGGGCTACAGCCCCCCCTACCCCCGCCCCCCCCGCCCCCCGGATCCGCATATGAGTCTGTCTAATTACTAGAAAATTCATGAAGATTTATCGTAGACTAACTAACCTGTGTAACTTCACATGGCAATCTGGGATTTGTAATTTGTCCTTCCGGGATGATAGGTTTAAAGGCATTCACCAGTCTCTTCAATTGTGATTGAGCACACTTTTCATCAAATGCAGTTCTTCCTCCAAACAGTGATTAAATTCTATAATAAAATGTTTAACATGTCTTAATGTATATTGCAGTTGCGCCTACTATATTGACACTTCAAATCACTATGGATAAAATTAATAAATACGGCTTAAAATACGGCTATGTACGTTTCTGAATTCCTATCTGAATTCTATTATCAAGCCATTAAAAACCCTAAGTCCCCCAAAAATTCATAGTCCCGAAGGGATTTGTCGAAGAGATCTGGCAATATTTGCACTGTGCTTAAATATAAGGTATCCCTGGTGGTGCCTGCTGTTAGCATGGGCTTAATTATTGAGTCTAGGGTGCTTTTTTTTTTTTTTTTTTTTTTTAGGGAATAGATTATGTCTCTTTACGATTTGCATTAAAGATTTGGGCTTCCTATTTTAATTAAAATCCATATTCTATTACATTTTTAGTTGATAATTCTTGATTGTAACTAGCTTTAGTTCTGATCATTGCAGATTCAAAAAATTCTCTTAAGTATCTTTCTTAAGTATCTTTTCTTTGCCCAAGGATTATTACATTTTCAAGATCGAGGGAGTGGCCCATTTTTTTGCAATGATCAGCAGTTCCATATGCTTTATTATCAGTGTTAACGGCACTTTTGTGCTCATTTAGTCGTATATTTAATTCACGTTTTGTATTTCCTATATAAAGACAGTTTTTAGTATTTAAATGATTTGGTTTGCATTTGATCCCATAAATGACTCCTATTTTCTTTTTATTTCTTTTTTTAAACTCCTGATCTGATGGATTAGCTTTTTTTCGATTAAGGAACGAGCCAATGGTATTCCTTGGTTTACATGCAATACCTATGTCAACTGGTGCTAGAATAGGAGTAATTTTCCTAATTAAATTTTCATCAAATGTGATGGATGCCAAGTTATTTGGTTTATTATTTCTGGATGCCAACATTTCTAAATCAGATGCATTCTTTCTATATTTGTTTATTTTTTGCATCCTAATAAACTTGTTGATATGTTGCTCCAACCAAACTGCTGGGAAATTATTTTCCATGAAAATTCTTTTAATAGTGTTTAGTTCTTCAAATAGGGCCTTATTATTAGAGCTTATTTTCCATGCTCTGTCGACAGCCATAAATACCGTGTTTCTTTTATATTTGAAAGGTATGGCATTTTTGTAGTTTGTGGTAATAAGTGCATCTGTATTTTTTCGATATACTGACGTTTCATATTTATTACCCATTTTAGAAATGAAAACATCCAGAAATGGTAGAGCCCCTGCATTGTCAGTTTCTATAGTATATTGTATGTGAGGGTTGACCCCATTAAAATAATTTAATATTGTATCTAGATAATCTTGATTAATAATTAAGAAAGTGTCGTCTACATAACGACACAAAAAGTGTACGTTATGAAAAACATTGTCAATAGTCATGATCTGATATTCAATGAAGTTCATCACCACCTCTGTGATAGTTGCAGATGATGGAAGACCCATGAACATTCCTGACATTTGCAAATAGTATCTATTGTTAAACTCAAAAAAATGGATGTGAAATTTTATCCATAGTGATTTGAAGTGTCAATATAGTAGGCTCAACTGCAGTGATTAAATTCATCCTCAGTTTTGCCTTTGTCTTCAATCTTAGTCTGTATTTCTTTGCTGTTACTTCTAATAGTGTTTTAAGTCTTATTTCTGCTTCTCCACAGGTAATATTGTAGTCATAATTCACTTGTAGTCATAATTCCTTCTAAGGATAATTTTGCAATTGTTCTTTTTTTGATTAATGATCCAAAACACTTTGAAGTAGGCTTAGCCTAGTCTGGCTTAATTCTTAATGATTTCCCTTCACTTGTAATTTGCTAAATCAATACATAAATCCAGCATCCGCCTCGATGGACCAAAAAACTGTGTTGATAAATTTGTTTAAAATAATTTCTTATAACAGTGATTTTTTTTTTTATTATTATTAATGATTCTAGATGATTTACAAAACCTGTCTTATTTTCCTCTTGGTATATTGCTTTGCTCCACTTTCCAAAATTGTATCATCATTTTCTGTCAATTTAAATTAATCATTTAGTTTGGTTATTTGTTTGTCAAACTAAATGCTAAATGTAAATTTATTATTCTTTCAGTCACCTTTTTGAGACGTTACAAGAAACTCTGTGTGGAAAATATTTTTCTCTATGACTATTTCACAAATCTAGTGAGAGAGATTAAATTAGTTTGGCAAATTGGAGATTATGTAGGACTCTACACTAATTAATTTTTAATTAATTTTTTGATACTTAGAAAGTTCCCTGTCATTTTTCTAGCTTCATTACATCACTACATTAGTTGCCTATTAAGAGTGTTTGAGATCCATGAAATAATCTGTAGATGATTAATCTAATGTAAGTTTTGCTTTTGAATGAGCTGTAAATAAGACACAGCTTTTTTTTTTATTATGTTTCCATTATATCTATTTCACCAATCCTGAGATTTTAATGTTTTAAAGTTTGGTATTATAAAATTTTGCACAGTCCTCAGGAAACCCTTTGCCATTTCTACAAAGCATGAATAGTAAACTTTCTTTAGTTAATCTGTCTTGGCTTTTTGCAATCAGATGAACACATTCCTTCCAAAGTGATGATTTTTTTTTTTTTTTTTTTTTTCACTTGGCATTAATATTCAATTTTGTTCTGAAAAGATGTTTTCTTCAACGTTGACTGTACCTCATTTTCTATTCATATATTTTTTATTTTAATACTATTTATATATTTCTCTTTTATTTGTAATATGGAATGCAACAAAATTAACAAAACATTATTATTTAAATTACATAATAATTTTAACAAATATTTCTGGTTAAAAATTGCTTTTTTTTTTTACTTGGCCTTTAATTTCATTTATTTCATTAAATTTTCCACAATTAGAAAGAAAAAAAAAAGCAAATTTCCTTGTATTCTCTTTTTTTACTTATGTATAATGAAAATTTAACTTAAATTTAATATTTGACTTCTAAAAAAAAGAAACTTGCTTAGTTTGCTGATTTGAGTAAAAACATCTGAGATTCCTTCTAACTGAACCATTTGTTTTTTCTTTTTGCAATTTGGTTATTTTCTTTCTTCTTTGTTTCCATCGCCCTTCAAATAATGATTTTTTTCCCTCTTAATCATTATTCATAACTCTTTAATACTTGCATCTTTATATTTAGAAGAATCTGGATATTTCACAATTACACAATTTTGTGTTAATTTAATATGAAAATACTTTCCTCTACTGTTTTATCATCTGCACAATCTTAAGGGAAAGCAATCGAAAGAATCTCAAATGGCATGAAACTTATTGTATTAGAAGAATCCATAAGAATGAGTGGTCAATTTAAAGAATAGTAAAATCATTTTTAAATCCAGTTCTGATTTTCTGAAAATGATGCCCAGTTCATGTAATAATTATCTTGTTCTTTCTGTCTTTCAAATCAACTCTTGATAATATTCTTAATGACTTTGTATGAAGAGGTTTTCTATGGAAGATTAGAAAGAATCATTAGAACATGTTTGATCCACATTTATTGGTCTTTTATTCACCTCATATCAGTTGAACATTTTTGTGTAGGTTTGATATTACAGTTTCTATCAAAAAAAAAACAAAAAACAATCAACCAACTGGTAAACAAACAAACAAAAAACTGTATTTTTAGCTTAAAGTCAAGAATTGTCACAAGTGTTGCTGCTTTTAATTAATACCACTGCATTAATTCTCTTTTTTTATGCCTATCTCTATTCTCTTTACTTTTAAACATTGATGATCTTTTATCTGTGTTAAAGTTCCTTCTCCAATGTGGCCCTGCCAATGTTTTTCTTGATTTAAAAAAATAAATTATAAAAAAAGCTTATCATTTTATTATTCATTTTAGTTTTTATTGTATTTTTTTATTGTCCCTCATTACTTTTCTTTCCTCTTATTCTGTGTTTTCTTTTTATTTCTATGCTTTTAAAATACATTTATTATGTTTGGAGTTTTCTGTTGTAGGTTTCTAGTGTTTTTTCTTTGTTTTTGTGCCATTTAATAAAAATGTCCTGAGTCTCTCCTACTTTTGATGACAAATCCTTTGGTGGTAATAATAAACAACAGGGAAATCAGTCAAAAGTTTACATTTAAACAATAACAAAAAAATTACTGTAAAGCCTACAATGATTGTTATAAAAGTAACTGATATTAACTACTAATTTTTAAGAAGTTTCAAATTATAACAATGGATGAGACTAAATTATTCACAAGTGACATCCTGGAACAGCTGTTTCACACTCGTTGGCACATGGATTTTCTCACTGGTTTTTTCATTGGTTTTTCATTGTGTATTTTTTCCTTTGAGGCACCACTGCGCTTCTGATGTATTATTTCAACCTATAATTTTTATTAATTTTTTCATTACTGTAATAAATATTTATTATTTTTTTACATGATTTGAGTTTTTAATTTAAGGTTTTCTTTTTTCTTTAGCTATCAGCACTTAGATGTACTAATAAAATCTGAATTGCTAGTTTGTTATTATTATTATTATTACTACTATTTGTTTCTGTTTTTAAGAGTATTTGAATCTTGAGTTTTAAATGGAATTGTTGATTTTAATTTTATTAATACTCTTGATGTACTTTTGTATTTTTTTATCTCAGTACGAAGAACTGTTTCACTATAAATACTATCTGTTCAATTTTTCACCTTGATTCCTATTCAGCCAATAGCTGCTGAGTATCTTGGTATTTGCACAGCTGTATCCTTACTGACATGTTCCCTCTTACTAATATATGAAAATGAACTTTTTTAAGTCTTGTATGAGAAGATCTAATTAGAAATTCACATCTTGTACATCAAGCACACTTTTTTTTTTTTTTTTACTTCAATTCAATCTAGTAACTTTCTAACTTGTGAAATTTGAACATATATCTATGTGAGATATTATATAATCTCTACTTGGGAAACACTAATTTTACCAATATTATTAAACTAATTATCTGAAATCCATTTTTTCCTTCAAAACATATACAAAGTATCATTTATTGACAGCCTTAAATAGATTTATAATTTGATAATAAACATCCAAGGAAAAAAGTTAAGCTTTTTGAAAGAATCTTCAGATATTTTACATCCTCAAATTGACAAAGATCACTAAATAAACCATTGGAACCATTGAAACTAAACCGTTGGAACCATTGAAACTAA
>JAFIDM010000006.1:21445324-21460834 GCA_023159025.1 Thereuonema tuberculata
TGAAACTAAACCGTTGGAACCATTGAAACTAAACCATTGGAACCATTTGAACTAATGGTTTATGTGAGACAATGATATGTGGCAGTGGTGTAGTTAGGATTCCAAAAAAGTCAATGAAGCTCCACATTATTTTAATGAACTCACATTTTTACTCGAAACTGAAAATTAATTTAATATTAACTAGATTATAAAGTAACTTTAAAAATTAGTTTCAAAGATGTTTAAAGAGCAAGTCTTATTTCAAAAATGTTGTCATACAAGTGTGAAAAAATCAGATTTAATCACACTATGTTCCACAGGGAAGACAAAAGAACCCTATATTAAAAAAAAAAAAACACCTAATTCAAAAATTTTCTTGACCTTTGTGTTTGCAAAATCTCTATCAGTTCATTGATATAATAATAAAATAATTATAAAATAATAATAAAAACACATCTCTTTTGGTGTTGCTTCATAACAAGATTAGTAAAATCGTTAATGAGAATGAGCACAGAGAGTTTCTTTTGTAATCTTCATTATTTTTAATTGTAATAAACTGCTATTGTTGGTTAATAATAGTGAATGTTTGATGAACATAATACAGTCGATCCTCCATATATCGAAGTAGCAAATTGACGGAAAATAATTCAATATATAGAAATGTTCTATATATAGAATTTTATCACAATTCCTCTTAAAACATTAAAATTAAAGCTAATTTTCATATACGAAACTCAATTTCTAATTTATATGCGAAACACATTAAATGAAAGTTAATACGGGTAATGAAAAAATGAATTAATATGAAAGATTTATTGAGTACTACATACCTTTAAAAAAAAACAATAATCCAGACAGTAGTTACAATCATCACAATTACATTTTTTTTTAAAAAAACTTCGAATATCTTGCTGAACAGCCAGTTTTGCGGAAAGTTCATCAAAGAAATGTTAGCTTTTATTCAGTCCACTAAAAACTTCATCAGGAACATTTTCCGCGAATTGAAGTCCACGACGTATTGTTTCAAACGCTTCTCGCATTTCTTTCTTCGATGGCTTGGAAATGTTTTCAGATTCATTTACTTCCTCTGGCTTTTCGATTTCTTTTTCAGTTTCATGAAACGAACTCAGAATATCTTCGTCTGTAGGATAATCAGCAATGGCATTCCGATTTTTTATAATAGTCGACACTGTGCTTGCGGGAATACCAAATTTAGCTGAAATGTCTTTTTTGCGCATTCCGCTATTTATATTCTTTAGCAATTCAACTTTATCCACACTTTTATCCCAATAAGTCTTGAAAAAAAATTTCGATATATAGAAACAGTTTTTCTATGTAATGAACATGGAGATTTGCTAAGAGTTCGATATATAGAAAATTTCGATATATGGAAGTTCGATATACGGAGGTTCGACTGTATTGTTGAGATGTATGCTGATGAGCAGTGGAAACGAAAATGGACTCATTCCTACATTATAGTCAGATAAAACAAATTTTCGAACAGACTTACTATATTTATTTGACTAAGTAATATAATTATTGATGATTCTGGTGAAATGCGACTGCTGAAATTAATTATACAAGTTCATCCATCTATACTATGGTAGCAGAAAGTATTAATTATGGTGAGGTCTCATAAATACCAGTAATTTTCAGGCATTTATAAGAACTGTATCACCAAAAATAATTTTCTTTGCAAAGCAAGTAGAGAAAATGGTGACGACATCACAGATTGTAGGCTGTTGTTTTGTAAATATTGAAATATTAAGTCATACATACCAAGTTAGTAGTTCTACCATGTTGTTATACTTGGGTTTGTTTGTTGTTGTACTGTTTGTTGTTATACTTGGCCATGACATTCTGAGCCAGCATTCCAAGGATGAAGTAAGGTTTGGAGGTTCCAAACCAGCTTTAAAGTTATGCTGTAGTTTGGCTGCTGCTCATATAAAACTGCCAAGTCTTTTCATTCATCTTTTTGTTGAACTGTTAATCAATAGCTCATCACTCTTAAAATCATTCTCACACTTCATCATTGAAGAACTCCAGAGATTCCTTGTGAAAGATCTCATTGAAGAAAGTAAATTATCTGCTCTAGTTCTTATTAAAGACGATGAAAATAGTATTGAGTATTATTGATCTCTAAAGTGGTAATCTTCACATAACATATTCCTACAGAATAGAAATATTATGCTACTTTGAAGTTGATTGCCAACTGTGTCAGGTTCAGATAATACAGTATAATGCATGGGATAGCATGCTTTCATCAAGACATTGATGAGATAATTCAGAAGGAAAAATCTTCCAGATGTGTACGCAAATGTGGATGCTGTATTTGTCAACCAACATCTGCTTATCATGCTGAAAATCTTCAGAAGTTTTTCTAACTAAATAGTAAGAATACAATTTGACATTAAATACCAACTCCTTTTCCAAGAGATCACTTAAACTACTAGGAAATCAGATTGAAGGTAACATCAGACCAAATCCTTCCAGACTTGAACCTTTAATGAAACTGCCTCTGTATAGAGATACTGTTTCATTGAGTATAGCATTGGGACTGTTTTCTCATTACTCCAAATGGATTCCACATTTCTTGAAGGAAAAAACTCATTGTCTAGTTAAATGCAAAATGTTCTCATTGGTTGTTGGACATGAATTTGAGACATAAAAGCTAGATATAACAATCACTTCAGTTGACAGCAGTGAAGCTTTTGTAGTTGCAACAGATGCTTGAGAATATGCTGTAGCAGTTTCACTAAAAAGGAGAGGACAAGGGTTGTATATCAGGGATTTTAAGGCCCTTTTGTGAGATGAAAGTACTCATGAAGTACTTCAAAAATACACTGGATTTGGGATCCAACAACCTACCATTTTCGAGATATTTGATGTTTTTTGGAGTGTTTATCCCAATGTTAGCTTAATAGCTTCCTTTGTCAGCTGAAAGAGAAAGTTTACCCACAGTGGGTAGACTACTCAGCCATGGAGCACAAGGTCCACGGTTTGATTCTGCTGCCTGATGACTTTCTATTTCTTTTTTTAATACCTCTTCTTTTATGGTAATGCAGTTTCTTTTACTTTTTTTTTTAATTTTTCTTTTCTTTTTTACCTTCTTTATGTCTCTGCTTCTTTATTTCTATTTCGTTGTGTTGTTTCCTGCTTGCACGTCCTACCCATTTCATGCCAGATGAACTGACGCCAGGAATTCGATTGCAGACTGAATCAACTCTCATCAGAGAACAGGACATTATCCATGGTCCAATTTCGTTAGATCTGACACCACTGCAAATGCTTCTACGGTGCTCTGTGGATAGCAGCACACAGATGATCAACCTTCGAGCATATAGTCTTACATGTCGCAGCCATCGAGTCACAGTATCCTCATTCCAGTACTGGAATGGAGGCGACTGGTCATCTGACGTCAATTGCATTTAGCTGTTACCCTTAAATATCAGTCTTCATGTGCAGTTGCACAGGGTGGCCAGGAAGTTCCCGTATCCCCTATTATGTTATTATTATATAAAGGGAACTTCCTAGCCACCCTGCTATTAAAAATACTATCAGTAAGAAACTGTTGATAGTGAATCTCTTAAAACTCCATTATTCTTATCACGAATGACATTTAAATTGAGACTAAAACAGAATCCAGATGTAAACAGATGAATGTATCTCTTGTTGAGTCCTGATGATGATAGTCTGTTACAAATACTTTAAGAATGCGACGATGATAACTTGTTTTCTGTTAGCTTTTGATCTTGAAAGACAAATCTTTAAGGAATTAAAAACTTTTAAGATTTGATGTAAAGAAACTACAGGAAGCGATTTCTTGGAAAGAAGAAGTGCTTCGTATATGTATTGGATGCAAGAGTCTATCAAGAGTCAAACTTTCCCGTAGAGATACATTCAAGTGATGTACAGGTCATTTACTATACAAAGAGAAGCATCATAATCTAAATAATAATAACATAATAGGGGGTATGAGAACTTCCCGGCCACCCTGTAGAGCAAGGGCGACCTCCTCTAGTGCATATGGAACACATTCCAGTCGTTAGAAATGCTGCCCAGCGCCTGGAGATAACACTTACGGCGATTCCAAACTTCCTGGCAACATTGGTGATTGTGCGACCTTCTTCCAACTTTCTGATAATCCTTCTCCGGATGAAATCATCGAGATGATCTCTTCAAGACATGACAAAACTCCCACATTTGTTGAATTAGTCCTTCACATCCAGAAGTTCAGACAAAGACAATTCCCCATCTGTGCCAATTCTCCTTTTATCTTCTTTCAAGCTACCATGTGACCCCTTTACTCGCGATTGTGAACCTGTTTTCTACTGAACATCTGCAGTTATGCAAATCACCACAAGCTGTTTTGTTAGATTCTGTGGCTGTAACCCTTAAGAATGTTCTTAAGTTTTGGGCATGTGTGTAAAAATATAATTAGAAATATATAAATTTCTTTATTTTTTTTAATTAAAATTACTTTTAATTTAGTAAAATAAAACCTACATATCTGTACATTTAACTTTTTTTGTTACTGTTAATATTAGAAGTAAATGAAGATAGCGATAACAATTCTAAAGTTATTATTTGAAATTTACAATCAATACTAATATTTTTTGTATACATAAATGTTTCTTTTCATTATATGAAAGACAGACGGGAGGGGTTAATTGGAAAAGGCTTAAGGTGTCTGTTGAGACAGGACAGGAGACAGGAGAGAAAGCCTGCAAGCCTGAGAGCAGGATTTAAATTAAACCTAACAGGTGTCAAAATTTTAATTTTAGGACCAGGAATTCTATTTGATTAAAATTAGTACAGCAATGCATCAAATCTACAATGATAATGAAAACCTTTACATCAAAATTATTATTATTATATCGAAAAAGTTTCAAACCATGGTATTCCCCAGCTAAGACAATATGGCGGGTCAAGGACCAAAGCACATATTGCCAAGTGTATTAAAAAAAAAAATTTTTGGAAGAATAGTTAGGGATGTGCGCTTGTGTCCATAAATTTCCGAACTACGCGTGTTGTGTTGAATACCACAGCCTTCTGCAGTTGTGCGTAAGTGTTTTTATGAAGTCCTAGTGTGCTGAGGCTGTGATGCAATGTGTGAGGCACCAGACCAGTGGTGGACAAGACGATGGGTACAACATGTACTCAGTCCTGCCTCCACTGCTTCTGGAACTCATGTGCTACATCGGTGTATTTACTGATCTTGTCTGCGTGAGCTTTCTGCATGTTCTTGCTGATGGGAACTGCAATATCAATGTCTGTTTGTTAGGTCTGTTTGTTTATTCAACTCAACGCCAGAAATAAAATTAAAGCCATCAATACTTTTGCCATCCACACAGTAACATATTCGTTCGGTGTAATTCCATGGACAAACACTGAACTCGAAGCACTACAACGTACAAAACGCACTACATTCACGAAACACAACATGCACCACCCCAAGTCCGCTATGGAAAGGATGACTCTTCCCCGCAAGGAGGGAGGCCGAGGAATCGTCAAACTCATCACCCTACATGCAAAAGAAGTACACACACTTAGGGAACACTTCCACCAAAGGGCACAACACTCCTCACTCCACTCAGCCATTGTCAAGGCCGACACACACCTCACACCCCTGGACCTCGCAAACTCTTCTCTAACACTCACCACTCCCGACACCCACACTCAGCAGCTGCGTGAATCATGGGCTCGTAAGGAACTCCATGGCAGACATCACCACAATCTCAGCCAGCCTCATGTCGACATGGAAGTGTCGAACAGATGGCTGACGAGGGGTCAGCTGTTTGGGGAGACCGAAGGGTTCATGATCGCGATACAGGATCAAGACATCCCCACACTCAACTACAAGAAACACATTCTACACGATGCAAACACACACACGACGACAGATGCAGGAAATGCCACACTATGCATGAGACGATCGACCACATAATATCAGGCTGTCCCCTTCTCTCCCAAACAGATTACCTCCACCGACACAATCAGGTAGCGTCGATCGTTCATCAACAGTTAGCACACAAGAACGAGAACAAGAACAAGAATTAAGAACAAGGTCCTGTACTACAAGTAGGGGAGACCGGGGCAAGTTGACTATGTTAACAGTTTATAATTTTTCATGACTTCATTTTTTAAGATAAAATAATAACTTTTACATGAGGTATTAGAATAGTTTTTTGTGATATAAAACTTAATTGGATATTATTTTTTTTTTAAAAAATATGAAGGTTTTTTTTTAGTTTTTTATAAGTCTACTAAAATGCCATCTTGCCCCGATACTGGGGCAAGATGACTTTGGCCATGGGGCAAGATGACAACACTGACAAAGTATGAACAAATTTTTATTCATTCAACATAAAAGCTTGTAATTACAAATGAAACATGTCTTCCTATATTTGTCTTAGTTGTAATGGAATGGTAACAGTTTTAGTAGGGCCTTTAGATTCTTAATAAACTAATGAAACTAACAAAGTGTTTAGTTGCACACTTAACAATAGTCACAAATAAAATAACCTCCTTCATAACTGGAACAATCCTCATGCCACCACGCTTGGCATTTGCAGCACTGAATCCATTCTTCTGTTGGGGGGTCAAGATATACCTCTTCACAAGCAGGACACTTCACTATACCATCCTTTGAAGTTGAGGCAACCTGGCAGTCATATTTCGTGGTTGAAACTACCGATGTCTGAAGTTTCTTAGACTTAAAGGAACTTAGCTTGAGTTTCTTTACTCCTTTTTTAGCTTCCCGAGCCTCTTGTCTTTGTTTTTTCAAACATTCCTGTTCTGCCTTCTGTTGGTCCTTTTGTTCCATCTGTTTGACGGGTGTGCTTGTAAGAACACTTGAGCATAGTTTATTACTTTTTCTTTTTTTCGCACATGGTTTTTCTTTTGGCAATGGTTTGAAATCAAAAACACTTCTGGGCTTATTATGTGTAGCGGAAGCAGCATTTATCAAAGGTTCCGTTTCTTCAATTTGATCTGTCTCGTTTTCATCAGTAGATTCCTCAGGGGGTTTTGTAGATTGGTTCTACCAGTGCCTGAAGAGTAAGATTTTCATTATCAGTTTCATCGGCAACAAGATCATGGTCAGTAGTTTTTGCGGCAGCAAAGTCATGTTCACTGAACACAAGGGGATTATGAGGCTCAATCCCACATTCTTTGAACCCTTTGACAGCATTTCCGACTGAGGCTGCCTTGAAGTAAGCAGTGCTCAAAATCTCACCAATCTTTTTATCAGTAATAGGTTGGCCTGGATAAGTAACCATAAAATTGTCACAAGCTTGGCTGTTGCAGGTTTTTAAGGGTCCGAAAAATGACACATCAAAAACAACTGGGACAAAATAGCGAGAATAAAAAGAGCATGGGGCAAGATGACGAGAGCTCGTCATCTTGCCCCCTTCATCTTGCCCCAAGTGGTGTTTTTAACAATACTTATTTTTAATGCTAAGATGAAAAGCGATAAAATAGCAACTAATGGTAGTAATATACAGTATATAAACTAAGTTATTCATATATAGTAAAGAATAACCAAATATCTTATCTGTTATTGCATCAGGGCTTATTTTGACAGGCGTAAAAGTTACAGTGCAGTTGCGAAAAACAACAAAACCTTCCAAACTGACAGCAATATGGCGAAAGCGGCTTCACTATGATAGATTTAAGTGACCGGCAGATAGGAGCGCTAGTAGTATCCGTTCGGTGGTGCTACCTAAAAGCAAGGTCAAGAACTACGACATTAGTCATCTTGCCCCACTCGTCATCTTGCCCCGGTCTCCCCTACATACCACAAAGCGTATTAGAGCCAAACTCAAATAAGCTGTACTGGGACCGTCCCATTCACACAGACAAAACCATACATCACAACAGACCTGCTATCACACTTGTTGATAAGATCAACAAACAGACCTATCTCATTGATATTGCAGTGCCTATCAGCAAGAACATGCAGAAAACTCACGCAGACAAGATCAGTAAATACACCGATGTAGCACATGAGTTCCAGAAGCAGTGGAGGCAGGACTGAGTACATGTTGTACCCATCGTCTTGTCCACCACTGTTCTAGTACCTCACACATTACACCACAGTCTCAGCACACTAGGACTTCACAAAAACACTTACGCACAACTGCAGAAGGCTGTGGTATTCAACACAATACGCATAGTTAGGAAATTTATGGACACAACCACAGATCCCTAATCATTCTTGCACACGTCTTTGCACTTGGCAATATGTGCTTTGGTCCTTGATCCGCCATATTGTTTTTGCTGGGGAAACCCAAGGTTTGAAACATACAAACATAACAATAATAATAATATGCCCTGTTCAGTTAATAATAATAAAAATAATAATAATAATAATCTCCTGCCTTACAGACAAAATTTACACACACATCGAGACACATAACATTCTTTCCGAACAGCAGAAGGGCTGTCGCAGGAATTCCCAGGGTTGTAAGGAGCAACTCCTTATTGACTCTGTAATCCTGCGCCAGGCGCGAGCGAAGAATAGGAACTTACACATCGCGTACATCGACTACAAGAAGGCATTTGACTGAGTCCCCCATTCCTGGCTTTTGCACACTCTTCAACTCTACAAAGTACACCCCAAGATCACGGCATTCTTGGATGCCACGATGAAGAGTTGGAACACAGCACTACACCTACGCACCTCCAACACCTCCATCACTACAGTCTCCATTCCCATAAGGAGAGGTATTTTCTATGGAGATTCCTTGAGTCCTCTTTGGTTCTGCCTCGCCTTGAATCCATTAAGCCACATGCTAGACAACACAAAACACGGTTATAAGCTTACCTCAGGCACTCTGACACCATACAAAATCACACACTTACTCTACATGGATGATATTAAACTCTACGCCACAAACAGTGCACAACTTACTAATTTACTACAAGTCACAACACAGTTCACCAAAGACATTGGGATGGAATTTGGAATCGACAAATGCCGCAAGCTACATATAACACGCGGGAATACTACGAATTTGGAGGGTTTTGAACTGGACCATGGGTTGGCCATCCAATCCATGGAAGAGGGAGAGACCTACAGGTACCTGGGCTTCTAGCAAGCGCGCGTCATTGACAACGCAAACATCAGAAACGCACTCAAGAAAACATACTGTGCTCGCGTTCACAACATTAGTAAATTAATAAGTTGTGTGTTGTTTGTTCGTTTAATATCATCCATGTAGAGTAAGTGTGTGATTTTGTCTTGTGTCAGAGTGCCTGGGGTAAGCCTATAAACGTGTTTTGTGTTATCTAGTATGTGGCTCAGTGCATTCAAGGCGAGGCAGAACCAAAGAGGACTCAAGGAGTCTCCCTGGAAAATACCTCTCCTTATGGGGATGGGATCGGTAGTGATAGAGGTGTTGGAGGTGTGTAGGTGTAATGTTGTGTTCCAACTCTTCATCGTGGCATCTAAGAATGCCGTGATCTTGGGATGTATTTTGTAGATATGAAGAGTGTGTAGGAGCCAGGAATGAGGGACAGAATCAAATGCCTTCTTGTAGTCAATGTACGCAATATGCAAGTTCCTATTCATCATGCGCGCCTGGCGCAGGATTACAGAGTCAATAAGGAGTTGCTCCTTACAACACTGGGAATTCCTGCAACAGCCCTTCTGCTGTTCGGAAAGAATGTTATGTGTCTCGATGTGTGTGTAGATCTTGTCTGCGAGGCAGGAGGTGAGGAGTTTGTAAAGTGTGGGGAGGCAAGTGATTGGACGGTAGTTAGCAAGGTGTGCTGTTTCAGTGTTCTTGCTCTGTAGTTATGTGATGCCCCCCTTTGTGAAGAAAAAGGCATATGTTCTGGGTGTTGTATTATGTCAGTGAGTGTAAGTGCTAGCTTCCCATGCAGGGACGTGAACCTCTTGATCCAGAAGTTCTGGACGCCATCTGCACCAGGAGCCTTCCAGTTGTGTGCATGTTTTAGTGCTGTCTGTATGTCTGCGAGAGTAATCTCATGGAAGGACATGAAGGGTAATCCATGGTGCTTTTCATTGTGGGGGATAGGAGTAGATCACAGAGATGACCAGTATTCATGTAATGCCTCGCTAGTGGGAGTGTTTGTGTTAGTTATAGTAGAGGAAGATGTAAGTGATCTGTAGAATTTTTTCTCATTATATTGGAAAGTGTTGTTCTGTTGTTTGTGCAGAGTGCACTGTTTGTATCTTTGTAATCTTTTTGCAAGTCCACTGAGTTTTTGTTTTAGTGTGTCGAGATGTTCCTGAACCTGGTTATGATGGTTTGAATGTGAAGGGCGAGTATTTATCTGCTTGAATATTTTTCTAACCTGGGACATAAGTTTCTTTGTTTTGTTTCCTGCACAGTATTGTGTGAGCCTGGATATGTCTCCTCTAAGGTCGCTGATGCCGCCCTCAAGGCGACGTCTCCAAGGGGGGATGTATTCTTGTGGCCGTGCAGTGGGAGGTATATGGTGTTGTTTGATTCCAAGTGCCTGAATGGTTCCCTGTGTGGCACAATAGAGTGTTGTGTGTATGTCTTCTAATGTTTGGATATTGTCAAGGTGTTGTGGGATAGTGTGTGTTGAGATGGTATATGACTGTGGAGAGTTGTTTTGATATGTGTACTTTGGAGAGTGGAGGCCTGAGTGTCGGGTCTGTGCCTGTGTATTGTGCCAGTGCAGTGTAAAAATGATCATGTGCTGCACGTAATGTCATTAGTTGTATTATTGGGGCATGTGGACTGAGGGGTAGAGTTTGTTTCTGTGTTTTCCATAATGGTATTTTCTGGTGGGGTGGGGTGTGGTGTTTTGTGTTTGGATTCAGCGGCTTCTTCCCTAATTTGTGCAAGTATGCAAGGGAGGATAAGATTGTTTTCTTCTATGGAACGTCGCTGATCCGCTACCCGCTGTTCGCTAAGCCCTAACGATGGATAACGTGTGGTGAATGCGCGGTGTAGTGTCTGTCTGTATCCTGTGAGTTGAGTCCCTAACTGTGTGACAGTGTAGAAGTCGCGCATAAGATCCTGATTCATCTGCGATGACCATTTGATGCGTTGGCGTGGTTTCCCTGTCTTGGTGGTCGCCTGCTCTGACACAGATGAAACACTTCCGACTGTTCGGGCTGAATGGTGTTGCCCGGGCACTGTGATAGCCATACTACAGGATGGGGTGCCACTTTCTCCACCACCACCTGCGGGAGACTGTAGTATATTTTTCGAACGGAGGCCTCTGCCTAACCTCCGAACGCGGGTGACTTTATCCTGCGCCACACCCGATGCAGCATGATCTATATTAGAACGAGTTCTCATCATGGATGGTTGGAGCCTTTAGCCTACCCTAAAACAAGTGTAGTTCCCGCCCCCACCGCAAGGAGGTTAGTGTCCATGGGGGATTATTATTATTATGTTTGTATGTTTCAAACCTTGGGTTTCCCCAGCAAAAACAATATGGCGGGTCAAGGACCAAAGCACATACTGCCAAGTGTAAAGATGTGTGCAAGAATGATTAGGGATGTGTGCTTGTGTCCATAAATTTCCTAACTATGCGTGTAGTGTTGAGTACCACAGCCTTCTGCAGTTGTGCATAAGTGTTTTTGTGAAGTCCTAGTGTGCTGAGACTGTGGTGCAATGTGTGAGGCACCAGACCAGTGGCAGACAGAACGATGGGTACAACACGTACTCGATCCTGCCTCCACTGCTTCTGGAGCTCGTGTGCTAGATCAGTGTATTTACTGATCTTGTCTGCGTGAGTTTTCTGCATGTTCTTGCTGATAGGCACTGCAATATCAATTAGATAGGTCTGTTTGTTGACCTTATCAACAAGTGTGATGTCTGGTCTGTTGTGATGTATGGTTTTGTCTGTGTGAATGGGGCGGTCCCAGTATAGTTTATATGAGGGTGATTCTAATACGCTTTGTGGTATGTACTTGTAGTACGGGACCGTGCTCTTAATAAGTGAATGTTTGTGTGCTAGTTGTTGATGAACGATCGATGCTACCTGATTGTGTCGGTGGAGGTAGTCTGTTATTATTATTATTATTATTATTATTATTATTATTATTATCAACATTTGACACAGTACAAAGACAAAAAGAATACATCTTTGACTGGATTAATTGAGCAATTCAAGTCTCACCTAGAGACCTAAGAATTGTCCAAGTATCTTCGCAAGTGCCTAGTAATGATGTTTTTTGCAGGTCTGTTATTGAAATATTGTAAAGTTCCAAACTATTAAAGAATTTGACAAATTCCTTTGATATGGCAGCAAGGGCACCAATGACAATAGGTATCACAGTTGTACGTTTGTTCCACAATCGAGAAATTTCAATTGTCAGATCCCTATATTTTGTGATCTTTTCCTGTTCTTTCTCAGCAATTCGTGTATCTCCAGGTATTGCTACATCAATTCGTAAAACACATTTCTTTTCTACTATTGTTATGTCTGATGTGTTGTGATCCAAATGACGGTCAGTTTGTATTCGGAAATCCCAAAGGATTTTTACCTCATCATTTTGTAACACTTTTTCAATAGTATGTTCCCACCAGTTTTTGGAAACTGGGAATTGATATTTTTTGCATAAATTCCAATGGATAATATTCGCTACTCTGTCGTGGCCTTTTGTACTCAGTTTGAGCAATTTTGCTGCAACCACTGATAAGATGATCAGTAGTTTCATCTTTTTCTTTGCATAATCTGCATTTACTATTGTTGCTCACATGTTGTATTTTCGTTTTCATCACATTAGTTAATAATTATTATTATTATTATAAAAAAATCACTTGTATTAATTGTAAATTTCATATTATAAGCTTACATTTTTTATCTCTTTCCTCAATTACTTCCAATATAAGGAAAAAAAAAAGGACAGCTCTATTGTTACTGGAAAAGGAGAACACAAGAAAAAAAATTAAATCTATTGATATATAGATTTTATTTTTCTAAATTAAAAGTAATTTTAATTAAAAAAAAACTTTAAGAGATTTATATATTTTAATTATATTTTTATTTCTGCCTAAAAAAAATACGATATAGAAATAAAGAAGCAGAAGCATAAAGCAGGGCAAAAAAAAAAAGAAATAAAAGAAAAATTAAAAAAAAAAGTAAAAGAAACTGCATTAACATAAAAAAAAGAGAGTTTAAAAAAGAAAAGAAAGTCATCAAGCAATAGACTTGAATTGCAGACCTTGTGCTCCATGACACACCACCGATCTTTCTCTTTCAGCTGACACAGGAAGCTTTTAAGATAACATTGCAAAAACACTCCAAAAAACATCAAATATCCTGGAAACGGAAGGTTGTTGGACACCAAACCCCAGTATATTTTTGAAGTACTTCATGAGTAATTTCATCTCACAAAAGAGCGTTAAAATTCCCTATATATAACTCTTGTCCTCTCCTTGTAAGTTAATTAGTAAGGTCAATAACATTTTCTCTCTTAATGAGTTAAAACCATCAGCTATTGAAAAAAGAAGCATATTGATGTATAGTCGAAATGACAGAGTCTAATGCCATGGTTTAGTCTAAAGCATACACACCGTTTATTTACAATTATGTACAGGTTTATATACAAATGGGATTGGATTTCAAGAATCTCTCTAGAGCTCTCTGTCTGGTCCGCTACTCGGAGAGCGTTAGCTGCGACGCTCCCTGTTCGGTCCGTTACTTGGTGAGAGAACAGGACACGTCGCTGATTGGTCCCCAATTCGGCCAATCATCATCATTATCATCATCATCATCATCTATGGCACTACAGTCCTGTGTGAGCCTTGTCCTCCTCAATAACGAGCTTCCATTGTGCTCTGTCCTGTGTCATCGGTCCCCAACCAACAATATTCATCTTTCTCAGATCTTGTACAACGTTGTCAAGCCATTTCATTCTTGGTCTTCCTTTTTTTTTCTTTGGCATTCGGGAGTCCTCCATCCGCTGAACATGTCCAAACCATTGGAGTCGCCAGGATTTAATAAATCTGATAATATCTTGATTTTCCAATATATTATCTATTTCCAGGTTATATCTTATTCTCCATTCATTATTCTCAAAGACAGGACCATATATTTTCCTGATAACTTTCCTCTCAAATCAATTCGGCCAATCACAGGACATTAATTGGCCACTCGAGAGGACTTGTCAACTTTGTATCAATATGCAATAATTGAAGCTCTGATAAACTATCTTTACACTAGTTTTTGATAGACATTTTACACTTATTACTGATCAGCAGTTTGTTACATTCAGGTTTAAAATTAAATACACAAGTGAAATTAAGAATGAGAAAATTAAAAGATGGTGTCTGTGTGTTATAATTATGAAATTGTATATAGACCAGGAAACGGAGCAGATACTTTCCCCAGGATATGTGGGAGATCGCTTGTTTACTCTTCATCAGGTGATGATGACAGTCTCCCTTACACTATTGATGACATTTGATAGTTCCGTATTCACTGAAACGAAGCCTCAAACTGACTTATTCAAAACTCATTCAAGTAATTTCTCTTTTAAAAGATTAATATGGATTTTAAAGTCTGCTGAAAAGAATCGTTATTTTTTAGATAGTTGTTGATGAATAGTCTTGTTTTCTATTGCATTTCCTGATATGACTTTTCTTACTGTCATAAATTGCCTTGATCAATTACTCTCAGTATTCAGTTTACCACTTATAAATAAATACACTTATTCAATGTATTCTAATCAATGTCTCAATAATTAAGCGATTCCCTCCATGGGATTGATGTTGCTGCCTATAGAATGTCTCGCAAGGTTAGGGCAAACTGAGAGGTATAACTATATTGTTAAAAAAAAAAAAAAGTTAAAGCAATCCATAAACAGGTCGTGCAGGCCCACGGGAGAGCGGGAGGTAAGGCTCCCAGCGTTTTGAGAACAACGGGACTAGATTGAGGTCGGGGGGTAAGCCCGATGCACCTCCCGCCTTTAACTCACTGAACGTATCAACAATCATATGTTATTTCAAAATTTTAGTTCTTCAAATGCTTTAACATTTTTACAATTTATATGAAATTTTACCAATTCATTTGCTAAAGTAGTAAATTATCATCTACTTCATTCCTGTTTAGATTATTACTCGTAGTATTTCTTAAGAAAACCATTATTACTTTGAAACAATGGTGGATGTTGTTTGAAACTCAACCTTGTGATTCAAATGTAAAGTATTTGTTGTGCACTGCAATGTTTGATATCTGCATAATTTGAAAGAAATCAACTGGTTTTTTTTTTTGAAAGTTATTTTAACGTATGTATAATAGTTTATCACTTTGTCTTATTGTCCACCACACATAGTTAAAAATAAAAATTATTCATAATTTTTATTTTTATCTATTAGTTAGGCAACGAAGGAAAAATAGGGGAAATAATTCGTGTAAAAGCCAGTTTTGGCACAGTTGTAGGGGAAGGTGTCCTGAACAACATACTAAAAGTACTGATGGGTGAGGGTGGAGCTAAGGGGTGGGTGGAAGTTTAAAGGTCCCTTTTTTCACTTTTTCGTGAATAACTAGAAAACTCCGGCCTATAGCAAAATAATG
>JAFIDM010000006.1:21475471-21490799 GCA_023159025.1 Thereuonema tuberculata
TACAGAAAGAGTAAAACTCGAAAAAGAAGAAAGGTACAGAAAGAGTATAACTCGAAAAAGAAGAAAGGTACAGAAAGAGTAAAACTCGAAAAAGAAGAAAGATACAGAAAGAACAAAGCTCGAGAAAGAAGAAACATACAGAAAGAACAAAGCTTGGAAAAGAAAGGTTCAGAAAGAAGAAAGGTTCAGAAAGAAGAGAGGTTCAGAAAGAAGAAAGGTTCAGGAAGAAGAAAGCTCGAGAAAGAAGAAAGGTTCAGAAAAAACAAAGCTTGAGAAAGAAGAAAGGTACAGAAAGAACAAAGCTGGAGAAAGAAGAAAGGTACAGAAAGAACAAAGTTGGAGAAAGAAGAAAGATACAGAAAGAACAAAGCTCAAGGAAGAATAAGGCTTCAGGAAGAACAAAGCTCGAGAAAGAAAAAGCTCGAGATAGAACAAAGCTAGAGGAAGAACAAAGCGTGAGAAAGAACTAAGGTTCAGAAAGAACAAAGGCTTGGAATGTACAAAGCTTTGGAAAGAACAAAATGATATGTTCACCAGAGGTTTCATTGTAGGTCTTTGTACCGCTGGTTGGTCCTTGTGCCGTATTGTGGAAGAAACGCAATGTGCTACCACAACTGTTGGTCGCATTTGGAGATAGTGTTTTCTTGGAGATAGGAAGGAAATGTGAACCGTCATAGTTGTACCAGAGCTCGGAGACAGACATCGGAGCACAAGATCATCGCATGAGATGTCATGCAGTAGCACACACAAAATCCAGGACTAGCGACATTTTGCAAAGTGTACTGAGAGTTTAGGATGCTCCGATATCAATACGGACAGTGTAGTGCCAAATGGCTGATGCAGGTTTGTTGTCCAGCCATCTGCTGCAAAGGCTACCCTTAACAGCAAGCTATCCTCGTGATCGCTTATAATAGTGTTGCACCAGAGCTGCATGGGGTGCAGAACGGAAGTGTGGCGTTCAGCGACGAATGCCGCTTGTGTCTCATCAAAGATTGCTGAGAGCCTGGAAGGGATGTGACCATCGGACAGATTCCTCTATCGTTGTGGAGTGGTTGTTGTATACAACGCCTGCTTGTTATTGGTCAGCTCTCCCTGTCTCCAAGTAACTGAAGCTTTGTTTATTCTGGTGCATTATTTTTTTAGAATTTCACTAAAATTATAGTATTTCTTAACTGTAGCCTTGTTTATTCTGTGCCCGCTCTATCTCTTTTTTCCATACCCCGGGCGTCCCGGACGCCTGCAGCTTGCTGCGCCCTTCACTTATACACCTTCTTGGTGAGGTGCCCCTCACCTCGTCATCGGGACCACGCTAAGTCACTTCTTTCCACGAATCCTGGTGAATGGATTTTCTTCTACCGTACTTGTACAGCGCCGTCCTTGCTGCTTTCATACGGTTGCCGCATGTGGCAGGGATGCGGCCCCGGCCGTTTTTGAGCTCCCCCCACCATATGCGGCGACCTCAGATTCTCCAGTCCGGCTCGGAAGTTTCAGCACCCAGCGTATAAGACGACCCCTGACTTTTGAGAAGATTTTCCTGTTTTAAAAAGTCGTCTTATACGCCGGACAATACAGTAACAACCAATCAGACATAGAAAAACTTTCATAACTTTATTTAAAATATATATACATACCGTAAATACTCCTATAAAAACTGTTATTCATAATATTTCGTTATCTCTTAGCAAGATAACTTCATCAGATGATAAAGAAAAGGATAAAGATAGGGATAATGTATCCCTCTTTTTTAAATTCATTCATGTAAAAGGAATTTTGTTATTCTTAATTTATGGAACACAATAAATATAGATCTAAACTTGAAATACTGAATACCAACAAAACAAAAAATTAAAGAATAGAATTAAGAATTATGAAATTCCTTTTATATGAATGAATGAATTTATAGAAGAGGGATACATTATCCCTATCTTTATCCTTTTCTTTATCATCTGATGAAGTTATCTCGCTAAGAGATAAAGAAATATCATGAATAAACAGTTGTTACAGGAGTATTTACGGTGTGTGTATATATAACTAATCAGACAGTTATGACCTATAGACAAGATACATTGCTAAACAAAACAGAAAATACACAAACTCATCAATGTTGCTGTGCCTCTTATTAACAATCTCGTAAGGTTTACGCTGATAAAATTAATAAGTATGTAGCTGTAGCTCAGGAATTAACAACTTTGCAGTATTTATCTAATTACAATAAGGCCAATTGTCAGCTACAGGATTTGCACCAAAAACTTCAGGAGTGTGAAATCTTATAGCTACATTGCAGATAATTATTAACACACGCTCGTATTTTAATTAAACAAAAACATGAGAAGTTGTGAATGTGAATAATAATAATAAGCACATAAACACTCACTTATTAAGAACACGATCCCATACTACAAGTACACACTACAAAGTGTATTAGTCACCCACACACAAGCTGTACTGGGACCACCCCATTCACACAGACAAAACCATACATCACAACAGGTTTTATGCTCTATTTCACACCACAACAGGACATCACACTTGTTGATAAAGTGAACAAACAGATGTATCTCATTGATATTGCAGTGCCTGTCAGCAAGAACATGCAGAAAACTCATGCAGACAAGATCAGTAAATACACCGATCTAGTATATGAGCTTCAGAAGCAGTGGAGACAGGACCGAGGACTTGTTGTACCCATCATCCTGTCTGCCACTGGTCTGGTGCCTCACACATTGCTCCACACCCTCACCACACAAAGGATTTCACAAAAACACTTATGCACAACTCCAGAAGGCTGTGATACTCAACACAACACGCATAGTAAGGAAATATATGGACACAACCATGCATCCCTAATATCCATTACCATTCTTGCACACTTTTTTACACTTGGCAATATGTGCTTTGGTGCTTGATCCACCATCTTGTCTTTGCTCTGGAAATCCAAGGTTTGAAACTTTTATATAATAATAATAATAATAATAATTTATTTTGATGCATGACCTGTTACAATAACAACTATGATTTACTAATCAATAATTGTTCTGTTGTTGAATTAGTCTGATGTTGCTCTATTTCACTCTTGCATAGATGATAATTGATTAGTGATTTCATGAACTATCTAACAATGGCATAGGATGATGTTGAAAGTCACATACATTGTTATTTGATCTATGTTAGAATCTATATTTGCCTGTGGTTACTTGGGAGAGCAACATAATCATTAGATGTAACCCAATACTTATCTTTAGGGCTCAAAACAATCTGTATTATATCATTATCATGTTGGAATCAAAATACTATCATTTAGGACTAAAAAGCAGATAAACATTAATGAGTTTATCATTACATGAGAATTAGCTTAAAAATATAATGTATATATAATGTATAAAAAACATTTTTATTGTACTGTATTGGACCACTTGAGGTTTACGCCCCCACATGTTAAGAACATGAGAGCTCTTATTTCTATTGAAATTTACAATTAAATTATGGAATTTCTTTAATACATTTTTTGCCAAATAAAATCGGAATTTGACAGGTTGGCAAACTGAAAATATCGCAGATAATCAAAGCTTACATATATATATATATATATATATATATATATATATATATATATATACTTCCGTGCAGCTAAATCGACTCACCCCTTCAGAGTGCACAAAAAGGCGTATATTTTTTAAATGGCTTAACCGATTTTCAAAAAACTTTTTTTTTTGAAAGCCTAATGTTTTTACTTTACAATGACACCATTACATTAAAATCTGTACAATATTTTCCAAATGAATGTGATCTGAACGTAAGCGTAGCAAAATGCAGTCTGAATGGAAACCACCAACTCCGTTATAAAATCCCCTATAAAATCCCACATGGACCGATATTTCTTATCAGTCACTTATCAGACGTTCATCTGTACACATCTCTGCAAGTTTAATTGTTTTCACAAACCCATGGGTGCTACGCCAGAAGACGCCACACAAGTTGTTGCTTTGTTGCAAGCAGGTCACAGTCAACGAGAAGTCGCTCGTCATCTAAACTTGAGCCAATCTGCTATCTCAAGAGTATTCAGAAGGTTTCAGAAAACTGGTACCTTCACTCGGAGACCACATACTGGACGGCGCCGATTCATATTTGGGAGGGACGATCACTTTATCATTTCAACTTCACTGTGAAATCGCCATCTCACGGGCGTCGATCTTCAACAGGAGCTGAGACAAGTTCGTGGAGTAGCGGTTAGTCAGTGGACAGTCAGAAGACGCTTGAAGGAAGCCAACCTCACTCCAAGACGGCCCGCTAGAGGCACAAAATTGACCGAAAGTCACCGCACAGCACGACTCGAATTTGCTCGGGAACACGTCAATTGGAGCATCGAGCAATGGCGGTCCGTCCTATTCACTAATGAGAGCAGAATGTGTCTCCATGGTAATGATAGGAGAGGCCGGGACTACCTGCGTCCAGGAGAGCGATTTTCACAGTGCTGTTTTGCTGAAACAGTCTTGTACGGCAGCGGTTCCTGCATGATGTGGGCTGGCATATCTCTTGGGGGAAAAACTGATCTTATTTTCATACCTGGTGGAGGCCGGAGGGGGGGGTCTGACTGCTCGACGATACATTGAGGACATTCTCCTGGATCATGTTGTGCCCTACGCAGGATATATCGGGGCAGACTTCATGTTGGTGCATGACAATGCCCGGTGTCATTCAACACGAACCACTCGGTAATTCATGGAGGAGGTTGGTCTCGAGACGATGGAATGGTCCGAGCCAGAAATCCGGCACCGTCTAATAAAAACGAGCTCAAGATTGCGCTGGATGAGGAGTGGAATGGGATCCCCCAAGACTTTGTCAAAATCTTAATAGGGTCTATGAGGAACCGCATGCAAGCCGTCTACAGGCAAGGGGAGGCAATACCAAGTATTGATTAATAAAAATTTCCTTGTTTTGCTTGAATTTTTTGTTGTAATTTAATTTTAAGTATCCCCAATTTTTTTTCCTAAGCATGCATTTTGCTTGCGTTTTCATTCAAAATGCATTATAAAACAAAATATTGTATAGATTTTAATGATAATGGTGTCATTGTAAAATAATAACATTAGGCTTTCAAAAAAAAAAGGTTTTTGAAAATCGGTTAAGCCATTTAAAAAATATACGCCTTTTTGTGCGCTCTGAAGGGGTGAGTCGATTTAGCTGCACGGAAGTGTATATATATATATATATGTCAGTTTATGCTTTCAGAAATTTTACTACAAAATTGAAAATTACAAATTCGAAATTAAGGAATACTATTAAGAAAGAAATGAAAAAAAAAATGCAATAATTATTTATTCCATAAATATAAAGAAAATAACAGTAAGACATAAAAAATTAAAACTTTACAAATCATTCCTCGTATTGAAATTCGATACAGTAATGAACTACAGCAGTTTCATATTGTGAAAAATAATGTGGCAAATCTTTCAATATTGCAGTTTAACTGATGAATTAATATCTACTATAATGAAACAGCTACAGAAGGCTGCCATCACTTGGAATCTGCTCTCGATGCTTCTTCCTTTAAAGTACACAAGTCTTACTGCTTCGTTTTTCATTGCTTGGATAGCAATAAGCCTTTACAAAAGTAAAACTGTTATTGATTGCCGTCCAGACATTGTTATAATATTTAGAAATGAATAAATTAGATCCTTTGATAATCTAGTGCTGTAGATCAACATTTTTCAGTAGAATCAAGTCCACATCCGATATGAAATTTTGTAAGTTGTATGAAAAAATTTCGTACAAATTAAACCTTTAGTTCAGCGTCTATATCTACTAATGTTAATATGAAGCATATGGCTTTGTTATCCCCACAAGTCCAATAGTCATCTGGTGGGATATTTTTTAAATGCGAAGCCCCGCCTATCCTCAAATGGTCCATTATTCTCAACAACAACAACAACAACAACAAAAATAGTTAGCAATTAAAAATTGAAATCAGTCTTTCCTAGATATTTTACGAAAACATTAATAACACAAAGTTACTCCTCCAATCTTTCTCTCTCTCCATGACTTATCAATTTTGATGTATTCAGTAATTCCAAGCTAGGGAATGGATAGTCTTACCCAGAAGTAGGGGCCAGCCTTTTTCTGTACCTAGGATTTGTTCAATTCCTAGGATTTGTGACAGTAGAAGGCCTATAGTCACAGCCAGCTGATTAACAGTACCTGCAAATTAAAAGTGATACATATCAGGATTTCTTAATTTCTATGGAAATACTGTTCAAGTACTTCATAAATTGACTAATTACTGTTTTAATTCTTAAAAAATAAAATGGATTACTATTTTAACAAGGGGGTTGATTTAAAGACTATTTAGTTACCTAGACCTCCGCGGAGATTCAAGGGAGCAATTTCAGATACATACATGGGCACCAGTGATGTATAAAACCCTGTTTAAGAAAGGTTTCTCTTAATACTTTAGGAATATAAAAAAAAAAAAAATAGAACAAATGTCAACAGAATAAAATACAAGAATTCTGAATTCTTATAAATAGTATTTATTAAAACTTCTGCTAAACCCTGGAAGTAATCCTAAAACTTTACTTGATATCTTTCACAAATGGAAACACTTTATTTTGAAATTGAAAAATATTTAAATGATAAAGGAGTGAAAAATAATGATTATGCATACATGATATACAATAAATGGAAGTTGGATTAATGCTGTAGCTTTGGATATGTATCTCCTTATTTTTATATTAAGAAGACAGTTAATTTTGTTGTTTCACCGTGTAATTTTTTCACCTATTTTCAATCCATGTATTTCTGTAAGGGATTAAGGAATGAACTGTTCAAAAAGGAATAAATTTCTTAAGCCAGAAGATGGCATTTATAATGGCATTTCATTTGTCATCCTAATAGAAGAAAATAATGAATTGTTTTATTAGCTAACAATATCGAAATAAAAATAAAACCATCACAATTAAAAACTATTAATAAAATCTTTTATTTTGCTGCTTTCATAAATGATGTTGAACTACTACTATGAAATAAAATCTTTTAAAATATGATGAAAATGTCCATATAAATTAGAATAATGAAGCAGACCTTAATTAAAACAAATGAAGGAGAATTGTCTTGTATGTATGTACACATATACATAAATATATATAGAATCAATCATTTGCTTTAATCAATCATTTGCAATTTTGAAATTTAGAAAGTATAGAATATAAGAATAAAATTAACTTATATTACTAAACATAAATAGCCGGACAGTGATATGAAATTTGAAAACGCCAATACAAAGAACAAATCACTGCCTGAAAATGCCAATACAAAGATCAGATCATAGTTTCTATGGTGATAAAATGATTGATTGAAATCTTTGCTTTGCGAAACTCGAATAGGATGCTTTGAGTTTTGCCTAATTATATTATAAAGCCTAATTTTGAAGTGTATATTTTTATTGCTTCTTATTAAGGTATTTACTTATTTTACTTTATACTTTATATTATACTTTAACTCACTATTACAGATTTTGCTCGTTTTAATTTAATATTTAATAAGTAATAAAGTAAACAGTCCCATCTTTATTGCTTATTTTTTATATTAGTACTTTTATATTAGCAATTTTTAAATTTTAGCTATTTTAATCATATTTTTAATTTTTAATTTACAGGGAGCAAAGTCTTTTAATATTGCATTTTTGCTTTCAAAATTGTTTCTAAAATTTGCCGCTGATGACATGGTTGGTAAATTTATTTTATCCCCATAGAAACAGTGATCTGATCTTTGTATTGGCATTTTCGAATTTCATATCACTGTCCGGCTTTATATATATATATTTTTTTTTTTCTAAATTTTCTGGTAAAATTTCTTTGTTTCATTAATAATTCATCAATCAATGTTTTTTTTTTTTGCCATTTGGAATCATTACTGCTTAGTTTTACGGAGGGTGGAGGCAGGTAAATCTGAATGATTTCATACAGGCCTACATCAGCACAATACAATGTGTCGCATTCATAATATAATGGATACATATGTTGTTATTCTATAACATTGATATGTCAATTGCAGAATAGAATGAATAATGTCTGTGAAAATAATGCTGCCATGAGAAAGATACACGTGTGTCCTTTCTGAGATTCTAAATGTCCTACAGTTGTGCAAAACAGTGCCGCAAGAAATGTTTGATAGTCACTAAAGGTGCCATTAGCCACATAATCTGCCAAAAAAGTCAAGTAAACCTCCAGACTAAGATATTGCCAAAACAGGAACCAGACGACACAGACAAGTCGCTGACCGCTGCTACTATATGACAGATCAGAGCAATGGTCACATGAGATAACCCACCCAACCATCATTGCATGGCCAACAGGTTAAAAACATCACAATGGACTGTGGACACAATAGACATCTAAAACAACCTTGGCATGCATAGGATCCACAAACACATGGTCACAGACCAACCGAATAGCACATCAAGGAATGCTGCCAAAGCAACAAAAATGTACAAACAGTACCACTGGCTGTATTTTATCAAAGCATGGATGTGCCTGGACAATGCCAACCAATCCTGGACAATTTGTTACCGGCACATTGGAGAGAAAGGATGAGCAGACTTCATGCGGGATGCAAAGAGAAATTTTCCAAAGGCTTCATGATTGTTGCTGTGCTTATGGCCATCTCATTCTGATCAGAATGACACCTAATGCTAAGGTAAGTGCTGCCAGAGATTGCAAACCAATCTATGGTATACACAGCTTAACGGCAATGACATTCCATTGGTGAACATTCATATGGACAAAGCATCCAGCCATACTGAATGTTCCTGGATCCAGTACTACAAGCAAAAGGTGCTTGAATTGGATTCAAGTCATTCCCTTTATGAGCATACATGTTAAATCACTGATTTAAAGTCTGTTTTGATGCTTGGAACACAATTTCCCAGGAATATTTATCCAGAAGCCTCCTGCAATGGAAACTGTGTTGCTGGGCAATTGTCCACAACCGTAGTCATCACATCAAGCAGCATCATATGATGTGGAGCAGTGTGGACGAAGGGTTTATCTCTCTAGCATCAGGTCCCAAACTTATTCAATTTTATCTGCCTCAGCCCTCTCTATATAGCAATTATTACTTTTGTAAAATAGTTTAATAATAGTATTTTGAATTTGGCAAGAGTTTTGTGATGAAATCAAAATGCAATCTGGCTAGAAAAATGTGTATTTATTCATACTAGATGATTAGTACTCCAAGATCTTCAAAAGACCTGCAACTAATGAAGTTGTCATCTTCTAGCAATTAAGGGTTGAAAAAGTCTACTGATATCATGGTTTTAAAGAATCAAAAATAAGGAGATTTAAAAATTAATTGGAAAAAGAACTATCCAGAATAAATAAAATCCGTAAATCTTACATTCCAGGAGAAATAAGATTTTTGATAATAATTAGACCTTATCTGTAGCAGGATACACCTTTGACACAGTCAAATAAGAAGAGAAAGAACTTGGTACAAGACTTATGAAAAACAGTTCTCCCTTGATAGAGTTCAATTAAAAGACTAAAAGACATATCACCCAGAACGGAGGCATTAAATGTTCCACCAACAGCAACAATGGTTTCAGCAATATTTAAATCCATGCAATAATGTCATCCATGAAGCAGTATATAAGCAAGAGTAGTATTTCTTTACTACTACCTCAGTGAAACATTTATGTCTTATCTCAGGCCGATAGGTTACAATCACTGCATCTCTTGCTTATATGATTTTATATACTCCACTGGATGGCTACAAACTGGATTCTCCAAATAAACTTCACTATACAAGATCAGTTCATTTGAATAAAATAATATGAAAAACATATTGGGATGAAAAACAACAGTGGACTATGTAAGCTCTGTTAACAAAACAGAGTCTATTCAGCATGTGTCTTCTTTCACTCTGAAGAGTACCTAATCGACTGATGTGACATCACCACATCTTGATCAAACAACAAGATCTTGTAGACAGGAAATACCTAATTACAAACATAAACAGATTCTGAGCAATGAAAAATCAAAGTTATTATAATACAGATATTTTAAAAGATTTCAGCAGAGATTCTCAACAGCAATGGTGACAACATTTAACTTAGTCCAATGCTAGACTAAATCAAATAACCCAGAGAAATAGGAATAATATTCTGCTTCATTTTAACAATGAAAATAATAAAGTATTAATTCACTTTTCAAATCATCTTAAAAATATATCTTTTAAATATTTAAAATAAACTGTTGTATTCATTTCTAAATCAAAGGTGTTTTTCAAGTGTTCTAATATAGCAATAATAACTTTCGTGTGCTATGGATCAAGCTTCCAGGGATTTCCGCAAATTTAAAAGTGCACCGTGAAACTAAAGAAAAGGTTGAACAGCCCTGCAGCAGAGGCAAAACAACAACAACCCCCGAAATAGTTTTTTTTTTTTTTTTTTTTATAAAACAGCTCAACAGGATAAAATTATTGAGAGCTCAGTGCCTCATGATAATCCTATGATCTCCCACATAGCAGAAAAAAAAGAAAATATCAGTCATTTGCAGATCCAATTGAAAGATGTGTAATGACTGCAAAGAATCTGAATACATCGACAAATGGACTCATTATCCAGAACTGGATGTCATTCAAAGAAAGTCTGAGTTTAGGCTCTGAGAACATCAATAGGAAGAACCAACAGTCTTTGGAGATTCCTGACTCTTGAGTGACTTCAAGAAAAACAAAATAAAAAAACAAATACATCAATGTGTTGCCTAATTACCTTGATTTAGAATAAAGTTCTTCTATTTAGAGAATAGTTATGTTCTCTAAACAAAAAGAAAAATCAGGTTTTATAATAATAATTCCCAAAATTAATCAAGAGAAACTTGTTAAACATTTGGACTTCTTTTTTCCATATTACACTATAAGGCCAAACGTATTCGAACACCCCTCTGGAGAAGTGGATGTGGCTGTTATCGTGTGCTATGACATTATAGAATGAGATAAACGCACAGCATAGGGTGTCAGACAGAAGTTAGAAGAGCTAACTGATTCGAACTTGGCATGATCATTGCATGCCATCGGTGCAACAAATTGGTTCATGGAATATCGGCCTTGCTGCAGGTGCCACAATCAACTGTAAGTGATGTCATTATAAAATGGAAACATCCGGGAATGATAATGCACGAAATCGCAGTGGCAGGCCAAAGAAACTCACAGATCGCAGTGGCAGGCCAAAGAAACTCACAGATTGCAGCAGTAAAACCCGAATGAAGGTTGCTCAAAGAATTGCAAATTCCAATTGCCAATGATCACTAGTGAGGTCATTACTGAACCACCAATTGGACTGTGGAGCAGTGGAAACAAGTACTTCGGAGTGATGAATCCTGCTACACGATCTGGCAATCTGATGGGCATGTCTCGGTTTGGCAGATGCCAGGAGAACGTTTCCTATCCAAGTGTATTGTGTCAACTATCAAGTTTTGTGTCTGTTTCTCGTGGTTTGGCCTGGGTCCCTTAGTTCCTTTGACGGGAAACATGAATGCCGAGATGTATGCCAACATTCTTGACAACTATGCACTTCCCACCCTCTAACAACAGTTCAGGGAAGGACAGTTTTTGAATCAACAGGATAACTGTTCTGTCCACACAGTGAAGGCTGTGCTGCCATGGTTTGAACAGATGGGTGTAAAGCTACTGGACTGGCCTTCACAGAGCCCTGATCTGAATCCCATAGAATACAATTGGGAAGAATTGGAAAACAATTATATACCAGGTCCAACCGCCTTTCTTCAGTGGCCGGACTCACTGTAGCCCTCATGGACGAATGGAAGAAAATTCCTGCCTACATTTCAAAATCTGGTGAAAAGTCTTCCTGAATGAATGCAGGCAGTGATTGATGCTAAAGGTGGCCCAACATCCTATTTATATGTGCCACATGACTTTCTGATTGTATTACAGTAGGTGTCGGGATACTTTTGGCCATATAGTGTATTAAATAAAATCCTTGTTCTTAGGATCTGCAGCTTACTTCAGGAAATTTTTTAACATGTAGCTACATTTGATTTGAAACAAATTCTTCTTAAAGAAAAAACAAATATAATATAATATTTTTAAAGCGATTGAATTTGACTAATTTCTTGTGATTTGTTCAATTATTTGAATAATTCTTAACCAAAAAACAGGCTACTAGCCTGAAACCTAAAAAAGCTTTGTTGCTGTATCAATTACAACTGTTTTACACAGTATTTCTTTTATTATTATTACTTTCATTTAATAGATTGGAAAATTTACTGTCAATGGAAAACCTATTGACAAAAAGAGATTTTTGAAAACATATTAAGTTCTTTTCTAAGAAAAGTTTCACTTACATTATTATTTAGAATTTCATCGTATTTGAGTTTTAGCATTCTGTTCTCTTATGGAGTTAATGAATGATTTTGTTTTTATTGATAATGCTAATACACACTTTGAATGAATTAAAGAAAACATTGGTTCGAGAAATCCAGATCTGGGTTAGTCAGATATGGATAAAAGTACTCCAGATCAGAAATATTCAAATGGAGAATATTAATAATATCGACATTGAAAAAGTTAATATTTTGTTAATTATTTTTAGCACAAAATATAACAGATCTTTTTTATTAAAATCTGAATTCAATTAAAAGAAAAGTTCTTACCTCCCTCCCACTTGAATCTTGTACTTTAAACATGAAACCGACAAAAGACTTTTAAATTATAAATTTTCTGACTTTCCTGATAATTAGCTACAGTATGATGTAATTCTTTGGACAAACTTCAGGAGACCTTAGGACTATAGCAACTGTTAATAACATGAAAGATTTGAGTTGATAATCCTACAAAAAAATCTTGCCAATACTGTAGAATCTTAACTTGAAAATTTATTTATTTATTTTTTTTTTGTTTATTTTTTTGCAATCTATATTTTCTTGTTGACTTTATTGATGCCTGTAAGTATCCCCACCAAAAAAACAAAACAAAAACCTTTATATCAATGTTATTAAGATATTTTGAAAAAAAAAAAAAAATTGTCAGGATGTAAGAATAGTATGTTTTCACTTCATTACCTGATAGAAGACCTATACAAAATTTATCATTAATTGTATCTTTAGGAATTGCAATCAAAATTCTCAAATTATCTTTTTTTTTCTTTTCCCAACTTGGATTTCATTTGTTATGGATCACACTGTACTAATAAATGCAATAATTTCATCCAATATAAAAAGAATGAAAACCAATTTCACATTTACATTCTTTGAATTCTTACTCTACATGAACTGAATAAATTCAGTAAATTCTATCTTTTCTAACATTGTTTGAAATTTTCTCATTCCTTTCTTAAGTTACTTTGAATTTACATTGATAAGTGTCAAGATAAAATTAGAAATGGAAATTTTATACTTGTATGGAAATTGTAGAATTAATTTAAATCTATAACTAACCTTCTTTATGAATTTTAATTCAAATCATTATAAATATGAAATAATTAAATAATGATGAATATTTAAATAATAGTTCTTAATAATTCATCTGTAAATTATTTTATTATTTTGGAAATAAATATTAAAGACAAACCAAATTAATTAATTTCATGAAATATTTTCAGTCGAATTTAACATGTATAAATTTCCTGGATATTTTATTGCTTCAAAATATTAAGAACAACTGCACCACTCTACGGACTAACCAGTGAAAATAATGACAGAAACTTCTTTTAGTAGTAATATTTCTATTAACTTGCAAAAAGCTGGGCTTTGAGGAGACTTGGGCACTGTTAAATCACTTCGGAAAATTTGCATAATAAATACACTCATTAACAAAAAAACGACGCACCTAGAAGGAGTTGTCCGATGGAGACAAAAATTGGTGGAGAGGAAGATTATGTACAGAATAGAAAATGATTAAAATTTCAGACAAAATGAATGATTTATTTCAGAGTTACAGAGTTACAAAGTAACGAGCTCAATAAGATGTTGACCCACCTCTATCCTGAATGCAAGCTGCCACACGACTTGGCGTAGAGTGATAAAGCTCCCTGATGGTCTCCTGCGGTATTTCTTGCCAAATTTGCTCCAACTGTCGGGCTAGGTTATCCACATTCCCTGGTGGATGCAGTCGCCTTCCCATCATATCCCAGACATGCTCAATTGGAGAGAGATCTGGGGATCTGGCTGGCCAAGGAAGTGTTTCACAAGCTGCAAGACAGGTCATAGCAACACGTGCCTTATGTGGTCTGGCATTATCTTGCTGAAAAATAAGGCCAGGGTACTGCAAAAGGAAGAGTAGCAAAACAGGTCTCAGAATGTCATCGACATACCGCTGTGCTGTAAGTGTGCCGCTAATGACGACCAAAGGGGTCCGGCTATCAAGGGAAAATGGCACCCCAGACCATAACTTCTGGTTGAGGGCCTGTGTGGCGTGCAATAGTGAAAGCAGGATCGGCACGCAGCCCTGGGCATCTCTAGACACGTCTGCGACGATCATCAGAACACAGTTGGAAGCGGGATTCGTCGCTAAACACTATACGTTCCCAGTCAGCATCATTCCAACCGGATAGAGCCAAGCACCACTGTCATCTGGCCCAACGGTGTGCAGACATGAGTGGCAGGTGGCATAGCGGTCGGTACGAGCGTAGATGTCGCTCTCTCAGCCATCTGTGAATGGTCATGGAGGACACACGTGTGCGGGTCGCATGTCTGATAGTTGATAACGATGATTCAGGCGCAGTGACAGCTGATCTGACAATCACTCTATCCTCCCCCTCTGCTGTGGCCCTAGGTCGACCGCTACCTTCATGACGCTGAAATCTGCCATTGTCCACCCATTCCTACCAGCATCTTCTAATCGCCGCATCACTTCGACCCATATGATGAGCGATTCTTCGATTTGCCCAACCTGCCTTGTTCAATCCAATGATAAGACCTCTTTCAAACTCTGACAGTTGCACGTAATGAGCTCGAATCCTGCGGGGAGGCATTTTTTCAGTCGTTGAAAGGTATCCTTACTCGCAATGCAACAGAAATTGTGACCGTCAGATTGAAAATCGCTTCTTACATACATCTGCTGAGTGCACAGTTCCGATGCCCTGTAGCTCTCACTATTCATTCATTGAACACCAAAGTTTTATCATTTGCATGAGCGGTCCGGTCCCAATGTCTTTGCATATGAAATTTCATTACAATCGGACAATTCCTTCTAGGTTCTTCTTTTTTTTTATAATGAGTGTATATATACATAATAGTCAAATTTAACGTGCGTAAAGGACATATAACAAGAAAAAGAAGCATAAAACCGCACACAATTAAAGGTTCACTGAGCTATT
>JAFIDM010000006.1:21490899-21553326 GCA_023159025.1 Thereuonema tuberculata
GTTGTGAAGGCCATAACTCGGAAATGAAGCATTTCCGGACATATGTTATAATGAACTATTTTGATTGTCTACATGTGGGAAATACATACCTGAAATTATGCCGTGTATTTTTGAAACACCCTGTATATACTAGTTATGCCCGGCAGTTTCACCCGCATTAAATTGTGATTATACAAATCTCTTTCATACACATTATGAGTACATAACTAAGTGCATTTCATTAACTATAAATACCATCTGGAAATTTAAATAAATGGCCCTTCTCGGTAATGTTCGGTTCTCGTCGTGTGGCCAACCCGCCGATTGTTACTTATTTAATAAAATAAAATGTCCATTACTAATTTATTTGCTGTTTTTTTGTGGCGAATTAATTGTAATTTTAGTTTCACTGTGGTTCCCCAGCAATAATTGTCAACAGTTAATCTTTGATTCGATCGAATTAGTTTAAACGTTGGGGTTTACGTACATTGGCAGAATCCATTATAATACTATGGAAAAGTGCCATTAAACAAACAAAGAAGAAGAAACGTTTTCATAATTTAATTAATTGTGTCTATACTAATAGATACAATTTTGTAGATACAATAAAGTAATATATTTAATTAATTGTATCTATAATATATTGTTACCTATTCATAACATGATCGTTGCAACCAATTAAAAAAAATTACCTACAAATTGATTTTATTAAACCTAATTAAAACCTAAAATTTATATATATTAAGTAAAATGTATGCTTACCTAATATGGTTAGTACCTATTATATAGGAAACATACAGAATTATTCAAATAAATTAACCAAACACATCCACAAAAATTAATTCGCTGAAGCACATCTGTTGAGTAAGGAGCCGACCACATGACTGAGCAGTATGGCATGGTACAATCGCTTGTTGATCTGGGCATTCAGAGTTTGACCCTTCTCGGTAATGTTTGGTTCTCATCAATACATTTATAATAGTAATATAGATTATAATGGCAATTACAGTTCCAATTGCCATTTTCAAATTACAAATAAGCAGACAGATCGGATATAAATAAACAATCTGAGATTCAAAAAAGAGGTTGAATACATTCATTATTGGTGGGTGAAAGGGGAAGGAAACATAAATAAAAAAAAACAATATAAAAAATGAGTTACAAAATTTTAATTTTTTTTTTAATTTGTTTTATTGAAATAGTTTCTTTAATCCCATTTTTGAACCCTTTTCAATGTCCTCAATGTTATGTAAATCATAATGATTTTCCGCCTGGTTTTTTCAATCTATTATTTGTGAATTTAAACCTTTATTTAAATATTTTTAATTACTTAATTAAATTTATTATCTATATTTATAATGACTATTTTATTTTATTAATTTCATTATATCATAACATGTCCTTGTTATTATACGTAATTATAATTGTAACTTACTTTATATTGTTTTTTGACTCATGTTTCCTTCCCCTTCCCCTTCCTCCCATTAATAATGTATTTGACCTCTTTTTTGAATCTCAGATTGCCAGATTGGTTTATGTTTATTGCTCTGCTCCTATTGGTCATAGCATGATGTTATATAGCCTATAATCTTCCTCAATAAACGGACTATCTAAAGCAAAAAGAATTTTTCAAATCGGACTGGTAGTTCCTGAGATTAGCACATTCAAACACACAAACTCTTCAGCTTTATAATAATAGTAAAGATTTATTATGCAAATAAATTAAGGTATTTAAAAGTGGCTAATGCTACGATGCTGTAGATTATTAGAAATTACAAAGTTTTGTTTTGGTTTCAGAACTAATGGCGCTTTTGTTATGGCCTTTCTTAAGGATTTTTCCAAGTTTTTAAAAACAAGTAACTCTTATAAAATTTACAGTTTTCAATGTTGAAAATATGACTGTGCACTTTACATATACTTCTATGTGGGAATGCAAAAGTTCGTATTTCTAGCTACTATGGATTTTGAATAAAACAGACAAAATGTGATCTATAGTAGTTTTCAAAAAAGAAGGGTTTGCCATATATGGTCATTTTGCAGCGATCGATTTTGTCTGGAACAAACGTCATCAGTCATGACGTCATTAACTTGAACTCCGAGCAGTCAGTCCAAGATGGCGTCGTTTTGTGATCGCATAAGCGTGACAAGAAAGGACAAACTTTGCATAGCCATGCAAGGGGAATCATGTGGAACTTTTTAATTATTTCAATTTTATTAGTATTAATTCGTAACTGTAAAAAATACAAAAACCAGAATGTTTTCGTAATGTTATAAGATTCAGTTATGGATTTGAGCAAAAGATGGCACTGTTACGTCCTGGAAACATCAGCCTGTAAGGAAATTACGTCATCAAAAGCTCTTCTTTCATGAACTGAACTGTAGTTGGGAATGGAGAGACTCGCTTCACTCCTCTAAATAACTAGATGCTGAGTTAGGAAAATAAGTTTTTATTCATTATTATTATTACAAATAAAGAGAATGAGGATTTTTTTTTAATATCATTTCAATATCTGGCTAAATTCTATAACAGTAATCATAGACGTACCAAGGATTTTGGAATGGCAGGGGTTGTAGTCATTCAACCTTTGTGTCCTTGTACTGAGGGTGGAAGACATACCGAAGAACTTTCTAACCAAAAAACAGGCCCCAAATCCTAGATTTCTTCTATTTTTGGATGCAATTGGGAGGTTCTTAACAGGGTGGCTATATTTCTATAATTGCAATACTGCAGAACCGAAGCAAAAAAAAAAAAAACTTTCTTTAAAGCAACACAAACAAGGAAAAAAAAAAAACTTTTCTTCTGGGCAACAAAACAAAAAAAAAAAATAAAAAATCACATAGCAACACAATTCACTCAAAAATCAGGAAAGCAATTCTAAGTTCTAGACTTACCTGCCATATCAGGCCAGTTGGTCACCCTGGTTCCTAACCCCCCCCCCCCTTCCATTAAGCCAATGATGGCAATCCATAAAAACTTAGAACAGGATCTAATAATGTTTTGTTTATGTTAGATTGCCTTTCAAGATGGAAACAATGACCCCTCAGCATTATTTCAATTATATTGCCTTTGATTCCTTTATTTATGTTTCGATTCTGTTCTTTAATAACTAGAGTTTCTGTAGGGCTTTTGTTAAGCTGAGTATAGTTTGTACAAAATCATTTAGTTTCTTAATATATTCTGACAAATTGAATATCACTAGATTATTATTTGAATTAGTAATAGCTTATCTTTTGTTTCTTTGTTGTTTCTTCTTTTCTTTTGAAGTAACCTTAAATCCGAATCGGAAATGTTTGATATTTTTCTAATGTATTATTTTAGAACGAAACAATATGGTTACAATGGAACTTAGAATAAATTGTATTTTGTGTTTTTAAATATTGCTATTTACTATCCTTTTTAAATTTTGTTTTATAATTTTATATTGTTTATCAATGTACCAATGTAAATTCAAAACAGTTTGAGAAAGGAATAATGGAATTATTCTGAAAATTATCAAAATAAAAGATATTAGAAGAGACTCAAGAGCAAAAGATTTATTCAAGTTAGAAACATAGTTCATTTTTTTATTTTATATAAAATAGAATCAAAATGCTTATAACTACCATCTCGTTTCTAACCAAATCAAATGACTATTACTACTTAAAAGGCATTAAACCTACCACAATTTAGGCCTATTAAAAACCGCCCTATTATGAGCATTTCATAGCTATGGGCTACTTTGGAAAAACCCATGAAGGCAGCTGCACCAGCTCCTATTACATTATTTAGGAGCAAACCACGTTTCCTAGTTTGAAAAAATAGAAAAACAGTAAAAAATGTTAAGCTTTTATTGAATCATCTTAAAAATAAACATGTAAAATGGAAGAGGTAAAAGGAATCCTAATCGTTTTTAAAAAAACTCAATTTTCAGTATAAAATGGACAATTATTATAAAAATTAAATAATTTATTCAATCGTAGATATATAAGCTTTGCTCCCCCTTAACTAAGCAAAAACATTCAATGAAATTCTCCTTAGATGACTGGAATGTTCTCCTTTACAATGTTTACGAAATAATTATCAATTTCAACTTTTTCTTATGGTGAGGAAATCTTTTTTTTTAAATAAAGAATCATTCAAGAAATCATTTTGTTAACACAAATGCTAATTATCTTTTTTTATTATTATTATTTCAGAAAAGGAAATGATATAATGATAAAGGTTAATCATAAAACAATGTAACTCTTTTGACTACAATTATGAATAATTTTTAGTTTACTGTGAAAAGATAGCATATTACCTTCCAAGATTTGTACTTTGACATTAAGAATAAACAGATTGTTTTTAAAAATGCTTGAAAAAAGATTTTCACTGAGAACATGACATTTTAGGAGATTCATAATATATAAGAGGCTTCTTGTATCCTAAAAGGGCCCAGTAGCCGAGTGGGTAAGGACGCTTGGCTGTGGGTTGGAGGTGGTGGATTTGATCCCCAGACTTGGTGGAGGGCAGGAATTTTTCCACTCTTCATTCTCCTCCAAATAGGTCCTAGGGTCTACCCAGCCCTCTATTGAAAGGATACCCCTGGGTTTCTTTCCCAGGGGTTAAAGATGGGCAGATGTTGGGCTGACCACTCAATCTCAACTTAGTCAAGCGAACCCAAGGGCCACATAGGATACTTTAATATCACTTCTTATATCATAAAGAGTTTGATAAGTCAGGGCAAGAAGTAAAGTACCTAATGTAGAGGACAACAAAAATAAGGAATCAAAAAAGATAGCAGTTCAAGATGAAATAAAATTTCATACAGACAATACTTACTAATTGTGGAAATTTAATTGAAAATGTTATTTATCAGGGGGATCAGTGTAAAAACTAAAAAAGAACAAAAAAAATGTTATTGTTGATAGAAAAAGACCAAAAAAAAAATTGATATTGTTTAAGACTTTACATCCAAATAGTGTGTACGAGTAATTGCTCTACAAACTCATGATGTAGGATTTGCTTTAAAAAGCATGAAGAGAATGCAAAGAAAAATATGCCTTTAATAAAAATTACTCTAAAATGTTTGAAGCAAGAGTCTATCCATAATAGTCTTGAGTTACTTCAAAATTTATGATGAAAGAAAGGATGTTGATTTAAGAAGACATTCGAAGCCAAGACTGGGAAAAATGATAATACCACAAAAGAAAAACCACAGATGAAAACATAGACCATAATGGAAGGTTTTCTTTTGTAGTAGGACTAAGCAAAAAGAAAGAAAAAAATAAAAGCTTTATTATGGAAGAAATCTATTATATTAAAAAGAAAAACACAATTATTTATACCAATTGTTAAATACTAAAAAGAATATTATTTTGCAATCTGATCAAAGTGGCTGAGCAATCAAAGGTTAGGCAGTGGTAAATATAGTGTCTAACAGAATCGTTAGAATCGTTAGAATAAGTTAATTTTCATGAGGAAGTTAAATAAGAATGGATATTGCAGTTCTGCTAGCAAATAACTGCACCATATTTAAGAATGGTAAGATAACAGAACCATTTATGCAAGGATTGACTTATATATTTTGGATGGAAGCAAAATTAGCAGCTGAAAAAAAAAGAGACTTACTTGGCATAAATGTTTAGGTAATCATGAACCAGGAACAGCAAGAAAATTAAGTAAATGACTGGTTGACAGAGTGCTGTCTGATAGTTGTTGACATGAAAGAAAGTTCTAGATAGCAGTCTAAGAGAGGCCCTTCGCCTCTGTAGAGTGAAGACACAAATTAATAAGGTTTTTATAGATTATTTCTCTTAGACATATGACAATGAAAACAAAGTAAAATGTGTTCAGCAAATGAAAGAAAAATAGGAATACAGTCAACCCAAAACCTGGCAAGAATTCAAAGATACTTACAATTTGAAAACTGAGCTAAATATTCTAGTAAGTACATAAAGGATTTTATGAAAGAATAAAATGTTTATGAAAAAAATATTGCCTAAAAAATGAACTAATGGAAAGGAAGAAGAATTCTAATGGAAGCTGTTAAGAAATATAAGGAAAAAATACTAAAGAGAAATTATTTTGATAGCAAGATTTGCTAATGAACTATGGAATGGTATGAAACTGAATATTAATAACTTATGAATTTTTCAGAATTGTAATATAATTCTGAAGAGGGTTGTTAGATGTATATAACAATGAATTTGACTAAGCACTATTCATTCTGTTGATAATTGAATGGGAATTATCTCCATGTCTGCATTTTGGTATATTCTGATAGACATTTTCATCTGTTAGTTTCATTGACATGGCTCCTAAATTAAATGCTTTTTGGGAGGGATATATTAAAACTCTTTCCCAAGCATAGTTACAAAGATTATAAAACAGGGTAAAATCAGCCAGTAAGAGTGATTTCCAAGGCCATATATCAAGGGAAATGTCAAGACCTATTGGACAAGAAATCACCAATGAGTATCTAAAGTAATGTCGATGGTGTTAATACAGAGTAAACCCTCCGTGTAAACGATTCAACGTTTTGTTTGGCTAACAGGTATAGAATTCAATCTGCATGTTTCTAAGATTATCTGAAAACATTTGTGATTAAACAAGATTCCTAAGGCAGAAGGACATGTCCTTCTGTAGCATCATTCAGTTAAGCAACAAAATGAGCTGTTGCAAACTTTACGAAAACATATCTTGGTGGTAACAAATGGAAGTTTGTAGTAACTTAGATTAAGCATGGGTTTATCTCAGTAACTTTGATAAGATAGAACAGAGATTTCATCTGGTAAAGGAGAGTTTCCAAAAGGCTTCATGGTCATTGTTGGATATTGCCATAAGGGTAAACTGCAGATACAAAGGGTGACATGAAAAAATAAAAGTCAATGCTCCTATTATCAGGAAAACATAATGAGGCATATCTACATCAGGAAAAGCCTGGCCCTCTGGGGAAATGATGAAATGTCTGTCCCTGTCCACAGGATAAACCTTCTAGTCATACTGCCAGAATGTTCTTAGCCTTTTTCCAATGCATGGCCACACCTTTCCAGCTCATCCCTGTCAAATCCCTGGTTGCAAGTCCAATGGATTTCTATGGGTCAGTCTACTAACATTTGTCCTGGGAAATCAGCATTGGAGTACACTTTCCAAAGTCAAACTACAAAGAAGGAGTGGCCCCCTGAAATCCCTACAATTTCTGTAGTGGAAACTACGTTGCAGAATGATTGTCTGATGGAATGGTGCACATATTGACTAGAAAAGATGGTGGAAGTCTTAGAGGTATGTCATGGGCACAATACTGAATATAAAAGAGGGATTGTTTTAGAGGTAAATCATGTTGAATTCATTTTTATATATATCTAACAATTTATTAGCTAATGATGTATCAATTAGGACTCGTGGTTATTTACAGGCATTTTATGCAAAGAAAGAAAATCTGAAGAAAGAAGTTAAAGAAAAGAGTTACATCTACAAAAAACAAAATTGTGCTCGAAGATACAAATCAAAGGAAAAGATAAATAGAACTAAAAATAGAACTGCAAATAGAACTACACTGATTACAATCACCTAATAATTCTACTTGTATTGAATTATTATCTAGGGAAAAATTAAAAAGCAACTATCTGAAGAAAAACAGCTGTTGAAAATAATTTTTTTTTTTTTTTTTTTTTTTTTTACAGTGACACACAAAACAAAAAAAGACGAGGAACCTCAAAAACATAAAAAGCAAGATAGTACAGAAAGTATCCTCAGGAATATTGTGTAGATTACAAGAACACCTATTTTACAAGTAGCAATTCAAACTACTGTCAGTACAATGTTGTGCTATAACAGAAGCTGGAAATTTTAAGTGTAACTGACTGACATAAAAGCAGCATTTCTGAATTGAATTCTGGAAAGGGGAAATACATATTTTCACCAAACAGCTATATACAAAGTTCTGACCAAGTTACACGTAAGTTATATAAATCTATCTATGGACGAAAATGATAAGTTCTTTACTGATAATCCATATCAGTAAAGAAAGGTTTATTCAATTGCAACAGATAATATCTTTATAGTAAATATATAGGATGGGCAATAGATATTTCATATACTTCATGTGAGCGATGTGATGCTGATAACTCAGAGAAGTTGAGGCTTTATCATTTAACTTGATGAAAAAATTGAATTAAACAATCTTCAAGAGATTCTATACCTTAGTACAGAAATAAGTCAAGACAATCTTCAGACAAAGGCAAAAAAATTGATAATCTGAAAGAATTATAATTTTGTGCAAGATGTAAACATGAAACTGATCTACAAAAGTGAAGATGTTGGATGAAGAACAAGGTGTACTGAAAGACAATGAAAAATAAGTTAAGCAATAGAAGTTCTCTTGTGCCAACAATCAAGTAAAATATCTTTAAAGGACTGGCAATTATAGTGATGTGTAGTCGAAATGACAGAGACTAATGCCATGGTTTAGTCTAAAGCACACACACTTTATTTACAATTATTTACAGATATATATATACACAGATCGGACTGGATTCTGAGAATCTCTCTGAAGCTCTCTGTTCAGTCCGTCACTCGGAGAGCGCTAGCCGCGACGCTTTCTGTTCGGTCCGCCATTTGGTGAGAGGACAAGATGCGTCGCTGATTGGTCCCCTGATTCGGCCAATCACAGGACATTAGCTGACCAATCAAGAGGACTTCTCAACTTTGTCCTCAACTTTGTATCACAGCCCCCTCTCCAAGGGTCTGCATCCTCGCTGACTCAGGTCTCCCAGAATCAGCTGGCCAGGTAACATTGAGGGTGAGGTGCTGTACGTTGTGAGCGGCATAGGGGCGGGTGTGCGTCTCGTGCCGTTGGTCCAGTTGGCGGGGCGTGTCTGGGCTGCAGTGGAGCAAAGATGGCTTCATCGTCTGGTTCCAGTGTTGTCCAGTGATTGGAAATCGCTGGCAACCGTCTAGGTGGTTCGGGTGCCGAGGTCTCATCCTCTGAGGTGGGCAAGGTGAATTCCTAATGGTGTATGGGCCTCGCCAGCGGTGGAGCAGTTGAACCTATTGGTGGTATGTTAGGGTTAACCATTCTACGGAGCTCTTCGTCTGCTAACCCTTGGCACAGCTGATTAGTTGGTGGCATCGGATCGTCTGAGAGAGCTGTGATCGAATGTGGTTGTATTGGGCTTGATCGTGAGTATGCCACCCGTTGGTCCGTCTTCGCGTTGAAGTTGTTCGACGCTGGATTTGTTGTTTGGTCGGTCCCTTGGTCAGGATGGTTGTGAGGTTTTGGGCAACGGCAGTTAATGTGTCGATCTGTTTCTGCAGTTGATCGGTGTTGCTCGCAATTGGGGGTTGTTGTGTTGCGAGAGTGGCTATGGTTGGCCGGTGGTCTGGGAAAGGGTCTGTTGTGATGCGGGGGCTCGCTATTGCTGTACGCGTCGGCATTCTGTGATCATCTCGCTGACGGAGGATATTTGCAGGGCCAATAATGCAGTGTGCATATCCGGGCGACGCCTTTCAGGAGGTGATGAAGGCGTTGTTCGTCCGATATGTGGGGGTCTACCTTGCCTCAGAGGTGAATAACGTCTTGGATATGTGCCTTGCAGGACTCTTGGGGTAGCTGTGCCCGGGTGGAGAGTGTTCATTCGGCTTCTGTGGCGATGTGGTGGAGTGCCACGAATGTTTCTTTGAATTTTGTGACGAAGAAGTCCCAGGTGAGGATGGTGGTTTCTTCATTATCAAACCAGCGATGTGCGAGAGGGCGAAGGGTAGATAAGCCAATTTGGGATCGTCTGTCCATTCGTTAAATTGGGCTACTCGTTTGAAATCTCGAAGCCAAGCAAGAGGGTCAGTTGCTGTTCCGGAGAATGTTGTTGGTTCTCTGTAACGTAAGGTGAGGGAGGTTCTATTTGTCTGCATTTGGGCAGTACTTGAGTCTGGTCATTGAGAGCGACGGGGAGAGAGTCCGTCATAGTGGGTCCGTGATTCGACGGGTCTTCGGCACCAATGATGTGTAGTTGAAATGACAGAAACTAATACCGTGGTTTAGTCTAAAACACACACACTTTATTTACAATTATTTATAATATAGATTTATAATATAGATATAGATATATATACAGATTGGACTGGATTCCGAGAATCTCTCTGAAGCTCTCTGTTCGGTCCATCACTCGGAGAGTGCTAGCCACGTTGCTTTCTGTTCGGACTGCCACTTGATGACAGGACAAGACGCATCGCTGATTGGTCCCCCGATTCGGCCAATCACAGGACATTAACTGACCAATCGAGAGAACTTCTCAACTTTGTATCAATAGTATCAAATTGACATACCAATGTTCGATTAAGCAGAAAGAAAAGAAAAACAAAAAACCTTAAAAGAAATCTGTAAATGGATGTGTTATAAAGAATATCTATCTCTTGGTACACAAAAGATACTAGTTCTCAAAACATAAATCAAGTATGTCAACTTCTTCCTTTTTTCAAAAGAAATTGTTTGGGTATGAAAAGTACCAGAATGAACTGTGTATAAAGAAGTGAAGGAAATTATACTCTGCAAAGAAGAAAAACAAAACAGTGAATAAACTACAGTGAGAAGCAAACCATATTTTCATTCTAATCAGGGCAATTACAATTGGAGTCAGATATAAGAATTTAGGATCTACAAATGTTTATGATCTGTATGACATTTTAAGGTTAAGTTAAAATTAAAAAAGAAGATGATTTAATATTATACTAGAAAATGATTACCTTGAAAAACATCTTCTTTATTATTCTTAACAATATTTCATTTCTTTTAACAAGAAACTTCTTCAGGTTATATATGAGGAAAAGAAAAGCTTTCTCCTTCCTCTAAGGCTCCGTAATTTGTTATGAATCAAAATTTGAAACATAAATTCAAATAATAATAATAATATAATAATTGACGAGTACAGCTACCCCCAAGAATCCTGGAAGCATACATCCAAGATGTAATTCACCTCTGCAGCAAGGTAGACCCCCACATGAAGGACAACCAACGTCTCCTGAAAGGTGTAGCTACTGACATCCACACCACATTGTTGACCCTCCACGTATCCTCCGCCAGTGAAATGATTATGGAATGCTGGCGATTTCAGCAACAGTGAGCCCGCCACATCACAACAGACCACCGGCCAACCATAGCGACTCCTGCCCACAACAACCCCCAACAACGAACCCCACTGATCACCTGCAGAACCAGATCACCGCGTTAACTGCTGTTGTACACAATCTCCCAACACTCATGACCAAGGGACAGAGCAAACAACAGCCCTGGAATAAACAACAACCTCACCCCGACAATGTGCCAACGAATGGAGTACACAGGACACTCAGCCCATCTGCTTCCACTGCAACCTGTACAGCCATGTCCAGCACTATTGCCGAGAACCTTCATCTCAACCACGGTCCGACCAACCAGCCCTCGCTGTTTCAGTCCATCACATAACTGGGAACACCGTAGCCGCTACAACAATTTCCCTGATCGACGAAGCTGTATACCACAACTAGCCACTGACCACCAAGCCCATCTGCAGCTGCTACAGAAATTCTTACAGAAACGGGGAATACCCAGCACTACCACCTCGCCAATGCCGAAAACATTGTCTCTGCGCCATTAATATGTACCTCCGCAGAAACAACCATATTTCCTCTAGGTTCCACCACCACCATAGCAGTTGTTCCACTTAAAGATATTATAGGACCATCCTTAATCCAGCCGATAGCTGACCTACCCAATCGCACATACCTGACCTTCCCTGCCGCAGTTGTTAACCTTCTAGCAACTACTCTCTTTCTATGGGTAACCAACACCTCTCGAGCTCCTGCAGTTCTACCTGCACAAAGCCAAATCGCAACGATCGAGCACATACAACCACATTCGATAACAGCTCTCGCCAACAATCAGATGCCACCAGCTACACTGTTGTCCCGTGGGTTAACAGACTAACATCTCCATCGAATGATAACCATAACCTACCACCGCGGGAAGCCCTTGCTCTGCTGCAATGCTACCAACGCTTGTTCGATGAGCCCACACACGACGACAAATCAAAGCACCCTGCCCATCACATCAATACTGGTGATAGCCATCCATTACGCCAAAAGCCTTACCGGGTCTCCCCTATGGAATGCGCAGCCATTGAATGGGAAACATACAACATGCTGCAGAAAAACGTGATACGACCTTCTCAAAGTCCATGGAGCTCACCCGTCATCCTTGTCCGAAAAAAAGACAGATCCAGGCGTTTTGCATAGACTACCGCCGCCTCAATGCCATTACAAAAAAAGGACTGCTACCCATTACCAAGAATTGATGACTCCTTAGATATCCTGCGCGACGCCATTTTCTTCTTCTTCCTCAACCTCAAAACCAGCTACTGGCAAGTACCCATTGCACCTGAAGACTGAGAAAAAAACGGCCTTCTCAATGCCAGATGGCCTGTACGAATTTAACATTATGCCGTTCGGACTCTGCAACGTGCCGGCCACGTTCGAGCACCTGATGGACAATCTTCTATGTAGCCTCAGATGGTCAATCTGTTTGTTACCTGGACGACATTGTCATCTTTGACTGTACGTTTGACAAACATCATCTATGCCTCAATGCCATTCTTCACTGCCTCTCCAAAGCCAAGCTCAGGCTCAACCCCAATAAAAGCTCTTTCGCTGCCCAAATCATCAGGATCCTGGGGCATATCGTCACAACGGAAGGCATCCATCCCAACCCAACAAAACAGATGCCGTACACAAGTTCCCCACTCTGAAGACGAGCAAACAAGTCTGCGCTTTCCATGGCCTTTGCTTGTACTACCGTTGGTTCATCCTGACCTTCGCACGCATTGCCTGCCCACTAATCACAATTATGAACAATGCCAGGGACTTCAAATGGATAGGTGAGGAGCAGACCGCCTTTGAAATACTCAAAACGTGCCTTACTATGGCACCAGTGCTTGGCCACTTTCAGGACGAGACGCATACCCAAATCCAAACAAACGCCAGTGCTTACGCTATTGGAGTAGTACTCGTTCAAAACCAGGGAAGTCAACAGAAAGTCATCGCTTATGCAAGCCGTACCTTATCCAAAGCTGAGAGGAATTACACAACAACCCATCGGAAATGCCTCGCTGTTGTTTGGGCTACACACAAATTCAGACCCTATTTCCACGGCTGCCCATTCACTGTGGTCTCTGACCACCAAGCCCTTTGCTGGCTCACGAGCATTAAGGATTCCAGCGGACGCCTCGCACAATGGGCCCTTCGGCTGCAGGAGCATGATATCACCGTCGTCTACAAAACGGGCTACAAACACCTTGACACAGATTGTTTGTCACGCCTCCTACCGGACGAAACCGCCCACAGCAACACCATCCACATCATAACAGAATAACTGGACATTGCCATGGAACAAAGCAAGGACCAGAACCTCTGTAGAATCATTGCTGAAGTCCGAGCATGCTCACAGCCGCAAAAAAAGGGCTACATTCTGATAGACAGCGTGCTCTTCAAAGAGAGCTTTGACCCCACATCCCGGCGTTGGTTGCTCGTCATACCGCTGCATCTGCGCCGCCACATTGCAGAGTCATGCCACGAGGACCTCACTTGCGGGCACCTTGGCCTCGCCAAAACCTATGGCCAAAATTACTAATGGCCCGGACAGTACAAGACGACCCGCCGTTGTGTTTTAAAGTGCGATGGCTATCAGTGCAGGAAATCACTGACTCAGCCGCTGGTAGGACTCCTTCAGCTGCTCCCACTGCCCGAACATCCATTTAGCCGAATAGGCATTGATCTCCTTGGCCCGCTCCCTCTCCAAACAACAACAAATGATAGATTGTGGTGGCAGTTGACCATTTCTCCCCCTTCGCAATTACACAGGCACTGCTGAACGCAACCGCCACCGAAGTCTTCTGCTTCTTTGTGCGAGACATTGTCCTGCGCTACGGACCCCCGCAACCATTGTCAGCGACCGTGGTACACAATTCCTCAGCGCAATAATGTGGGAAGTCCTTACCATCTGCCGGACACTTCACCATCGCACATAACCTTACAGACCCCAGACGAATGGAGCAATGGAGAAGCTGAACCACTCCATTGCGAATATGCTGTCGATGTACGTTGACAAACATCATTCTAATTAGGATGAAATCTTTCTGTTTGTCATGTACGCCTTCAACACCGCAATTAATGAAGCTACATCCTTCACACACTTCTTCCTTGTCCATGGTCGTCACTCGCAGAGCATATTGGACACCCTGCTGACTAAAGCCCCAGAGACCTCCACGGACTATGCAGCAGCCCTATGATGCCGATTACATGACTCAAGCACCAGCGCCCACCAGTTCGTGGTGGATGCACAACGGGACGCCAAACTCCAATATAACCACTGTCGTCGCGAGGTCACATGCAATCCCGGAGACCTCGTCCTCATTTTCAGCTTGGTTGGCCTCGCCGTCAAATTGCTCCACCGTAATTGCTCCATCGTCCGTCGCCTGTCACCTATGAGATCGCCCGGCTACAGCCTACTATATGCTCCCAGCCAACGGAGGTAGCTCACATTACACGATAAAGCATTACCTACCACCAGATGACGCACCCACCTTGTCCAGCATGGAAGACAGGACCCAGCCACCGGAAACACCTGCACAGCCACCATCAATTCCCCACTGGACAATGGTGGAACCAGATGACGACACCATTTTTGCCCCTGCGCAGCCGAACGAAGCCCTCGCAACTGGATCAATGGCACGAGATGCACTCCCTCCCCTACGCTGCCCACAGAGAAAAGCATCCCACTCTCGACGATGCCTGGACAGCTGAGTCAGCGAGGTTGCAGACTCTTGGAGGGGGGGGGGCTATGATGCAAAGTTGAAAACCTTCCGGATTGGTCTGTTAATCTGTCCTATGATTGGCTGAACCGGGAGGCCAATCAACTGCGCGACTAACTCTCTCTCAGTGACCGACCGAAAAGGAAGCTCCAAGCAGATCTTGAGTATCCAACAAACATCTATATAAACTGTAAATAAAGTCTGTGTATCTTAAGCTGTAACACTTACGCCATTCTCTGTTATTCTTCGACCACACATCAATATTTAGCAATATTTAAATAAACCAAATTTACTTATTTATTTAGCACTTAGCTTTATATTATCTTTGAATTAAAATTAGGTAACTACTGAATTGCCCAATTAAAGAGGGATTTGAAAATTCTGTTTAACTATTTACAGTGAAAATAATCAATAGTTTACCCCTATAGAATAAATACTATATACTTTTAGTTGAACTATGTTGTTCTCTATTAACATTTTTCCATTTAAATTAAATTAATTATTTATTTTTTTATAGCTAAATACATAAATACTGTAATATTGTTTGAACCATAAATCAGTTATTTATATACTTTTAATGTGATTTATGCCAATTTTTTTATCTTCTCTGGAAAAGATGCAGCCAGAAATTTTTCAAAAGCTCTGATGGTGATGTTGCCTTTAAGGGAAACTGAAACTCAAATATATTGCTTTACTTCATTCCAATTTAAGACGTAAATAATCACAAATTGTATTTTAAGGACGAGTCTAAGACAGCAATTGTAAAAAGTGACTAAAAATATTTAACAGCTCTTGTTGATCCTTGGACTTTTGAGCAAATTTTGTGAAATGGACTTATTAGTCAAACAATTAGAATTTCAAACATTTACTCAATTTAAAACACAGTTTTTTTACCTATTATTTTTATTTCACAGTTTAAAGGAAGGTTTTAATAAATCATTCTCACCTGCCACACTTGTTGGCTACAGTGCCTCCTAGAAATCCACCCACCATCCCACCAATGGCAAAGATAGATACTATAACAGACCACAGGAAGTTCTTCGTCTCTTCAGAAATATTTTCCTCGTAGCGACGAACCCATGTATCTGTGATAAACCTCTGAATTATCTAAAAACACATCAACAACAAATTAATTAAAGTAACAGAATATTTTTTTTAATTCAGATAAGAACAGGTTTTCTTATGCAACAATTAATATAGGGTTAGGGGAGATAAGTATCAATATATTACATATTTAATTACTTACAGTTTTTACACAAACAACTATTCAAATCCTTGAAAAAATTCATTTGAAAGCTCTTGTTTTCCAGAATTAAACTTTTCCTGCTCTTCAGCCCATTCATTTAAGTCAATATGATATAAATAAAAATTAAAAATGTGATTTAAAACTAAAATAGCTAATTCCATCTTGGATACTGTAAAATTACTATTCAATTTCATTGTAAAGTAATTTTTAGAACTGTTCGTAAATAAACAACAAAAGCACAAGGTATAAAATCAATCAAAGCAAAAACAACAAACAAACAAACAAAAAAACCCATGACTGAATTGAATTTCAGTCATTCTTTAGTTTTGTCTTTTCAAATTAAGAAATAATCAATTTGATTATTTAGTTTTGTCTTTTCAAATTAAGAAAGAATTTTAAACAGTGTTCTTTCCTTATATGTATAAGGCTATTCAACATTCTTGATGTACAGGATTGAATCATGTCCAACCAATAACCACAATTTTTAGTTTTCTCATGTTTAAATTTTTATGGGTTATTAGGCCATCCCCTGTCTCCCCCTGGTAAGTACGAGATAATCCAAGAAGAATCGGTTATTGCAAAAAGTGATATTTTATTCCTTTTTGAATGAACTCATTATTTGATAGCACATGAACAAATACAACAAAAGTAGGATTGGATATTGGGGGACCAACAGTACTCCAATGGTTCCTGACTGCGAGGACAAAGGTCCTCGGTTCAAATCCTATGCAAGACAAAAAAAAAAAAATGAAAAATTTTATAATCTGACTTTTTCAGCAAGGGAAACTAATAATTGACAATTGCACCAGACAGAGAAAAATAAAAGATTTTAGTAATATATTGATTTAAAACTTTTCAGTCTTTGTAAATTTATAAAATTGGATACTTTTACTATTAATAACTATATTTCATGAATTGTTCATTTTCTCTTCTGATATATCTTCTCTCCTTCCTATTAATCAAGGAAACCCCTCAGGGAAGGAAAAAGTGGCACCTCCAAGATACTTAAGCTTTCTGAGAGTAAAACTGAGCCACTCTACCCCAAAAGTATTTAAATACTGGGAACTGGACCTCTAGATTGGGCTTGTTTATGAGACTAACAACACCGCTGCATAAAACAAATTTAGTAACAAAACTCTCTTGCAAGTGTTAGATTTTGGAAGATACTAGAAGAATTGGATTAGGAAAAGAGTAAGATTATTAATGTGGCAACATGGAATGTGCTTTCAATGCTGGAAAGATCAATGAAGTAATCTTGTTAGTTCTTTTTTTTTTATAAATAAATAACTATAAAATAGATCTGATGGCATTACAAGAAATAAGATGGAATGGGTAAAGTACAATTGATAACAAGGAATTATAATAGATTTGTGGTTAGGAGTGGCCAAAATTCATTGTAACCTCAGAAATTTTCTGTTTTTTTTTAACCCTTAGGTTACAGACCTTGCTTTTACTTCTTCAATAAAACTACCAACACCAATATTGAAGAAGTAAAAGCAAAGTTTTATTAAATATTAGATAAGGAATGCAGTAAGGTACCAGACAACGACATCCTAACAGTGGTGGGTATCTTCAATGCTGTACATAGGACTTTTTGGAAAGAACAGTTGGAAGACACTTGCTGCTGGAAATCACCAATAAAAATGGATAATTACTAGCCCAACTGGCTGTCTCCAAGAACTTGGTAATAAGCAACACCCACTTTGTACATAAGAATATCCATAAAGAAACATGGAAGATGACTCCAGCAAGTTGGGTTAATCAGATTTTGATATTCTAAATGGTTTGTATCATCAATAATAGATGTTAGATCTGCAAGAAGATGGAATTGTGATAATGACCAGTGCACAATTCAAGTAAAATTTAAAGAAGGTTTGTCTTTAGTCAAAAGTGAAGGTGAAGAGAAAAGATTGAAGCAGGATGTGGAAAGAAAAGCCACAGGGGATAGAAGAAGATGTGAAAAGAGAAAGGATTAAATGGGCAATTTAAAATCTGCTAATAAAAAAGTAATGTAAGAAATGAAGAATGGTTGGTGGAAAAACTAACATAGCACAAAACAGGAACAGATGGCTGACGATACAAAAAGAGACTAAGTCACAGCTACAACGAGAGCAGGAAAAGAGCAAACTCTTTAAGAAACAGACAAAAAAACAGAAAAAAATATCTGAAATAGATGAAATGTAATGAAAAATTTACAGGAACTCAGTAATTGAGGAGAGACTAAAGAATTCAACAATCGGTAGGAGATAGAGATTCCAATCAAACTTGTATCCCTGATGAAATAAGACTGTCAAGGCATTGCAAGAAGATAAAGAAGTTTTAGGTAGATAGGCTGCATATTTTGTGAATTTTAAAGAAGGTGAAAATGAGGAACATCCTGCTTTACTATATGGTAGAATCTGAATTTTAAATGCCTGTCTTGGACAAAAACGAAGTAGGAAATTCCCCCGACTTCACTTTTCCTGATCAAAATGTGTGGAAACAGAATGACTGAACACCAGACGAGGACTCTATTGAAACCAAACTTTTAAAATTGGGGGCTTGGCCTTGACGGAAATGATATATTGGCTTGTACTGACAATAAGGGAAGATGTCCATGGAATAAAGTAGGGAGTTGATTTAAGAATGGCAATAAAATGAACTGCAAAAATTACAGATGAATAACACTTTTAATATCCTCTGTAAAGTATTCTGCTACGTTTTGATAGAATTAGTATTTATATGGAAGGGTTCTTGGGGATTATCAGTGTAGTTTAAGACTGGGGGAGAAGAACATACAGAAGATCTTTTGTTATATATCAAACCATGGAAGAAAGTCTTATGAATAAGATAAGGATTATATTGACTGGCTTTCAAAAGATATTGGACAGAATTAATAGAAAATAGCTGTAAAATGATGAACCATCTGGGGATACCAAAGAAATTGAAGCTTATTAACGTATTGAGCATTAGAAATATATCTAGATAAGTTTTTGCTCATGGAGAAGACATTGCTTCTCGCATCCACGATCTTTGTGAAATGTTTCATGTGTAGAAAGTTTGGTAAGAAAAAATGAAATATATGAAACTCTCAAACTTCACAAGCTATTATTCACAAACTATTAAAATTTTAAAAGAATGACAAAAAAAAATATATAAAAGCCTGTATCAAAACTTTAGCATGTACAAACAGAAATTTGGGCATTGAAGTAGATTGTTTCCTAGTTCATATGGTAAAAAGCTAACTACAAAAACTCAAAAAAGCAAAAATAAATGCTATTAAATTTAATGTAATTAAAATCAACAATGTTTCATCTTTCTTGTAAAAATATTTTATTATTATTTTTTAATAATTATTAATAACATGTATAAAAACAGTGATCAAGTAAATTAAAAGCATAACATGTCTTAATTAAATTTCTATTTATTGTTTTATCTATTATAATGTTAATTGTAAAAACCAACCAATTATAATCAAGCAAAAATATTGTAGAGAGAAAAATTGAATTTTTAGTTTCTGTAATTTTTTGGTTGCTGTAAACAAAAATGACCTTGAGAAAGAAGAACAAAAATAAAAATTGAGACAGTTTCCTTGAAAATTTGATTTTGGAGAACAAGTGTTTTCATTTTTATTAAATGCCAAGCTTTATAGTTTAAAAAGAATTTTTTATGTAAATTGAGGGAGGGTTGTAAAATTTATTCTTAAATAATAATTGGAATTATCACAATAATAAATAGTGAAATGTGATACCAATTGTTTCAACAATAGGGTAGTGCAATGGTGAGCTCTTAATTGTTGAAATGAGACCGATTGTGATACAAGCAGAGGGTTAAATAGCTGCTACAAAGTGTTAATGTTAAAATCCACGTTATGTAAAAGGATGCCAATCATCTGTGATAATAGTGGTCGAAATCACAGATTATCAAAGCAGTGAAATATAAGATGATAGTTTATTTTGCACATGGTTTATAATGCAAGAACATCCTGTGCAATGATAATTAGGAGGATTTCGGCCATGTATTCCTGCATTTAATCTTATAGAATCCAATGAATACATCGTGTTCTAAGACTGTTGATACTACCAAGAACAGAGTAAGTCTCTATTCCTTGAAACTAAATTTACGACAACATTTGATTCTTGTTTTCCAGTTAGACAGCAAATTCAGTTAATGTTCCTGTAAGTGAAATTGGAAAGCACAGACTTAAAGTTAGGAACTTTTAAGACTAATTAGTTAAGTTCCTATTAATCATCTGTCAAATATACAATCGTATTTAATCATATTACTAAAGATAATTTAAATCCTCTCTTATTTATTAGTCTTTGTTCGTTTCACATTTACGCTAACTCTTGCTACTTTAATTAAATATGTTACCACAGTAATGAAGAAAAGTACAATCTATAGAATTCAGTTGATAAGAATTTCCATAATTTTTATTCAATAAAATTTACGTAACTCTCATGAAGATAATTTACTACTAATATGATTAACCAAATTTATTAAAATTAAGTTAAACAATGAAGATTTTTTTTTTAATTATTAGTGATATAAAAGTTGTCTTTCAATAACCAAATTATATCAAAATGTATTTGATTAATATTTAAGGAATTTTTACTTACTCATAATATATCTGAAACTGTGCTTTACACAGCATATTACTCTTTCTGTAGAATTGTTAATATAATCCTTTATTACAATAATCACACAACTAAAAACATCCTTATTTAATTTAAAATCTTAAATATTCATTTTTTATTTGTTAATTACTAATAAACTTATCCATATTCAAGTTTTCAAAATGCTTAAAATTTAGGAGAGTGCTAAAATTGAAAAAAATTTTTCATTGTGTTAAACTGTTTTGTTTTTTTTTTTTATATGTTATCACAGAAACATTTCTAGCAATAAAAAACCTTACTATTTGTTTGATTAAGTTTTAAAACTAATTATAAACAATTCTTTTAACATAACTTGCTGCAGCAATATTTTTTTTTGCCTCTTCACCAAAAGTCATTAAGTTTTATATAGGAGTCACGAAAATCTTACAGCATTTGCAAATTATAAAAACATTTTTACACATTTGAAGTCAAATGATGATAACAATAACACAAGTATACTGGAGGGCAAAAGTTAAAAATCATTTTTCCCAATTTTTTTTCTTTTTTTTAATATTTAACAATTCAATTCAGTTTCGTAGTCAACACAAAACCAATCTAGCCAAATCGGATTTTCCTCAAACCTATGCGAAGTACAACTAGATATCACTCAAGGGTCTGATTAAACCTGTGGAGGATTTTACACACAGACATGGTGAAATCTAATAGTGTTTCCTTATGAGTAGCAGTCTCGCTCCAACTATTGAAATTGGTATCAAATGACCTCCAGGAAGTTTCCCATTTAATCCTTTCCAAAAGGTACTAAAAATGAAATATAAAATTTTCAGAAAAAGATGTTTTTATCATGCCGTATATTCAAATAATGTTGAAGATGTCATTCAATATTGCCAACATGCAAATTGTGAGTTGCTATAAATGTATAATGATTTAACTTAGCTTATACTCTGTCAGTTCAAAGGAGATGGGATTGAGTCAAGCTGATATTGCTTTGAAGTTGAATATATCAAGGCTTTGGAAACAACTTCAAGATATAGCAAATATAGCTGACTAATATCTTTATGAATGGATGGATTGGCCACCCATTTCTCCTGATCTGAATCAAATTGAGAGATTCTAAGAAGAAGCTACAAGACCTCTACTGCTCTACCAAATGATTATTAAGATTAAGCTTTATTTCTACGCCATTATTTCGATCATTTTGGAACTTTTTAAAAGAAAAACTGAAACCTTTTCATTTATGAATATCTTTTTTTTTAACATATTAATGCTTAAGCTCATGAAGATTCATTAAAATCACTTTGATTTTTCTTAAATCTTATTTCGTGAGTTTTTAATTTAACTTTTATCTTTTCTTGTAGTTTAAACAAAAGCCAATACGTCACCTTTTGGCATTTACTCCTTCTAGGAAACAGATAAATAGCTATAATTTGAAGGAAATTACGTCAAAGTTCTATATATTAAGAAGTCACTTCATTATCCACAGGGATTAACTTTTTCCTTTGATTCAAAGAAATTTCAAAATGGAAGGTGATAAATTTAGAAGAAAAGTCAACTTAAAGATCAGACAATCAGTAAATAACATTCACCTTTTGTGGTGCATTGATGACACCCGTGTTATAGCCAAATTGAAACATCCCCAGGACGGCGGCAAAGATGGCAAACACGAGATGACAAGTAAGGCCCTGCAAATAGAAAAGGAATTAGAAAAGGAATTCTAATTTGCTTATAGCAAAAACAAACAAAAGTTCTCTTGTAACAAAAAAGAAATTGTGAAAAATTAAGATTCCAGTAGATATTTAAAAAAAAACAAAAAAACAAAAAACAAAAACATTAAAAATAATCCCCAAAATAAATTGTAAAGAAATTAAGAAACAATTTAATTTGTGCATTAGAGTGGGAAACTTTCAATCAAAAAATGTAAATTGGAAAGTGTAATAAAAAAATGAAAATAACTACAAAAATAAAAAATAATAATAAAAGCTTTATTCAAAAAAATTATACACTAAAACATATACAATAAAATAACTAAATGTTTTTTGTTTTTTTTTTAATAAATTCATTATAGTTATACATTAAATTAACTGGTGCAGAAATTGTATTAGATATTTCAAATAAAAATGTGATTTTAAAACTAAATAAAATCATGCTAATAGGATTAATCCATGCACAAAAGGAATGCTTCTAGTGGTCATGCAATCTCTCTGAAAATAAAAGGAAACACAGATTAAACAATGGAAAAATGTGTGTTGAAAAATAAAGAAGAGGAGTACACTAATGGAGATAAGTTTAAAAGCTCTAGTTGAAGCCTATCTAAATCTATTTTTAACTAGAATAAAAAATGTAATGAAATATAGTTAATTAAACCCATCTGATTACACAACTTTTTACAAAATAAAAACCAAAAAAAATCAGAAGCTGAATACTTCCATTAATGCAACAAATTAAAAGACAGTAACGTATCTGAAGGAAAGGAACTTTCCCTCCAGAACCACAGCATCATATTTAGTTTTATCTAAGTTATTATAATTTTTATTTTTAACTATACATGCTGTCCTGAAGCTTGTTTCCTTTGGAATTTTATTACACAAGTAAAAAAATAAAATAGTTTTTTTTTTCCCTTTTTCAGGATTTGTTTTGAATTGAAGGAGTGTATCCTTCCCTCAAAGTATTGTTAGTAGTTAAAATTAAATTCTTGTGTAATATCTTCAACTGGAGTTACTTATTTTTCTTTAGATGAAATTTTCAATAATTTTAAACAATAATATTACAATAAAAAAAGAGGAGCATAAGGGATAGAGATTATATAAAACGTCTTCCCGAAGCTCGAGTTTTTATTTACAATGGCACTGCACTGATAATACATAAATCTAGAAAAATAAAATAATGAATCACTTCATTTCAATTCTTTGTTTCTCTTAAATTAAAAAAAAATACCCTTGTTACACTTCACTGTGAATAAGAATGTAAAAATCCTATTCATTTCAATTGTCTTCAATTCTATAGCTTGTGAGATTAATCAAAACAAAAATAGACTTTTTTTTTTTTTTTGAACATTGTTTTGTTAATGTCTTTGGTAGCAGCATTAGGATGTGAATCCAACTATTTCACTAGAACATTTTCTTCTTTGCTAAAACAGATCTCCTTCACCTAATGCTTATTTCTGAAAACATAGACACCTTTATTTTGTTCCCAATCCTCAAAACTGTTTTCTCATATTAGGACAATCCAGTAGGAGCCTCAGTTAAGAACCTAGTAATAATAACAACCTACCAATGCCTCTTACATTAAAGCAGTTGCTTATTGAGGGTCCAACTGAAAACAAAGAAGGTTTCTTTGAATTTCATCTCCAACTTTTTCAAAACTGAAATCCCTTCAATTATTATTATTTAACTGATTTAAAATTTGCTACAATGCTTTTCAATTAGCTTCAAATTCCCTCAGTGTTGTTAAGCTCCCACTGGGCTGCAAAGGAATTATTTCTTTCCAAAAACATTGGAATAGGAATTGAGGTGCAAACAAATTTTTACTTCTAAGCATTCTTGGTAAGTAAAGATTCAAAAAACTCTTAATGTATCAACTGTATAGCAGCTATCCATTGTACACTAGCTCTTTCAGAGCAAAATCTTAGCAGAGATCCTGCAATCAGTCCTTGTGGTTAAATAGAAAACTTATGTTAATTCTTTTCACAGAAAGACATACAACGTGTGCTAGTAAAGTATACAAAGCAACTCCAAATATCTAGCAACAGAAATTAATGTTTCTGTAGATTCTTAATCGGTGTGACATTCTGGATTTCATTATCATTGTCTAAACAAGATTTAATAGTTCAGTGATTATCAGAACCAGACATTAAAAACAATTTGTACAAAAATATATAATCTATTCAATTGCGTAATGACACCAACAAGGATATCACAAAGCATATGATTCATTCTTTACTTATGTTTTGATGTGGCTTTGGACTGACTATAGAATATTCAAGTTAATATTATCTTTGAAAATAGAACGTTATTCTAGAGAAAAGGTGGAGTATCATCACACACTGTTATATTATTCCTGTTTGAAACTTTTCAGTAACTTTTGTAACAAAGCCATTACTACTTAGGAAACAAGGTAGAATCAAGATATTATCCAAGAACTTGTTTAGAGTTTTGATTTGAAAGAGAGCAATACTGAATTAGTAGCTAAATAAAATAAATCCACTTAAAACTTTTAAGTGTTTAAATAAACAAATTTCATCAAATCCTGTTTCTATTGAAAAATACGTAATATTCCAGCATGCTGTGATAAGAAGTTTTAAGTAAAAAGTTGCAGATCATTAAAAAAGTAATTTGACCAATTTTCACTCAGAAATAATGACTACAGAATAATCTGAAGATGTTTTTATGGAATGCAAAAAATAAAAATAAAAAATATGTGTACATTGCCTGGAATTATATATTTCTGATCCTACGAAACTTAGAGTTCCTAAGCAATTTATCACAGAGAAATTTCTCACTGAAGACTTCTACATTTATGTAAAGAGCCAAAATTTTAGTCCTAGGTTATGTTTGAGTATTTAAGAACAATGTTCAAATTTCATTTGTACTCTCTAAAATAATATTTTTACCAAAGTATCCATTTAAAATTAACTCTTAAACAGTACCAGTTACAAATTGTACATAAACTGATATATTTATTAAGAAAAATTGTCTATGAATGATTACAAATTTTGAATGCAAGTAACAAGGTTGGAATGATTAAAAATAACTACATACCTGTTCAAGGAGGCGCAGACGCCGCCGCCGGTGCTGCTCCTCAAGCCGTTCCACACACTCTCGCAACTCCTCTATTTCTTCCTTTGCTGTTTGGAGCTGTTCGATGTCAGACTTGATAGCCACAACATCCTTTTTGATATCTGCAACCTCTCCCTGACATGATTCAACCGTCCTCGTGAGCTCGGCAAGCTGCAGTTTGATGGCATGCAGCTGCGAGCTTGTATCACGCTCTGACTGAATTTCTTCAATCTTGGCACTCAGGCTCACACTCATCACGGCCACTTGCTTCTGGAGGCCCACCAACACGCTGCGCACGCTGCTAGAATCTTCGTCTTCGTCGTCGGCGTCCGCGTCAGCAGCAGCCTCGTCTTCTACATAATTCCCATAAACTTGAAGCTCCGTTTCTTCGTGGGGCTGCAGCGTGGCCGTTTCAGGCGAGCCTCTCATCTGTCTTTTCGCCGTTCTCCTCTCCCCCATAATCTCCCGCAAGGGATCTAAAGGTAATGTGACATTAATAATATTTAAGAATTATACGTGTAAAGTAACATAATCTGCCTTACTTTGGTTCAAAATTATAGACTGTCTTCAAACAACTTAACTCTTTTTTTTAAATATCATTAAAAACCAACAAAATCAATTTTTCAGAAGAAATAGAAAGTATTATAAATGAAAAAAAAAAAGGAGCATATTTTTAAAATGATTGAAGTGTTTTAGAAATAACCTTCAATTTTACTGCAATAAAAAAAAAAAAGGTTTTCAAATACTATAAAGCCAACAATTCCTGTAAATTTTATCTTGAAAAAAGGGCCTAAGGATTTTGATGAAATGAAGTGAATCTACCGTTTTTGATTGTGAGAAAGTGATTTAGTTACGTCTCGACTTTGATAAAACTCATTTAAGAGTTAAATGATTAACCTGGTAACCAGGTCCTAGATCATTGTCTACAGTGTTCTCGCTTTCATAGAAATTCATAAATAATATCATAAATAATATCTTCCTTAATATTTCATCTCTCTCTGTGAGGAACTTCTTCAGGTGATAAATTGAGGACAAGAAAAGTTTTCTTCTTCCTGTACAATTTCATTAGGATTACTTTATTTTCATTTTATTTATTTTACTTATTACTGAAGTTCGTTCATTTCAGCTAGTAATAGGTTCAAAGATAACTGGAATCTCCTTTCTATTCAGTCACTCTTCTTCCACCCACTAAGTTCAAGTATCTTTTTCTATCAAAGTTTCTTTCTTAGTCCGTCTGTCAAAGAGACCATGGAGGAGCTCATACAGATGTTTTGAATCCATAATAGGCCCATCAATTCATTTCAAATCTAGTTTACTGACAGGGTTATATGGACTTTTTGTCCACTCTGTTCATATTATTTGTAATATATATATATGATATGCAACCAACAGTCAACGTATCTGTAAAGAAAGAGAATGAACAAAAGCAACTAAAATGCGGTCCTCACCTGTTTATTGATAACCATAGTTAAATAAAAGCTAAGTTTTCATAAACAGACATTACACAACTGAAAATATATAAAGAACAAAGAGGATGAATGATGAAGAGTAGGATTATAAGAATTTATGAGAATAGTCAATTTTATGGATTTATAAGTCAAAGGTGACAAAGACACTATAACATGAATACATAGGGTTATGAGTTTTCGCATTGAGTGATAATGTGGTAAGCTTCGGAATTGAGCATTTTTCATTTTCTCGGAGTGTTCAGAGGTTTTCTAAGCAATTAGTGTGGTCTTAAGTTACCAATAAAAAACAAAATCTTTCATTTCAAGCAAAAATTCTAATAGAGATATTTTTTGAAAAAAACATGTTTTCATTTTATTTTTCTATTCTATTTCTAGTATGGTTCTCTTCGGCTTAAATTATGTTGCCAGAGGTCATGTAATAAGAATTGTGTTATCTTGTTTTCCGCTGTGTTTTTCTCATCACACGAAAAATCAAAGTCAACTTCTGTAAATCAGCCAATCGAATGATCCGACTATTGCCAAACTATGTGATGCTCTTGTGATATAGTGAACATTTTAAATGCAGAAAAGTAGCGGGTGATTAGTGTTGAAAGTTCAGAGGGTATCTTAATGACAACTGAACTTAAATTTTCATAATGATAAGAAAATGTAAAAGGGATTCCATGCGATCCCAGGGTTCTAAGACATCGAGTTAATACAGTTAACTGCCACTAACATAATAAAGAAACTAAAGCATTGAAAAATAATAGAAAAGATACTCAATAGATAAAAATTCAGGTAACTGAAAGTTCTAAAGGAGAAGTCCCATTGAAAGGAACCAGTCCTAAGTTTGCAAGATTTGATTGGTCTAGACTAGGGCTTTCCACACCCTAACCTGGAATTGAGTGCTTCTACCATGAAAATATCCTTTGGCAGCTGCTGAAGAATATTTTTTTTTTTTCAAAACCTCTGACTAAGCACAGTTAGATGAGCCAGACAATTTTTAAGCCTCATTGCTTGGTTCACTTCCTGTTATTAGGAGAAGCACAAGAGAATGCCTATTTATATTCTTTCTCTGATATGGGATATTTGAAGATTCAAGGCAAAATGTTTACTGCCTACGAGTCCTGCAGGGTGTGCTTGACCCAACCCCAGGCATTACAGCTGAGGCGAAATCTAACTTCACTAAGCATGCACCTCCTGGCCGAAGAAGTTGAATGCTCAGACACACACCAAATTGAAAGAGCAACTATTGAGAAATATCAGCTAAGCCTGCTTCTAACCCTTCCAGGTAGAGGTCAGGCTGGTTTAGCTTTTAGATATTCTTTTGTCACTTCCTGTCAATGTTGGAGGCAAAGCCTGCACTGATTTTTGAAGAGTGACAATATCCTGTGGCTTCTGTCTCTGACAATATGGACACTCATTGTCCATTTTCTATTTTTTTGGAGAGAACACACTATCCCTGTTGTTAGGTAATGTCGTGAGGATGCCTAGTTGTCATGTCATACTTCTCTTGGCAACAACAGAGAAGATGAAAAAGGAGCAATGTAGATAACTGATGGTAGGAAGGGAAAGATGGATAAAACCTTAAATATGTTTAAAATTGAGCAGAGAGGGAGAGAGAGAAAGCAATGAAGATTTAACCATATAAAGGAATGAGATTGGAAAGTCAGAAATACCTGGAGAAAACAGCATCTATGGAGAAAACAAAGGAGGTATGAAGATATGAAGAATAGAATAGCAGAACCATTTTCGAAGTATGCAAAATATTGCCTTGAACAAAATGTTTTCCAAAAGGTAGTTTGCAAAAATGGAAGTAATGAGCACTTGAGGTCGTTACAATATGCATATACATACATACTAGAGAAAATGCCACACCATTAAGATGTGAATACAGTGCCATGGAAATTGCAGAGTGGATGCACTTGTGCAAGTTAAGCAAATGATTAAAATTTCTGGCCAATTACAGGAACCGCGCAGTGATATAAACAGACAACCAGCATGTGAAGCCACCATTCAAGAAGTCGTCCCAGCTGCGAGAATTGAGTGTTTTTGCAGTTACTGTGGAGATTGCACAAGAAGTGTTAATGCCTTTAGGATGCCATTGTACACAATTTCGTCAAACTGATGCGTTCACGAGAGGTTTCATTGTAGGCCTTCATACCGCCGTTTGGTCGTTGTGCCGTACTGCAGAAGAAACGCAATGTGATGCCTCAACCGTCGATCTCATTTGGAGACAGATGTCCCAGGAAATATGAACCGTCGAAGTGGGACCGGAGTTCAGAGATGGATGTCAGAATGTACACATCACTGCATCAGACGTCATGCCGTAGCACACCCACAATCCACTACTGGTGACATTTTGCAAAGTGTACAGGGAGTTTTGGATGCTCCAATATCAACATGTTCAGTGTCTCGCCAATTGGCTGAAGCATTTTTGTTGTCCAGCCATCCGTTGTGAAAGCTATCTTTAACAGCGAGCCATCGTCGTGATCGCTTAGAATGGTGTCGCACCAGAGGTCATGGGGTGCAGATTGAAATAGTGTAGTGTTCAGCATAGAATCCTGTTTGTCTCACCAATGATTATCACCATCATCAGGATAATGTCCGACCACATACAGCTTGGATCAACCTACATGCTTTGCAAGATGTGCAGATGCTTCCTTGGCCAGCCCTACACCCTGATCTCTCTCCAATCGAGAATTGTGAGACAGGATTGGATGTCGGTTGAATACCCTCCCACCCTCATGAAATGAAGATGAACTGTGGACTCGGATCAACACAACATGGTCTACAATACCCCAGCACATTATTGGGACACTCATTGAATCGATGCCAAGTCGGGTTCAGCAATGTACAGTGCAAAATGGAGGTCCCACTTCTTATTGACCGTCCTGTATTTTAGACCAGTGGAGCCTTGCTGAAAATTAAATCACTTGTTTTCCTCAACCAATCAATTGTTTGGTTATCTATGAATGCAGTTTGGTCTGTTTTTGAGCATTCCTTTATGTTGTGACATTTTCTCTGTCAGCAGTGTCTCACACGCACACACACATTCAGGGTGTCCAGTCACTGAACTGGCAAACTTTGTCAGCATTTTTGGATGGTTATATTAGCAAAAATGTAATATAAACCATGAGTCAATTCGGATTTGCTTCTCTGATATGACCAATTTGTTATACAAAGCCACAGAATAAAAGCTATATGTGTACCATTTAATAAACTGTTGATTTATTGATCTGAAATGCAATTACATTGAATCACTACACCTTTATCTTGATGCTTTTAAACATGCTAGGTCAAGTTTCCAGTGACTGCATCCATAGAACATCAAAGTCATGGAAGTCATGCTAACAGCAGCATCAGTTTTTGCCTATAGTAATTATTCGTGTGTTTCTGCCTTGCCAGTCACATACATTCTTGATTTCATACAATGCTACAGATAGAAATCTAGTGTTTCTATCCACCACCCCAAAGACATGTAGCAGCATCACCCGAAACTCCTATGTCTACATCTACAACTGCGAGGCAACTTGCCCCTTATGCTGTCTACCATTAACACCCTATTACATCGGTGGTTTTGTTTGCAATGGTGTAGTGAATGGGTGGCTGTAGACTGGCAATGAGTCGTGTTTAATGATGGTTTTGTCTGGACGTGGATAAGCAATACTTGATTATGGAGAAGCACTGGACAGGCAACAAATCCAGATTTCATATTAAGCGACTCATTTTGTGTCGTATTGTGGGGAACAATCTACTATGATTCTTTGTCTCCGCTGATAGTGACCAGGGAAACATTGATTGTTCAGCAGTACATTCAGGAGTTTTTGCTGCTTCGAGTGTTTTCCTTCATGAAGCAGCTACATCAGTCCATTTTTCAACTAGATAATGCTCACCCACATACAGCACAGGTTTCATGGAATTCCACTGGGCTGTCGATGCCTTTCTTTTGGCACGCCAGACAAAACCTACTGAACATGTATGGAACCAGATGGGACGGCAGCTTCGGCCATTAATAGGTATGAAGATACCCGACAGCTATGGATGATGTTCCACAGGATTATTATTATTATTATTATTATTATTATTATTATTATTATTAGAGTCTGCTGATGTAGGTCACCACTGTGACCCCTTGAACAGCTTAACATGTTCAGTTCAATTCACTGATAATCACACTGTCATTTCAGCACACCAGACATCCTCAAAAATCTGGTTATTGTGGAGAGTTTCTGCTCTCTTATAGTGGCATGGTTTGGGAATGCTTCCCCAAAACATTGCAGTCTGACTCTCCCCAAAGCTGGGCATAATGATAAAATGTGGTTCCACAGGATAGCATTAGACATCTCTATGACTCCATTTCAAGCCATACCACAGCAGGTATCCATGCTAGGCCATGGTACTAAAGGGACTGTTGATCTGTAGTGCTTTGTCCCATTTGATTTGATAATGTAATCAGTTAGTTGCATCATCATTCCGATTGCCTTTGCCAAATGTCTTCCATTTCAACTGCTGCTTTTAAGTGCACTAATTTTTTTTTTTATTTATTTACTATTTTTTTTTTTGGCAATGAAAATGTGAAGAGTTTAGTGAATAAGGATAAATAAATAAAGAGGTTATTTATATATGAAGGATCGGCAAATGATCCATTTGAAGTCAACATAATTTGTAGATTTAAATCCTATCAGAGCAGTTTTTGATTCAAAATGAACCTAATGAAGTTGCTTTGAACACTCTTTGAAGGAATGTATTTCCTGTAAAATAGTGAAATGTATCTACAGAAGCAGGTAAAAGAATTTTTCATAGTTCTACAAAATGGACAAAAATTTATCTTATTCTTTTGATATCTACTGTCCAAATTGACAGAACCTTCCTCCTAAGCCAGATACAGGGTAATTTTTATAAACCATTCAAGAAGTAAAGCCGTTCTTCTGCACAATGAAAGACTTTCCATCTCAATAGCTCCAGAATGATTGTAAAATGTGCTTTCTGCACTCCCATATTGATTTCTTTAGACAAAAGTTGAATGATATTAGAGAAGGGTATTGCGAAAGAACTTGGAGAAAAGATACTAGAAAGATTCGGATATTGGTTTGATAGCTGCTATGTTGAACCTTAGGTTCATAGAGATAAACTGTCTAAAGACAAAAATCGTATGATCTTTTAAGTTAATGAAAAATTTTCAATGTTGCTTAAGTATTTTTGTATATTCTAATATATTTCTGCCTGTTTTCAGATTATTTACACAAACACACAGATATATATATATATATATATGTATATATAATGACAAAATGGAATAAAAGGAGTTATTGTAATGTCGTGAAGAAATGGCAATATTTTATTTAAATAATTAATTATCCTTTTCTCTTTCTGTGAACTTTTCAAAAGCTTTTATGAGGAAAAATTCAACTTTTATTTTTAATTAAGAAAAGACACTTGTTTCTCACACGTGGAAATGATTCACTTTTAATTTAAAAAAAGACACCTGGTTTTCCACAGCTGCGGATTTCTCACTGCTAAATTTGCGTACGGACAGTCGTAACATCATTTCCTTAATAAGGCGATTTTGGTGAGATCGATCGCTGATTGACTGAACCAAAAACTTGTACCACGTGATTTTTTCATCTGAGAAAGTCTGGAAAATTGTTTTGCCAAGACTCACGAAGACTCACACAGACCCACACAGGATATCATACCACAGGACAACGCAGAAACCATGCATCAGAGAGAGTTTTTTCAGTGTTAAAGAAAGTTAGCATTAAAAAACGCATGGGCACTTGTGGATGGATAGCCCTTGCCTCTCTCTTTGCGGCAGCGGGCATTGATTACAACGGCAGAGTAGCTAAGTATAATTGGTTACATTTTTATTAGGTTGCCAGAACTTTAGCCAGATAGTGAACAATATAGCTTTCCAAACCAACTTGACAAAACTAAACAAGTATTAAGGCTAGGAAATAGAGACCACCTAATAAGCAGAGTAGCTAGGTTAGAAACTACCGGAACCAGCACCAGGCGTAAAATAGGGTTTAATCGTCGCTAGGACATTACATTATTCTCGTAACAAGAATGCGACAATTGCTCGAAGAATTCAGGATGAACTCTCGACATTCCCATCTGTAGACTTGGATTCATACAGCATACGAACTGAGTAATGACCGGACTTAGCGCAGTGCAAGAGACGCTTATTTGACCAACGGAAGAAAGCGAAATGCTATCCATTGAAACTCTACGTTAACAGAAGGGACAGAGAAAAGCCAACTCTGACTTGTTTCCGTTTATTATTATTTTTGTGAGAGAATTTTAAATAAGTGTCTTATCACAGGTGTAATCTGTTTAGGTTATTAAGTTTACCAATTCCTCTTACAGTCATGACTAGGTAGTAAAACAGGTCAAACAGCTAATTAATTAAGGTATCATCCATTAAACTTGGTTTAAATTTGTTCTAATGGCAGACCAAAGTTTGTGTTAGGTTTAGGAGTTTGTAATATCTGTGTGCTAAATATTATTACAACAACAACATTACAACATTATTACAACATGCGAGCGACAAGAAGCTCAGGTCATTGTGTATTCGACTATGATAACTTCACAGGAGGTTGATTGAATAGATGTTTAAATGTTTAAAAAAAAGATAAAGTGTGTTTTACGTTAATTGGCCGATACAGCGTAGCTTCCCGCCGAACCCTATACCTGGAGGTGATTGAGCAAACTGGAGAACCCCAACGTTTTGGATTCCCCTAGATAAAAATTCGTTAAGTCTCGCACTTGACTGGTGCCCATCTTAGAGAAACAGGGTTTTCGGAAGATTACACGGATGAACTGTTATGTCACTATATATATACAGTCGAACCTCCATATATCGAACTTCCCCATATCGAAATTTACTATATATCGAACTCTTAGCAAATTTCCATGTTCATTACATAGAAAAACTGTTTCTATATATCGAAATTTTTTTTCAAGACTTATTGGGATAAAAGTGTGGATAAAATTGAATTGCTGAAGAATGTAGATAGCGGAATGCGCAAAAAAGACATTTCAGCTAAATTTGGTATTCCCGCAAGCACAGTGTCGACTATTATAAAAATTGGAATGCCGTTGCTGATTATCCTACAGATGAAGACTTATTGAGTTCGTTTCATGAAACTGAAAAAGAAATCAAAGAACCAAAGGAAGTAAATGAATCTGAAAACATATACAAGCCATCGAAAAAAGAAAAGCGAGAAGCGTTTGAAACAATACGTGGTGGACTTCAAATTCGCGGAAAATGTTCCTGATGAAGTTTTTAGTGGACTGAATAAATGCGAACATTTCTTTGATGAACTTTCCACAGAACTGGCTGTTCAGCAAGATATTCGAAGTTTTTTTTTAAAAAAAAATGTAACTGTGATCATTGTAACCACTGTCTGGATTGTTGTTTTTTTTTAAATATATGTAGTAGTACTCAATAAATGTTTCATATTAATTCATTTTTTAATTACCTGTATTAACTTCATTTAATTTGATTCGCATATAAATTAGAAATTGAGTTTTGTATACGAAAATTAGCTTTAAGGTTTAGGAGTAATTATGATAAAATTCTATATATCGAAGTTTCTATATATCGAATTTTTTTCCGGCAATTTGCTAGTTCGATATATGGAGATTTGACTGTATTATTATTATATCGAAAAAGTTTCAAACCATGGGATTCCCCAGCTAAGACAATATGGCGGGTCAAGGACCAAAGCACATATTGCCAAGTGTATTAAAAAAAAATTGGAAGAATAGTTAGGGATGTGTGCTTGTGTCCATAAATTTCCGAACTATGCGTGTTGTGTTGAGTACTACAGCCTTCTGGAGTTGTGCATAAGTGTTTTTATGAAGTCCTAGTGTGCTGAGGCTGTGATGCAATGTGTGAGGCACCAGACCAGTAGCGGACAGGATGATGGGTACAACACGTACTCGGTCCTGCCTCCACTGCTTCTGGAGCTCGTGTGCTAGGTCTGTGTATTTACTTATCTTGTCAGCGTGAGTTTTCTGCATGTTATTATTATTATTATTATTATTATCATTATATTTATTTAGTAAGATAATACTATGATGATTCAAATATGATAATATGAAGATTCAAACATTTTATGTAAAGTGCTGATATCAAGGGGAATGAATGATACATAGATGTTCAGCATCACAAAATTAAGCAATAAATATTAAAAAAAAAGCAAAAAACAAGATGAACAAGAAATTGTTCAATTTTTCATGTAAATGTTATCAGAGTACAAGTTTGCCTCTAACAAAGAATTTAAGTAAGTCAACTGTAAAGGGTGAAAATAAAGAAATTTATTCCTTTTTCTTCAACTAAAGATATGGGGATAATTTGTAAGTTTCAATGTTCATCAGAATTATTTGCAATAATTTCACATGTCAGCATACTCTCCAACAATGTCTTATAACTAAGTAACATTGACTAATAATAGCAATTCAGTACATTCCCCCCAACCCAGTCTTGAATTTAGTCTTCCAAATACATAAGTAATCAACAATAACAAGAGGGAAAGGATCAGAATCATTTTTGTGATTTTTTTCTGATTGTTCTGAACCAGGATCAGCAAATGTTAGTGTATCTACTGTGATAGAATGGCTTAAAAGAAAGTGATGGAGGAATAGTGATCATCTTTTTTCCAGTTTTTATTAATTTTTGAAATGTTTTTTTTTTCCCATAGATTTCTGGCCCATTGCAACTATGTGAAGGAATCTTATCTATTTCCAATCATCAAAGAGAATTTGTTTGCTAAGACACAGTCAGTTCAGTGGTCTGGTTTAGCATCAGTTAATGCATTAAAATCCATGGTAGGAACTGTAAGTATTCTGAAGTTAGGTCTAGGAGTTTGTTCAAGAAATATTATATTACTCAAGATGAAACAAGTGATCCTTCAAAACCAAAAAAAAAGAAAAATAACAAAATGAGAATCAACCTTGGGCAGTTTCACCTCAAAAGGTATTTCACCACAAACAATTCAATAAAATAAAAAAAAAAAAACAAAAACAAAAAACAAAAAAAAACACCCTCAAATGGGGAAATGGACAAAGATGAGAAGCCTTTTTTGAATTTATTTCAAGCTGAGATCCTGAGACAGTTGTTTTGAGCTTACTGGGGTCTTCTCAGCCAGGGATACTCATGAAGGTTTCCCATTTTTCATTACTATGATTTGGTTCTTTGCTCCTTTCCCCTTTTTAAGTTTGTTTTTATATTTTTATTTGATTGTTTGTAGTAGGTGTAAGGTTTTGATTATACATTGATATTATTTTCTATTTTTTGTTTTGAAGGGTCACTTGTTCCATCTTGTATTCATTATTCTTCCCCACGTATGTCTCTTGAGTTTTTGCTTGCGGAGTAGTCCTGGCTAAGAAAGATCAAAACATCTATCCCAGGGTCTCAGCTTGAAATAAACTCAAAAAGGCTTCCCATCTTGCATGAGTATTATATTACAGTGGTAAACTGAGAGTAACTGATCAAGGCAATTTATGACAGTAAGAAAAGTCATATCAGGAAATGCAACAGAAAACAAACAAGACTATTCATCAACAACTATCTAAAAAATAAGGATTCTTTTCAGCAGACTTTAAAATCCATATTAATCTTTTAAAAGAGAAATTACTTGAATGAGTTTTGAATAAGTCAGTTTGAGGCTTCGTTTCAGTGAATACGGAACTATCAAATGTCATCAATAGTGTAAGGGAGACTGTTGTCATCACCTGATGAAGAGTAAACAAGCGATCTCCCACATATCCTGGGGAAAGTATCTGCGACGTTTCCTGGTCTCTATACAATTTCATAATTATAACACACAGACACCATCTTTTTAATTTTCTCATTCTTAATTTCACTTGTGTATTTAATTTTAAATCTGAATGTAACGGACTGCTGATCAGTAATAAATGTAAAATGTCTATTAAAAAAAATAGTATAAAGATCAGAGCTTCAATTTTTACATATGCTTCTTTTTACAACAGCTGATGGTTTTAACTCATTAAGAGATAAAATGTTATTGACCTCACTAATTAACTTAGTGAAACTGCTATAGCATATTCTGAAGCATCTGTTGCAACTACAAAAGCTTCACTGCTGTCAACTGAAGTGATTGTTATATCTAGCTTTTATGTCTCAAATTCATGTCCAACAACCAATGAGAACATTTTGCATTTAACCAGACAGTGAGTTTTTTCCTTCAAGAAATGTGGAATCCATTTGGAGTAATGAGAAAACAGTCCCCTGCTATACTCAATGAAACAGTACCTCTATACAAAGGCAGTTTCATTAAAGGTTCAAGTCTGGAAGGATTTGATGTTACCTTCAATCTGTTTCCTCCAATCTGATAGTTTAAGTGATCTCTTGGAAAAGGAGTATTTGTTTGTATTTGATGTCAAATTGTATTCTTACTATTTAGTTAGAAACTTCTGGAAGATTTTTCCTTCTGAATTATCTCATCAATGTCTTGATGAATGCATGCTATCTCATGCATTATACTGTATTATCTGAACCTGACATAGTTGGCAATCAGCTTCAAAATTAGCATAATATTTATATTCTGTAGGAATATGATATCTTAAGATTACCACTTTAGAGACCAATCATACAGAATACTTTGTATCTTCGTACTAACTATTTCTTTGAAATTCGATAGAGGATAAGCATCATTCGACACAGGATATAACAATTAATACTCAAGGCATAATCAATCATTTGTTTCTTATGATTTTTATCTTCTATAACAAGAATTTTAGCAGTTGATTTATTTGGATCAATATACACTATGTGATCAAAAGTATCTGGACGCACCTCTGTAATATTGAACTGAAGCCTAGATGCCTTCACTACTAGTATAAAAGGAGGCAGGGAGCCATCACTCATGTTAATTGATATGAAGTAAAAGCAGAGCTCAGTGACTTTGACCATGGACTGGTCATTCACTGCCACTTGAGTAAATAAGTCTTGCCAAAATTGACTGTTGGTGGCATGATTGTAAAATAGAAATGGGAAGGTGAAACCACAACAAAACTGCAACTGAGTAGGCCATGTATATTGCTAGACCAGGACCGTCCAGTGCTGAGAAGGTGGTTTATACAAATAGCCTGACATGATTGAAACAATCACCTGTAAGTTTCACAGTAGTTTTATGGCGATGTGAGTGATGAATATACTATGTGGCATTCCAATGGGAAGAATCAAATGCCCATGGAATGATATCTGCAGCCGTCAATTGTAATGTCAAGTTTACAGGAGGTGCCAATTTGGGATGTGGGGTGTTTTTCATGGAATGGACTCGGTGCTGAATACCATTGCAAGCCAATGTAAATGAGAAAGGGTACAAGGACATTTTGACCAATTACCCACTGCCTATGGTAGAGAAGCACTTCGGTGAGGACCATCTACCAGCATGATAAAGCTCCTTGTCATAAAGCAAGTTCTGTGAGGGAATGGTTTGTAGACAATAGGGTTCCAGAATTGGACTGGCCCATCCAGAGTCTTGACCTGAACCCCAAAAAACACCATGGGGGAATGTTGACTTTGCTCCAGACTCCAATGTCCCACATCAAGACCTGTTCTCAGTATAGCTCTTCTGGAAGAATGGGCTGCAATTTCTCCAGAGACTTTCAGGCACCTGGTGAAAAGGCTCCTTGGCAGTCGTAGACCAATCCCATTCTAATGTCCACTACTGGAGAGTGTGTCACAGGGAAAGTCTGACTATGGTTTCAGGTAGGTGTCACATACTAAATCTTTCATGAGGAGTCTCTGGACTTCTCCAATAATAATTTTTAAGAGTGATGGTGAGATTTGGCTGCTCACCCTGGTCCTATTTTTTTGTCTTTATTCTGATTACTGACTCTTATCGTTGAACCTCTAGATCTTGTGATTTGCAGCTGTCACCATTTTCGTCACCAGTTCTATAATTGAAGTTGCTGTAAAATTAAAAAAAAATTTCAATCACCAGTTATTAATTAGCATCCATCATTAAACAAAACTGTGAGAAACGATTAAACAAAGAACCAGTTGACGCCATTTTGGCCACCGCTTCGATGTAATCCACTTCGATTATGCATTAAGTATCAAAGTCAGGAGATTATCTTTGGAAAATAAACAATATTTTTACTGAAATAAATTCATTCTATGCGTCAGAATGTGCAGATGTCAATTTTTTGAAGAGAAGTTTTATTTCTTATTGAAGCTTCATTGCGTTTGCAAAACAAATGAATGGAAAGACTCAGCAGCTCTACCTGAACAGTAGCAAAACTACATAATTTGACTGCTGATTCAAAAAAAAGAGGAATGAAAAGACTTGGCAGTTTTATATGAGCAGCAGCCAAGCTACAGCATAATTTTAAAGCTGGTTTGGAACCTCCAAACCTTACTTCATCCTTGGAATGCTGGCTCAGAATGTCATGGCCAAGTATAACAACAAACAGCACATGGTAGAACTACTAACTTGGTATGTATGACTTAATATTTCAATATTTACAAAACAACAGCCTACAATCTGTGATGTCGTCACCATTTTCTCTACTTGCTTTGCTAGGAAAATTATTAGTCGTGATACAGTTCTTATAAATGTCTGAAAATTACTGGTATTTATGAGGCCATGAGCTCGAATTCACCATAATTAGTATTTTCTGCTACCACAGTACAGATGGATGAACTTCTATAATTAATTTCAGCATTTTACCAGAGTCAACTAGATTTTGAATAGTTGAGATAAAGTGAATCGATTCTTATTGGAAAATTGGGATCGTTGTTAAATCTTTCCAAAGAATTTCCTTATATATCTACTGATTAATAGTTTTTCTTCTTATTTTAGTCAAATAAATTGTAGTAAGCTTTCAAAAGGAATAAGGCTACCAACTAGATAATACGAACTGAATTGAATAGAGGCAGGATTCGTAAGTGACTTTCAATGTTTATCAGAGTTCTTTACAATAATGTTGTGTCAACAAACTTCAACATTGTCTTATAATTCCAAAAACTTTGCCAGTTTCACTAAATCAGATCGAAAAACTTCTGCTGATCAGCAATAGTTTGATGCATTTCTAAAAATGCAGAGAGAATTTCTTCTGTCAGAGGCTTAAGTAGTTTTAGTAAAATGAACCTTTAAAATAGTTAAATATGTCACTATTCATTTTAGTTTTAGTCAGTATTAATTAATTAGTTAAGATAAGACGGTGTGCAGATATGACACTTCTTGTGTTAAGCTATAGAGGATCATTTGAGTTCATTCTGATCAATGGATTGTTTTCTAAAATGTTTCTTATTGGTTTAATTTCTTTTGTTCATATCTTCTTTTTGTATGTGTTCAGCCTAGCTATTGTCTGATGCAGACAAATCTTTTAATTTCTTCATTATAACAATGTGTCTTTCTGAAAATGTGTCTGTCTGTTTGTTATCCAGTTGCCATTTCTTTCATGCTTTGATTTTACTGATATCTTTGTAAATCATTTGTCCGTTTTACTGATAAAGCAAAAATCCATCTTTGGAATCACAATGAACAAGATTGATATTAATCCGCTTTTATTCTTTACTTTTTGTCCCATTATTCTCCATACTATATTTTCATACCAAATTGCATTTGATATAAATGACGCATCTTCTTTCTTAATCATCAATGAAAATGCAAATTAAGAAAATGGGAATTGAGAAATGTCTTCTTAGGTTTCAGAAATTATGAAGTCAATTACAAAGCACATTATTATATGATGCAAATACTCAAAAGAAATTCTACAAATGTTTAGAAAAGTAATTTTATGAGATTGGATGAAAGATTTCAACTCAACCCAAGCCAGAACAATGCAATGCAAAGGAAAGTGTCTCATTGTTATTACTAACAGTATCTTTTCTGTAGATATTGTTGAAAGAAAATACCAAAAAACTTCAGACTTCCTATGAAAGCTGAGAAAGAAAAAATTGATTACAGTTATGAAAAAGTGTGTTTTTTTCTTGTTTTTTTTTTAAAGGCTATTCTTACAACATTCCATTTAACTACATGAAACATTTATAATTATTTCATTTTATTTTTAAATAATATAAACAATGTTGAGTTTACCTTCTGTAGAGTCAGGGAAGGCATCCTTGTAGCATGAAGATGTCAAGCAAAAGCAAAACAAAAGGAAGGTTAAAAAGAAACCTCTTAAAGAATTTAGATTCCTCACTCAACGATGGCCAATGGGATCCCTTGATCTACAAAAGAAAAAGATAAAAGAGCATTCACAAACATATCAACAATTGAATAAAAACAAAACAAAATGTATCCACCCTTTTATTCCAAGAATGTTCTGCCAGTTTAATCCATCTGGTGGTTAACTAAGAGGATTTTTCTGAACAAGAAATCTTTTCTCAAAGCAAAACTACTAAGTCTCACCCAAAACAAAACAAAATCATCTCATTGATAAAACACTGTCAAGAATTTTCCCATTTGCTTCTAAGTTCTTTTCAATAAATTTAATATTAATAATATTATAATAATCATTTAATATTGTAATAATCCACAAATTTGGATTATTTGAAACTAATATCTCTTCCAAAGCTGTTCTGTCTGAAATATTATTAATTTGTATCTCCTGTTAATTAATATCTCCATATTTATAATAATCTTTGTCCCTCTTCAGAATTATATTTTTAATTCCCTGTTCTCGTGCTTTAAATGCCTTCAAAATGTAAAAGAAATTTATCAAAAGGCTATGAATGACAGCTGACAAATGTTATGGCAATTGATATTGAAGAGAGAATCAGCAAAAGAGATGATATAGGAAAGGAAAAGGTCATTTTTAAGAGGGAAAGGGGAGTATGTGAATCATAAATATTCCTGTAACAACAAATTTAACATGTGTAAATCATAATAACATTACAATAAAAAAACATAAACAAGCATAAATAAGGATTCATTGAACTATTTTTAGTATTTTTTATACTGTGGATGCAGGACAGCCGTTTCTGGTTTTCTAACCAACATCAGTTGGATATGCCCAGTATCTACAGCTCAGTGATCTCAAAAGACATATAAAGAAAACAAATACAACAAAACAAAGGCCCTGAATATTAAAAATAACAATATAGAAATTAGGACACCAGAGACAGCTGTCCTGGATTCCCCACTATCAAAACTATTAAAAACTGATCAGTGAATCCTTATTTATGTGCGTTTATGTTTTACTTTTTAAATCCCGATGACAAATCTTCCTTATAACTATTCTAAGATCTGTCAGTCAAGAGGTTTCCTCTCCATAGAGATAATTTGCTGTGACCTGGATGAAACATCCCATTAGAAAGACTGAAAAACCCTTCTATTTAAAAATAGTGCTACGACACTTAGAAAAAATTTTGTGCATTTTAATTTTTATTATTAAGATCAGGGCTGTGGAGTCGGTACGTAAAACCTTCGACTCCAACTCCTCAATTTATGGTAACTCCGACTGTTTTTTGTATATAAAATGATATTTTGATAGAAAATAAAAATAAATAAATGCATCACATACTTTTTCACAAACGTCATCTTCTATAATACACTGACCTACAGAATGATTCCCTGACTTTTCAGTTATTTGTAAAGTGTTCAATAACATCCGACTTTGTTGACACTTTTTTTATCATTATGAAGTTTTTCATGGGTTTTATTAATATAAATATCAGAAAATATGTTACGTTTTGAAATTTGCAAAGAACTTAAATTTAAAATATATCCTGAAAAAAAATAAGTTAATCAAACTATTGTCTGAAATAGGAAATTTTAACATAGTATTTATATTTGAATTTGTTAGGAGTTGGTACATTTTTACTGACTCCGACTCGAGTAATCCAAGAGGTGCTTCCAACTCCACAGCCCTGATTACGATGATTGTTTCTAAACACAACTGTTCTTCTTGCTTAAGGAGTAAGAATAAGACTTTAGTGTTTGATGTTCAATTGTGTTTCAACAGAAGTGTTGATTACTTTGATCATAAATGAATAACTTCTCCAACAACTTCTGTTATTAATAGGATTACTTAATAATGAAATTTCAATAATGGAAGATGAGCAAAACTGTATTTGACAAAACGTTTTAGTTCAGAGACTCTTTCCAAAGATTTTTTTTTTCTAATCTAATCAGATTGAAAGAATAATGAAACGACATGAAATTCCCATTGGAGCTGTTTTATCAGCATGAGCTACTTTGCAATAAACATAAAATTATATTATATAAAAGCATTATTCTGTCTGTCATTATCATAAGACTTTACGTTTTTCAAATTTTGTGACCAAACTATAAGAGATAGATTGGTCATGTAAATGGATAAGACAAACAAAATGCTACAAAAATATTTCGAAAAAAGTTTTTGGTTTCCAAGATGGCGTCTTTTAAAGGGTCAAATTTTAACTTTTTCTCAATTTAAACGAAAAGTATAAAAGATGGAAGAGAGCATTATATTGAGAAAATGTTGGTCTTTGAAAGTTCTATCGAACGGTATATCAGTCATTAACAAACGTTTCTGCGTTTGGAAGATACATGCAAATATGAAGTGTTTTTGCGGCAACCCCCCCCCCCCCGGCCCGTGTGAGTGCCAACGCGCAATACAACTGAGTTAAGCGGAGTAGCCCATAACGAGCTGGGAAGTCGTGTATTCTCCGATCTCCATATTAATTTGCTAAATAAATAAAGGTTTTTTTTTTTTTTTAATGCTATACATGCAAGGGTTCCGGAGCGAAGCGACGATACCCGTCCAGTCTAAAATAAAAAATTAAAAAAAAAATCAGATTGAAAGAATAATGAAATGACATGAAATTCCCATGGTAGCTGTTTTATCAGCATGAGCTACTTTGCAATAAACATAAAATCTAAAAAAAAAAAAAAAAAAAAAGGATAAATTTTATTCAAAGAAATTGTAAAATGGACTTAATTCTAAGCTTTATGACTTCATTTTCGCGATTATAGATCAAAATGTAGATTTTCAACTTAAATAAAGCAAATTCATAAAAATGCTATGATTTGAAAATCAATCCATTTCTTTCAAATGGAAAAAAAATATTCAAATAAGAATGGCTTTGGAGTCGAGCTGAGACTGACCTTGAACAAAAATTAAGTTGAATTAAAATTAAATAAATTGGCGGGAATTTTGAAAACAAAAATAAGAAAAAGAAGAAACAAAAAAACATCGTCAATTAATGTATTTATATAAATAATCAATTAGCGAAAAGTTTTTGCTAAAAATCTTAATTCTAAAAAATTTGTAATTTGCAAATGAATTAGCTACAAAATATCAAAGAGAGCTTCATGTAAACATATTTTTCTAATATTTTATCTGCTTCGTTGTTCTAAAAAGATTTTGGAAAGTTGTTCTTTATAAAAGACAAAAATAATAATTTCCAAATTAATTTCTTCTTTTTCTCTGTGGACGAACAGATGGAGCCAACTGTGTATTTTCATCTTTTGCAACGAACCCAAAGCAGAAGTCCTTTTCACTTTAAGGTATTGAAATGGATTCATGCGAACGGATGTCATTGACGAAACTACGAAGTTGTCCATAAGTTCAAAGCGATGGCCTGTCCGACGTTCGTCCGCCTACAGAAAAGAACTAAATCCAGATTTGAAGGGAAGTTACTTGTAAGTGAACTCCAGGGCATGTTTGCAGGAGAAACAAAAAGCTGTATGAAATAGAATCCAAATGGACCCAGGGGTTTGAAATGAATGGTCTTTTTTATTTGCCTTTATTGAACGAGATATCTATTATGGTTCATTTACATCATATGTCAGTGTAGTTATTTCTTATTACTACTACTAACAACCAAAAAAAAAAAAAAAAAAATTTTGTCATTTTTTTTTTCAAAGGGGGGGGGGGGTTTACGATGAAGTGGGTTTCTTACCAAAAAGAAAAAAAAAAGGTTCAAAAATCCTAGATTTTTTCCGTTTTCGAATGTAATGGGGGGGAGGGAAGGATCTGTATTAATTAACTCCGTCCCGGTTGACGTCAATGCACTTTTAGTCTTCCTTTGACGATTGTCTTTAAATTATCCGATCGTTTTCTTTGGTGCACTTCAAAATAATGAGATGCGAAAATCAATTCAAAAACTTTATGAAACTCAAGAAGACAATAATAAGATCCATTGCAGCCCTCAGTCACTTAACTTGGCTGTTATTTTCTATGGATTTGCCGCCAAGTGCGTCTGCTGGAACATTTTGGAAGTGATCATCATGAAGACATGGTGAATCTCTTTTTACAAATCTGCAACCCAGTTTATTCGAATGCCATCAAGCTTTTCTTGACATAAGACTACAACCAGTTGTCGCACCTTGTCAAGTCAGAATTCGCAGACGCCATGTGAGCCTCTTCTTATCCACACACCGGGTGCTCAGCCATTTTCGAGCGGCTATAGTAATTGAAGGACGACGGATTAAGATGGGACGTCTGATCACTATATTTTACGGGATGTTCCGTTGTCTCGATACATTTAATACGGGACGCATAACTGTCCCGTATTTTAATGCAATTTCAAGATAACTATTTAACCTATTTCTTAGTTTTATTTTCACTCGTTGAGAACGTGAGAAACTGTGAGATAAACGTATTTTCACTCGAACCATCTGCATTGAGTGATTTTGCAGTGTAATCTGAAAGGCCACCGCCAGTTTGCGGATTAATCTTTAATTCTCTCTCTCCCTAAACCCTCTGTTGAGAAGCGATCTGCTTCACCTGCCCCAGCCTTAGCCGCTCGGCAAGGACTGCGGGTCTCCCTCTTCAATTTACTATTTTCATATTTCTCCTTCCCAATAAAATGAATTTTTCTGAAGTATATACTTCGCATAAAATATAAATCTGTTCTTGAAACACATTCGTCGAACGATTCTATAAAGTTATGAACACATTTCCAACATTGGCTAAAACGTTTAGATTTGAGATTGATTACTAATGTCTTCTTATTCATTGCTGCTATAAGATTTATAGTAACGCTTGAGTTTTCGTTACAATTCAACCGAATGAAACACTTTCTTTATGCCATTAAATAATTGCGAATAAACAAATTTATAAACAAATTTATGAAATTACATCAGAATATGACATTATATGATTACTTTAACGTTGTAATCAGTCTATGAATGGACATTACAATTGATCTCAGGACTTTATTTACAAGCCGACATTTGAAACATTCTTCCAAGTAAGTAACAGAATAATAAAGTGTTGGTTTCAGCTACATTAAAGTGTCCCGTATTTTTTATTTCAAAATCTGGTCACTAATATAGAGTAATCAGTCTTCTTAATATATGTTATAAAATATATGTAGTAAGATTCTCAATGAAAAATTAAAAGCCTGAAACCTTTCTTTTGGAATGCCAAAAGAGGTAGATCCACTGTTCAGTGGTAAATTATTTCTTGAAAAACAAGAAGAGAAATCAACTTAAGACCATTTTTGTTTTTCTGGATTATATGAAGGCCTATGACAAAGTTAAAAGAGCTTCTTTTTGAAATACAGGGTGTCCACAAATTAACAAATTCTATAAAGTTAAATAGCCTTCTTTTTTTTGCAGATGATCAAGTGATTATTGCTGATTCTGAAGATAAATTACACAGAGGTATACTTACGTTATACTGGTACAATATACATTTTCCTGTTGACATTTCCATTCAAACTCTTTTGATCTACAATAGATCAAAATAATTTGGAATGGAAATATCCATAGAAACATACAAAACAATGGCATTTCTAGGACAAGATCCCATAAGAAACAAAATAATAATCTTAATATATAAAAATGAATGTTTATTTGTTTGTTTGTCCCGTAGGCGTTCATTCATATACACTCCCGTGCAACTAAATCGACTCACTCCTTCAGAGCGCACAAAAAGGCGTATATTTTTTAAATGGCTTAACCGATTTTCAAAAAACATTTTTTTTGAAAGCTTAATATTTCTACTTTACAATGACACCATTATCATTAAAATCTGTACAATATTTTGTTTTATAATGCATTTTGAATGAAAACGCAAGCAAAATGCATGCTTAGGAAAAAAAAATTGTAGATACTTAAAATTAAATTACAACAAAAAATTCAAGCAAAACAAGGAAACTTTTATTAATCAATACTTGGTATTGCCTCCCCTTGCCTGTACGACAACTTGCATGCGGTTCCTCATAGACCCTATTAACATTTTGACAAAGTCTTGGGGGATCCCATTCCATTCCTCCTCTAGCGCAATCTTGAGCTCATTGATATTAGACGGTGCCGGATTTCTGGGCTCGGACCCTCCGTTTGAGCTCGTACCACAAATGCTCCATCGGATTCATGTCGGGACTGAGGGCTGGCCACTCTATCGTCTCGAGACCAACCTCCTCCATGAATTGCCAAGTGGTACGTGCTGAATGACACCGGGCATTGTCATGCACCAACATGAAGTCTTCCCCGATATATCCTGCATAGGGCACAACATGATCCAGGAGAATGTCCTCAATATATCGTCGAGCAGTCAGACCCTCCCCTCCGGCCTCCACCAGGTATGAAAACAAGATCTGCTTTTCCCTCAAGGGATATGCCAGCCCACATTTTGCAGGATACGTCGCCGTACGAGACTGTTTCAGCAAAACAGCAGTGTGAAAATTGCTCTCCTGGACGCCAGTAGACCCGGCCTCTCCTATCATTACCATGGAGACACATTCTGCTCTCATCGGTGAATAGGACGGACCGCTATCGCTCGATGCTCCAATTGACGTGTTCCCGAGCAAATTCGAGTCGTGCTGTGCGGTGACTTACGAATTTTGGGCCTCTAGCGGGCCGTCTTGGAGTGAGGTTGGCTTCCTTCAAGCGCCTTCTGACTGTCCATTGACTAACAGCTACTCCACGAACTTGTGTCAGCTCCTGTTGCAGATCGACGCCCGTGAGATGGCGATTTCACAGTGAAGTTGAAACCATAAAGCAATCGTCCCTCTCAGATGTGCTTCGGAGTCGTCCAGTATGTGGTCTCCGAGTGAAGGTACCAGTTTCCTGAAACCTTCTGAATACTCTTGAGACAGCAGATTGGCTCAAGTTTAGTTGACGAGCGATTTCTAGTTGACTGTGGCCTGCTTGCAACAAAGCAACAACTTGTGCGGCATCTTCTGGCGTAGTATCCATGGGTTTGTGAAAACAATGAATTAAACTTGCAGAGATGTGTACAGATGAACGTCTGATAAGCGAATGATAAGAAATATCGGTCCAAGTGGTATTTTATAGGGGAGTGCGGTGCGCAACTCATGGTTTCCGTTCGGACTGCATTTTGCTACGCTTACGTTCAGATCACATTCATTTGGAAAATATTGTACAGATTTTAATGATAATGGTGTCATTGTAAAGTAAAAACATTAGGCTTTCAAAAAAAAAATGTTTTTTGAAAATCGGTTAAGCCATTTAAAAAACATACGCCTTTTTGTGCGCTCTGAAGGAGTGGGTCGATTTAGTTGCACGGGAGTGTAGATATCATTCATCAGATTGCGATGAAACTTTGGTTATTTGTTGTGCGCACGCCCGCGAAGGTTTCTGAATTAGTAGAACCATTTTACAATATCTGGTGCGCGAGGCACTTCAACAAATGAGTGTATTTCCGATTTCAACGTTTGCAGTTTCCGGTGCGACTCGCATTTGCAATGCCCATCAACAAAGCACAGGGACAATCGTTACAAGTGTGTGGACTAAATTTGGAAAATCCATGCTTCACACATGGACAGCTGTATGTGGCCTGCTCACGCGTCGGAAAACCTGATTTATTCGTGTATGCACCAGACGGAAAAACAAAAAATATTGTGTATCGAAAAGTACTTCAATAAAACAGAATTAAAACACGAACACTTTCTTTCTTTGAGTGGCATTGCAACGCATGCCGGCTACAGCTAGTTAATAATAAATGTTTAGAACACGTGTCAACCTTGGATGTGATTTATCATATGAAAGAGAAAAAAATATCCAAAAGAAAATTATAAAATTCTCACAGATCTTGAGAATAATAAATAACACTTTAAAACCCAACAAAAGTCCATTGGAATCAAAATCTACACTGGCTCTTCCCTCAGTTTTATACTGAAGTGAAACCCTCAAACGGAAAGACAAGAACAGTTTAAAATCAGTGGAAATGAAATTTTACAGAAGAACTGTAGGAAATACTCTTTTATATTTAAAAAAGGACATTTTGACAGAATTAAATGTGAAAGAAAAAATAAAAACATTTGGATGTAAAACATCAGGTAAGTCGGGGGAAGATGCAAGTTTTGTAATATTTCGTTTATCAGATGAAAGCTCTTGCAAGCATTCTATGGGAAGGCTGCTGTTGAAAGTTAATCGTAGTTAAATTGAAAAAGTCTTTGGACTTGGTCAGTACTTAAGTTATAATATTTCGTTGACCATACTTAATGTCTAGCGCTTGATGTATCACAGCAAACTTACTAGAACCTTGATATTTTTTGTTGTGTGTTTCTTTGTGAGTACAGAAGCAACATGGCAGGTCCCACTGAACAAAAATAAATCATTATGGCGTCTTCCCTTAAGCATTGGGAGAAGATGCGACAGAATAACGAGTAAGGATTTCCGAGTCCGTAATGAAATATAAATTATAATAATATTTTTAATATAATTAGTATCAAATATCAAAAATCCGAAATATCAAGCATTTATTTGTTATTAATTTTTTTTGACAAACTGCTGCTCACAATTTCTTTTTTGAAAGGCTGTAATACTTAATAAACGTTATAAGAAAGAGCTTTCTAGTACTTTTCTTTATTAATTTTTCATCTTCACAATGCCGTAATCTTAGACAGCTTTGAAAAAATACGAATTTTTCACAGTTCCGTTTGAAATTTTATCGTAATTTATTATCTGAAGTCGTTATATTAACAATTTATCCATGACAATCTTTAATAGTCCTTATAAAGGTAATATAGTTTCATTTTGAGAAAAAAGAACTTTCCTTTATGCAATTTACCATAATGTTTGGTTTTAGTGTACAGTACTTCAAGCTTGTCACTGCGCCATAAGCTACCTGCGATTTTCAACATTGGTTTCAAATTACAAATCTATCTCTTGTTAGAAAGGCATAATAAGTTCACGTCCATCAAACAACATTTGCATTTATCTGATAAATAGCAAACTGGATAAAAATAATAAATTCTCAAAATTGACTCCTGTTCCTGATGCCATCAAGCAAAAAAATCTTCAATTTGTCATTTTCTCCGACAACCTCTCCATCGACGAGGAAATGGTGCTTTATTCCTGTTCATCAAAAGGAAATCATTTCAAATGAATACCCTGTATACATTTAGTCCTTAGGGTGGCAAAAAGCCAGAAATATTTATTTCCAATTCAAAGAAAATATAAAGAATTCCGAACAATGAGAGGATTTCGCAACTTCAATTTCGATCTAACTTGGCTACCATCTGATGAAATCTCAAAATCAACAAAGACCTTCAATGCAGTCGTAGAACAAAGTACGATACGATGGTCGGATTGGAAGCCAGGGCTAACATCTAAAATCGACCCATTAATGTAGATTACGATTTTAGCGAGGGCAGACCCATACACTCACCGGCCCTTCGGGATTCTTGCCGGTGGCCAAATCGCCCCTGGTCATGTGACAATGAAAGATGATGATGCAAGAGTACAATGACTTATAACTTCCTACACATACAATGTCCAACTTCCTAATAAAATGTTTTGCTTGATTTCAGTCCAAGATGCACTGGAATCCAAAGTGGAGTTCATTTTATTGCAGCCCAGGTGGTTTCTCAAGATTTTTATTTTTTATTTTCTGTTCTTCCTGATGTATTACTGAATAAATCAACGATTTCTTTTATTTCAATGCTTGGTCCTTAATGAGTTAAAGAAAAAGACAAGACACCAGCTACTCATCCTAGCAAACGAACACGTCACTGAACTGCATTCAATCGGAACAATCTCTTCGATAGTTTTCCAGATTTGTCTGTGCGCAATGCACTTTCTCTGTGTTTGAAAAACAATTTTAATTTCCTGTGAAAATAGAAACAATGCAACGTCTGCGACAGGAATCGAACCTACAACCTTGTGATCCGAAGTCAGACATCTTATCCATTAGACCACAGGGCCTACATTCAAATTATTGTTTTTAAATATCTCCTATCATTCCCTCTGTGTTGTGTGACACAATGAGAGAAGATCCAAAAAAATAGCTCATTAACTTAAGCCTACTAGATTAAAATTTAAATTTCAATGTTCATTTTTTTAGGCTACCACAAAAATATTTCTGCGCAGGTGCAGAACCTCGTCCTCAGCGACGAACTGAAGAGTCGTTAGAGACATTTCTCGACATAAATGAAGAAATTAAAAATGACGGGCACATACTCTATCTCAACTAAAATGAATTCGCCCAAAATTTGCACACAGCTTTCTTGATTCAAACGGATGATTATTTCAACCAAATTTAAAGATGGTCAAGTCCCATCAAAATACAAAACAAAACAAACCTAACAGATTCACCACCCACGCACAGTGACACCCTGGACATAGAAAAGGAATCAAAAAACAAAATAGGAAATCATGCGACGCGTTTCCAATCCTCAATAGTTTCTATTTTGGGTTCAATTTGCGCTGTGATTAAGAATGGTTGCTTCTTAAAGAAGGTCCACTTCATGAAGTTCCAACAAAGTTCTCTCGAAATGGGTCTTTGAGACCTAAAATTAACTCTGAAATCATTTCCTTGCTATTCTTTTGCAGCAGTTTCCGAGCATGTTTTAATGGCGACTGCCATTGTTTTCGGTACCTCAGCAAATTCAGTCCCTTCATTTACAGGAGATCCTTTTAACCATCCAATCTAATAATGCTTATTTAAACCATTTATTTTGAAAGGGTCTTAAGTCCATTTTTCAATTTTATTTTTTTTTGTTAACTGTAGTAACGTGGATTTTGCACACATTACTACAGTTAACAAAACAAAATTGCAAAATGGACTTAGGTCACTTTCAAAATAAACGGCTCCTATTTGCCACTAAATAAATAGAAGCTCAAGGAACACTGCTCTTACAGCAAGTATTCTCACTACGCACGTGACCTGATTGTACAAGCCACAAATTCCAATTCCGATGTACTTAATAATAACTCCAGTTATAATTTTTTATAACAATTCTGTAACAATACCAACTCAAATAGCAATAAGCTACTGTCCAACACAAATACTAAAGTGAAATTTCATTTGGTAGAGATACACACCAACCAATTTACTCCGGGAATTTTCATGTTAAATCAAGAATCGGAGATGAGATTTCCCTTCAGACCGATGCAGGTACACGACGATTTTTCTGTTGCAAATGAAACTGCGCATGCGCTAAATCTCTTATAAAAAATATAGAAGAATTGTTCGTCGGAATCAATGTCCAAAGCTTAAATAAACAATCAAAAAATATTAATAATGAGTATTTTATTGTTTCTTTAAGCTTTGGAGGTTTCACTGCTATTCCTATTGGCCTGTGTATCGAGACCACCTGTATATTTACTGGGGATTACTTACAGCTGATGATCGCCAAAGAGCGTGTCACTTAGTAAACCCGCTGATTGAGATTTAATTTAGATGCGAGTTTATTAATGATCCATTGAAACCAAACAAAAAACATTTCAAATATTAAATAGATTTAAATTTGATTTTCTGAAATAAAATAATAATAGATAAATAAATAAATAAGCAAAAATAAATTAATCTCATTCTATACCGTATCCTTAAGATTCATGATTAACCTCGTTTGATCATTGACTTCCTAAAAAAAACATTAAAACCAATAATTTTGAGTAGTTAATTATTTTTCAGATCTTTGATATTTCCTATTAAAATGTTATAAAAGAAGCTAAAATAGAAGAAGCTCTTCTAGAATCTTCATGTGAAAAAGAAAAAGCTGAAAATTGACAAAAATAAAAGTAAATAATATGTCTAAAACAAAAGGCAAATACGATGTAAAAATATATCAATACGAATTTTATTACTATATTTGAAAAGGAATTAAAAATAGAGTGAATAAGCTGATTCTATTATAATCCAATTTCCCAAAATAATCTCGACCAAAATCTACGTTTGTAAATCTTTGATCGAAGTCAGAATTGTTTTAATTTGTTATTTTAAAAACTAAGTTCAAGATAAATATTTCATTTCATAAGGAAATTAATAATAATTATGAATTATAATTTTCATTTTCATTTCCGAATAATTAAGACACTTTTTGGAATCCAATGTTTTTAAACAGCTCTACGTAATGTTTCTTTTAAATCTATCTTCTGGGAATTCTATTGACTTCAACATTACTTTGTAAATTTTACCCAATGCTTTCGATTTCATAAAAGAGTCCAATAGAAAGGACCTGAGTTCAAAGAAGACTTCAAATGCTAGCAATCAATCACTCGTATAATCAAACGCCCAAATCCTTGTTCCTTCTGCGTGTTTATTTTAAAGCTTCTCCTTACCAATTGAAGGGAACCTGGTATATTTTTTGGTGTAGACATTAACTAAAAGAGCAGGGCCGTTTCCACCATTAGGCAAGACTAGGCGGCCGCCTAGGACGGCAAGATTTTAGGGCGGCCGAAGGACGGAAAAATTAATTTTATATTTATATCAAACAGCGAAATTATTAATTATTAGACAAAGAATTCTGGAAAGAGGCGCGTGCGCTATCTCGCGATCATGTCGCGACTTGATACATCCCTCCCACTTGCACCCTGTGCACAAGGCAAGGACATTTTTGTCTCGCAGGTCATTCTCAAGTGTCGGTTGTACTGAGTGGTGTCAATAAGGGTGGGGGATGGGGTGGCAGTTTTCAGTTCTCGCCTAGGGTGACAGAACACCTAGAAACGGCTCTGTAAAAGAGGCATCAGTTTATTTGTCTTTGAACCTATATTAAGGAAAAACTAAACCGAAACATTCTTTCACTCCCTCCGAAAAGGAGAAAATAATCCACTGACAAACTACTGAAAAAGAATCTGAAGAGCTAACATCGCTCTGGAGAGAATCTCTCAGTTCGTTTCTAACTCTATCTTCATTTCAAATCCTCATAATCATCCAAAAGATAAAAAAAAACAAAAAAAAAAACGGATATTTTTATAGAATTTTTACTATAAACCCCCAAGTGATGTATAAACAGATAGATTTAATCGATTCTCTATTATTTAATTAATAATAAATTATATAATATATTGTTGTTCATTCAAACCTCATTCACATCAAAAGTTGCAAAATATCCTTAGAAATTTAGTTAATGTGAATTAATGTTTTTTTGCAATTTTCTACAGATTACTTAACAAAAAACGAAACGAATTTATAAATCTCAAGCATTTTCTCAAAATCTTCAATTCGTCTTTGACCACACATTGAGTGTGTTTTTCATTGTCAAAGGAGTTTTATTCGCTCTCCACTTTCGACGTACAGAGGACGAGGGGTTACCCCAGTGCTTTTGAAAATGGAAAAAACTACAGTCTTCTGCAATTTCGGTTTTGTTTTTTTGGTTGAATGGTATCGTAACTTCTCCCATTTTAATTTCCTGGATACGCCATAAATGTTACTCCATTTATTCTCTACCTCATCTTTTGATGATGAAAATCATCCTTTTTCTAAATGTATTTCCTACAAAAATGAAATTCTTATCCTTTTGAGATTAGGAAGAAAACTTTTTAGTTCACTTTATCTCTCATTTTCTTCACTTGATCTCTCATTTGATTTCTCCTTTTTCAAATAAAGTATTGTGATTTTTAATTCATTAAAAATGTATCTGTGCTAAAAGAAGCTGGTATGGACTTTAGAGGATCATATATAGTTTATACAAAGAACAGGAGATAGTAATAGAAATAGGAGACCAAACAGGAAAAGCAAGAATAAGACAAGGTTGTCCACTTTCGCCGCTTATTTTTAATATTCTTATTGAATCAGCAATCCGTATATTGAATGAATCCGATCATGGAGGGTTAAAATTAATGGAGAAAAAATTAAATTCATACGATTTGCAGATGACATAGCAGCTGTGACAGGGAATAAAAAAGAACTTCAAGCATTACTTCAACAAATGATAGCATTTTTACAGAATTTGGCCTTAAAACCAACACCAAAAAAACAAAGACATTAATAGTTTCAAAAAGAATAGTCAATAGCATTAAATAACACCTATTGAACAAGTAACATCATTTAAATAATTAGGCAAGGTAATCACAAATGATTCCAGATATAGTTTCGAGGATAGCAATGGCAAAGCAAGCTTTTAACAACAAACAATATTTATTCAAGGCGAGAATATCACACAATATACGGAAAAAGCTAATTAAGGTTATGTCTATAGCCCTATATGGGTGCGAAACATGGACTACGAAACAAAGAGACAGAGAGCGATTAGAGGCATTTGAAATGTGGTGTTGGCAAAAAATAGAAAGAATTAGTTGAACGGAAAAGAAATCAAATGAAGAAATACTTAATATGGTAAAAGAAAAACGGTGCCTATTAAAGACAATTGAAAATAGCAGAGGGAAATTGTTGGGACATTTGATGCTGACGATGACCTTATTAAAACCATTATAGAAGGAAAGATTGATGGAAGGAGAAGGAGAGAAAGACCAAGAAGATCCTATATGCAACAAGTGAAGGAAAAAGTCAATGTCGTATCAAGAAATAAAGAAATTAGCTGAAGGGTCATTCCACGTCAGATCACCTGATGAGTTCACTACACCATCATAGATTTTTATGAAACTTTATTTGCATGTAAAGGGTCATAAGATAATACATTCTGCAAAATATGGGATTTTTTGGTTAAATATTTGCCGAGATATGAATTTTTGAAGTTTTCTTTCGTTTTTTAGTGCCACGCCTCTTTTTTGACGTATTTTCTTGAATATCTCATCTCCTAATCAATCAAATGGAACCAAATTTGTTTTCCCCATGTATTTTTTAATGCTGAATCCAAAAATTCCAACCAAATTAGTCTAGTACTAATAGTTTGGTAGTAATAGAAAGCATGTAAGCATTTAGGAAAAAAATTTAAATAGCCCTGTGGGACAACATTTAAAAAATTTGAGATTTTAACCCAAGTCTAAGAAAGGTCTAAACTAACTGGATAAAAATAATCAAGATGGTGTTATGCTCCTGAGCTTGGAAAAAAAAATCGCAAAGTTGGTATACTTTTCGAATCGCATAAAGAAATATCCAACAATTTATTACTTTGTCACTGCATATTTATTTAGTAAATTCAAGTTATCCCTTTGCTTTAGTCATAACTCTGTAAGCAGTAACTCTCACTTACCAGGTAAAAACCCGTATTTTCAAACTGAATACTGTTTGAAAATACGGCGATTCAAACAGATTATTCACCCGTTCCAATCGCCGATTCAAAAGCTGATTCAATCGTAATAATCCAAAATGTTATTGAAAAAATACAGGCCTTTTCATTAACTTCATTTCCTTTAATAAAATTGTTTTACTGAGGTGTTACTTAAAATATTTTCAATAAAAATTAATTTTTTTTGACAATAAAAAAAATAAAAATACTAAACGAGTTATTATAAAGCGAGTTCTATTAATTTCAAAATTATTAGCTAATAGTTATTCAGGACAAAATATCTAAAGCACCCATTTTTTTTCTCGCTTTCTTTTCAAAATAGCTTCCGTATTTTTGCTTTTATATCATTCAATTGTACAATCATACAATCAGTAGCGTACCAGGGGGGGGGGGGGGGGGGGCGGTCCGCCCCGGGCCCCCACCTTGGAGGGGGCCCCCATCCAGACAAAAGGACCTTTTTTTTTTTTTGGTTGTAAAAGTCAGACTAGGGGGCCCCCATCCACAACTCCCGCCCCGGGCCCCCAAAGGCGTTGGTACGCCACTGCATACAATTCACTTTAGTGAAATTTTGGTAGGAAACTTTACCCCTAAAACCGAAAGTGAAAGTACCCGACCTCAAACAAAGTAAAAGGTCATTCCCGCCCTTCCACAATTGGAAGTTACTCTATCGACAAGAGCGCATGCTTTTAAAAAGAATAACTTAAGTGCTTCACTATTCTAATTCTTACTCTAATTATATTCTGTTAAAAAAAAAAAAAAAAAAAAAAAAAAAAAAAAATCACACCTGTATCTCTATTTTTTTTTTTTTTTTTAAATTATCAAAACAAAACAAATAAACCTATAATTTTTTAAGGGAACTGTAAATGGAAGGTGATGGAAGCGTTTGAGGAATTTTCATTTTTTTTGAGTTCAAGTCTTAGTCTGATTGTTCCCTAACCATTAAAAGCAATGATTGCAATGATTGAAATTTATCTTTTTCAAATAAATCCGAATCCATTGAGATTCATCATAAAATTATTTTCAAGAATTCCTTATTTTAAATAAAACTAAGATCTTGATTCAGTTTTTATTAATTTATTGGTTTCTGTCCCTTTACAACTCAATGGGAGGAATCAAAGAGGACTTGACAACATTTAGAAACGCTTTCTCTGTAATCAGTGTCTGATAACAGATGATAATTTCAATTGTTTAATTATCAATAAAACTTTATAAGGATAAAAAACAATGATAAAATTGTGTTAAAACTTTTTCAATTTTATATCTAAAAAGACAGAATTATATCTACAGAAATATCGTCAAATACATTTACTATCATTTCTAACGTTTTCAATATTATCTTTAACCATAAAATAAATCGGTTTATGGTGGTTTTATTTCTTTATTTGTTAGACGACGAATTCCTTGGTTTCCAATCAATACAAGTTACTCCTTCGTTCTTAGGTTGTAGTGGTTTGTTCCACATTTCTTGTCCTCTGTGAATTTTACGCATGTGAAAATGATTTCCTGTTTAATTTAAAGAATGTATTTGGAAAAAACAAAAGCAGTTATAAAGAATATAACATTGAAAAGTGTGATATTTTCAGTGAGTTGATATTTACTTTTTCCATACGAAAGAATTATAGCACAAATACTGTCCAGGAAAATAAATGATTTTTTTTTTTTTTACTAAAACAGTAAATCATTTTAATTTCTTAAATAGAAAACTGGGAATTAATCAAAATATACATCCAATACACGATGCTCTTCCCAGAATGCAATGTTTTGTTTCTCTTCTAAAGCCATTCACAAAGTTTAGTTTCTACATTCGATTTTGGATCCTTTTAAAATGAGTCATTTTTTATAAAAACCAAAATATTGAAATCTAAAGAGTTTAAAGAAAGATCAACTTAAAGGTTGTTATTCAAGCCTTGATTCCGTCTATTAACGTATCTCTTCAAAATATTGTAATAAAATCAAATAATATATTAGTTTATAACAAACTTCACACTTTAAAAGAATGCTTCACAAGGAGGGAGAATTTTGGTATTCATACAAACAACAGAATGAACAGCCTGACGAAGAACTTAAACTCCAGGAAACCGCTTGTCATTGTTTTAGAATTGTTTTCGTCTATTATGTGCAATGGCTTATTTCAATTATTAAACAATACTACAATATTCTCCAACAGGATTTGCAATTGCTTATTTTTCTTTAATTAAAGCTGTTATTATTGTAACATTCCTCTCTTTGTGCTTTTACTTAGTGATGAACTTTTGAAGGTGAAACTGTAGGACTTTCAGGGGACGAATTAATTTAGTAGAAACCAACGACAAAGGAACCAGAAGATGTTTTGTTTCCTTTTAGAACAACTATTTCCTACTAGAGGTGAAATCAAGTGAAATGGATTCTTCTTAAGGTCAATTAGACAAAGACTTTTCCAAAAGAACAATAAAAAAATAATTCATATTTAAAAGTTTTGTAGATTTTTATTATAGAATTACAGTCGGATCTTTATTTAACGAACCTCTATTCTGCGAACTTTTCTTTGGAACCAAGAACATTTTGCTAATTTCTTCGTAAAGTAACCTCCAAATAGCGATGTGCATTTTCTATTTAACGAACTTTTTCGTGGTATCTATTTTTTTTTCTCCCTAAATTATTTTTATTATTAATATTTCCTTAGAGGAAATGAAAGAAATGTGGATACAGCTGAGGGAAAAAGAAGAAATTAACGATAATGTGCTGATTGATGATTATCTTTCACTTGATTTTGAAGTTGAGACCTCGGAAACACTAACTGAATCGGATATTTTGGACAGTGTGAAAAATAAAAACAATACAACTAAGAATTGCGATGAAGATGATGAAAATGGAAATGATTATGATGCAGAAATCAAAAAACCTTCGTATGATCATTTGAAACAATCCGACACGGATTACAATATAAAGGAAATACTGAAGGGGTTTTTGATGCATTGCAAAGATGCAAGACTAACTATAAGCAAAAACACTTTTTCAAAAAAGAAAAAAAAACAAAAAAAAAAAACCTCAAGACAAAATTAACAGATTTTATTAGTAAAATTTAAGTACGCATATGGTAATGTATGCTTTATGTCATTAAAATTATTACTTTTTTTAATAATATTTATTGTTTAGGTATTTTAAATCTGTTTTATGTAGTTTAAAGTAATTTTAAAAGGTGAATCTCTATTTAACGAATTTTCCATATAACGAACTTTTTTTCGGGATTTAGCGACTTCGTTAAATAGAGATCCGACTGTACTTAAAAAAAAACAACTTTTTTCTCAGTGAAACTAGATATGATCAATTCAATGAGGATATTTTAATTGGTTTGTTTAAATTTAATGTTGACGATGTATTTTATTCTTTGTATTCCACTCCTATTTTATTACGTTCTGAAATGTATTTGTACATCACATAAAAAAAAGAAAAAAAGGTATTCCACTGCGATCAACAGTAGCCTAAAGTCACGGAAATGGGGATTTCCCTCAGTGCTATAAAAGAAATAAAACAAAACACGTGCGTTTAGGGGGAAAGAAAACTGGAAGGAAGTTGTCGGCCACAGTCCTTTCGACGGCGGCGTTACGGGAAAAACCTCCCTTTAGAAAGAGTGGGGGCGGAGGATTGAAGCTAGCCCTTCACCACATTTATTAAACACCATAGATAATGAGAATCAATAACCATTCTCCGATGATTCTCAATCAAACTGCATTCCCCATTTTAAACGACTTTAGTACCATTTTTTACTCAATATTTGCGAATTAAAGAATCATTTTATAAACAAAATAATATTTTTTTTAAACCTCTTAGGCGTGTTTCACAGCCAATGAAAAATGGAACGAAACATGTCTGACCATGAACAATAGAGAAAACCTGACATTCCTCTGCTGGCTCATCAAAGGGCAGCTTCAAATCTCGAGATTTCCTATCTCCAGTCGTTTCCCAAAATAACCAAAAAATCTCCATTTCGTTCGAAGAAAAAATTAAAAAATAAATGAATTAACTAATAATAATAATAATAATAAATTAATTATATAAGACCATCCACACAAATAAAAAAGATATCATTTATAAATCAAGACATAATAACAGTGACATGTTTCGAAAATTCATCTTCAGACTGTAAATAAATAAATATAAAACGGAAAAAAAAAAAAACATAGGGTTATAACAGCCCCACATCGTAAGTACATCGTAAGTAATTAACAATCATTTACATAATAATATTAACGCAAGTTATAATCTAATACCCTTTTGATAGATAGTTCATTATTATAACAATTGGTGGTTTTAATAATGACTGACTCGAAGAATTTACGCAAATAATCGTCCTTTTGTTGGCCATAAACAATTGGCTTGTTTGTCATGATCCTGTGTCCGGTATCTCTCTGATGCCTTGCCGTTAGATATTTGAAATCTCTATTTTCAATAGCAGTACCGTGCTCATTCATTCGAACACTGGTCCGTCTTCCCGTTTCTCCTACGTATTGACAGATAGGGCCCCCATTTTCACATTGTATTCCATAAATTGTGTAGAATTTGTCCAAATTATTGATTTTCTTCTTGTTACTGTACATTAACTTTTCAATGGTGTTTTTAGCTTTATAAGCTAATTTTATGTTGAACTTTCCCAGTAATGGTGCTAATCCAGCATTAATGTCCTCATCATATGGTAGTGATATGTATTTTATTTCAGCTTTATCTTCTTTATTGATGTGCATTTTATGTCTATTGTCCTGTAATGTTTTGTAAATCACCTTATTTATGAAAGTCACAGGATAATTATTATAAGTGTAAATATTACGTATATTTTGTAATTCTTGTATAAGTAATATTTCATTGCTACAGATATTAACTGCCCGGTTAATGGCCCATCGTAATGAGTTAACCTTATATCTTGATGGAACCGCAGCTGTAAAGTTTTATTAGATTATAACTTGCGTTAATATTATTATGTAAATGATTGTTAATTACTTACGATGTTCTGTATTGTGGGGCTGTTATAACCCTATGTTTGTTTTTTTTCCGTTTTATATTTATTTATTTACAGTTTGAAGATGAATTTTCGAAACATGTCACTGTTATTATGTCTTGATTTATAAATGACATCTTTCTTATTTGTGTGGATCGTCTTATATAATTAATTATATTATTACACACACTATGAATAACTATGAATAATAATAATAATAAAAAATAAAAACCAAATTTATTAATAAAAATAAATAAATTAATTAATAATAATAATAATAAAAAATAAAAAATAACTTATTTAATAAAAATGAAAATTAATAAATTAATAAAAATAAAAGAACGGAAGTGAATGCCTAGGGCGTGTTTCACACAAACAAAAATGCCTGACTGATGAAAAAAAATTCTTTTGTAGCTATTTCCCAGGACAGTGAATTTCTCTGCAATGTTTTTCGCCGAAAGATTTGCAGCGACCATTCGGACGCGACCTTTCCAAGTGTTGTTTTCCACTCCGAGGATAATTCGCGACACATATCGGTGGCAATAAAAATTCAATTTTCAAAACTAACAATATTCCCAGGCAATTCTAAGGCTTTAAATGAAAAGCTTTTAACTAACAGATTGTTTCATAATAATGCATATTTTTGCTGCAATTATAGTCAATTTGTAATAACTCCTCCTCATTCACTTGATGTGGAGCGAAAATTCAAAACCTCCATGTTTCATTTTGAGATGATCAATTATAGATCGATTATCACTAGTATGATTTTGAAATGTTTGCTTCAGTCTTCATGCCCAACGACAGTTAAGTATCATCCCGTCTTTTATTGTAAACCTGAGCTTCACTTCGGAGGGTTGTTTTTTTTTTATGAACCTGCAGAGGGATTTTAGGTTTTCAATATTGTTCATGGTCGGACATGTTTCGTTCGTTTTATCATTGACTTTGGAAAACGCCTAAGACGTAATCTACTGTATTTTTAAGACATTGTCTGACAAATTAAACAAGAGATCGATTAGTTCCTTAAATGTCATTCAAAAAATAGTAATAATTATAGAAAAACATTTCACCTCTTGGGTAGAAGTGATTATCATCTCTTTTCTTAGTCTACCATCAAATCTGCTTCTTTTTATTTTATTTTATTTTTATTGAATAAAAGATTTCAATTCCATCCCGAAATTTTGTGAAAATCCTTCGTTTTTGTTTGAGAATCGTGTTTTATTCTAAAAAAAAAAAAAAAATGCAATCCTTTCTACCTAATGTTTTGTACCAACACAATAATAATAATAATAATAATAATAATAATAATAATAATAATAATAATAA